>BSBN01000703.1:21352812-22595000 GCA_027924645.1 Cunninghamia lanceolata
GAGAAGGAGACAGAGCTAAGTGAAACTGGTATAATCTATGAATGAGCCCTTGATGTAAGGGAATAGGCTTCTCACTAGGCTTCTTTAGCAGAGTCTTCTTAACATGTTGAATAGAGTTCTCAAGAGAAGAAAGCAAGTAAAAAGGAATACTAATAGTGGCATTCCTTCTAAAATGATTCAACAAGGGGAGATGATAGCGATAAAACCTAGTAAAACGTCCCTCGAGGGTGAAATACTTCATCACCATATAGCACATGTCAGCCCACGATTTAGGAAGATGGGCTCTCTCAAAACCACCCTGGTAAGGCACCAACTCCTCACCTTCACCAAGAAATAGTTTCTAATTCTGAGCATCCGAAACCCTAGACTTTTTTTGTATCTTTGTACCTTTTGAAGAAAGACCCATAGCCATAGCAATTTAATTCTCTGAAACCATGAAAATGACATTCCCAATTTGCACCTTGTGATTATCCCACGACTGAGCAAATTGAATAGATAGGTTTTCATCATGTCCATTCAAACATTCAAGGAATAGGGTGACTCCTCCTTCTTTATAGTAATGCCAGACCAAGGCATTGTCTTTAAATTCTCTACAGTTGTTAGGTTTAGTTCTAATCCTGTCGCCATCCTTGATGAAAAACTAGTGAAACTGAATGAACTTGGAGAAGGGATAGGTAGAGTTATTATCTAGAAAACTTCTATAAATGCTGTGGGAAAATCGAGAGACTTTGATTACAGTGCAATGAGTATGAAAGGCAAAGAGGACATGATCAGAATTAGGGCAATCATTATGAAAATAACCTGAGTGCCTTACATAATCTTTCCTTATTAATTGACTATCCTTCACACGCATGCAAAGCTGTCTAATCTCACTCTCATCATTTATAGAGTGTCTAATTAGCATGCCTTGAATTAAAGAACTGGCCATGTAGATAAGCCAAGTGAAATGATGAGTAATCATCATATAGTAACTTGTTTTTTTGAATGATATCCCCAATCTGACGTGGGATATTATGGAGTTGGCACCAACAATGCCAGTTTTGAAATTGCTGACCAAAATTTGTGAGGCCATTAGCAACAGTGTTGCCCTCTCTATAAATATGAGAGAAGGAAATGACAGGAATAGCCTGTGAAAGAGTTTGAATATCAATCACTATATCCTTAAGTTTCCAACCACACTCCGAGGCTTTAGACATAGCCTCAATAATAATTTTGGAATCACCCTGAACATGAAGCTGGCGGATACCAAGTATTATAGTCAACTTGAGACCCCATAAAAGAGTAGAGGCTTCAGCAAAGTTATTAGTCTAGTTACCAATTCCTCCAGCATAAGCAGCAATTAGAGCTCCTCTGTCATTCCTTATAATTCCTCTAGCACTAGCCTTTCCATTTGACTTAGCAGCTCCATCAAAATTTAATTTGAACCAACCTGGGTTAGGGGGAGTCCAAATAGTGTTTAATCTTTTAATGCATTTAGAATCATCAAAAGATGGAATTTGATTCACAATCCCCCAGTTGGAAGCCACAAGGACTTCGTGTTGAGTAAGAGGTTTGTCAACAATTTTGATGCTGGAATTAGAAACATTCTCCAGGAGAGCTTTAGAAAAAGAATAGAAAACCTATGAAGAATTTTGAATAGTTTCTCTAAAAATTCTATTATTTCATTCATTCCAAAGGAACAAAACAGCAAAAGGAAGAGCTTGAGTCCATAATTCTACTAGCCAAGGATGGGATAGAGGAGGGATACAATTAAGAATGAGATCTTTTATTTTCTTATTACAGACCCATTGTAAACCAAAATTCAAAAAGACTTTACTCCATATCTTAGTTGCAATTTCACAATGCAATATAAGATGAGAGATAGATTCTTCTTCTTTCAAGCACATAACACATCTATTAACCAGTGACATACCCCTTCGTTGAAGATTGTCCTGACTTAAACTCTTATTATGAACAATAGTCTACGAGAAAAAGTCTACCTTTGGAAGGAGTTTACAATTCCAGACCTTCCTCTAGACATCATCCTTAAATTCCTCCTCGATCAGCAAATGGTAAGTAGATTTGACTAAAAAACCCTTTTTTGTCAGCAGACCAAAAAAGTTGATCATTTCTAGAGAAAAGAGGAATCCTGGTATTAAGAAGAATCTGTTGTAGTTTATTAGCCCTATGAAGGAGATTCATATTATTGGTACAACACTCTAGCAGATTTTTCCAACTTTTAACCCCTTGATCTTGATGAATATAATGACTAACTTTGTTGCCAAAAAATTGTTGGGCAAGAACACTAATAACTTCATTGGCCATCTATTTAGAAAGAGGACAATCACCTAACCAAGGATCTTCCCAAAAATTTATAAGAGATCCATCACCAAGTTTCTATTTGATACCCTTGTTGATAAGACTTCTGGATTTAATAATTTTATTCCAAATAATAGATCCTTGAGGAAGGCCCTCCTCATTAAGGAAAGAATATTTATCAATGTCCCTTAAGTATTTAGCCTTTATAATAAGACCCCAGTCAGTATCCCTATTTAAGAAGTTCCAAATAATCTTGGACAATAGAGCCTTATTCATATTTTGAATGGTTCTAATGTTAAGCCCATCATGAGATTTAGGAAGGCAGACTTTATCCCATTTGACCAAAGAAATTCTCTTTTTTTCTTCAGTCCCAGTGCACAAGAAAGTTCTCTGAATTTGCTCCAATTAATCAGCCAAATATCTAGGTATTTTAAATAAGGATAAAAAATAGGTAGGTATACCCTAAAGAGAGGCCCTTAGAAGATGTAATTTTCCCACACTGCTTAAAAGTTTTCCTTTCCATTCCAACAATTTCTTTTGAGTTCTTTCAAGAATATTATGCCAAAAACCCAGAGAAACTTCTTTAGTAGTCAAAGGGAGACTAAGATAGACTGAAGGAAGGTCAGTAGCCACACAACCAAGGATATTGATATTTTTTCTTTGGAGATCCCCTGGGGTATTGAAAAAGAACACATTACTTTTTTGAAAATTAATATGGTAACCAGAAGCCATAGCATAATCATTCAGTAAAGATTTCCATCTCGAGGCTTCTAAAACAGAAAAGATGCCAAAAAGAATGGTATCATTAACAAACTGTTGGATAGGCATAGGAGTCAGAGAAGAGGCAAGTTTAATCCCAGTTAAATCTTTAGAGTTGATCTTGTTGTAAACAGATTTACCAAGAGCTTAAGCTATCATAATAAAAAGATAGGGGGACAAAGGATCTCCCTGTCTTATTCCCCTAGAAGGAGAAAAGAAACCCCTTGGAACTCCATTAACAAGGACTGAGTATTTAGCAATAGTAACAACTTCCTTAATGAGAAGAGAAACCTTATCATTGAACCCAAGCTTCCGAATGATTTTAAATAAAAATTGCCATGACACCCTATCATAAGCTTTAGAGATATCAAGTTTGAAAACCATACCTGGGATATGACTCTTATCCATTGAGTGAATAGTTTCATGAGTAGTAATCATAGTATCTAAGAGCTGTCTCCCTAGAACAAAACCCTTTTGTGAGGGAGATAAGATTTTATCAAGAAGAGGTTGGATTCTGACCACCAAAAGCTTGGTACAAATTTTGTAAATGGTATTGCAAAGCCTAATAGGCCTAGAGTCAGCTAGCATCTCTAGGTTGGGCTTCTTAGGAACAAGGGCAATAAAGGTATTATTGAGTTGTTCAGAAGTTTACCAGTTTTGAAAAAATCTTTGACAGCAGTAATGACATCATATCCTATAATGTCCCAAAATTCTTGGAAGAAAATGGGGGAAAACCATCCAGCCCTGGAGCTTTTAAAGGGTCCACAGAAAAGACCGCTGTATGAACCTCTTCCTCAGAAATAAGCTTTAAAATATTAGCATTATCTTCCTTAGAAATTAGAGAAGGGATATTATTTAGAAGCTGATTCATAACCTGAGTTATCAGCACTCGATCCCTATTCAGATAGCAAATTATGAAAGAAGCTGACAGCATGATCTCCAATCTCCTCATCATCAGTAATCGTACTACCATCCTCCAATCTTATTCTAGAAATAGAGTTAGATTTTCTATCCTTTAAAATAGAAACATGAAAGAAAGCAGTATTATGGTCACCTTCTTTAAGCCATTGAACTCTAGATTTTTTCTTCCAGAGTAGCTCTTCTCTATACGTTAAATTCTTCCAATCTCTAATTAAGTCTTTTTCTAATTGGAAAGAAATATCAGCAGTATTTCCTTGAGCAATCTTATATTGAATATCTGCCAGCTTATTGGATAAAATCTTTTTCTGAGAAAAAATGTTTCCAAAACTATATTTGTTCCAACCATAAACTTCTCTCTTGACATGCATCAACTTTTTAAAAAGTCTAAACATAGGAGTGCCCACAAACTGAAGTTGCCACCATCTAGAAAGAAGATTCCTAAAATCATGATGTTTAATCCACATAGCCTCAAATCTAAAAGGAAATGGACATCTTCTCTTCTGATTAGCCCATTCCAGAATGAGATGATTATGATCAGAAATAGTCCTAAGCAAAGTAGCCAATTTAAGGGAGGCAATGTTTGGCCAATTATTGGAAATAAGAAATCGGTCAAGATTCACTTGAATCATTTGGTCCCCTTTCCTCCTATTTGTCTAAGAGGATAAAAGTAAAAGAGTCTAAACTTCATCAAAACTTATTTTTATAGAAGATAACTGACTAGTAACTGTATTTAAATTATTTAAATGTTCAGTTACAGAACTACCTTTAGCCATTTTCATATCAAACAACTACCTTATTAAAAATACCTTATTTGATGTTGAGGGCTTCTCATACAACTTGTCCAAAATACCCATTATCTCCATAGATGTGGTTGCTTTAGATATGTTAAATGCTATAGATAGAGATAAGCACAATCAAATCACTCCCAATGCTTTTCTATCCAAAATATCCCAATCGTCATCTGGCATATTAGCTGGTTTCTTTGCCTTACCATGTAATGGTCTCCACAGATCTTTCTAGTTTAGAAAATCCTCCATCTGCATCTTCCACAATGGATAATTATGGCCATTGAACCTTTCGATCCTTCCTTCTTCAATCGACATTGCTCTCACTCAAACTCAAACCTCTCTGATGCGGAGCGCACAGCAGAAACTGAACACTTATCAAATTTTTGAACCTTTGAACCCATTAAACCTGTTGAACCATTGAACTCACTATCTGTGAGACTACATACCATCGGCCAACCCAAAGACTTTTCTTTTGAGATACCGATCACTCCGATGGCTCCTTCGAACCGCACTCGTCGATGAGACAGACCACTATCAGCAAAGCCTTGACCAAGGTGTCCCGATAAGCTGATATGACCAACTCTTGATGTCGACATTGATGTTCACTAATCAGCAACACTTTGCCTATCGGTGAAGCTCTTGTTTATCATTCTGATGTACCGATGTATGTTGTCTTCAGTGAGATTGACACCATTCTTCATCAATACCCTCCTATCGGTCTAACACCGTTGATCGGTATGACTTCCCAAATGTTTCCTCGAGGGCTGTATTACACCGATAACAATCTTTGCAACTTTGTAACCAAACAACTCACATACAAACAATAAAAACTCAACAGAATGGAAAATGATCTACTCCTAAGGAAGTCATTCCACTGATTTCAAAGAAATCTCAACTAGCGAAATGCTTCCGATCTACATTCCATACAATAGAGCCTTACTCAAATATACACGACAAAATAAAATTTATTATTCCTTTGAGAATATACATACAAATTGATTCTCCCTCTCTCTCTGTTCATTTTTACTCTCTTTTATTAATGAACATAGACCAACTATATAGACTCACGTTGGCAGTTACATACGATGGAAGGCGAATCGCCCTACAACAACTTCTACCATTCAGTTACACTCATTCAGTTCAGTTACAATCTTTAATGACACATATACAGACTCAATGTTATGTCATTACTCGGCCAACTAAGATTCAACATGGTGCTAAGGCCTTACAAACATGACACTTTGGACAGAACATAATATGCATGGAATCCTCTTGATTCTTAGGTCTCGAGGTGCTCCTACACCATACAACCAACCACAAAGATTTCCAAGTCCCTTGGAAATGTATCTACAAACAAAACTACCTTTTCCTGCATCTCTGTTTGGCTTCATCTTTCACTCTATCTCTTTAGCTTCAGGCTTCAAATCTTCACATCAATGGAATAGTGACCAACCAACCAACAATGGCAAACTACCATCAACATTTCAGAGTATCTTCAGGCTCCTTCTACTCTAGCAATGGAGTATTCTCAGACTGATCAAAAACTTCAATGACTACAACACAATGTTCAATCAGATGTCCATCCTACATGCTACTTCATAGATCTATTCCTTTCATCCAACAACAGATCCTGGAGATGCACTACCACTCTCTCTCACAGTGGCCTCACTCTGCACCCTCTTCTAGCCAAATCTCTATTGGTGAATGGTCTTGACAGACCTCATCATCATCTGCCCACACACTACAGGAATCCTATTCCTTCTCGCAACTAGATGGCACGAGTATCTGTAACAGTCCAAGAACTACTATCAACCTTTAAAATACCTTCTATGATCTCTATTTTCCAAAATGGTCACCAACTAAACATTTGCTCCAACTCTTCAATTTTCCTTCAACTCTTCACCTACCTTCTCAGTGACAGAAACCAAAAACACAACTGCCTAGACCTTTCGCTAGCTCTAATACCAATTTGATGCAGAGCGCACAATGGAAATTGAGCACTTATCAAATTTTTGAAAGTTTGAACCCATTGAACCCGTTGAACCATCAAACTCACTATTGGTGAGACTACATACCATCGGGCAACCCAAAGACTTTTCTACCGGCACACCGATCACTCTGATAGCTCCTTCAAACCGCACTAGTCAGTGAGATAGAACACTATTAGTGAAGCCTTGACCAAGGCATCCTGATACGCCGATATGACCAACTCTTGACTTCGACATCAATGTTCGCTGATTGGCAACACTTTAGCTGTCAACAAAGCTCTTGTTTATCATTCTGATGTACCGATGTATGTTGTCTTCGGTGAGACTGATGTTGTTCTCCATCGATACCCTCCTATCGGTCTAACACCATTGATCGGTATGACTTCCCAAATGTTTCCTTGAGGGATGTATTACACTGATGACAATCTTTGCAACTTTTCAACCGAACAACTCACACAGAAACAATAAAAACTCAACAGAATGGAAAATGATCTACTCCTAAGGAAGTCATTCCACTGATTTCAAAAAAATCTCAACTAGTGGAATGCTTACGATCTACATTTTGTGCAACAGAGCCTTACTCAGATATACATGACAAAACATAATTTCTTTTTCCTCTAAGAATATACATACAAATCGATTCTCCCTCTCTCTCTGTTCGTTTTCACTTTCTTTTCTTAATGAACACAGACCGACTATATAGACTCACATTGGTAGTTACATACGACGGAAGGCAAATCACCCTACAACCACTTCTGCCATTCAGTTACACTCATTCAGTTCAGTTACAATCTTTAATGACACGTATACAGACTCAATGTTATGCTATTACTCGGCCAACTAAGATTTAATATGGTGCTAAGGCCTTACAAACATGACACTTTAGACAGAATAGAATATGCATAGAATCCTCCTGATTCTTAGGTCTCAAGGTGCTCCTGCACCACTCTCCTACCAAATGATCGAGCACAACTAGCTCTGATACCAACTATTAAACAATAAAATTGTAGATAAAAACTAAATGCAAATAGATAAATCAAAACATAGATAGTAACAAAGAGAAGAACAAAGGTTTTTTAACGTGGTTCACCAAATGGCTACATCCACATAGAGCAAGGGATAGCTCTATTTCTGTTCAACCCAAAATAAAACTCAGTTACAACATATCTTCAACTCTCCTTCAACCTACAGCTGCTAACCCTCAATCTTAACCTCCATAAGACTCAGAATAAATTATATTACAGTATATCTATAGCTCTCAACTCATACGATAGCTTACATTCTATATATATTATTAACTTGCAAAGGATTCATCACTATTATTAACTCCCAACGAAAAGGAAATAACAAAGGACAGAAAGAAGTGAGCGCTAACCAAACATATGTCAGGGGTGTTACAATAGAGGTGACAATATGAAGGAGTGAATGGGCTTCATCTCCCAACACCTACCATCTCCTTTGTTCAACTGTTTGATGAAGATAATGCCATGCCTAAAATATGATCAGGTGGCAAGTCTTTTTTGGTGTTTTCTGTTTGTTGTCGGGCTGGATTTTTTTCCCTACGTCTTTTTCTCAGGGTTCTTTTTGGTTTCTCCTCACGTTCCTATGTAATATTTTTCCATTTTAATATATGTATGAGTGATCTTCAAATTATATTTATATACATAACAATTATTTTATAAATATTTTGGATAGAGGAAGAAAAATATTTCAAATGACTAAAATCTCTATAGATTTTACTAAAGAAATATGTTTGAAATTATATTTATATAAATAATATTTATTTTAGAGGTATTTTGGAGAGATACATGTATTATAGGAATGAATTTGTTATAAATTTTAGATAATAAAATAAAAAAAATAATCAAAATTATTCATAATTTCTTTTAATATGTTTCTAATTAATTTTTATTTAAAATAATAAAACATGATATAATTCTAATTCTGAAGGTATCCGAAAAAATGACTCCAACCCGAAATTCAAATAATGGTGTAGACGCAGAACTAGGAGGCAAGAAGGAGTGAAGTGATGAGGTAGAAGGAATTCCAAGTTTTGTGATAGGAGCAAATCGAATTAGTCTTGGAGGAGGTTTTATTGGAAGGAGAACAAATCCCTTGCATTTCCAAAGAAAGGGTCCAGGATGACATTTCCAAAATCTAGAAAGGAGAATTAGGAGGGAATGCAAAGGATCTAGAATAGACAATCAAAGGGGAAGGGCAAACACTAATCTAATTGCAGTTCTGGTCAATCCCAATAAAATGGCATGGAAAACATGAAGCAGTTAGGGCAAACTGCTTTATTCGCCAAATGGGCGGGCAAGAGAATTCTGTGGCCTAGGATGCAGAAATGGTGGGAAGAGTGATGGGGGGATTAGGTAAGAATTAAATCCTTGTGTAATGGCTTTATATTCATAGAATGTAGGAGTGAGGCAACAAAGATTGACATTCTAAGTAGAAAGCCTTTAATATTAGACGGATATTGACCCCCTAAGTCAGAACTTGGGGAAAGCTCCAATATGGATATGATTACATAATCTCCCACTAGAATTTTCATCTAATGAGGCCCTAGCATTCATTGGGGAAGCCCTAGGCTCTTTTGTTTAGGTCGACGAGAATTTTATGGAGGACTTTGGGGAATTCGTCAGAATCTTTGTAGAAATAGACCTCGAAGTAGATCATCCAAAAGAATTAGAATTGATAATGGAGGTAGGAAAGTGGAGAGAAAGGATTTAAATCAAATCTTAGTGTGCTGAAGTGGAGGCGAAGTCAGATGGGGAAGAGTTTCCCCCAATTAGAGGGAATGCCATTCCTGACCCCTCATAAGTGAGATAGGATTAGTTACCCACAGTGGTAGAAGCTCCTATGGCAAGGGCAGAAGAGGAGAGAGAAGGAGAAAACATGGATCTAGATCCTAAGATTCTCCAGCCATCCAAAGCCTCCATATAGGGAAAGGAGTTAACTCAAATCATAGAGGGAAAAGAAGACACATCCAAAGCTGCTTGTTGATGAGTGTTTTAGCACACAACAATGCAGGTATGATTGCTGGTATTAGACCTCTCTTGAAAATGGCATCCTATCCAAGATAAGCCTACCCCAAGGATAATACAGCTAGGTCTTAGCTTTCTTGGAATGACTTAGTGGTATGTCTAGCTGTGCCAACAAGGGGTCTTACATGAAATGTAGGGTTTATGAAATATAACGACAATGCAAGTGCAGAAACCCTAGATGGTTCAGACTGTGAAGTCTGAAATTTTAACAGATGATCAATGTAATGTTGCTCAAACCCTAAATCTACCAAATCTTGATGTAAAGAAAATGCAAAAGGAAAGGGAGAGAGAGAAGAGATCCTAAGTGACAGTCACAATGGGGTAAAATGCTGCAGATAGACAAATACTTTCAAATAAACCATTCCCTATTTCACCAGGATAGGAAACCCACAATGTTGCAAGAAATGATGCAATCTTCAAAGGATCCTTATGATTTTTAAATTCCATTCACTCATTAAACACCCAAACAACGGCGTAGCTTAACTAGTGGAATGCAACCGAACTATATTCAATGACAGGGCCCCAGGCTAACTATGCATAGCAATTTACCATTAGCAAGCACTAATAGTATGGACCAAAGCATTCATCAAATATCTTAACATTTACCCATCATTGCAAAAGCAAAACTAATTAAATTTAGATTGATATGAACCATGAATACTAAAGAGGATAATGCAATAACACAAATTTCTAGCAACCTATAAAACTTGCTTTGTATTGATCACAATTTGGCAGATTCTCAACAATTTAGTATCTAATCTTACTTACAAATGAGAGAAAATGATGGTCTTTTTGTAGACAAGGCACCATACCGAGTTTTTCAATGGACAGTGGAGATTAACTCAACACCAATGGTCTAGATTACATGACATTTAATGAAGTATAGTAGTTTGTTACATTTTTGGATTTGCATTTGTCCTTTAAAAAAAAGACAAAATATAGCTTGCAAATACATTGAATCTAGAAAAAATGGATACCCATCTGATTGTATATGATGAAAAGTCAATTTTCAAGGCCTAGTAACGCCAAAATAGAGTCACATGACACTTGAAAATATGAGCTAATGTAGATTCATGAGATTCCAAGTACTAAATAGATCAAGAGGTGTATGTGGCACATTTTTGGTGAAAGTGTATCCAACTGGAAGCTTGCTGGACCAACATTGCATGACTGGATGACTGGGACACATCTGAACAAGTCTTGGACATTGGACTGGATATGCAGGAACAACAGTGATTTAGCATGATCTTCTATGTCTTTCAGCTCCTGTGACTCATCTTTATCATTCTGGACATTATACTAATCTTCTCTTACAGGTGTAGCAACAATTTGGTTGATAGAATGTCAGTTATGCATTTCTAGGTCAGCAAGATACTGTTGTATGTTCATCCTTCCAAGATAGCTCCAACAAGGTCATATGTCCTCCAAGACCTACAATTCACAATGCAAAGCATCAATTTCATCTTAAACAATTATTTTCCATCAATTTGGATCAAGATATGTCGATTTGTAGTCATAGATCGATCAAAAATAGCTCATTGTCAATGTCACCTTCGTATAAACAACCTTTTAAATCTGGTGATTTTCACATGATTTTCTATATTTTTTGCCATTTTCAAGTACCCATTTGGCCTATATATTGATCTAAGAAGTTTTTGTAGTCATTAGAATCCATTTACAAACTTTTATTTCATATTTTTCTAGCCTTTTTCTGCAAAAAGTGAGATTCTTGGGGGTCACGAACTTTTCATTTGCAGTAGCATTAATTATTGTAAAACATGCCAAAAATCCACACAAATTTGGTAAAATGTTCATCATGATATGAACAATAGATATGCAATTCAAATCCATCAGGAAAATCTAAGTTGCCCCTTGAAAAACTCAATTTCTTGGCCAAAATGTCAAAAAGTGCAGGTTTTGGGTGCCACGGACTAAAAGTTGGTGCAATGCAATTCTCACACAAGTTGGAGAGGTTCATTTTTAGTGCAAAATGATTTTGCACTACTTTTGGGTGCCACCAACTTGCACAAGTTTGGGCTCAGACCGACTAATAGCATCTCATAAGGTTGGTCAGGGTGGATTGTAGTGCAAGTCGGTAAGGTTGTTTTTTAGCACAAAACATAAAAGACTCAGTTGGTGGGGATTTTTAATGCAACCAACTAGCGTGGGTTTTTCTATCTACTAGCCAAGTGCAGTGAAGGCAAATATTAGTACAAGTTAGTTGAAACCCATTTTAGCACTTTTCTTCGAAAATGTCTTGGCGGGAATTTTGGTCTGACTGACTTAGCGGCAACTTGGAGGGAGGTTGGTTGAAGGGATATTTAGTGCTAAGGTCGGTAGAAGTTGGTTTTAGCACAAAAGTTGGTAGGGAGTATTTTTAGCATTTTTTGCAGTTGGGGTTATTTTTGGCGCCAGATTTGGAAATGTCTAGGGTGAAAGTATATTTAAAAATATATTTAAGTATAAGAAATGAATTTCTTATACATTAAATATTTTTAAATATACTTTCAAGATGTTTGAGATAGGTTCCAGATCCATAGGATTTCACATGCAGATTCTAGAATTCTGAGGTTCCACTAGATTTCAGACTTAGCCATTTTTCAGGATTTTCAGGGTTTCAAACTTAGCCAAATCAGAGCTTCAGGACCATGTGACAAGATGAAAGCAAATGAACCCTTTAGCGAAATCTTGTGGAATTTGACATGATTTTGCTACTCTAAGACCTAGAAACTAGGAATTTCAACTTGACATATCCTGCAAAAGCAATTTCAAAAGCAATATCCAGTGACATGGGATTTTGGAGCAAAATGTAGTAACACCCAATTTTAGCGCAAAAGGAAACAAATGACAATCTTTCAAGCACAAGACTACTCAATACACTTCCAAATCAATCATGCATGACATCAAATCACTGCAAAAATACCAAGAACTCAAATCTGTAAAAATCATGCATTCTAAGCACAATTTCACCTTCTCATCATCATAAGGCAGAAAGGTTGAGACTCCAAGCCAAAGCAAAAGAGGGGGTCTCCATTTGAAAAAATGAAGCGTGTGTGCAAGGCACAACAAATGGCAACTCTGCTGGAAAATGCTTTAGAGCATTTCTAAGATAAACCTAAGTTTCAAACCCAGAATGTCTATGTTTCCCACATGATAGACAAGAAAACATGATATTCTATCAAAGAATCAAAGACCACTAACCGATTCAACCATCCATATCCTAAAAAATTGAGTGTGTGCAATTGCATTCATTCCCATCCATTGGCAACTAAGTTGACCCAAGATCCTTCGTGCTAACCTATGAAGTTGGGATCACTTTACCACCAAGAGAATGCTCTTAATGTGGAGATGTGATGAGCCTTGAGGGAAGCAAATAGTGATTCTTCCAATAATATTTATGATGCAATGGTATTTGATGTTGATAATCTTTAGACAATATTCTTCATGTGAGAGTCTTCAAATGACAATCTTTCATATTGAAACTTTGTAGTGGGTCTAGTGTTGAAAAACACCTTTTATTTTTACACAATATAGGCTAGCAGTACTTAGTACCACCTGCCATCTTCATCTAGATCCATAGTACTTGGGGTGGGTGGTAAAATGGGAATCCAAACCTTTTCAATTATCACAAGATCACCCAAACTCGTTTAGCTACTTCAGGATCATTTAAAGTGTGAAAGATATATGGTTAGAAAATACTTCAGGTGCACCAACTGACGACTCCTTTCCAATGAACAAACATCATACTCCCTGATATAATAGTGGAACCCATAGCAAGACCTGAGAAGAACTTCAGCTTCTCAAAGAAATATTCCAAATTACTTACCCAACAAAGAAGCACTTGCAGGTCTACACAACTGCCACCACATTCAAGAAATGGAGAACCCAAGCAAAGCAAGTGTGGAAGCAAAAATTAAAGCAAACAAGCAACCAACCTAAACAAAACAAACTACTCTAACCAAAGCAAAATAATCAAAAAAAAACAACTAACAACTAAAAACTAAAGAAAAGACAAAGTAGACTATTAACTAAAACCTAACTAGAAACAAGCAAGACTATGTACAAAAGCTTCAGAAAGTAAGTATTTACACTCCCTCGTGACTTATTTCTTAGGACATACAGGAGTAACAGGGTGCATGTCAATGTCCTGAGTCTAGCAAATTCATCTTTATACTTTGAAAAGAGAGGTAGAGGCATGCTAGGTTCATGTTCAAGGTACCAGTCATGCAGGATCAACAGTCAAGGCAGCTCAATAGGACCACGATCAATCCAGATGCAAGTTGTCTTACCTAAATCAACATAATCAAATTGATAATCATTAAAACTGAGTGAAGAGAGGGAAGATACAACCTGATTTGCAGTACCATCAGTTGTGTATGTAAGCTCATCATCTTGCTACATTGTACCACTGAGCTAGATCATTTCATGTGCACTAGATACTTCTAGAACACTGAATGCTTCAACAATCTCTCAAGAAAATAGGAAATCTGGACAATCTTTCTCAAAATGTGGATTATCTGGATGAATTCGACATGAATTGGCTAAAGCAAAATTTGACATATGTGGTGAATTACCATGCAACAGCATATCCTTACTCATTGTTGACACCAACTCGATGATGTGATCAAGTGATTGACATGAAAAAACTTCCAAGCCATCACTTTGTAGGACACTTTGATTTTTATTCTCAGATTGCAGACTTATACTTTCATTTCTTATCATTGGATCAGCATCAACCATGCGGAGATCTTCTTCATTACATGTTTAAACAAGAGCAGCATGGGGAACATGTGTTATACTTGAATCTACTTCATCAAAATCAGTCACATGCTCTGATAAAACTTCCTCTGCACCAATCAGAAATCTTCTTGTTTGAACTAAGGACTGGCATTGGGTGGGCAATTTACTGTCTACAGAAACAACAAGGTCTCTTTCTTCTTGCATAGCTAGATTTATGATGTCAATGCTACCTTGAAGTGATGCATCATCTTCTTCTTCTTCATTTGACTCAGTTGAAAACTATGTGGGAGTAACTGTAGTGATCTAATATGACTGATCTTTGTAGTTCACCATGCTGATATACTCAAAAGCTTGATCATTTTTCATCAAACAATCAGATTGTGGCTCAAGCGTGTTAATTGGAACAATTTTCTACATTGCTATCCATGATTGTTCTTCATTTGGAGGACTGATTTCTTCTTGTTCTTGCACATATCTGATATGATCATACTACTGTCCCAACCCAAAATTATCAACAGTCTAAAATGAACTGTTGTTCTCCATCTCTGCAGCAGCAAATTCAGCCTTAGGACTTGATATCTGTGAATCATTTGGATGCTGATTTGCATCTTCAACATGACTATTCATCAAATATAAATTATCATCTAGCTTGTCCACATCTTTAGTAGTAGAAATATGTTCTTGCATCTTGTTGTGTTCATTGTCTTGTGACTACAAACTAAGTTTCAACCAACTTGGGACAACATATCCTTCAAATGAGTTGTCTGACTAAGAAAGAGATTTGAACCAGTCATGGAACTCATATTCATTAGTTATGTGACCTGCAGACTACATTCATTGTCTACCATCATCATCTAGACATGTATTTTGATAAATAGCTTCAATTTTTTCCTTATGCAATCTGCTCTTTTGACATGGACTCACAAGTCCTGCAGCCTCAACACTTTGAGTGCTTTTGACTGAGACATGACCACATTTATATGCACCCATCTAAGCTGTAACTCCTTCTGAGGTCTTACTCTGAATATGGCTGTCATACCCACACCCTGCTTCAGGCTTATAAATCTCAAAAATAGGGAGCACTCCTTTTAAGTGCAGATCCAACCTTTGGAGAAAAGTTAAATAGTTAATCTTGTCATGTAGCTCTCCAAGATGTACAGTGCAAACTTGAGGTGAACTAAAATCAAGTAAGGTTAGTGGAGGATACTTCACCCTAATTTGCCTATCTAACACTTCTTTGAAAAGTGGGATGTTCACTTGGAAGTTCTCTTCATGATACGACTGCTGAGATGGTCCCCTGAAGAATCAAGGGATTTCATGACTAAAACCCTTCTATGTGTCCATTGAATCAGAATTTTCTGTACATTCACTTCATTTTAGCATGTGCAGTGAACCAATAAAATTGAAAGCCTACATAAAATCTTGGTTCAGCTATCCTTCTAGCGCCAATTATGTTGATGAGTGTTTTAGTACACAACAACACAGGTATGATTGCTACTATCACACATATCTTGAAAAAGACATCCTATCCAAGATAGGCCTGCCCTAAGGATAATACAGCAAGGTCTTAGCTTTCTTGGAATGACTCAATGGTATGTCTAGCTGTGCCAACAAGGGGTCTTACACAAAATGTAGGGTTTATTAAATATGACGGCAATTCAAGTGCAGAAACCCTAGATGGATCAGATTGTGAAGTCTGAAATTTCAGCAGATGATCAATGTAATGCTGCTCAAACCCTAAATCTACCAAAGCTTGATGTAAAGAAAATGCAAAAGGAAAGGGAGAGAGAGAAGGCATAAGAGAACCTAAGTGACAGTCACAATGGGGTAAAATGCTGCAGATAGACAAATACTTTCAAATAAACCATTCCTTGTTTCACCAGGATAAGAAACCCAAAATGTTGCAAGAAATGATGCAATATTCAAAGGATCCTTATAATTTTCAAATTGCATTCACTCATTAAACACCCGAACAATGGTGCAACTTAACTAGTGGAATGCAACCGAACTATATTCAATGACAAGGCCCAAGCTAACTATACACAACAACTTACCATCAGCAAGCACTAATAGTATGAACCAAAGCATTCATCAGATATCTTAACATTTATCCATCATTGCAAAAGCACAACTAATTAAATTTAGATTGATATGAACCATGAAAACTAAAGAGGATAACACAATAAAACAAATTCCCAGCAACCTGCAAAACTTGCTTTGTATTGATCACAATTTGGCAGTCTCAATAATCTAGTATCTAATCTCACATACAAATGAGAGAAAAGGATGGCCTATTTGTAGACAAGGCACCATACCGAGCTTTTCAATGGATAGTGGAGATTAACTCAACACTAATGGTCCAGATTACACGACATTTAATGAAGTACATCAGTTTGTTACATTTTTAGATTCACATTTGTCCTTTAGAAAAAAGATAAAATATAGCTTGCAAATACTAAATCTAGACAAAATGGATACCCATTTGATTGTATATGATGAAAAGCCAATTTTTAAGGCCTAATAAAATTAAAATAAAGTCACATGACACTTGAAAATATGAGCTGATGTAGATTCATGAGATTCCAAGTGCTGACTGGATCAAGAGGTGTATGTGGCACATTTTTGGTGAAAGTGTATCCAACTGGAAGCTTGCTGGACCAACATTGTATGACTGGATGACTGTGACAGCTCTGAACAAGTCAAAAAGTAGCTCATTGTCAATGTCACCTTTGTATAAACAACCATTTAAATCTAGTGATTTTCACATGATTTTATGTATTGTTTTGCCATTTTCAAGTACCCATTTGGCCTATATATTGATCTAGGCATTTTTTGTGGTCATTAGAATCCCTTTGCAGACTTTTATTTCATATTTCTCTAGCCTTTTCTGTAAAAAGTGAGATTTTTGGGGGTCACGGAATTTTCATGTGTAGTAGCATTATTATCATAAAACATGCCAAAAATCCACAAAATCTTGGTAAAATGTTCATCATGATATGACAAATAGATATGCAATTCAAATCCATCAAGAAAATCCAAGTTGCCCCATGAAAAACTCAATTTCTAGCCCAAAATGTCAAAAAGCGCGGGTTTTGGGTGCTATGGACTAAAAGTCAGTGCAATATAATTCTAGTGCAAGTCGGAGAGGTTCATTTTTAGTGCAAAATGATTTTGCACTACTTTTGGGTGCCACTGACTTGCGCAAGTTTGGGCTCGAACCGACTAATAGCATCTCATAAGGTCGATCGGGGTGGATTGTAGCGCAAGTCAGTAAAGTCAATTTTTAGCGCAAAATGTAAATAGCTCAGTTGGCGGGGATTTTCAATGCAACCAATTAGCGCAAGATTTTCTATCTACCGACCAAGTGTAGTGAAGGCAAATATTAGTGCAAGTCAGTTGAAGCCCATTTTAGCGCTTTTCTTCGAAAATGTCTCGGTGGGGATTTTTGGTCTGACTGACTTAGCGGCAACTTGGAGGGAGGTTGGTTGGAGGCATATTTAGTGCTAAGGTCAGTAGAAGTGGTTTTATCACAAAAGTTGGTAGGGGGTGTTTTAAGCGCTTTTTACAGTTGGGGTCATTTTTGGTGCCAGATTTGGAAATGTCTAGGGTGAAAGTATAATTAAAAATATATTTAAGTATAAGAAATGAATTTCTTATACTTTAAATATTTTTAAATATACTTTTAGGATATTTGAGATAGGTTCCAAATCCATAGGATTTCACATGCTGATTCTAGAATTCTAAGGTTCCACCAGATTTTAGACTTAGCCATTTTTCAGTATTTTCAGGGTTTTAGACTTAGCCAAATTAGGGCTTCAGGACCATGTGACAGGATGAAAGCAAATGAACCTTTGAGTGAAATCTTGTGGAATTTGACATGATTTTGTTACTGTAAGACCTGGAACTAGGAATTTCAACTTGACACATCCTACAAAAACAATTTCAAAAGCAATATCTAGTGACATGGGATTTTGGAGAAAAATGTAATAACACCCAATTTTAGAGCAAAAGGTAACAAATGGCAACCTTTCAAGCACAAGACCACTCAATACACTTCCAAATCAATCACGCATGACATCAAATCACTGTAAAAATGCCAAGAACTCAAATTTGTAACAAATCATGCATTCTAAGCATAATTTCACCTTCTCATCATCATAAGGCAGAAAGGTTGAGACTCCAAGCCAAAGAAAAAGAGGGGGTCTCCATTTTGTAAAATGGGGCGTGTGTGCAAGGCACAACACCACCCTGGAGGACCAAAGTAATTTGGAATAAAATAAGGCTCCGGAGATGACTCAAGAGATGCCCCCAGGAATAGCGTATCCTTCGCCTGCAGCAACTCAATCCTTGGACCAAGAGGCCAACAAGGAGCTGGCCAGGGATCTTTTGGGGGCATCGTCAAGCCTAGTAGATACAACTCTGGTAGAGAAAGTTGTGGAAAGCAGTGAAGCTTAGGAAGAAAAGGATCTCAAAGGAGTAAAGGTTGATTCTACTCTAGAGCATTTAGGTTCTGCCCCTATCCTAGAATATATAGAACCTTCTCCCCTAGCAGAATCAGAGGAGGAGGATCCCCTTAGAGAAGAGCAAGTGTGGTCCCCTAAGCAGATGATTGGATCATCCAAGTAGAAGAAGATTTCCTATTAAAGGGAATAGGCTTAGGGAAATCAAAGAAACTTGGGATTAAACATAAAGAAGCTAGACGACTATCTCCAGATTGTGGGGAAGGTAAAAAGAGGGGAAAAATCAAAACATTGAAAAATTGAAGGAATTTGACAATGCGCAGGGTCAATAGAAGATCACTTGAATTCTGAGATCTAGGAAAGAAGAGACCCTTCCCAAGGGCCAATGAAGATCTCCTCATGGAATGTTAGGGACTTAAATTCCCCTAACAAGCAACGCTTGGTCAATCACTTTTTGGATCTATCTAAATTAGACATTTTCATATTGCAGGAGACCAAGTTGGCTGAAATAGAAATGTAGAGTAGGAAAAGGAGGATGAAATTATAGGAAGTAATTTCAAGTCAGGCAACAGGGGCCTCAAGAGGCCTAGCACTGATGTGAAAAAAATAATTTGTTAAAGTCAAAGAATTGGCAAAACATAGGTTCTGATTGGCAAGCAGAGTGAAAGGAGTGGCAAATAAGGCAAGTTTTATTATGATTAATGTATATGGGCCAGCCTCTCCGGCTTCAAAAAGATGAATTTGGCAGGAATTGGAAACCTTTTTGCTTAGTATGGAGAGCTAAACTCTCATAATAGGAGGTGATTTCAATGCCATCCTTCATAGTCAGGACAAGCTTGGTGGGGTTTAGAAGAAGTTGTAATCTCAAATGGATTTTAAAACCTTCATGGAAAGAAATTCTCTTTGGGAAGTGCCTATGAGAAATGGTCAATACACATGGACAAATAGAAGAAGAGGCTTTTGCAACATATCAAAAAAACTTGACAAATTTCTGGTAAAGGGCAATTTGGATCAGTTTCCCTTTACTTTAGAATGCACCTTAGTTCCCTTTTCTAGATCAAACCATTTCCCAATAGATCTCAGGCTATTTGTGGATGCATCCCAGGCACGTTGCCCCTTCAAGTTTGAAAAGATGTGGTGCAAGGATCTGAATTTTCTTGTTGAAATTGAGGGATGGTGGAAGGAGATCAAATTTGATAGCTCAAAGATGTTTTTCTTAGTGGAAAAGATAAAATACATTAAGAGGAACCTGAAAGAATGGAACAAGAGGCATTTCAAAAATATCTTTGAACAAAAAGCAGAAATTGAGGAGGAAATTCAACTTCTAAATGAGGAGGTTTTCAGTCTAGGTATGGATCAAAGCAGATATGTGAAGGAGAAAGAGCTAATGAAAAGACATGTAGATATTCTGGCAAAAGAAGAGATCTTCTGGAGGAAAAAATCAAGAGAAGTTTGCTTGTTGGATGGAGACAGGAATACAATTTTTTTTATAATTTGACAAAAGTTAGAAGATAGATGAATCGCATCCACTAGGTTAGGATGGGAGATGACTCGATCACCTAAGATTCAGAGAAAATCAAACAAGAAGTGGTAACTTTTTTCAAACACCTTCTCAACAATTGGGAAGGCTCTAATTTGAGACAGTCAAAAGGTCTGGTCAGGCTCATTACTGAAGTCATCACAGAGGAGTAGAATAAGATGCTAGATGAAGCCTTCTCCCCTAAGGAGATAAAAGAAGCCCTTTGGAAGTTACATCTAGATAAAGCCCTTGGGTTGGATGGGTTCCCAATGGCCTTTTTCTAGACATGTTTTTCACATTGTGGGACAGGATGTTTGGGCAGCGTTGGAAGACTTAAGGAGCAATAAATTTTTTTTGAAGGAAATAAATAACACTCTTATAGCTCTAGTACTGAAGAAGGCGAAAGCCATTGCACTAGAGGATTTTAGGCCAATTTCTATTTGCAACAACATATACAAAATTTTAGCCAAATCCACCTTGAACGTATTGAAGAAGATACTGCTGGAGGTAATAGTAGAAGAGTAGACTGGTTTCATTCTAGGGAGATACATACAAGATGGTGTCATCAAAGCCCAAGCAGTAGTCCATTTAGCATAGAAATTGGGAAAGCAAATGATGATGATTAAGTTGGACATGAAAAAGGCATATGACAGGGTAGATTGGAGGTTCCTTTTCATGGTATTATGAATGTGTTTGGGTTCAAAAAAGATTAGTTGAACTGGCTCTTCCTCTTTGTTTCCAGGCCAAGATTCTCAATTCTGGTTAATGGATCTCCAAAAGGATTATTTTCATCCTCTAGGGGTCTCAGGCAGGGGGACCCTCTCTACCCATTCCTCTTCATCATTATGGCTGACGCTCTAGGGAGACGCTTTCATCAAGCTAGAATTGAAGGGAAAGTGGAAGGGTTCTAGATCACAAGCAATCTTAGTCCCATAACTCATCAACAAAATTTCACTGATGACACGATGCTCTTTGTGGTGGCAAAAAATAGAGAAGAAAGGGAAACAAAAGAGCTCCTCGATCTTTACTCAAAAGCCTCGAGACAAGAAGTGAATGGACATAACTTGGAGATTTATTTCACATCTACTCCCCAAGAAAGCAACAAGAAATCTTAGGAATCCTAAAATTCAAAAAGGGTTCCTTACCCAATATTTACTTGGGTCTTCCCTTGGCCTCAGGAAAAAGATCAAATAAACTTTGGGAGCCCCTCCTTGACAAAGTCTCGAATAGGGCAGCTTCCTAGAAAGGGAAGTGGTTATCTTGGGAAGGAAGGATAACGATGCTAAAAGCTACCTTGGCAGCCATACCTATTTATCTCATGTCACGCATCCACCTCTCTGCCAAGGCAGATCATGCAATGGCTGGTATTTTTAGAAAATTCTTTTGGTAAGGCTCTTCAAAGAAGAGTAAGGTGGCTCTAATTGCCTGGGATACAGTGTGCAAGCCATAAAAGGATGGAGGAGAAGGGATAAAGCAACAAGTACTACAAAACAAACCTCTTGGGGCTAAGCTAGTCTAACGTCTCTTTAATCAACCTCATCTAAAATGGGCAAAAATGATTCAATAGAAATATTTTGGGAGCTCAGACTCAATGGACATTCTCTCAGTCTCTCAACTCTTGAAAGGGTCTAGGATCTAGAATTTTATGGTTTATTATAGAGATCTCATAAGAGATCAAATGACCTAGGAGATCCACGATTGATACACAACCCCATTCTAGGACAACTCCTGAGGAGGGTATTGCCCCCTTTCCAATATAGATGGCCTGGATACAATTAGGATAGAATTGGAACAGAGACAAGGGTCAAAGATTGGCAACTGCATGGAGAGAAGAGTCATGGACGGGATGATCTTTTGGTCCTAGAAAAACTTGGACCTACCAAATGTACCAGAGGAAGAAATCCAACTTCTGAAAGCCTGGCTTAAAAATAGAAGGATAGCCTTGGGTAGTGGGGAGGATATTTTGGTCTTGAATGGAGTGTCACATGGGCTTTATAGCATCAAAGAGGGGTACATACTTCTAGAAGAAGCCTCCAACAACACAAAAATCTTGACCCTTCTCTTTTGGCATCACTTATGTTTGCCCAAATCAGGGGCTTTCAGCTAGGCCACCCTACAGAGTAGAATTCTGACAAGAGATAGACTACAAAAACTAGTGTTTTAGGGACCCCCTAGATGTCCTTTTTATGAAAACTCAATGGAAGATGCAAATCATATCCTTCTAAGATATGCCCTTGCTCAGGAGTACTGGTAGTGGCTTTGCGCTAAACTTGGTTGGTAGGGAGCACTGCCTAATGACATTCTGAGCTTATCCCAAAGTTGGTTGGTGTTAAATAAAAAATCAACTTTCTCCTACCTCTAGATCATTAGCCCCTCCATCACAATTTGGGAACTATGGAAGGAAAGAAATTGGAAAACTTTTCAAAACAAAGCAAGGAATAGTTTGTCTCTGTGGGATAAGATAGAGGCATCAATCATGGAGGTAGCCAATTCACGTCTTCATTAGGGTATTCCAAGAAAAATATCCTAGACGGAGTGGGATAATTCTATTTGGAGGAGGTGGAATGGCCTCATTTCGCCTGTGATAGTTGATAAAGGTGGGGAAAAATTAAAGGCAGATAGATGAGATGCCCAGTGGAAACCACTGGTTGAGGGTTGGTGTAAACTCAATTTCGATGGGGCAGGAAGGGAGAACCCCGAAACCTCTTGGTGTAGGATGTATCATTCACGATTGGGATGGGAAAGTAAGATGGAAAGATTCCATTCCCCTCCTAGTGGGAACCAATAATGCCATAGAGTTTCAAGCATTGTTGTTTGGTCTAGAACTGTGCCACAATGATCAAATCAAAAAGTTTGAAATAGAAGGAGATTTGACCATTGTTGTCAATGTAGTCAAAATAAAAATTTCCCATAATTGGAAGCTACACGGAACCCTCTACCAAATCCTAGAGGCTCTCAGGGGGTTCAAGGAAGTCACTATGAATCATGTTTACAGGGAAGTGAACAGGAGGTAGACAAGCTTGCCAACTCGGCAGTAGATAGGGTTTACTCAATGAGTTAGCTCCCTCACATGAGATGGCAGCATCTGGGCCCTGTCTAATCTAGGCTGACATATGAGATCCCAGTGGAGAGTGTGAATGGACTTTTAGCAAAGAGCTTTTAAATCAATGATTTGGAAAAGATGGTTAGTTTGCATAGACTGCAATGAAAGGACCAACTTTCCTTTTCAACATGCTCAAACTGAGCTCTCCGTTATAGAAAGGGGTGGCACAATCATTTCTTGGCATCAAGAGTAGCCCTACAGAGTTGGCACATTCCCCACCACATACCAGTCTTAAATGATCAGATGGGTGTGATGGTCTATACAGGCAGCAAGGGAAGAAGGTTAGCATTCATTCAGCCTTCATTAGTAAAGCACATAGAGCCAATGGATTCTCTGGTGAGACTGGTTTGCAAGAAAAGCCAAATTTCCTTCCTTGGAAGGATTTTAGACATTTGGATCTCTAGGATTTCTAAAACTAGTCACCCGCTCTCAATCGATGCTGTTAAGTGGGTCTTGGGGAAAGAATTTTTGTAGGTCATGGACCATTATAGAGTCAACATAGACATCTCCTCTCGCTTCGTGGCCTCGCTTCTCGACCTAGGGATGGATAAATCAATGGTGGTATGGCTGGCCAAGGAGGTTTTCAATCCAGAGCTGCTTGGTGGTTTGGAGGAGGTAGTCGAAATGGCTAGGCTAGGGGTTGGCTTCCCACGAGTGTACGAATATGAGAAGTATAAGGCAAGAGATGAAGACATTCTGTGGATCCCTTTCCTGGCCAATTTCTTGAGCTCCATGTTGGCAGACCATTGCGAGTGGGTGGAGAAAGGTAGCAGCTTCTTGAAGAAATTCTACAATCTGGAACCTATCTTTAGTGTTGAATGGCTCTATGAGTTTGCGGGCTAGGTCAGAGCCAAGGAGGAGGTGGTGGTTCTGGACTAACTGGCCAGTGTTAAGCCTAGTTTTTTTGTATTTATGTAGAGGAATGTTGAGAGGGTATGCATACAGTAGATAGTATGTCTGGTATGTTTTAGATCTAGTTCTCTACCAAAGAACTGACATTTTGATCCCAGGCTAGGATTTCAATAAATGTAAACTATATCTTTTTGAATTTAATATATAAACATATGCAGCTATGTTGCATTTTGCTCATAAAAAAAATCATGATATAATTCTTATTGATATATGTTTTTAAAAAATTGTGTATATTTTTTCCTATATATTATTTTATGTGAGTAATACTAACTATTTATGTAAGATTTAATTAATAGGTATTTTATGGTTTTAGTTTATCTAAAAATAAATGTCCCTTTAAATTGACACCGACACTAGTATAGATATTTTTTTAAACAAAATGTGGAAATCATGGACATCATATTAAAATGTTATTTGATTTTTACAACAAGCAGATCCTGAGAGACCAAATAGGGCACCAAATCCTCATTGAATTACAAAACAAAAACAAAAGCATAAGCTTTTGACCAAACTCAGAAAACTCAAAAACATGATCTCGATTGGCCAAAGGCCTTGAGGAAGGGCATGAAACACTATAACCACAAACCCAAATAGAAAAAATTAACCTTGACCATGTGAAGAGGTAAAATCATCATTTGGTAGAGGCAAAGGAGCTGGTAGAGTAGGTGGAACCACAGGCGGAGGATGTGGAGCCTGGTCCAAGGCATGCAATTGCAGGAAACAAATTGCATTAAACATTTCCTTGACTTGAATATCAAACCTCAGTGGTCACTGAAACTATGCATCTCTAGTGCAATACTGAGACCATTTCTACATCCATTACGAAAAGGCTTTTGCAAAATATGGTAGATACACACAATTGCAGGAGAATTGTGTGGCAAGTCTATGGGAAACAGACCCCCAACGGTGCCTCACCAACAAACATGACATAGTCCTCCATGGATGTCTTCAACCTATCTGCAGAGACCAAGTATTCATGAATATATGAGAATGCTAGCATTTCAACATATTTTGTGTCTTGGACTAGGTCTAGAATGTTGGATATGAAGATAGAGGCCACCTTTGAGAAGAGTAGAATCCACGGACATTCTGGCAACAGAAAATCACTAACAATATGCCTAATTGTAAATTCCGCATGAGGACAATCAATATCAAATACATGAGGCATCTTGGAAGAGTCAGAAATTCCCACTTCCATATCCTCCCATTTTTTAGGGAGGATAAGGACCGTACAATTCTTCACCACCAGTTTCATGGTTGCTGAGCAGACACAGTCATAGAATAGACAAATATCCCAAGCAAAGAGATAAGTGGAATGGAGAAAAATAGGGGAGGGTACTTAAATACATCTATCTAAAAACCGCTAAGAAATATAAGTTCAGAGCTATTTTATTTAAGATTTTTTTGTTTTTCACATTGTTTATGTTGCAAAGCTATTTTTATTTACTTAAAACTTATTTATTTACTAAAAAATTATTCTATCAAATCATATTTATTTAAGATTTATTTTATAGTTTTAATTCTTTTAAAATAAGTATTAGTTATAAATAGTTCTTTTAAAATAAATATGAGCTATAAATAGTTTTTTTTAACATGGTCAAGATATGATGGTTCTAGATGCTCTCAGCATAACTAGTATACTTATCTTAGATAATTTTATGTAAAAGATGCCAAGAGATATCCTTCTCGATGCGCCTATTCCATTTACAGACACACACAAATTAATTAAAAAATAGGCACCCCTATCTTTTACATATATTTAAATGTAATATAACAGATGCAACATGTAAACAATATTATTTTACATAAGATAATTCTACAATAATTTTATAGAAGAAAACTAGAACTAAAAATCTATTTAATATTCATGAAAATGTGCCACACACATGACAAAAATTGTGAATTAGTACATCATTTCATAGTCATACAAACAAATTTGTAAGAAATACATCACATCATTTGTCTTCTAATAATTTTAGTCTCCCTAAACAGAATGGTCTGACAATTTAGAGCAATAATCAGTGATTAATACCCTACAGGGGCAGGTGCAGGTGCAGATCCTTGTCCGGAAATCAACTCTTTGAGCTGTTGGTCATTCACATTAAATGCCTTGGTCAACACATCTTGAGGAATGGGAGGATTGGCTCCAAAGACGGCAGATGCAACCACTTGAACGCCAGGCAGCTGGCTGTTAAGAGCAGTAATTGTAGTGGCATTTGATTCCCCGACGTTCTGCTGAAAATGCACTAAGCCCCTTGGTATCACATACACATCTCCCTTCTCCAACTTTTGTGAGAACAACACATTATTTGTGCTGATAAAACCAACCAAAACAGTGCCCTCCATTACAAATATGATCTCAGTAGCACGAGGGTGAATATGAGGGGGATTCAAACCACCAGGGGCAAATTCCCCACGGTTCATTGATATGCCTAGCGTGTTTACTCCTGGGAAAGTTTCTACATTACCTGCGATGATATTGAACCCAAAATTGTTGTCGGTTGAGATTGGATTGGCTAGTCCCCTAAACAAGAAATCTGATGCATTCACTGCCTTTGGGTCCTTGCACACAAAACCGTTCACCTTCACATTAGATTGAGTAATATCAGCCACACAGAAATCCTGCAGAGGATCTGGGTCTGATGCATTAATTGCCAAGATTATGGAAAGCCATAACAGGCAGCTCAAGGAAGCTTTGATTATTGTTCTGGAAGATTTCATTTCCAATTGGCACTGAATGTTGTAGGATATGTGAAATGGAAATCAGTGCTTGATATGATTTGATCATACCAAAAGCAGATATTTATAAGAGAAATTAGGAGATTGAGTGTAATAGTATAATTGCTTATCCTAAGATTACAGTTTCCTCAGACTTGGTAAACCCAATATTTGAGATACTTGACAAATAATGGTGCTTAGATTTTCGTTTGGATAGATCACATAGGCGAATTTGTCAATTGTGTGCGCGATAAATTTGTTTCAATGGTTTTTTTTCTAATTCATTCACAAAGACATAAAGATACAAGCTGATTTGCGTCACATCTACCTAAGAGGATGCATAAATAGTTATTAAACCTAGTTGCATAAAAATCTGAACTACTAGAATAGGATAGAATTAATTGACTTTCCTCTACCATGAGTAGAACAGAGTACACATTCTCCGGAGTGCTCAGTCTACTATGGTGAGTATGGTGAATAGCTTGTATTTTCACGTCATTGACGAGATATAGAAATATCAAAGCTGATACCCGTCACAGCCACCCTATATGACAGAATTAGTGGACTTTCCACCACCATGTATAGAAACGTGTTCACACTGTCCCGATGGGCTTATGACTGAGTCCGTGTAAATATTTTGTACATTTAACGATCTAATTTTTACTAGCGACGCCATATTCTTTCCTTCTTTGTTCCTTGTCTAGCCACGCTTAAGTAGTACCAGTGTTGATTTGACTGACTTATGTGGAAGTCGGAGTTGTTTTCTCTCATTCTGCAATGTCTTTGTTTTCTCCCATGCATGTTTATTAAACAAGCAACTTTATAAATTGCATTTTACATTTCTATGGATAATTTCATTCAAAATAAAATATTAGATTTAAATTGCCTCTAATTTAAATTAGAAGGAAGTTTACAACTATTATCATGTGTCATTCACTTCTTTTTTATTTGAAGCATGAATCTATTTATGCGTGGAGGTGAGACTTCAAATGAAATGGAAGTGAATGGCTATCAAGTTTATGTGATAATAATTGTAAGTGTTCTTGCAATTTGTTATACTCTAGGCAATCTAGGTCTATTAATCTTTTTTTAATGAAATTTTCCTTAGACATTTAGGATGCAATCTTCGAATCCATTTATTTACTGAAAATGAATAGAAGAAAATATAGTAACTATAGAATGAGAAAAGATAACTAACTCATTCATAGATGGTCTTTGCTTGGTAGCCCACCCATCAACACATACAAGCTGAAATGAGGCTAGTGTCAAACCCTCATAGTATGTTCTCTAATGCTTTCCTCAATTAACCTTTGTCTATATGTCTACTACAATATTCTCTAAAATCTTGAAATAAGCATCAAGTTTCATTTTTTGTTTGCATGTTAAGTTACTTGGTTATTGTGGGTGAAATTTTGTTTTATTAGTGGTAATTAGTTGTGTGTTAAGAGATGGGTACTAGTCATTTTGAAACATGGAAATTCATAAATGAGTGGCTATTGTTATGTTAGAATTAGATGGCTATGGGTGGGAGAAGAAATATGATGGGGTATATAAATGAAAAAGTTTGTGGCCTCCACTTCCACATAAGCTAGTCAAATGAAACCCAATGCTAGTTAAGCATGGGTAGGCAAGGAGAAAATAAGGTGTCCCAAATAAAAAATAGGTTGTTAATGTTAGAATTATTACATTATATTGTTAGGACTTATAGATATGTATTAACATTTTGTTAGTAATATGTAAGGTAGTTAATGGTGAAGTCATCATATTAAAAGTGGTTGGAAATGTTAAAAGGTGCATCTTTTTGTAATCTAATCAACTCTCACATAATATATTTTTATATTTTCCATTTATATTATTTACATATATAAATATTTTATTATTCTTTATGTGGATTTGATCCTAGTTCATACAATGGTATTAAAGCATGTAAACAAATAGAAGAAGGTTAAAAAACATTATGTGTACATTTCTAGTTAAAATCTTTATTTGCATAACATGGCCATAGACGATCTTTTTGGTTTATAGAGTTAAAATTTCTTATATGTTGCTAGTTGTTAAAAAAGTGAAAATATTTTGCAAGAAGATAAAGCTTTCTTTCTTAAACTCCATGCTACAAGTGGGTTGTGAATATATGCAATGTCACTAAAGACAACTATTTTGGTAATTCATTGTTGTAGAAGACAAGATTAGAAGGGAGTTTTCCAATCTTACTTAACAATTTTCTTAGAATCACTATCTATTTTTTTTCTTGAATGAATTTAAAGTACTTTCTTTTCTTGCTTCAAGAAAAGCTTATTTCACAATATTTCAAGGCTTAATAGTGAAGGTAGTGAAGGGCCTCTTAATAGTTGGTGGAAGTGATAGTCATGCTAATGTCCTTGCTAGTGCTATATGTGGGGAACTTGGTACATTAGAGGAGCTAACTTAGTCAAATGGGCAAGTGGTGGCTAGGTTGTAGGCTTATTGCAACTTTCATAATAAATGTTTGGTGGCAAAGAAGAATGATCTTGGTGTGTTTCATGTGGCTTCTTTAGATCATATTCATGCTATAGGTTATGATAGTGGGATACCTTTGAGTAATTCTTGGGTTGATGTTGTTAAAGGTAAGTCGTACTTCTTTTCTACTAAGTCTATTTCTTTGGAACTAGTGGAGTATGGCAAGGACATTTTTGTTAGGGTTCTTAATTTATTGTAGAAAGGTCTAGATTGAAAAAATATCTTATTGAAGATTTTATAGGAGCTAGTCCTAACATTGATTTTTTTAGAAAATGGAATAAAGAAACTAGAAATAATTTGGCCATGTGAATATCTCATCTATGATAAATGGTTTCTTTGTTTATCTCTTCTATAAACCATGAAGATAGTGGCTAAAACCTATTGGATAGTTTGTGGTTTCTTGGTAAGGTATAGCTCTTCCATAGAAGATGGAGATTGGGTTTTCATCTAGAGAAATAATGCATTAATAGAGACCCCATCTAGGTTAGGATTCAAGGTTTATCATTGGAATATTAGGAGGATAAAGGATTAACAAGTATTGCTAACTCTTTTGGTCAACACATTGCTTTTGATGTGGTAACTAAATCCATAAAAATGCTTATTGTCTACCAATTCTTTTTGTGAATGCTAATGTGGATAACCTATGCTTCATTCTTTGATCACCTTGTCTTCTAAATTGGGAGAATGGGTGCAATACATAATGTATGAAGATTCCTTATTTATGTGCCAAAAGTGCCTCAAATCTAGCCACAGTACTTCTATTGCTTTAAGAACAAGAGGAAGCAAAATTTGTGGAGAAAAAAAAAAGAAAAAAACAAGTTTAGGCACCCCCAAACCAATTTTGAGATGTCATTTCCAAATAGAAACAAGGAGGCTTGTCTTTGTTTTGTAAGGATTACCTATGAAGAAAATATTGATAATGTTTCTATCTTTAAGCCCCTTCATAGGATGCAGTCAAGTGTGAAAATTCTAGATGAGAATTGTAGGGGGACGGAAATTGTTAGTGAAATCTTAGCTAGTGTAATCTTAGAAGAAAATGTCAATAGCTCAATGTCTGTGGCTTTGCATTTTATTGGCTTGCCCTTTATAATCAAAGAAAAAGGGAAGATGGATCTTGGCAATATGTTTTTTAGGATCCCTTTGTTTTTGTCTACTTCAAGTTTGACAAGTAAAAGAGGGAAATCAGCCAAGAAAAAAATCTACTTCAATGGGCCTATGAGTAGAGACAGTATCCAGGGCTCTTTGGAGTCATACGAATACAAAATACCTTAAATTAGTTGGTCAATTTCCTTTTTTGATGATTTTCCCTATGTTATTTTTATCCCCTTTGGTGAGGTGATATTTGGTATGGTTGGTGGTGGTTTATATACTTATTGTTATTTGTTCTTTTTTTGTTATTAGTGTGATGTTTGATAGAACTTTTGAAGGTATGAATGCACATATGTCAAAGATCACTTATGCTTTCAAGGACATCTTTTCTATTCCTAATGAGGCCTCCAAAGACTCATCCAAGACATCAGTTGGTTAAAGTGTAACAGGGTCATATTGGAGGAAGGTGGCATCGGCAGATGTAGGATTTTCCATCATCTCAAGTTAGCTTCTTTCTTTGAGATGATGCTTTGCATGAGAAGCATTTTTGGTTTTGGTTGTTTTTCTTTTCTTTGTTGATGCTGACAGATTTGAAGAATATATGTTTTGTGAAGATTTTGTTTTGGAGACAGTTTGGGATTTGGTGTTGAGCTCAATATGGATTGTTGTCTAGTGAGCTTCAGAGTATATGATTGAGAATTATACCCTTTCACGGTCACTAAACAATGATAGAGATTTGTCATATCTCTTAGGGATTGTTGTTGAATAATTCAAGACTCTGTGATTTGAGAGTTTAGGAGTAAAGAGTTCAAGAACATAGCTCGAAGCTACACCTTTCCAAGGGTAGAGGAGATAACACAATGGAGCCCCACTTGGTTTAAGATTTGTTCTTTGGGAGAAGATCTTCTATAAAATATGTATTCATATTATTTAATCAGCTTTGGTGAGTATATTAGCATTCAGGGGGGGTCCCTTGGTACTGTTGCAGGAACAATGTAATAAGGGGGGAAATGTTGGCATAATAGTCATAGTAACAATGGTATTACATTGTTTGCATTTATAGGTTAGTTTATGCATATTAAATAAATGTTAGTAAATAAAGAAATAGTTAGTTTGTTAGTTTGTGGGAGTTGCATTCCTGTATGGAGGTTATGTAGGTAGTTATCAAATAGTTAAAGGGAAGAAGCTTTTATAAAACCAATGTAATGCAATGTGAAAATTATCCGAAGACAATAATATATTATTTTATGTTTTAATATTGCTGTGCAATAATGGTGTAACTATCTGCATTTTGTCCTACCATATTTCAATATATTTGATGTATCTTTTCTCATATTTATAAAAGGCTTCAGAGCTTTTCAAAATCCCTCTTTTATCCTTAATAAAAGAAGATAAAGTGGATGACATATTTTTTATGTTAAAAGGAGAAGGGGGTGTAGTTATGTGCATTAGAAATTTAAAAAGGGCTAGGGCATACTAATATATGAAGTGCTCTTAGAAAAGGGTTAGTAATATGTAGGCTAAGAGTGTCCACCTAAGGAAGATTTATTTTTAGTATTTGTTTGAGTTGATTGTATGAGCTTTGACATAGTTTTGTAAGGGTTCAATTTTAGGTGGAAATTGTTGCCTATTTCTCACATCTCTGAATAGTCATATGTAATGCTTGTACTTTTAGGGCTACTCATGTTATATTTGATGTAGTAGATAAGGCCTAAGAAGGTCACAGAGGAGATGGGAGGACACAAGAGACATGAGAAATTACCCCATCTAAAGCTAGTTTCTCACTTAGAGATGGTCAACTATCTAAGAAGCTCTAGATCGTCAAATTATTTTCCCTTTGCATCAAGGGGGTATGTTCACAGTTGTGGGCCAAACTTTTGGTAACCAAAATCATGAAGTCTTGGTGTCCATAATAAGTTGAAGGAGGAATAGTTTTGGTAACCAATGTAGTGAAGTTTTAGCATCCATGATAGGTGAAGGAAAAACAATGTTGGTATCCAAGGTAGTGAAGTCTTAGTAATCATAATAGTGAATGAATTATAGTTTAGATAGCTATGTTTTTTCCAGTCTATATTTTGGTATTTATATCTAATAAAATGTGATGAAATTAAAGGGGAGAATGTTTTTTTTTTAAAGGTGTTAGAACACCCATACTATATTAAAATAAAACGTAATTACAATGTCCATAGAGATATAACCAAGAATGTAACACCTGGTTTTGCTATTACAAAACATCCACCCAAAAACAACGAGGATAGTAGGGAGACACAACACAGCAAGACAAAAAACACAAAAGTCTACTCCAATACTAGCAACTTTACTCTGAATTGGAGTCGTGATGTTCCTGGGGAGGTGGCATTGGAAATGGGAGAGCAAAAGGAGGGGTACCCAGAGCTCATGAGGGGCCTAGAGCTAGATCTAGGGCATGATGTCGTAAGAATCGAATTGCATTAAATACCTCCTTTGCTCTTGCCACTAACACATCAAGAAGCTGGAATCTATGAGCATTTAAACGACAGTTGAATGCGTGAGTTAGAGGATCAACAGCGATGAAGACTTGGGATTCAGGATACAATTGTTAAATGACTGTACTCTGGCATAGCGGCAAATGCTTAAGCAGTATCTAGTTATCATGTGTGATCTGAATGGAAACAAGTTTTTTCATCAAGGTAGTAAGTTGGCAGTGAGCCTTCAATAGGGTTTAACAACCCTCATTGTAATCTTGCTAGGTTTAGGGTTGAGGCAGTGAGCCTAATAAACTTAGTTGTACACCATGGTTGTGAGCCAGCATGTTCTTAGCCCGTGGAGTGACTAAGCCTGAACATCATTTTTGTAAAGATTGCAATATATATTGAGCTAATCCTCTCTGTGGTTTTTCTCGTTTTGGGTTTTCCACTTAAAATCTTGGTGTTATGTGTCATGCTTTTGTAGATGCTGTTCATTTGTATATTTTGCTTCTGTTTGATTATTCTTTTGAAATAGTTAAAAGTAAAATTTCAAGAAAAGATTTATAGAACATTGATTCACCCCCCCTCTCAATATTCCTTACAATCAACAATCTCCCCCTTTGTCATTGATGGCAACATATGATGTGAAAAACTGTAAATACCAACAGGAGGCCTCATTGTATACCCATGAAGACACATGTTGTGTGATGTGAGGTTTGTAGGAGCATGCGTTCAAAGATCCCTTCGATCGGAGCCTGGCCCTCCTGATAGTCATAGACCATCAACACATCCCTCCATCTGTCTACGTTGAGAAAGGATGAATAAACCAGACCAAAACCAATGGAGTGGGTGTACTCCTGATCCTGCACTAGATCAAAGATATTAGACATAAAGGTGAAGCTATCACGTATCCCTTGAGCGGTCTTTCTTCGGGTTGGAAAAGGAAGTATCCGAGTATGCAACGGACAACAAATTTCATGTTATCACACTCCACCTCGAATATCTGGCGGAGAAATACCATGTTCATAGCTCCCTGCTAGATGGCTTCTCCCTCGACTGGCGGAAGAGAGATTTGGAGACCAGAGCGATATTGTTATGAACCAAAGATGAAAGAAGCGTCGATACATTGTCTGATTAATGAGAGTGTTATGGCTGAAGACATGGAACTTGTACTCCTGCCAACCTGACTTAACCTTAAATGACAAGGATCATCTGCATCACAAGATCTCCATTTTAAAACTTTGCATGGTTGATCTTGCAACACAAGATCTCCATTTTAATTTCACAAGGTTGAAGTCGCTATCTAGGGTTCACAGCAAGTTCTTTGAACCTAACTTAATGAGATTACGAGCCCCTGTAGCGCGAGGGGAATGTTAGAATTATTACATCATATAGTTAGAACTTATAGTGGTGTATTATTAGTTCTTGCCTTTGGCAAGATTACTAATGCATCCGTTGGATGCAATTATTTCAATTTATTTAGCCAATAGGTATGCAGCAACAAAAAATTTAAGCAAAATATTATAGTCTTTGATTTTTTTGACTATTTTTATAATTTGATAAATGTCATTTATCTCCTTTGCTATTGGTTAACCCTGTGAACAGTAAGGGTGAAAAATAAAATTATTTTTAAATTTAATTATATTATTATGCCGATAGGCGTTTCACTTGCGAAACAAGGTGAGCTCCGTATTGTGTCAGAAGGTAATCGATGGATGGAAAGTTATCTCAGGTACACGGATGACCATTGGGAGAATCACACCCGTACACGTAGGATCAACAACACGGAGGAAAATTGTTTTTTTGTTTGAGGCAGTGAGCTCCTATACCGTGCTGGTTGGAAATCGACGAACAAAAATGCGTGGTAGGTGTCGAATGACCATAGAAATGATCTCAGCTGCAAACATTAAATCATGGCAACAGTGTTACTATGGCAGTGAAGCGTAATAGGCAAGTTATCTCAGCTTAGGATGTTAAACTTTCATTGCTTCGGTTGCAGGGTCCATATTGGCAGGCATGGATGCAATGACCTCAAAGAAAGACCTCCTGCAGGTCTGCCCACAACATTAGTTCAATGGTATTCAACCGCATCCACCTCACCTATTCCATCCACATGCTCACCAGGCCGCAGTACAAAACTTCCTTCGAGATTCACACATTTGAGTCCTTCAACCTCACAGGACAAGTAGCGGCAATATGGCTTCACATTTTAGGTCTGCTCGAGCTGAGTCATGTTCAAACCTACAAGCCCATGCTATGATGGTCGTGCTGGACAACCACGTGAGCACTGCAGTTATGCTTCTTCGCCACAGATGATAATGGCTTCTTTGACAAGTATTTATTTCCATCCCAGTAAATATTTTGTCAACCCTACTTCATCTTGTAAAGATAAAGTTTCGAGTTGTATTGACAACCGAATTTTATTAAGGCTGAGATCTTTAAAAATACATAACTGTAATTTTCCTGTTTATAGTTTTAACTTTTAAAAATGGGGATAGCGTTGGTGTGGTCAGAGAGTAGGAGGGTGAAAAATGCGAAAGCCTGTAGCGGGGATGTGCTCAGCCTGCGGCGGTGTCACCTGTGTTGTGGAAGTGCACGCTCAGCGCAGGTTATTTCTCCTCATTCCGCTCTATTCTCGTATATGGCGTGCTATTGTTTGCCCTTCCTGCGGGGCGCTGCTCAAAACCTAAAAGTATACATGATCTCATTTTCCCTCTTTTCTCATCAACATTCAATGCTTAATCCTTTTTAGGGTTTTCTCATACATTCAAACTCTGTTAACAATAAATATGTCTTCATTTATTGTTATTTTAAGAGGTTGCCATATTATTTTCTGAGAATGTCATGCAAATCTGCCTTTCGTTCCTATGAAGCTGAAAGAGTCCCCGATCTGATGATACGTATGATAAAGGTAGCTTTCAACTGTGCATTCTCTATTTTCTTGTATAGATAAATTTAGAAGCGTTATACAGTTACAAAGTTTAGAAACGGTTAAAATGGCCGTCAATTTTAAAAGGTGGATATTGCTATCCGTGTCTACAGACCGCAGAGGAAATATATCTCGTGTTTGATATTTATCTTCGAGTGTAAGAAATGTGAAGGAAGAGCATTAATGTTCATGTTGTGGTGCATTAATAAAAATATATGTATATGCCATCATGAGTACTGAATCCTTATCCACTCTTTGTTCTATTGATTTTTGGCAAAAGCATCATTAATATGAGAAAAGATCGAACAAAAGATCCCAACCTCTGTGTTTCTTTACCTCATAGCTAATTTTGAGGTGATTTGATTTCTAGCTAGGAAGAGCAATAGGTCTAATTTGCTTAAATTAGTTGTCATATGGAAGCCTGCTGTGTTGTTTTATTCTGTGTGTTCTTTAACTGGGTTTGCCTTGATTGTTGCAACCATAGTTACCAGGAAACTCCATGTACAAACAAGGATTGGGCCTACAACTACATTCATATATTATATCTGCAACCTTATTCATTTACTCACCTACCCTGATTTTAATGGCATTTCTATCCCTTTGGCGGTGCCCATACCCCGATGTCTCCAGGTAACTATAGCTGCAACTGGTGTAATATCTGAATGTCTCCCACCTTTTTAGAATCTGTTGGGGCTATTCTATTTTGTGTCAGCATTGTTAGTTCTTAAATCAATTCACATGCATGGCTATAAATTTTATCCATTATCAGAAGGTATTGTAGTAAGATTTATGTATTGCTGCCCTTTGAGAATGTTGAGAGGTATCCCTATGCTCCAGTCTAAAGATATTATTTTCTTGAATGGTACAAGACTGGATTATGCTTTCTAATTACAAAGTGCATACAGTACTTGCATTCAGTTATTAACAGCAGAAGCAAACTGAACTTTTACCAGTTTCATGGCTTGTTTGTGCTGTTCAGAATTGATGCAGGAGCAGGCTTCTTGGATTAGTACTAAGACCAAACCTCTTTATTTCAACAATACATGAATTATTTTTGAAAAAAATATTGTCGCAATCCTGATCATTCATAGTACATTGAAGTTTGACACCTTTGTTTTCCTTCCTCTGTAAAAGAGACTGGCTCAACTCAGCAATCTTCAGTGTGCTGATGAATGGTCTTGGTTGATAATGATGATCTAGAAAATTTTTGTGCATGTGAGGATGAACTGAGGAAGCATAGTAATTCTTGAAAAAATGAGCCATGTTTCATGATCTCTGCAAGTCATGTATCTTGATGAAGCACTTTACTTCCTTAATTGACTGCCAATTTTAATTCACATACCATCTATTGTCTTCTGTAGTATTTGGTTACATACTTGTCTTCATTACTAATGGACAAGCTGCAATATGATGGTGTAGACTATAATATGATCCTACATGTCATTCTCTTTGTTTGAGAGTTTTGTTTTTAGGAACAGCTTAACCATATTGTCCTTGAGAAGTGAGGCAAGCATGTGTAAGAGCAGTAAAGCTAATGTTCTAAACAATATTTTAGGGGTTTTTATGAGAAAATGGTCATTTGCAAACTGGAGAACATTAGCCAGTTATACTGATTTTACACTTGTCCTGAGATGAAAACTGAGTAGATGTTTTATAGGTTATCTACTGGGTGCATCTTTTAAGGAGAAACAATTAGCTAGCTAGCTTACTGCCTGTAAAAATTTTCTGTAGGATCTTGAGTTTTCTTCTTTAACAGACATGCACAAGCTATGGAAAATATGTTTGACGTATGTATTTACAAGGAAACATTTTTATGTTGCATCATAAATTATGATTAGATTAATGTGTTTTAGAAATGATTTTATTGGGAATGCACTATTTTCTTAATTGTTGTTGCATAAGCCACTTTCTGTCCGATTAAAAATTTCTTTAGTCTGCATAGTCCTTTTCCCCTGCCACCCCCACAAAGATCTTTCTTAAAGCCCTGAAGTAATGCATGCATACATCCTTGGATGAATTCCATTAAACAGATTATATTTCATCTTTTATTATTAATTGATTTCCATGCCTTTCTCCCATTACAGAGTCCCAAAATTCTTATCCATGCTGTGCATTTGCAAATTGTGTTACTTGTTCTCCATTAAATTTCACTGTCGATGTAAAACCTTTTAGACTTGATGTGTATTGAATGATATTGCCTTTCAAATTTCTAGAGCCCAAGGGAAGGTAGTGACCACTTTATTGCAATTGGTTGTATGCTACATTTTGACCGACCTTATACTCTAGGCCCTTGTTTTGTGCACTTTGTATAGTGTTAGATTCAAAAACAAAATAAATGTTTGGGTTGTTTGGCTTAGGAAATAACAGACTTTCTACCTTGTGCTGGTATGGCTAGTGTGGATGAGGTATAGTAGCAATATCAATGCAAAATCCCTCCTCAAACTGATCCAAAAATGACTGTTTATACCTGCAGTGTTGATGACAATCCCTACACCAAGCAGGAAGAGAGAAATCCACTTTAAACTCCAACAAACTGCCCCAAAACAGATTGGTACGACCTATATGGGGTCCAAACCCTCAACATAATTTCACTAAAAATAGTGCTAACACCTGCAATAATCTCTCAGCCATGTCTCCAATATTATCGTGCAATTGCATATTTCTTTAAACACATATAATGAATACCAAAACCTATCGGCGTGCCCATTGCACTTCAAGTGCGATTGCTAGTTATTATTTAATATTTAATGGATATAAGAGTACCAAGTACTCTGCAATGACAGCTAGCTTGCATTGCTCGAGGTGTTGCGGAAAGCATGTCAACTTATTGCTACACAGGTGACTTATTTTTCTTTCAATGCTTTTATCCCAACTGTTACTAATGGAGTTTGTTGGGTGCAACGTCTCTGCCATGGGACAAATGATCTTGATTTGCCATCGATGCGGGTGGGGAGTGAAGAATGACGGACAAATCGAATGCTCATTCATTCTATGCAACTTTCTTTGTTTACGAATAAAAGGTTATAGAATATACAGCTCTTCATAATCTATTACCTCTTAGTGGCGCCCAGAGTCCTAAAGCTTATTTCTATTTTTGATCTTCCTTTTGAAGTCCTCAGTCAAGCTTATTTCAATTGGTGATCTCTGTATCTCAAACTAACCTGCTGCTTCAGCAATTTAAACATTCTTTTTTGAATGATTCGTGATACTTTAAATAAACGTTTGTGAGATTTAAATTTAGGGTTTTGAATCAAGCGCACTTCAGCTTACAATTTGAATATAGGGCTTTACAACAATGAAAACCTGGTTAAGCTTGCACTGGATGACAATTTGTACTTAGGGTTTTATATAAACTTACACACAGAAGTATTTAACTACAATGAAAACCTGGTTAAGCTTATACCAGCTGACAATTTGTACTTAGGGTTTTAGACTAATGAAAGCTTGGCTAGCTTATTTGAGCTAACAATATCTTAAATTTAGTGATATCTTGCTTGTCTTAAGCTATACTTATGGACTGCTCATCTACCCCTAAAATTTATTTACCCTTTTTAAGATCATTTCAAAACAACAAAATTCTCTTTATTATTGGTTTGTAGGACTCTATAATTCTCCAACTCTAAATTTCCTTTCCAACAATTAGCATATCTAGGAGAGATTTGAACTTGTCACTTTGCAATCAAAACTCTGTTAATTTGGATAAAGATTTGTAAATTTTGCTAGACCCTCTTTTCCGTCATTTGACATTTTGGGGGTTTTGTTTCGCAGCTCTATTCAAATCTCTGTTATATGAAGAATGCGGAAGAACAGTAAACCTTGGACATGGAGCCATCGATTTACTGTGGACGGAAATCCCATTGGTTTGTTCTGCAGGATGGTGTTCTGTCCTATTACAAAATACATGGCTGGGATAAGATTATCGTCAGTCAAGAGATGGAGAAAAGCGTTCGTATTATTGGAGAGGAGTCTTTAAAGATCATGAAGAAGCCCAAACATGCTCATGCTCGTTCAAAGCAGAGAGCCATTTGGAGAGGTTCATCTCAAGGTAAATTTTAAGCCATAAGCTTTTTGCTTTGAAATGCGTAAAGATTTGTGAAAGTAATAACCACAGTTAAATTTAAGAGTTTTGTTTTCTTTTTTGGGGAACTTGCTGGATTGGAGAATGCAGAGTGAAATAAGGGATATGAAATATTTGGTCAAAAGAATACAAACTACTTGCTAAAAACTCCCGGAACAGGAGAAAACTGAGTTGAACTCAATAAATTGTGAGTTTCAAAGTGACTCGAACTCAGTAAATTGTGAATGTCAGATACATAGATTTATGAGTGGACCCCAAATAATTTCATTTCATTTCTAGCTCATTGCAGTTGTCTTTTTCTATTAATAGTTTCTAGTATTCCCCAAATAATTTAGTTAAATGAGCATTGGGGATAAATGATGAAGTCGTTACTATATCATCTGAAGGAGGATGCAAATGGGAAAAATGCTAGTTCATGCCAAGGAGCAATTTAAGTCAATTTTCTGACTCTTTAAAATAAGATGAGTCTCAACTCAAGGATATATACAGATGTGAAGAGATATTCTAGAAACAAAAACTTAGAATCAAATTTCTTAAGGAAGGGGATCATAATACTAAGTTTCTTTACATCTACCAATTGCATTTGCTTGAAAGTTTCTAAAGTCTTCTCTAAAAGTTCAATTTGTGCATATCCTGCAATCATTGCACTCCATGAGATCACATTTCTTTGAGGAATTTTGTCAAACAGTTCGCATGCTTTGTCTAGGTTCTCACATTTTGCATACATGTCTACTAGGGTAGTTGCTATTACAACATCTGACAAAGTTTCTCTATCCTTTATGCCTTGATAGATTTGTATACCCTATTGCAAAGCTCCCATTTTGGCATAGGCTAGGGGGATGATGGCAAAGGTTTTAGAATTTGGTTTTAGACCTGCCAATTGCATTCGATTCAAAGTTTTGAAAGCCCTTTCAACAAATCCATTTTGTGAATATCCTACAATCATTGTGTTCCATGAGATTACATCTCTTTGTGGCATTCTGTCAAACAGTTCACAAGTTTTTCCTATGCCTCCACGTGTTTGAGATCTGAGCCTTATTTTCCTATCATGCTATAAGAACCAATGATAACTATTCTTTTGGAACAACAAGCTGATCATTATTCCTCTGAAACATAAATAGGGTTTTTGGTATTTACGCTAACAAATTTGCAATAAATATAAGAACTTTGTGAGCTTTATATATTGGATGTCTGTTAAATAAATTGATACTGCGATGCAACGATTAACTAAGAAAAAACCTTTAAGTTTACTTTCATGTATGGACAGAAACCTAAGCATCCACAAAAAAGAGTTCAGTTATAAAGTTGACATCTTCTTTACTTTGTTGATCTCTGCCCTTTGTGTGTCTTCTATTAATTATGCTTTTTGTACCTTGACTTTTGTGCTCTAGTTGCCGTTCATCATTTAATTTTATTTTAGCTTTTGTCCATTTATGCTCATAAAAAATATGTTCCATCAATTCTTTTTGTTGCTGTGTTGGTAAAGGAATATGTAACAGATGTGAAGACCAGACCTTATTGCTGGACGCTCCAGTATCACAACCAAATCCCAAATAAATTGTTTCCCAGATATTTGTTCTGAATAACATATCTTGCAATTTATCTTTTCTACAACATATTGTATCATTGACGGTGATAAAAATTTGAAGTAACAGGATTCTTTTTGGACTTGACTTTGATTTTTGTTGCTATTCAAATGAGTCTTTATATCTGTATTTTGATTAGTTAATACTTTAAAAGTTCAAAGATTAGCAAGGATATTGGCATACTGAATGAAAGTTGAGGTTCTTTTTCTGTTGCTAAACAAGTGCCTTGAGTTTTGCTTATTTTCACCATTTCCACCTACAATTTACGGTACAGATATAAAGACTCATTTGAACAGCAACAAAAATCATGGTCAAGTCCACAAAGAATCCTGTTACTTCAAAGATTAACAAGGATATTGGCATACCAATTTACCGAATGAAAAGTGAGGTTCTTTCTCTGTTGCAGAATAAGTGCCTTGAGTTTTACTTATTTTCACAATTTCCACCTGTAATTTACTTGGTAAAATTGACAACATGGATTATGTTTGCAGTTTACTGTTTACCATCACATGCATATAATTGTCATATTGGTGTACACTGTATGAATGAACCTCTTGCTTTGTCCTTTCTAGCAACTTTATTTGATGTGTATGTTCATTGATCAAACTGTTACTGTTAAAATTTTAAGGTTTTTACTTTCAGTTGTTCCCTGTATTTGATGATTTTTGTCAGGCTTATTCAACTGGCTTATTAAGATGCATTAATTTCAAATGCTTGATTTAAATTTGAAGTCTTCATATAAGATAGTGAATACTTTCTATTATACTCATAAATGTTCTTATGAAAGCTAGTTGATATACAGATGGTTTTGTGACAACTAGTTGATCCCACACCATTGATCATATTAAATACACAATATGGGTTCATCATGTCCCAGCATGCACTAATGGGGGTAGCCTTTATGTTCCAATTATCTCTGCATTTTTAAGCACATTGTTCCCACAGATGAGCTGTAGATACATATTGATATAACTTTTGGCAAATGCACAAGCCTTCTCTAAATAAATGCAACAAGGGTTTGAAAAATATTGCTCTGGAAATATTGGAAATTGAGAGAAAAAAGGGAAACTTTAGAAAAAGAAAACAATAGAATAAATATGAAACTGTCAATTTTATATGCATTTTGACCTCTGTGATATTGTCCCAAAAACAATTGTAGTATCTCAAAATTGCCAGTTTCTTTTGGCCATTATTTTGAAGTTTCGAAAATTACTCTTCTGGGTTTAAAAATAGTGTTGGAAAATAAAACTGGGAAATTAATCACTGAATTTGGCAATGTTGGTGTTTCTTTGGTTTTAAATTTTAAAGCCAAAACCCTTTGTATATAATATGAATATTGTTGTTAGATGGATGCACATTGATGGATCATTTCAATCATGCAGTGGCAAGTAGCTCATGTTTACTTGATTAGTCTAATCAATTAAAGTCTTCTTTATTTGAGACTTGCTTGGTTGCTGTTCTATTTAATGTTAGTTGCATAGGTATATTAATATATTATGTATAAGAAGATTTGCTTGTACACTTAAAAGAAATCCATCTATTACTTTTACTGGAGCGAGCTCATTCATGTCCGTCCTTATCTTATAATAATTACTAGTTCTGCTATCTCCACCACATTGTTCTACAAGAAATTTGGTATGATAGACTTAATAGTAAGTCTTTCAGCTATTTTTTATTGTTTGTATGAGGTCTATGCTTTAGTCGCTAAGCATGTTGCATGTTATCTAATTGTTCCATTCACTTCTTGGTAGGTCATCAAAGACAGAAAGTGGAAGGAGATAATAGGTATATTCAACTTCCCACCAACTACCACCAGTGCCTTGTTTTCTTTGCGTAAATACTATGTGAGCCTGCTTAAAGCCTTCGAACAGGTTTATTTCTTTCAGGCACAGGGTCAGTTTGCTGCCAGTATGTATAACCCGTATATCTCTTTTTTTTTTTAATTACTTTTGAAGAATTAAATATGTGATTATGTATAACTTGGATGTTGTGTTGAATCTGGAGCTTCTTTGCCTGCTTTAAGCCATCCTGTTCATCAATTAACAGATAATGGGAGTACTTGTGTCGATTCAAATGAATTGCAGCCTGATGTCAAAAGATGAAAGACAAAAAGTTTTGACACACCAGTTGTTGGAGGTTTTAATTAATTGTTTGAGCTATCATTTGTACATGAATATTCAATTATATTAGTTTTTTCTTTTGCTTGTATATAGAAACCACTTATATATTGTATTTATTCCTTTATTTCCAGTTGACCCCACATCATCAGTGGATCAACCTGTCACAGGAGTTATAGATGGAAAGTTCGAGCATGGGTATTTTGTCACAGTTAAGATGGGTGCAGATATTTTGAGGGGGGTGTTGTATCATGTGCCATCTAGAGGTTCAGGTGCACAGCATGCAGACATCTCTTATTTTCAAAGTAACAATACCTTTGATGCTACAACTTCAGCAATAAATGCTCGCCGGAAGAAGCAAAAGGAACGCATTAGGAGGGATCCCGATCACCCTAAGCCTAACAGGAGTGGCTACAACTTCTTCTTTGCTGAGCAACATGCAAGATTGAAAGCATTGCATCCAGATAACGATAGAGAGATTAGCAAAATGATTGGGGAGCTATGGAATAAATTGAACGAGGAAGAAAGAGTGGTAAGATGAGAATGTTCTAATTTTTCTCAGGCCCTTGATACGAGTTACAATTAGACAATAAAATCTCTACATTGTAATTAGTTACATGTGGTAGGCCCATTAGGTATAATAAAAGGTTTTTTGTCTTCTCATTGCAGGTTTATCAAGATTTTGGATTGAAGGATAAGGAAAGGTACAAAAGGCAGATGCAAGAATACAAAGGAAGGCTCAAGGGCTCTCATATAAGTGAAGTTTCAAGTCAACAAGTGAGTGAAATTTGGAATTCTGGTGATCACAGGCCCAAGTACCATTCACCCGTAGGAGCAGAACCAGAATTGACTCAATAATGGCCTTGGTTTTGACTTAATCTAGCACAGCAAATGCTAATATTACACCAAAGAAAAGATATTCGAATCTGGGAAATGATTGTAAAAAGCCTTTTGAAGAACAGTGAGCTTGTGGTTAGCGAAAAATTTCAATTCTTTCAATATCATCACATTTATCATGTGGTTGAAGCATTTTGTTTTGAGAAGGGATTGCGGAAACTGTGACATATATCCTATCTCAGCTGATATGCACCATGGCCGTTTGTTTTTGTTTTGGACTTGGTGTATAGTTTATTGAATCATACCCAACTTGGTGGGAGCTAACCTAAATGCCTCTGTTATCTTATTTACATTGGGCCCCATTGAGAGGAAGAGATTCACAATTATACATGTTAGCTGGACTTATATTCTAAATGGTTAAGGTGAATTTCAGTTGGCAATTTTCAAGATTACCACTGCTCTAGCAATTTTTTAACAAATTGGGTATGTAACTTTTAATTGATTGACTGTAATGTCAAATTATGGTGTTGTTTTTTTGATCTTCTAGACTGAAGTTGGAAACATTATTTTGGCCATATTACAGAAATATGCTTTTCCTGTCATGATGGATTCTTGTTCATTTGCAGCATGCCTTTTATTTTATTCCAAAGTACTTCAAAAGCTTTGTTTGTATGGTGGAAATATTATCATTGGCATGTAATATGTCATTTTCAGAATATTTTTCCCAATATGTTTGAATTCTATATAAGTAGCCTTTTAATCTCGATTAATGTGGTTTAACCTTGAAACTAACATTTCGATGGAACAATGTTTTCAGTGGAAGTCCTCTTGGCTGAGGTTAAAGCTTTTTGCAATTTTTTATAGTAGAATGCCTTGTAGTCAAGTTACCAAAAGGTCTTCAATCCAGGTCCTTGATCAACCAACCTATATGGGCACCATCAGAACTACATAAGCAGGCTATGTTCTCCCTTTTTTTTACCTTCACTCAATTCATATTCCCTAATGATAATTTATAAGAACATTGATAACATAGAGGCAAGAACCTGACGCAATGCGTCTCTTGTTATATTTTAGTAATATGTTATAGTGGTGTAATAATATATTTTAGTAATACGTTAGGTAGTTAATAATTAAATTATCATGAGAGAGGTAGTTTTAGAAGTTAGAAGGTCAAAACCTTTTATAAAGACTGCATCCTATATTTTTGTATATTCTTATATTATTTGTATAAATAAATTTCTATTATGATTTTATACATTTATCTTAATTCTTACAATTAAAGGTGCAAAAGTCACTCTACTTAAATATCATCCATTTCAATGGTAAAATAGTTAATAACAATTTTACACCTCATTTACAATAAAAAGATAAATATTTATCCTATTTTTATTGGCCAAAATTCACCTTTAACAATTAAAATAGATGATATTTAAGAATAAAATCTAAGCGGTCTGAAAACTGTGAACACTGTTCTATACAGGTTCGTGGAAAGTACGATAATTCTATCAAATTCTGTAGCTGTGACAGACATCAGCTTTTAGATTTTTATATCACGTAAAAGGTAGGAAAATACAAACTCTTCACCGTAGTAGATTGGGTCCTCCAGAGAATGTGTACACTGTTCTACACTTGGTAGAACAAAGTCAAATAATTCTATCCAATTCTAGTGGTTCAGTTCTTTATACAACCAGTTTATATAACTATTTCTTTCTACGCTATTAGGTAGCTGTGACGCAAATTAGCTTATATCGTTTTATCTTTGTAAAGGATTAAAAAAATTTAAAAAAGAACAATTCAAATGAATTTATCCCGCCCAGAATCGACAAATTCGTGTGATCCATCCAAACGCTAATCTAACCATCATCATTTGACGAAGTATCCCAAATTATGTTTCAAATTATAATTATATAAATAATAATTTTTTTATAGGTATTTTGGAGAGATAGTTACTATAGTAATCAATTTATTATAAATTTTAATTAATAAAACAAAATAAATAATCAAAATTATTCATACAAACCTTTAATATGTTTCTAATTAATTTTTATTTAAAATAATAAAAAATAATAATAGTAGATAATATAATTTTTTATTAATATATGTTTTAAAAAAGACTATCTTAAAGGGTTCTTGGTGTACTGGTAAAGTTGAGATGTTCTAAATGAGTTCACTAGGGATTAAGTCATGTTGAGTGTAAGGCACCTGATACCATAAGGGATGAGTTTGGGATCCTGCTCCAAAAAGACTAAGAGTTATTTTAGAGTTCTAGTTCTTTTCTTATGCCAATGTAGAATGCCTCTAGGCATAACTACACACATACATTAAAAAATAGGCACCCTGATAAGGATATATCTCATCATCTTTAACATAGATTTAAATCTAATATGGGTATGCTAGTAGCATTCACAAATACATATTAACAATATTATTTTACATAAGATAGTTGTGTAATAATTTTATAGAAGAAAAAATAAAACTAAAGAATCATTTAATAGTCATGAAAATATGCCACACACATGAGAAAATTTGTGATGTAGTGCATCATTTCCTTCAGCTTTATAGTTGAAAAGTTATTTTCACTTTTTCATCTTTTCATAGAGGTCTAATATGGGTATGCTAGTAGCATTCACAGATACATATAAACAATATTATTTTACATAAGATAGTTGTGTAATAAGTTTATAGAATAAAAAATAAAACTAAAGAACCATTTAACAGTCATGAAAATATGCCACACACATGAGAAAATTTGTGATGTAGTGCATCATTTCCTTCAGCTTTGTAGTTGAAAAGTTATTTTCACTTTTTCATCTTTTCATAGAGGTCATATGCAGGTGATTACATTAATCTCGGTGCTTCCAAATATTTTACATGAGATATAGCCACGAATATCAATTCTATTCTTTATTTTTTCTATGTTAATTGTGGTTTTTAAAAAGTTAAACCTTGTGATTTCTGTATTGCCAATACCCAAGCCAATTGTAAGGGTAGTTGGATTTTGCATCCCCTTTGTATCAGTGTAATTAGAATTGTATATGGAGTTTCATCTTCAAAAGATATTCCTAAGTAACTGTCAAACTTAACCATAACATATGTTAGTGGCTTCCTTCTAATGCATTAAAACTTGCTACTTCTATTGCAATTCTATGTGCAATGGGTTGTTTCAATGAATATAATTTTCTTCTATTGTGATTATGTCCATTATCATATCTTGCAAACAAAAAAATACTATTATCAAATTCTTCATTAGTGGTTATGTCTATGTTAACATTAGTTCTTGTCATTAGTAACTTTTAATCATCAATTGTTGGATTGACATCTCAAATTTGTGAGAAGTTGATGAAACTTTTGTTCATCCTCACTTTCTCCTATTATTATCATATGGTGGTCTAACACTGACAAATCTTCAACCAAATCATTGATACACCTACAAAATATTTTTAAAAATGGTTTTTCTAATTATGTACTATTAATAGCCAAGCATTATAGCAATGGACTACATGTATTAAAATAGAAAATATTTTTCTAACTTTAACCAAAATCATAGATATACCTCCAAAACTCATGTTTGTATTTTTACAAAATGCTTGATGAAGTTGAGAGTCTATGTTTTGTAGAAAATGTTGTCCAATAAGAGTAATTTCATCAATGAGTATGTATTTTATGTGCCAAATATCATCTTGAAAAGTTGTAAGTCTTATTTCTTCTATTTACATAAAATCTGTAATTGGGATTTCGAGCTGTGAATGGATGGTTGAGGCTCTGATATTAAATATACAACTCTACTTGGTGCAAGTAATAGAAGTGGAAAACACCCTAGGAATGCTACTTCTTCAAGTGCTAAATGAATGATAACAATCATATATGATTCTCCTATTCAATTTGTTCCTTCAATTATCATGCATAATGACAATGTATTTAACCTTGATGATAATATGTCAATTATATCAGGTGCTCATTTTTGTATAGCACCCAAGATCGTATATTTTATATTCAATGCTATATCATCATCTATGAGAAACACATTATCTTTCATGATTCTTATGAATTTGATTTCTTTATTTATGTATTTTTCACCTTGAAATTCATTAGTCCATACTATTTATCTATCAATATCTCTTCTTCCCAACATATCCATTTTAGTCATTTCCATAATATCATCTTTAAAAAAAAGAGACATCCCCATCAAAATGAGATAATGCCTTCAATGCATATTTTAGATTCTAACATCTTAGCTATTGTTGCAAAGGACCACTTAAATACCATGCCAAAAATGGTAGATTCCTTGATTCAATCAAGTTGGGATCAACTTGACAAACTTCTCTTAAATCAATTATGAGAGAAGGCAAATACTACCTCATTGGTTCTAAGTCTCATCACAATCAAAAGGCATCCTACATAGTGCATGCATGATTTGACAAAGCTTTGAAAAGGTTTCCAGTTAATGCTAGACCATCTCTACATTTTGCATTTCTATATTTTTAGAGCTTTAGATTTTAAAATTGCTATCATGATACAAGTTCTAAGTGGTGAAACCTTGCCATAGTTATATGATCTATCTGTTACAGCTAAAATTAACCTCATAGAAGCTATTAAATTACCTCATTTTCCTATAAAATCATTGATTCCTCAGGAAAATATTCCTTCGTAAACTATCCCATATGATCAAATGCACATTTGTGCCTCTCCATCCACCTCCACTAATTTTGTAGATTCTAAAGGTGTGGTGGAAATGAGAAATATTGTAAAACTCTTTTCTCATGAGCTCAATGAGCTAAAAATTCAATGCATGGTACCAAAGAAATCCAAATTTCATGCCTCAATACTCTTAGAAACAACAATATGCATGCAATCAGCTTATAGGCAACTCCCTTCCTCATGCAAAAAATACTCGATTATTTTGAAAGTTGTTCTTCTCAAGCTTCTGTGGCTTCAAATCTTAAATTTTATCCAATAGAAGTACTGGATCAATTGTTTTGTCATTTGGATGTCAAAGGGGAGTGCCATTAGGATTCAACTTTCATAGATCACCATAAAATGAAAGAAGATGGTGTTGTTCATTTAGTGTTTTTGGAAAATCATGAGCATCATGCACATTTGAAAAATATGGAATCATGCACAATAATGAATCCTATGAATTTTGATTCATTTGACAGGTTTTCTCATGCCTTTTATGAGATGGGTGAGAGTAGAATGCAGATCATGCATGGATAAAATCTTCACTTGTAGAGAGAGTTTGTTTAATATCATTTAGAGGTGAAATCAAATGAAGAAGAGGATGAGGAATGTTCTAATAATGATCTTGTAATCTAGAAGCTGAAAAACACTCAAATAATGAGGGGAATTCCATATTTCATTCAGGGGAAGAAGATTCAAAGGATATTATGATAGAAGATATAAATGATGATTGCATTGATTTGTTTAATGAGCTCCCATAGTTTGTAGAGGATCAGACATAAAGAAGGTTGGGCATAATGAAGAACACATTGAATATTTGTGCTTAGTTAGCCAATAGTGATATCATCTTCTCGATGAAGGACAATGCATCATAGAGAAAATTAATGATTTCTTTTTAGAGCATATTTCAAAGGATCATGAAAAGAGCACAAATGAGGTATGTGAAGATTTTGAAGAAAAAATGGATCTAGTTGCCATTCCCAAGGATGGATATTCTCTCCTTAAAGAAGATCATCATATCCACTCAAGGCTCCCTTGTCATTGTAGTTTAGAGGTCATTCATAGCAATGAAGAGTTGCATGTGAGAAGAAATCACACTCCATTCTTTGTTCAAGAAGAGATCTTGATCAGATTTTAGATTGTCATGGGTAACTTCATTGTCTTCAAACTAAATTTTGGCATTCTCTTGAATCACGAGAATGAAATGTAACATGAAAATGAGGTGGTAGATGGTTTTGGATTATAAAGTGTCTCCAAATGAAAGCAAGATAATGAGCTATAATGCTTAATGTTCCCTTCCCACCCTCCACCAAATGAAGATCAATATGAAAATCAACATGAATAGAATTATGGACATCTTTCTCCCACCATTGGTTAGAGAACCTACCTATTGCGGAGCTATGAACGTAGTCTATTTAAGGGAAATCTTTGAAATTGAATGCGACAATGTGGAGTTTGTTGTCTAATGTGTGTTGGGCTATTATGTCTTCCAGGATTAGGATAGGCTAGTGAAGGGCTCCAAAATCGCGTCTACTTTCATCTCTAACATTTTTGATCTCTCCCAAGATCAGGAATATACTAATGCAATTGGATTTAGTTTAGTTCATTTCTCCTTCTTCAATGCAGAAAGATGACATTCTACTATGTAGGTCTGCTTCTTCCATTTCTTTGAAATTCATCACAAATTTCTCAACTAGCTCCTTAACCAAGCTCTAATACCAATTGTTAAAACAATGGAACAACGAAAAGCAAAAGAACGATAAAAAACACACAGTGCAAAGCTATTTAATGTGGTTCACCATATGTGTGGCTACATCCACAAAGCAGGGGAAAACTCTTTTATTTATGTGTTCTCAAATATGTTTACAGCAGCGTATACTTATGCTTATATAGATTACCATAGAAAGAACCAAACAATGAAGAATCACCACAAAGGGATGAGGTGACCATTAGGTTTCATATCCAACAATCTCCCACTTGAAACCCAATGACTGCTGCAAACTTTTAGAGCTATTCCCCTACTTTAAGCCTATTGTTAGAGTTTGACAATGCTGAGAGAAGTGCGGCAGAATTTGAACTTCTCTCAAGGTACAACCTTGGTCAATGCATCAGCCAGATTGATTTTGGTGTCAATCTTTTAAACTTGCAAATTGCCTTCTTCAATCATGCTACGGATGAAATGATACCTCAGCTCAATGTGTTTGGTTCTATTGTGGAATGCCATATTCTTGGCCAAATGAATAGCGCTGTTACTGTCACAAAAGAGTGTGAAAGCTTGTTGTTTGGAACCCAAATCAGTAAACAAATGCTACAACCACACCATTTCTTTTTCTCCTTCAGTGAGGGCAATGTAATCAGCTTCAGTAGTAGAAAGAGCAACTACTTGTTGCAATCTTGAGACCCAGCTGATAGCTGCCCTGGCAAAAGTGAAAAACATAACCTGATGTAGACCTTCTTTTATCCAAGTCACCCACCATATCAGAGTCAACAAAACCTTGTAGTTGTGCAACTTTCCCACCAAAGCACAAGGCATAATCTGAAGTGCCTTTTAGATACCTCAATATCCACTTCACAGCTTCCCAATGAGTTTTTTTGGGATTACTCATGAACCGGCTCACAACTCCCACTGCTTGGGAAATATCAGGACGGGTGCATATCATTGCATACATAAGACTTCCCATGGCTGAAGAATATGGAATGTTCTTCATGTAGTCTTGTTCTTCTTGTGTCTTGAGGCACAATGCTGAAGATAAGTGAAAATGATCGGCAAGTGGAATGCTAACCGGCTTAGCACTTCTCATATTGAATCTGTCCAAAACTTTTTCAATATATTTTTGCTGAGACAATCTGATTTCTTTCTTCTTTCTGTCCCGAATGATGGTCATGCCAAGAATCTTCTTTTCTACCCCAATGTCCTTCATTACAAATTTGTTTCCCAAGAGTCGCTTTAGACCAGCAATGACTCTCATGTTAGTGTCGGTAATGAGCATGTTGTCAACATAGAGTAACAATAAAACAAATTCACCACTTGGCAAGACCTTGTAGTATAAACATGGATCAGATTTAGAACATTTAAACTAATTTTCCATCATGAAGTTATCAAACTTGATGTACCACTACCTTGGGGCTTGTTTTAGCCCATACAACCTCCTCCTTAATCTGCAAAACAGATTTTCATGCCCTTGCTTAACAAAACCTTCTGGCTGATGCATATACAATTCCTCTTCTATATCACCATAGAGAAAAGTGGTTTTGACATCGAGTTACTTAAGTTCAAGGTCATAAACTACTGTCAAACCCAAAATGAATTGAATTGTGTTCATCCTCACGACTGGTGAGAAAATCTCGTTGAAGTCCACTCCCTTTTGTTGATCATATCCTTTCACAACAAATCTTGCCCTGTAGCATTTTGTGCCACCTTCTTCCTCTTTGATTGTATAGACCCACCGATTCTTCAAAGCTTTGTGATCAGGTGGAAGCCGGACTAGATCCCAAGTATGATTTGCCATTAGTGACTCCATTTCATCCTTCATTACAGCCATCCACTTTTCACCATCTCTATCATTGCAAGCCTCTCGAAATGTATTTGGTTCTGATAGATCAGCAACGAGCAATTGATAGTCATCAAATTTTGGAGGAGGTTTCCTCTCCCTGGTAGATCTCCTCAATGGAGGAATTTGTCCCTACAGACTGCCCTATGCAATACTCTGTTCAATTGCAACATTCCTCTATTTTTTAACATCATTGCCCTATATTTTTGTATTGTTCCTCATAGAAGTAGATGAATTTCTGAATTGAGAGTTTACCTTCTACATTAATATTGGTAACTCTCTTACTGGCGGCATGGGGAGATGACCTCTCTGTTGTACATCAACATTTGTTGACTGTGTCCCATGATGAGAAGGTGTAGAGATTACAGGGGACGATAGATTAATGAATGCTTGTGATGCTGTGTTAGAAAGATCTATGCCAGTCTTTTTAAAACTCTCATATTCTTCCTGAGGTCACTGAGAATGTGATATATTGAAAGAATAAATTGACTTTGTTTGGGACCCACCCTCAAAACCTTGTCTATCTACCTATTGGACCGACATGGGAGTATTTACCATACTATACTTTGTGCATTTTTCACTACTGGGAATACTGTTTTTATGTAGAGACGGCAATTTCAAAGAATTATGATGTACTGCATGGTTATCTTCAGCCTGCGTGGGAGGATTTTATGTACCATTATTGTTATGAGAGGACAGCAGAAGAGCTTCATCCAAATTATGCTACATGGGAAAGAATGATTGCTCACCAAATGAGCTTTGTCTCTCTGCCCGCGGGTGATGTGTATCCTGTAGTGTATAAGTAACTAAATCCCTTCCTACACTTGCATCACTGTTATTTATGCCAATACCAGCATTTGAATGTTGTGTGGGATGCAGAGCTCCCACTTCATTTGATGTCTAAAAATTGCCTCTAGCTACTGATGACGGATGTGGAGACTGTGAATCACACCCACTGAAACTATCATCCAATGAAATGTATTCTTTTATAGATGTCCTATGTTCTTGCAAGGCAGGAAACACTTTTTCATTGAAGATCACATCACGGCTGCAAATGATTTTCTTTGCAATAGGATCCCACAACCTAAAACCATATTTCTCTTCCCCATAACTGACAAAGATGCATCGTTTGGATTTGAAATCCAATTTTGTTCGCTTTTCTTTTGGAATGTGAGTGAACGCCTCACAGCCAAAGACCTAGAGGTGATTGTAGGAGATCTTCCTTTCAAACCACTCTTCTTCTGGAATATCAAAGTCCAATTTGGTGGAAGGACTTCGGTTGATCAAATAAACCACTGTGTTAACTGCCTCAGTCCAAAATTCTTTACTCAAACTAGCATTTGAGAGCATAGTATGTGCCCTCTCTAGAATCATGCGATTCATCCTTTCAGCTGCACCATTTTCCTGAGGTGTAAATGGTACAACCTTGATGTGCTGAATGCCGTTATCTACACAGTAAGCATCAAAATCTAAAGAGAAAAACTCCCCCCCATTGTCAGTTTTAAGACATTTAATTTTGCTCCCAATTTGATTTTCAGCAACTGCCTTAAAAATTTTGAATTTTGCAAACACTTCTAATTTTCTGTTGAGCATATAGACCCAAAGTTTATGGGTGCAATCATCTAAAAAAGTTACAAAATAGTTTTCTCCTCCAATGGAGGTTACCTCTGTGGGACCGAAGACATCCGAATGCATGAGTTCCAAGGGTCTTGCCTTCTTGTTGTGTCTAGTTTTTGAGAAGCTGACCCGCCTTTGTTTCCCGTAAATGCAATGGTCACATAGTTCTAAATCTGTTGATTGTAAACCAGAAAGTTGGCTTGTTTTGAGCAATACTTCCATTCCCTTTTTGCTCATGTGGCCAAGTCTCCTATACCATAGTTTTGTCCGCTATCAACTACAGCCATCACCGCTCCCACTTCAGCGGTACATTCGAGCACATAAAGAGATCCTGATTTACTACCTTTTGCAACAACTAAAGCGCCTTTAGTTACTTTCCAAATGTTGGAAGAGAAAGTGATGTTGCAGCCTTGTGCATCAAGTTGTCCAGCTGAGATCAAGTTCCTCTTAAGTTTAGGAACATGTCTTACATCATTTAGTAGCCAATTGCTTCCATTTTTTAGTTGTAGCAATATGTCACCTTTGCTGACAATCTCGCACGACTCATTGTCTCTGAGATAAACTTTGCCAAATTTTCCTTCTTGATATGTTTGGAAGGCATCTCGATTTAAAGTTGCGTGAAAGGAGGCACCAGAATCTAAAATCCATAAGTTGGCTTCAGCTTCACTTGCTGCCAAGACAAGAGCTCCTCCATCATCTTCAAGAGTCATGTTAATCTCATTTTCTTTCAGCTATTTTTGGGCTTTCTTGTAACACCAACAATCCTTCTTGACATGTCCATCTTTTCTGCAAAACCAGCAACCTTATTTTTGTTCTCTTGAATTTGATCTCTTTGCTGATTTAGATCTTCTCCTATTTTGTTTTCCTCAATCTTGGGTTCTTCCCCTATTGCTTAGAACCAAGGCTTCACCGGATATTTTGTTTTGTCCTCTCCTCATGTCTTCGTTGAGGAGGGTGGTAGCGACATCATCAAATCTTAACATTGCTTTTTTTTCCTTATCTTCGAATCCTCTTCTCCAAGGTGCTGAATTACTGATCGCCATCACGACATTATCCTAGCTATGAGGAAGCAAGCACAGGAGTAGCATAGCCCTCATTTCATCATCAAAATTAATTTCTACATAAACTAGTTGGCTGATTGCAATGTTAAATTCATTCAAGTGATTTGAAAATCCTTTTCCCTCTTTCATTTTCAGGTTGAACAACTTCTTTAGCAAGAAGACCCTATTGGTTGCGAATGCCGTCTCATACATGTCGCAAAGCTTGTCAAAAATCTGTTTTGCCAAAGTTTCTATTGCAACATTAAATAAGACGTTGCTGGACAGTGAGAGGATAATTGTAGTGGCTGCTTTTTGATATAGCACATCCCATTTGTCATCTATCATCTTCTCCAGTTTTGCTGGTTTTCCTTTCAGCGTGATAGCTAGGTCTTTTTGAATTAGTAGGGCACGAATTTGTAGCTTCCAAAGTCCAAAATTCTGCCCCAAAAACTTCTCTATTCTCCACTTGTCCGCTTCTTCCATTTCTTTGAAATTCGTCACGAATTTCTCAACCAGCTCCTTAACCGAGCTCTGATACCAATTGTTAAAAGAAAAGAATAGTGAAAAGCAAAAGAACAATAAACAAACACACAGTGCAAAGCTATTTAACGTGGTTCACCATATGTATGGCTACATCCACAAAGCAGGGGAAAACTCTTTTATTTATGTGTTCTCAGATATGTTTACAGCAGCATATACTTATGCTTATATAGATTACAATAGAAGGAGCCGAACAATGAAGAGTCACCACAAAAGGACGAGGTGACCATTGGGTTTCATAGCCAACAATACTTGCATCTCTAACATTTTTGTTTTCTCCCAAGATTAGGAATATACTAATGCAATTGGATTTGGTTTAGTTCATTTCTCGTTCTTCAATGCAGAAAGATGACATACTATTATGTAGGTCTACGACTTCCAAGAAGGATCTACTCTCATTGGAGGAATCTTCGATCGGTAGCTCCTTCAATCTTCCCACCATGTTGCATGTGTTTACATGGGACTCCAGTGGGGGCTAAGAGTGGATTGTGTAAATGCCTTTAACCGGCACCTGAATTCTCACTACTTCCAGCTTCTTGAAGGTATAGTGGACAAGGCCAGAGAGGTCTTTAAAGCAGTCTGGTTTCTACGGTTACATGCACCTAATATGGAACTTGATCCTTTGAGGTAAGCATGGAAGGTAAGGTGGGCCTCTATTTCTAGAAATAGTTTATTTAATATCACATGGTTCTTTTATAGCCTTGTCATAATGACGAAGTGAAAGCTGGTTATTCTTAAATATTATCTATTTCAACAATCAAAGGTCAATTTTAGGCAATAAAAATAGGAAAAATATCTACAATTTTTGTTGTGACTGAGGTGTAAAATTTCTATTGACTGTTTGACCATTGAAATAGATGATATTTAAGTAGAGTGGTGAAAGCTTCATTGATTAAAAGGAAATAGTAGGAAAGCTACATAAAAGCTATGAAAAATATCATGAAGCCTAAAAGAGAAATAGAAATCACTGAGTTGTGTTTTACATGTAGTAAAATGTGGAGATCTTTTCAGTATGTGGATAAGGAATCTTTTCTCTCTTATTTTTCCTTTTTCTAAAAAACCTCTTCTTATCATTTTTATTCCAAGGATGTAATTTTTTCATTCAAGAGGGGGGATTCTTTTCCTGGAAGAAGCTTTGCCATTTTCAGCACTCAAACCTTTAAGACTAACATTTTATAATCATCAAATTCATAAAGAATAGTTATGTTATTGTGCATATTGCCTTTCACATTTATTTGTTAATTTTTTTTTCATAAATAAAATGAAATGTTTTGTTTTATTGTGCTCTCTTTTGTTCAACCTTAATTCATGAGTATGCGATCAACTAACCTTTGCAAATTAATCATTGTGCAAATTTCACCTTTCATTATTGTATTTATGTTAATTTTATTTCACAACTATGAATTCTATGCAAATAGGGTATGTACAAATAAGAGGGTTTTGTAATGGCGTATCACCATTTTAGTTAGGATTTGTTTCCAAGTTTTATTCTTCCTTTTTCCCTACAAGTTAGAAATGAAGTGTTAGGATTTATTTTCATAAACTAGTGATTCCCTCCTCCTTTTTCTCACCTAGTATTTGGAAGAACTTTCTATTTTGAAGCAAGGGTTTGACCATCAAACAAAGTCACCATGATATGAGACTTTGGGGGGGTCATAGCCTTCAAAGTAAGCTTTTCTAAAAGTATAATTTTAATATGTTTTATTTGATTAATTTATTTATTTTGTATTTTCTGGTGAACATAGGCTTTCACCAAACATACTCTCTATTTGACACATGAAAAAATAAACAAAAGTATAAAAGAATTATTAAAATTATGCATGTACTCAATATTGATGTCCTTGTTTTAACAAAATAATAATAATTTGGATATGTACAAAAAAATTATTCATTATACTCTAAATTATAATTAATCTAAATTACAAAATTAATAATAAATGAAATACACAAAAAAAAATGAAAGAATATGCATGCACTAAATATTAGTGTTAATGACCTATGCATAAGGAATTCTGAATTTATCTTATTTCTAAAAAATATATGCATTATGGAATAATATCATTCATTTAAAAATTAAAAAGTATAAAAATAAGTTATCAAGAAATGTTTAAAATATGCAACAAATTACTTTTAAATATTTTTAAAAATATTTATGTTTAGGATCTAAACATGAAATATAAAAAATCACTAGTTCACATGATCTTCAAAATCTTAGCAATTTGCTTTTTATAATTAAAATAGAGTGAAAATTTAGTTTAAAATGTTGATTTTAGTGTCCTTCTTAGCCAAAAATTTGAGACACATTGTTGTGGGATCGCCTAAATACAAATTTTGTATTAGAGCAGCCAAGATCAACAAGCACAAAGAATATAACCTTCCACAAGTGAAAAATAAAGCACAATAAGCATACCTATCATATACAATGAGAGTGTAAATTTACAAAGGGAAGCCTTTAATAAATAGGCAAGGAGGAGGTGGTAGGAAGGTAGGAATCAACTATTGACTACCCCTACAAGTATGCAAAACTTGTCTAACTCACATGACATTTGTGAGGGCAAGTGGAAAGACAAAATGAAATAGGTGTATCATATGTATGATTACACGTGTCTTCACTACATGAGGTGAGACAACTTTCTAAAAATCTAAGTAAACTTAAACTTATGTGTGAAAAGGAAGTAGAGTTGACTATGTAGACTAGAAAATAACTAGTTAGATAAAGCCACTAGTTACACTAACACCTCCCTTAAGTGCAACTTAGGGAGAATACAAAGATGATGATGGGTATCGACTACTAGGCCATGTTAGGTACCCATGTAAAAATGAATTTCTCATAAATTGGAGATAGAAAGAAAACCATATGGGAAAAAACTTTCCTCCAAAAGAGAAATGATGCATGATTGAATTGTACAAGTGAAGAAGAAAGGACTATACATGACCCCCAAGGACTACATGACTAATGTACAATATATGTTCTTCCCATAGGAGAGAAAGATGAGAAGATCAATGTGACCCCCCTAAAAATGTGAAGGAATGAACTCCATGTGAAGAGATGGATCCTCCCAAAACTAATATGAGAAGACTAACCATGTATCCTCCTTCAAAATACCTCCTTTAGTGCTAGTAGAATCTCGACACTGGATGTGGAAGACAATCCATGAATGTTGAACAACATTTCTCCCATTCGGAAGAAATCAAACCACATAAGTGTCCAAGTGATCTTCCCATTCCCAATAGAAACATACAAGAAGAAGTATGAAAGTCTCTAAATTCTAAACATGATTCAAAGACATGGATGATGCCCATGCTATCTTCAAAGGATGCTCAATGATCTTGAAGTCAATACTATTATGTACCATAAAAGATAGGAACATGAACCATGGATGTATGTCAATAACTGGACCGAGAAGAATCTAATACTACTACAGAGGATGTCGAAATACATGATGATGGAGTTCAATATCTAGACTCATAAATATCTATAGATTCTGGGACTATAGAAGCTGATGTAGGCAAGACAAGAACAATAATATCTAAAGATGAATATGGTGATGCAAATTCATCAAAGCTGACATTGAATAGAAGATGAATTTCCTCAATGGTGTCTCCCAAATCTGCAATGTGGGACCCTATGAAAAGAAATGAAATGTCAAGTAGATATGCATCTCAATGTGGTGGATCTAGAAAGACGATTACCATATCTTGGTGCCTAGAATCACTGGAATCCATGGAGATATCAACTGTGGATTCAAATGTGGCAATATGTGATGATGGTGGAGATAAGATCTCAATGTAAGTCATCTAAATACAATGTACATACCCAACTGATGGTGGTGTCTCACAAGGTAGCCTAGTGAGATGAGATTCTTTTGCAAGTGCTTTATAATGATCAATAGAAAATTTATATGCATGAAGTTGTTGTCTTAGTTCATCAATTTTATGATTATGGCATTCTTATGTTGTATGCCATTTTAGTCCACGACATCCACATTTAATCTTCCATTTATTATGAGGTTTATTGAGAATACTCGAATGGAAGGGATTGTGTGTGTCATCTATAACAATATACTTGATCAAATTTTAAGCACTATCCAAGTAGAAATGAAAGTTTCCCCCCCCAAAAAATTATTAGTGCTAAAACATAGCCCCCCAAACAGATGTGCAAGAGAAAAAATACAATTTGTGTAAGTTTGGAAGCCAAATCATCTATTTATAACACATATATTTTTACATTTTTTTTAAAAATGGCTATCCAAAACTGAATTCTACCTGCACTAATGAATTGCTTGCAAAATTTTGTGAATTTTTGATAATCAGGGTGAAAGTTATGCTCCATAAAAAATAACGCTTATAGTTGACTTCTAAGGCCAAAATATGTTACAAAAAAACATAATTTTGGAAAATGTTTGACACCACTATGTCGGCGATAGAACCAACTTCCCGATGACTATAAGAATGTGAAAATATGACTCCTTGGGTAAAAGTTGTCACAAAATGAAAAAAAAGCCATATTCAGGCACTTTGCAAGTCTCGGTGGTCAGTAAGGCATTAAATGTTGAGGTGTGTTCTAACTGCTAGAGGTTATAATGAAATGTGACCAGTACAAAAGAATGCTATATTTACCATAAATGCTAGCAGTTTTGTGTGAGATTGCTAATGGTTAACAAATTTGTTACAATAAATGTTATAGTCTAGGCTAATGGCTAGCATCACTGTTACAAAATAGTAACATAAATGCTAAACATAGAAAATGTAACGTTTAGTGCAAATTTTAGTATAAAAGTCTAGCATTGAATGACTTCTTAGAAACCACGACCTTGAATGTTTGAGAAGACAAACCGTTGGCGGTTTTGAGATCACCAAATGTGGCATGAACAACAAATATTCCCTTAACCCACCATAGTCTCTGAAACTGCTTCCACTTCTAACAAACCAATTAGAGACCAACGACAGGAAAACCTCGACTTTAGAGGCGACCAGATCTGCAATACCCCTGGAAATGTGATAACCAACCAGAATGGAAATGAAGAGAACGATAGCATATAGAGTTAAGAAGTTGATCCCGTGGATCCTTGGAAGTAGCAACCAGATCATGAAGATATTCTGGTGAAACAGTGGCGGTCTTCAAACAAATCAAAAATCTTGAACATTGAAGATCAAATAGAAACTACAAACTTCACCCTCATATCTCGATTTGAAGCTGACCTTGCAATAAACAGAGATCGATGGCAGTTTGTGTGGGGTTGTCAACCAACACAATAAACAACGATCCTCTGGATTGCTTCGACCTGTAGAGGAATGAAGGTGATGGCAAATGAAGACTTTGGCCTACGACCTGTAAATGAACTGGCGACCTTGATAGAAGATGTCAACCGTGCAAACAAAAAACTCTGACCTCCAGCTAGAGCCAAACACCACGAATCCAAAAAATGGTGTTGATGCAGACCTTGGCGTTGGAGATAAGCAGTCGACCTACAAAATGTGGGTGAATGTGTATTTTTGGTGGTGGCTCTGACTTCAAGGAATAACCACGACCATACAAACAACACGATCTCAACCAATCCGTAGACCGTCGAGATCTTCGATCCTCGACTATAATGGCGAGCAGGATCTACGAGGAAGACATCAACATCGACTTGCAAGGAAATAGCGACCAAGAGGGGATCTCGGTCTGCAAACTGTGAGCAGCAATAAAGCAATAACCATTGATAAAAAAATGGCAGTGACCTACAAACTGGTGTTTGTCAATGGTGACCAAAAAATGCCCAAATGCTCCCTCGGGGCCTCGAAACCTTTGAAACAGGAAAAACAAAACCAAGAAGAAACACGACCTTGCCAAAACAAAACCAAAGAACACAACCCAAAATGCCAAAAAAACAAAAAAAAAATTCAACTAGATGCAGGGGCAGATATGCCCTCTGCTAATTTTTTTGGCTAAAAAAAAGTACGGTACGAACTTGGAGGCCGTAGAAACCTTAGGAGGTAAACTTTTTTTGAAAAAAATGACTTTACCAAAAAAACTTCATTCGAAGGGTCACCTTGACTATTTCGGGCCTTCTAAACTCAACGACATGGTCCGTTTGGCTCCACGACACTCAAATGATAGGACTAAGTGATGGAGTCACCGATTCAGGAAGGAAAGTCCAAGCATGGATCTGATACCATATTGGAGCAGCCAAGATCAATAAGCACAAAGAATATAACCTTCCACAAGTGAAAAATAGAGCATAATAAGCATATCTATCATAAACAATGAGAGTGTAAATTTAAAAAGAGAAGCCTTGCATAAATAGGCAAGGAGGAGGAGGTAGGAAGGTAGGAATCAACTACTGACTACCCCTACAAGTATGCAACATGTGTCTAACTCACATGACATGTGTGAGGGAAAGTGACAAGGCAAAATGAAATATGTGTCTCATATGTATGAGGACATGTGTCTTCACCACATGAGGTGAGAAAACTTTCTAAAAAGTTAAGTAAACTTAAACTTATGTGTGAATAGGACTTTGACTATGTAGACTAGAAACTAACTAGTTAGATAAAGACACTATTTACACTAACATTTTATGGTTCCCCACTCATGAGTGAAACTAGATCTATCTTTCTTCATTTGTGTTTTTGTATGATTTTAAGTGTATTTGAGTTTTTTTAACACATGTTTTACTATTTTACTCCATGTTCTTTTCATTTTCATGACAAGTGTCCATATTGAGTATTGATCATAAGCAAATTTTAACTAGACATTGAAAGATTGGTGCTCCTATGACCTCAAGGAGTTTGTCTCAACCCTAGACCTCGACTTAGTGTTTAGCACACGCTTCCCTTGTAGCTAAGTTTCTAAGTCAAAATTATATGAAATTTAGTTTGGAGTCTCTACAAATAGTCCTTAGCTTTATTCTAGTTGTTCCTAGTCCATACAGGTGCATTGTTCCACTTTATTTTTTTCTTTTACATTTACTAGTTTAGCACATGTATTTTCTTGTTTCCATTGTCTGTATGTGTCTTTATCCAAATATTAGACTTAGTTGTTGTTGTTAAGTGTTATTATTATAGAAGCACTTGGACTACTTAGTTTGTCTTTACATTATTATCTAACAACACACTTAAAACAAATAAAAGTTGGTTTTTTTCTTTGTTACAGTCTTTCAATCACTGACATTTACTTTGTTATAGTCTTTCAATCACTGACATATTACCTATGTAAGGTAAAATTAAGGATCTAGGCCCCACTAATTGACAAATCAACCATGAGAAAACCAATATAGGAGGCCTCTTCATTAAGCGTTTCCATCATTGATATGGGCTTCTAAGAGCAATTGATGTATGGATTTGTTTTTTTAGCATTGGTGATGCTTGATGGCAGGTTAACTCTAAAGTTTTAGTTAAAGAATTTAGTACACTATTCTTGGGTCATGCCTATGATCAACCTAAGTGTTGACAATTATGTACACTACATTTAGAATTGGGAAACATATAAATCATTTTATAGCATCAAAACTCATTCAACATAAAATTTGACTTGGAATGAAGAACATTTTTTAGAAAAACTATGCAATAACTTGGGACATTGATAATACAACTCAAACTACTAAAGTGCAATAACTTTTGATTTGCATAGTTAACTTTGATTTTAATTTTATATTTACTCAAAAAAATTAGCAACTTAAAACGTAGTTAACTACCATCTTTATAAAGTAGGGAGGATTAAGAGTATACATGTACTTAAAGGATAATATTCAAGTACTTAGGAGAGATCACTTAACTAAAGATATCATCACTGCTAAAGTTTAAATCATATCTTACTCATTTCCAAATTACTTACCTTCTTGTTTAGTCTCGGGTCACTGCTTAAATTAGGGGAATCATATTTGTTCACACAATTTACAAGGATAGTGCAATCAATGCCAACCTACACTATTTTAGTTCAATTACAATCTTCTAGTTTGAATAGATCTCTTAACATAATATTATGAGCAAATCAACTATCCTTGATTCCAACTAATACTTTATCATTTCAACTTAAATCATCTTTGAAGATTAAGTTCCAAAGCAAAAAAAAAATTCAAAACTTCAATACAATAGTGATACATGTAATTCTTTCCATAATTTGCTAGTCAAGATTACGGGTAAATATAAAAATATTATTTTATTCAACAACTCCTTGGAAGGAATATAAATATAGAACATGCCTCAAAAAGTTTTAAATTCACAATGTAACTATACCATTTTGTTCAAGATTTAGAATCGATACAATATTCAAAGTTGTTGTCAACATCACATAGTGATATGAAGTGCACTACATAGTGATAATGAAGTAATTAGGTCAATGATTTCAAATATTTAAGGCAACAACAAAACATACTAACATAAAGTCTACATATTCTTCAACTTTAACAATGATAGGGATTCTTGATCTTAGATTTTTAAATCCTTTTAGTGACTAGTATCAAATAACAAATTTTGACAAATCAAAGGTATCTACAGGTTTTAAAATACATAGTATGCCTAATACAATGTTTCAAGAATCATTGTTAGTGATTTGATCTATACACATAGGTATCCATAGAAAGTTCATAGATCAACATTCACAAAGTCATAGGGTGAACTACAACACTTCACCATACCAAAATGGGACAAATACCAAAATTATTATGCCAAATCCCAATTTATTTATATGTACCCTTCAAGGGTTTCTGCAATTAGCAATGATGACCATTACTAGAGAACTATGCTCATGAACATATGTAAACTTGACTTCTTATAGAGTAATGTTCCAAAACATTCCAAACATAAAAATCCATGTACAAATTTTGATATTTGTTGGTTGAAGAAAACATTAAGTGGGTAATTAAAGTTGAGAAAGAAACGGTTAGGTTTTATATAATCATTTTCAAGATATGTGTCATGTTTACCAATGGGTTAATATTTTTAGATTTATATATTTTAAAGAGAGGATGCATTTTGAGCTGCAATATTGAACCTATTGGCACTTCAAATTAGTACCCAACAATCTTAGAGAAGAAAGTCAAAACCTAGACCTAGGGATGTATGTCAATCTAGACTAATAAGATAAAAGTCTTATTACACTGATAGTTCCCATAATTTATAAATCAAATGTGGGAATATACAAGATGAACTACACATTTTGAGCATATATAATAAGAATATGAAAATATAATAGAGTTAGAGACAATTGTACAAATGTTATAGTTTAAATCTATGAATAATGCAACTCCTCTCTAACATAACAAGAAACTTTGAGATCTAAACAATTTTAGACCAAGACATACAAATAAGACAATAATAGAAAATTAAAAAATCTTGTTAATAAAAATGGTGTAATAGTGTTATGGCATGTCATTCTCTCCTAATGTGGTCAAATAAGACCAAGACATTGTATGATACGATACTATTGTAAAGAAATGATCCATAGGTGTATAAGGATTCCAAATAATTAAAATGATGTAGAACATTTGTTGTGTCCCAAGAAGATCTATCTTTCATAACTAAACCTAATGTACACAATCCTTTTCAATGATAGTGTCCATTATGGAATTTCCTTCAATACATTTTGCATACTTAATATTTGCCAAAAAATTATTGAATGAAAATCAATTTAGTGCTAAAATCTTATTGAAATAAAATTATTTTAGTACTTAGCATTTGTGATAGAAGAGCGTAGTGTAACACATTTATGTGAAAGGGATATGAACAAGAAAGCATTTATGTGTAGTACATACAATTTTATGTAGCATTTGAATTTCTAGTTTTTTAAAGCCCTAGCCATCATAAATTGATAGAACTAAGATGTGATGGTCCCCCTTCTCTTTCCTTTTTTTAAGATGAATTTTGATGGAGCTTCAAGGGGTAACCCAAGTCCATCTAATGCAAGCAATGTGATCGAAGATGTGAATGGTAACTTTGTTGCATCTATCTTAGTAAACTACCCAATAGCACTAACAATGAGCCAAAAGCCTTAGCCCTACTAAACGATCTACAACTTGCAAGACAGAAACACATTCACAACTTAAACATAGAAGGTGATTCATTGATTATGGTGAACTACCTAAAAAGTAAGAAAATAAATAACTGGGAGCTAAGATATATATTCCAACCTATCTAGGATATTCTTGATCACTTTGATCAGTTCTCAGGCCAACATTGAAGTGGATCTTTTAGCCAACTTCCACGGATCTTTTAGCCAACTTGGTGATAGACCTCCAGGTCACTTCCTCTCTTTTTTGACTCCGCTTCCGTCATGTGTTTCCCATCCTTATGTGATGGCATTCATATGGATGCACCATCTCGATAGGTGCTCCCTTAAATTTTCTCTCTTGCCACTTCAGCAACATTTTCTCTACATTCCTTGCCAACTCACTATACCTTATGTCCATTGAGACGCATAGCACAACATGGCGGAACGTCTTAACCAGCTGGTGAGTTGTAATCGACCGGCTGGTCGACGTCAGGTATGGACCGACTAAGCAGCTAAACAGAGGTCGATGGATAGTACGGCACAGACAGTCAGAAGTCGACGAACAATTTCGGCCCTTAGATGCAGTCGACTGCCCACCTCGTCGGGGCCTCTGTACAGTCGGTGAGTTACAACTCACCGACTGTTTACAGCTGGCCCAACATGGCTCCCACTTTGCATGGGGCCATCAGGTGTCACTTCTTTCTATCACATCTCTCTGTTTGCGTTTCCGCTTCAACAATCCACATACGTCATGTTAATTCCTCCCCGCTCCATATTTATGATGTAAACTGCTAAATCTTCACTTTCATCGCTAGTTTGGCTTCGCTAGCAGACTCCCATGTGAGTCTCAATTACTTTGCCTCCTTTTAATCAATGCCCTCCCTTGGCTCTTAGTCATCCCATCTCCTATTTTTTATCAGGTTTCTAAGCGGCTTTTGCTCCTACTTTTCCACCATGAAATCAGTGATAAAAAACTGTCACGTTCTCATCTAACCACAAAAATCGGAACCTATGGAAGTGTGTGCTTATGATTCTTCCAAATTGGCTCATGTTTTTTATATTGATTATCCTCATGCAGAATTTTCTAGGTGTGTTGTAAGTGATTTGTTGTTGTATGAATGCTCGCAGATTTTGCTCTTCTTAGATGTCGCTTCTATCTTTCTCTCGAATGTTATGGATCTAGTTCAAGACATGGAATTCATGGAAATGTTTGCATTTTCATACATCCAAGAATACCTTGTATTTGCAAACAAGTTGAAGGTTTCCATGGAGAATTATGATATGTTTGCTATGGAGGCACCATTGGGAGGTTCATTCACTATAGACCTACTCCACAGCTCCCCTACGAATGTGTATTTATCATACTCTTCAAAAGGGCCTTTTTAATGGTTGTGGAAATGCTCTCAATTCAGTGTTGGAGATGCATAGGTTCCAATTACCACCGGGGATGGATGTCAAAATCAAGGAAATCTTCAATACAATTCGCTTCTTGCAAATGCATGCTCCAGACCAAGCCCCATGACTTCCTTCCGTGGCTCCACCGGATTTAATGGCCTCTTTGCCACCTCCAACTAGTGACTCCTCCAACTGTCAAGATCCAAGTTAATGGTGTTTACTCTTGTGCTTTGTGGGCATGTGGCCTTTGTATGCTATGTACTTCTCCGAGGCCTTTGGCTAATGTAAATTTAGTTTTTTGAGATTTCCGATTAGCACTTTATATTTTTGTCTTAGAACTAGAAAAATCCAAGGATGTTTGTGTCCTCTCTGGTCTATCAAGACCTTTATTTTTTATGTAGAGATCGTTTTAGTATAATGTATAGGTGTTTATCACCTAAAACAAAACAAAAAACACTCTATTTAGTCATTTTGTGAGAGGTAAATACACAATTTTTTAATCTAGCAAAGCATAGACAATGGGGGAATACAACAATTTATGAACCCCTTTTTTAATGAATATTAATGGGAGAAAATAGAGAAAATATAGAATGAGAGAAAACAATGATGTCTCTCATTAATAGGTTGAGCTCCATCAATGCCTCTTGTAGATAAAAAAATTAGAGATTTTATCATGGCTTATAAATAGCTCCATGTAACAATAGATTCACGCTTCAAACCAAAAGGAAGCGAATGTCTCTTAGGGGTATGTGATAATAGTTATAAGTGTTTTAGCAATTTAATAAATTGGAAACAATCTAGGTCTATTATCTTATTTGAACAAATTAATCTCTGGAAATGTAGAATATGTAGAATGCAATTTGTAATGAACACTAATAGGAGAAAACCAACATAAGAGATGAAAACAACCCACTCATTCGCACATGATCTTTACTCAACTCACTCATGCATACATGGTCTTTACTTGGTATCTCTTTTGTTGGCACAAACAAGTTGAAATGAACCTGCTGTCAAAACCTTGTAGTGTGTTCTTTATTGCTTTCCTCGTTAATCTAGTCTCTATCTTTGCTATGATACTCCATAAAATTTCAAAATAAGCATCGGATTCGGTTTTATGTTTGCAGGTTAAGGTTCTCAATTATTGAGGGTGAAATTTTGTTTTAATAGTGGTGGTTAGTTACGTGCTAAGAGAGAAGACTACGAGCGGGCGAACAAATGTGAGGAATTATTCAAAACAAAAAATTGTGGCCCGCACTTCCACATAAGCGGGTCGAATAAAAGAAACAAGAAAGAAAAAGGTATCGTAAGAATAAGTCATTAAATGTGCAAAATATTCTATCATATTTGGTAGCTGTGACGAGTATCATCAACTTCTATATTTTTCTCTCCTAATAGAAAAGTAAATAGAAATTATTCGCCATGGTAGACCGAGTCCTCTGAGAATGTCTAACACAGTTCTATACATTGTAGAGGAAAGTCAAGTAATTCTAGCATATTCTAGTAATTCAGTTTATAACAGAACCAGGTTAAATAACTATTTCATTCTATCTGTTTAGGTAGCTGTGACGTAAATCAGCTTAAATCTTTACATCTTTGTAAAGCATTAAAAAAATAAAAGAGAACCATTCAAATGAATTTATCCCGTGCGTAATTGACAAATTCGTGTGATCCATCCAAAAGAAAATCTAACTACCATCATTGGACAGAGTATTCCAAATTATGGGTTTAACAAGTCTGACCAAAACATAATCTTCGAATAAACAATTATATATTATACCGCTCATTCCCTTTATTTCCCCTATAAATACCTGCTTTTGGTATGCTCAAATCATTTCAAACTCTGATTTCTATTTCTTGGATCGCACAACATTCAGTGCCAATTAGAAATGAAAACTTCCAGAACAATGATCAAAGCCTCCTTGAGCTGCATTTTATGGCTTTCCATAATCTTGGCCATTAATGCATCAGACCCAGATCCTCTGCAGGATTTCTGTGTGGCTGATATTACTCAATCTAATGTGAAGGTGAACGGTTTTGTCTGCAAGGACCCAAAGTTAGTGGAGGCATCAGATTTCTTGTTTAAGGGCCTAGGTAATCCACTCTCAACCAACAACGATTTTGGGTTCAATATCACAGCAGGTAATGTGGACACTTTCCCAGGAGTAAACACACTAGGCATATCAATGAACCGTGGGGAATTTGCCCCTGGCGGTTTGAATCCCCCTCATATTCACCCTCGTGCTACTGAGATCATATTTGTAATGGAGGGCACTATTTTGGTTGGTTTTATAACCACAAATAATGTATTGTTCTCACAAAAGTTGGAGAAGGGAGATGTGTATGTGATACCAAGGGGCTTAGTGCACTTTCAGCAGAACGTCGGGTCATCATATGCCACTACAATTACTGCTCTTAACAGCCAGCAGCCTGGCGTTCAAGTGGTTGCATCTGCCGTCTTCGGAGCCAATCCTCCCATTCCTCAAGATGTGTTGGCCAAGGCATTTAAAGTCAATGACCAACATCTCAAGGAGTTGATTTCTGAACAAGGCTCTGCACCTGCACCTGCACCTGCTCCTGTAGGATATTAATCCGTCATTTTTGCTCTAAATTAGTAGACCATTCTGTTGAAAGAAGGTGCCATCTTGTCTCTCTTAGACTGTTCTTACTCAATTTGATTTATTTCTTTCTTGTCAGCTGTTTTGAAGCTGCACTCAATAAAAGCCTCATCCTACTTTGAGGCTGAACATATTGAAATTGAGACATTAATTCTTTTGAATGATCTGTTTTTTGCGTCGAGGTAATCTATACAATGTAAAAATAACATAAACTGTTATCATTATCCAATGTTTTACTTATTGTTACAAGCTAGGTACTAAATAATACAAAAGTTCTGATGCATCTATAACTAAGAACATTTTGTTTCTCAATGCAAGCAGTTGTCAAGAAACCTTGATAATGGAAATGAGGTCATTTCAAAATTTCAAACAGTCTGTACAATTTTATGGTCCAAAATATATTTTGAACAAGTCAAATCTCTACGGATGTTTGAAATTATATTTATATTCATAATAATTCAATTTTGGAAGGATATATATTATTATATTAATTAATTTGTTATAAAATTAAAATAATAGAACAAACTAAGTATTCAAAATTATTTATAGGTCAATGAGCCCTTGGTTTATGTAAAGTTGAATGGTTCTGAATGAGCCCACCAAGGATCAAGCCTTGTTGAATGCAAGGACCTAACACCATAAGGGATAAGGCTAGATCATGCCCTCAGTGACTTAGGCCAAATGGATACCCCTCAATCCTTGGCTCTTAGTGGAAGAGGTTTCAGCATAAGGATCATGCTCCCATATAAGGTAGCTAAATGATTATGTGGGTTTGATATAAAACCCTCCAACAAAAATTATTCATACAAATTTTTAATATATTTTTAATTAAATATAAGAATTAAAATCTAATTTTTATTGATACATTTTTTTTAAAATTATGTATTGTTTTTTATGCAAGTAATACTAACTTCTAATATTAGGTTTATAATACTAAAATTTAAGTTTGTTATAGTTTCAAAGTTAAAAAATATACAAATCTATAGAAATTTGTATATATTGTTTATTTATATAATTGAATTTCTATTTTTTATTCACATATAATTGTATTTCTTTTTGTATTAAAAGTATTATGATATTGGAATTCTCAAGATATATCTCCTCATAAATCATTGTACAAAAGAAAACAAACATTTCTTAAGGATAGTCTAGGCTAATCTAATAAAATGCATATATAAGCACAATTAATATGCACTAATTAATAATGTTTCTTAGGATTGATAATATGTTGATTTGCAATAAAAGCTACTGTAGAAAAGTAAGTGCAATAAATAATGAGTGCTTAGCTTTGTGGCTAAACAATGTAATGCAACCTTGAACAAAACAAAAAATTAAACATTTAGGGATTTAAAATGTATGATGAGAGTCTAAAAATTCCCCTTACAATTACAATACTATTTTATCTTTGTGTAGAGATGAATCTATAGATAAGAGACAAGTCTATGGTCATGGATCTTTCCTGCACTTGTAGACTTGTATTGTGAGATCTACAAACCTCTACTCTTCACTTCACTTGTTTGGCCTCTCTATCTTCTACCTCTTTTGATGTTTTAAAATTGACAATATTTATAAATACCTTATTGTCATTGTGTCACAAGGAATCATGTTCTGCTAGGTGAATCCATGTGAATGTGTGTACACAAGATAAAAAATAACACTCTTCAGTCATGTAAATGTTGCTAGGATGATTATGTAGATCTAGTTTCCTTTTAGTGCACTAAATCCAAATGTCTTTACTTCTTAAGATGAGAGAGGACTAATGCATTTTAGATTTCTAAAAATAATCCATTGAATGCCTTTAAATACTAGGACACAACAACATATCACATAAAATTGTGTTTAGTTATCCCTTGTTGGAAAAGGTATAGATTGGAGTCAGCCACTATTGAATTTAAAATTATGAATTTCAAAATGATGATTCCACAAATGCAAAGACATATTGATGACTAAAAATTTGTCTCGAGACATGAAAATAGGTTGAATCGAAGTGGGCAACATGTGTATACAAATGTGTTAATACATAGGTTTAATAAATAAGTGAATAGGGTGGATCTATTAGACATGTCAAAACATATAGATGGGGGTAATGGATAGATAAATAGGAACATTTATAATGGATAGGTAGTTAGCATAGGGCAAGGGAATTGACATTGCACAAAATTATACCATTTTCTAATATGTATGTTGTGAAGCATAAAATTGCATACGAAGACTAATTAAAGAAAATAAACCAAACTGCGGTTATACCTTCCTTCGCAAGCAAATTTTACCTCAATGATTGATCATATTGAAGTGCACGTAAACTTCAATGGACCCGCTCCTTTGATTTTCATGGATATGTCGATTGCTCAACTTAATAGCATAACTTTGATAACTGAAAATGGATGAATCAAATGCAGCAGCGTAAGTTTGTGAAAATGAAAGTTGATGATTTGGTTTGGAGGAAACTTTATTTATAGATTTTTGATGATGGAGGGAAAAGGATTTGATTTTAGAGATAAGATTTGTTTTTTCTGTATTTGACAAAACAGGAAATCAATCAGGTAGAAGAAAAGATTTGAAAGAAGATAAGTGATTTGATTTTTTATTTAAAGGAAATAAATCTGGAAGAAAGAAAGATAAGATATGAGAGGATTTATCTAATAAATTTAATCAATTAGATACACATGAGTTTAAAAAAGGAAAGAAATTGAGAATGAGGTGTTATTATGATTTATTAATTAAATAAATATTTGATTTATTTAATTAATATTAGAAAAAAGAAAGAATTAATTAAATAATTGTAAAATTATTTAATTAATGCCAGGAAATAGAAAAATTAACTTAATTAAATAATTAATAATTATTTAATTAATGTGAAGGTCTGGTAAATGAATAACTAAGTCGAGAAGTGAGGTTAATTTTAGGTGTCTATATTTTGCCCCTCTTTGAGATGGTGTTGCAAAGAAACATCATTTCAATGAAGTTTAAGACATAGTGTTGTGTTGGATAGAAGAAGACTTTGTTTAGAAGAATATGATTGAATTAGAAATGATGATGCCCCACTCAGGTAGAAGTACTTAGTAGATTAATTAGTGAGTTGAATGATGCCCCCTTGAGAGGATGGGCAAGTTGGAAGAGTATAGGTGTGCTCTTGAAATGAATGGATGTAAAGAGAAGGGGGAGATAAAAGATGGAAAATTGGTGGAAGAAGAAGAACAAAATAGAGAAAAATTGCAAAGATAAAAAGATGGATGCAAGAAGAAATTTATTTATTATGAGAAGTAGTTATGTTGATCTGACTAGAGAAATCCTTTTTTCAATATAGCAAAATGAATATTATGCACCAAGGTATAAGGAACTACGGTGACTTTGTATCTTTTGCATCAACTTGACATTGCAAACAAAAAAGGGTGTCCTTATATGATAGCACAAGATCATAATCTCATGCACATGCTCTGTTTCTAATGACAAATGCACGGGTTATGAATCTTTTTAATGACTACCTATCTTGTCACAGTTCACAAATCCGACTTGCAGAAATCATATACAAATCCATGTGTAGAAATGACAGGAACTTCGATTCCAATAATGACAAGAAATTCAAATACTTCATTCACAATATGTAATAAAATGATAGGAGGTTTCTAATTCTTCTACACAGTCCCAAATCATCAAATAAAAGATAGGAAGGAAGATGAGTACGATATTAAGAAATAGACTTCACTTGATATTCTCTTATTATCAAAAACATGCAATTACAGACCAGACAATTGGCCTACACAGTCAGCCATACACTATGTAGGAAACAAATCCAAAGCTTCTACTATTCCTAATCTCCTTGCTATCATTCTTGACCTCTTTCTATCAGCCAATCAGCCTCCTCTCATCGGTCAGTTGGTCTCTTCTTCTATATAGTCGATCGGAACTCCTTAGCAGCCTGTTGGCCTTCTTCTTAAGATAGTCGACCTTCTTTTCTTACTATTCACCTTCCTCCTCAGCTCCAATCCAACTAATCCTTCATAGCTGCGAATGCCTATATATATATGATCGATTTTGAGTCCTGCAAAAAGAAATCCAACCTTCAACCATCGCTGCCTATAACCGTCGCTCTTAAAAGAAATCACAATTAATGACTAGAAACCGTCGCTACCATTGAAAAGAAATCTTCACAAAATGCAGAGAAATCATTGCACAGGCATAAAATGGAAATCTTTACACCATTCAAACAACTATTCATTCCTTGGTTGTCATTGCTTCATGCAGTTTACTGTTGCCTCTAAACAGCCAACACAAGGCAAAAATAAGAAAGTAGATTATATCAATGACATAAATGATTCTCCTGGAAGATATGCATGTTGTTTCTATTTTCATGGTGCACGATTTGAGGTGTTTTAGTATCATTGTAACTGCAGATAATAACTAGCCTTTCTTTAGCTGTCCATGATCACCAACTAAAGCATGATTTGTCTAAAAATAGACTGATTTCTTAGAGAAATGGTTGGCAGAAGAAATAGGTCCAAATAAGCAAGTTCCTAACTTTTAGGCAATAGGAGGTGCAAAGTACACCAAAATTGCAAAATGCAAGATTCCAGCTTTATTCACCAAACAAAAACCAAAACATCAGAAAGCAAAATAACCCAAAATTAGAAGAGGCAAGATGCTCCTACATGAGACTCCCCCACTGAATAAAATTCATGAGCTCCTACTCATGAGCTCTATAATAAAATGCTTATAGCAGAACCTCTTCTTTTGCTTCTTCCAATTTGTCTCATGCTTGCAATTACTCTTCTGAAATTTCTTCATCTGTAACTATTTTCTTTCCACATTCTTCTTATAGATCTACCTGCTGATTTCTTTATCCACTACAAATCTCAATGACTTTGTCTCATCTCCACAGTCATCAATTTCAAATGAAACTTCATCCTCATAAGTCTTTACTTCAGCAATCTTTACTTCAGCACTGTTATCTTTAATTAGTTGGTCTTCCTTCTCATCATCTTCTGGTTCCTTCACTATAGCCTCAAAAGTATCTTCACCATTTTTCTTTTCTGCCATAATCTTTTCCACTAAGTCTACACTCTCTTCTTCAAAATATTTTTCCAAACTAAACATTGCCTCTAATCTCATATGCTCCTTTGCAATTGCAGATTTCTTCTTCTCTCCATTATCATTGTCATCTTTAGAAATGAAAACACAAACAAGATCTTCTCCATCCTCAAACTCCAAGTCACGTCGATCACCATCTTTCTTCAAATCCACTAGCCAACCGAAGTGTGAACTTTTTAAATTTTGACTTGTCTCTACTTCATACTCTCTTTCCTTGGCTTTCTTTGAATGTCCTGCAAACACTAAAGGGTTAATAAAATAACAACTTTCCAATGCAACCATCTGACTTGAGATCTTTTGCAAATTGTCATATAGTTTTCTTTTCTCCACATGGGCTACCTTCCCTAAATCTGCATTCATCATTCTATGTGCTCCCCTTTTCATGTACCCATTAAACAAATAAAAATTATTTGTACTATCCTTCCTCCTATTGTAAACCACAATATCATTCTCGCTTCCACTCATTCCTGTACAAGAAATAAATACATTAAAGAAAACATATCTTTCTTCTTCCACATACTTCATGCTTTCATTTAGCTCCTGCTATCTTCTAAACATTTCCTTTCTTTCAACATGCCTCCAAAACTTGGGCTCCAACTCACCCTCACTCAACCATTCTTTATCACCTATCCTTGCACTCTTCTTGGCACCAACAATATCATCTATTGTGGACCTTGTTTCCTTATCCTTTTGTCCATCAACAAAATCATTCTTCCCTATTAGCCCATACATGTTACAACTCACAATATTCTTATATGGATTTTCTACCCCATATGTCTTTCTAGACAAACCATCAAAAAAATGAAAAATAATACATTTTATCTCTCCTTGTAGTTTGATTGCCATCTGCCACTTTGCATTCCTGGTTATTCCAACAAACTTCTCCATTGCACTCCTTGTATTTTCACGAGAACTTACTTTAACTGTTGTCCCCTTATATGGATCCATGTTTTTAGTTTGTAAGGCTTCAACCTTTATAATAGATGCATCCTCAACTACATTGTCTACTGTCTTTTCTAGATCCTTCATCTTATGATTGTGGTCCCAATTGAACTCTTTCATGTCATTCATTCCTTGGGACTGTTTGCTATCATAAACTCCCTTACACACATTTGCTTGCATATACTTTGCATGCTTCCCCTGAACAACAAACTTTCTTTACCAACTCAGTATCCTATACCCATGATCATTAACAATGATTGAACTCCCTAGATTATACATCTCCCTATTTACTTGTATTTTCAAATTGGTATTTCCATAAGCATGCTCACAATGAACTTTTCTACATATACCCTTGCCATACCTAGCTATTCAAGTTTTATGTCATCCTTGATTTCCTTTCTTACCAACCCGACCCTTCCTTGGGTTTCACTTTTCCCTCCTACAAAACCTCCAAATACATCATGAAATTCCATAACATCTATTTTTTTCCTATCATTCTCAAAAATCTCATTATCCTTCTTATCTTTATTTTCAAATACATTGTAATATGCCTTTCCTTGAGGACCTACTACAGTTGATCCTTGCACACCTTCTGTTGTAACTTGTATCTATCTTTTCTTGTCTTCACCACCATCTACGAGTGCCTCTTCTCTCATTGATGTTTAGGTCTCAGCCTTGACCCCTCCAATGACATCTCTCATAGCTTTTCCTTTTCCCATAAGTGTTGTTGCCTGGACTGCTTCTTTCTATTCCTTATCTCTTTCCCTATCTATAGGCTTTCTTCTTGCCCTTCCTCTTTGGATCTCCAAAGGCTTGTTCTCAACCTTCTTTATACCTATATTCACAAATTCAAACAAATCATTAGAAAATAAGTCAAGAGACCAAGATGTCTTCTTAGGTGCCTCCATCATGGACACCTTCTTCTCTTCTTTTTTTGGTGCTTCTTGCCCCACCTTCTCTTTTCTCCTTTTCTTACTTTTATCCAAGTCCTCTACAGTGAGAACTTTCTTCTTCTCTCCTTGTCTACTTTCTGCAGTCACAACCTTATCCAAAAAATATATCTTTTCCAAAATATCCATTCTTCTCAAGATCTCTTCCAATCCCTCTTGGTACTTTCTGCTTTCTACTTCATCCCAATATCTTTTCCAAAATGGGATTCTAATGGGTCTCCTTACACAAATGCCCATCCTTTCACTGTTACAATCCACAAACTCTGCATAGACTACAAGTGCAAACTACCTCTTCTTTCAGCGATCGGCTCACACAACAACACATGTCACTGCTGTAACACAATCTCTCACTTTTTCAAAACTACCCAACAAGACCTAGAAGATGTATCTCTCCAAACCCCCTCTACCCACTCTCTCTTAGTGGAGGAAGTCATACACCTTCTACCTAGTTTATCTCTGCTAGAGGATAGCAGTTACAAGTCCTTTCTCATGCCTACAACAACAAAAAACTCCTTCTCTACTTTCTCATACCTCATTCTTCAACATACTCTTCAGTGAGCTTCTTCCTCTATTATTTACCTAGTCTTATGGGTTCTTCAATAGCCTGTCAAGCTACAAACACACATAACATCAAACTACCCAAAACCTATATCAAACATTTATCACCCAGATCTTTTAGGCTCTATGTTTCTTCACCACATCGTGTCAAAGCATCAACACATATATTCTTAAGAACATAATTGACTCTTTACCCAAGCACTTCTTTACAACTCTCCACTTCTCTTCCCAAACCTTTTATGTGCTCTGATACCAATTTGATAGCACAAGATTAGAATCTCATGCACATGCTCCATTTCTAATGACAAATACACAGGTTCTGAATCTTTTTAATGACTACCTATCTAGTCATAGTTCACAAACCTGACTTGCAAAAATCATATACAAAACCATGTGCAGAAATGAGAGGAACTTCGATTCCAATAATGACAGGAAATTCAAATACTTCATTCACAATTTGTAATAAATTTACAGGAGTTTTCTAATTCTTCTACGTAGTCCCAAATCATCAAATAAAAGACAAGATGGAAGATGATATAATATTAAGAAATAGACTTCACTTGATATTCTCTTATTATAAAAAACATGCAATTATAGTCCATACAATCGGCCTACACAGTCGGCCATACACTATGCAGGAAACAAATCCAAAGCTTCTACTATTCCTACTTGTTGGCAAGAGACACTACTAGGCATGATAAGTGTTGTCATTGATTGTAACTAAGTCTATACTACACATTCACATTGCATAATTTGCCCATACCAGAAATCAGATTTAAGATTTGTCTAAGTTTGGGAAGTCAAGAACAGAGTGTGTGACAGGGTCCAGTATCTTGGTTGCGATCTCCCCGAGAGTAGATCAGAGTTTGCTACAGATCTGAGGGAATCATAAGCATTGTCAGGATAATCTAAATCCAGAGTTTTGGCCTTTGGTGATGAAGGATTCAATAGTAATTAGCATCTAAGCATCAGGTTAACAGTTTGACAAAGCAAGCAGAAGAAGAACAGGTCAACCTTGTAATTAATCTTGGTTCTGGATTTATGGAAGTTGTTGGTTGGACAAGTTGTGATGATCAGTTATAGTAGCTGACCTGATTAATGATTTGTGAGTGCAAGTTTTGGTCCACATTACAAGTGTACATGGATTTAGCCGACAGAGCATAATTTTCAATAAAGTTCTAAGTGTTCTTGAAGCCGATTGAAAAGTGGTTGAAGATCTAGATGCGAATATATATAGCTGATGGATTTGAATGATTTGTGTGTGCGTGTGTGATACAACTATGGAATAAGTGTGAAAAGGGCAAAAATCTAAGATTCAGATGTTAACAGAACAGTGAAAAGGGCAGAGTGAAGATGAAGTGTATCAAGTCAGTATTTTGTGCTTAACTAGAACTAAATCCATGCATTGATAGATGCTAATTGTCAATTCAATTTCATTGTAATCTTCCTTATGTAGGCAGTGAGCCTTCTGTAGGTAGTAAGCCTTCTTTGAGCAGTGACCTCTGGGTAGTGAGCCCAAATGCATGTGCATTCCCCTTTGTAATACCTTTAACAGAGTATAATCTTTGTGGGTTAGCCCCCACAATGGTTTTTCCCTTAACCAAGTTTCCACGTCAAAAATCTTGGTGTCAAGTGTGTTACTTATGTTTCTACTCGTGTGTTACTGATTCATACTTTAATGTTCATATCATTAATTTCATTAGAAGTTTTAAAAGAGGATTAAAAGGCAGAACAAATTAATTTGTATGACAACTAATTCACCCCCCTCTCAGTTGTCCGAACCAATTCCAACAATTGGTATTAGAGCCAAGTTCCTTAAAAGAAGCCTAATAGTTTAAGGAAAGATCTTGGAAGGAGTTTTTCAATGGGTTCACTCAAAGATCAACTTTAGTTGGCTCTAAAAGATCTTGATCAGTCTAAAGTAGAAATATCTAATTTGAAAGATGAACTCAAGGATGCTGATAATACCATTGAAATGTTAAAAGATAAATTAAAGAAGTCTATGGGAAGAAAAAGGAGCTACTTCTGTAGTTATCCAGTTTAACTGAAGAAAATGGCATGAATGAAGCTTTGGAATAAAAGACAAAGGAGTGTGAGAAGTTATCAAAAGATCTCTCTCTTCAAAAACTTGAAATGCAATCTGGGGTAATGAGGCTAACCAAATAAATTGAGCAAAGGAAGAAGACTGAAGAAGAATTGAGTAAAACTCTGAAAGAAAGAACTGAAGAATGATGAAAAATGGATAGAACAATTAGTCATCTCAAAACCGATTTGTAAGAATACAAAAACAATGAGGAGGAACTTGAGAAGAAAATTATCATTCTCAGACATGACTTGGAAGTTGCAAATGAATACAAAGAGAAGTTCAAGATAAGCTCAGCTAAACTTGAAGCACTGCTTGAAGGATAGAAAAAGGCTGATGACAAGCATGGTCTTGGATATGAGAAAGGTGAAAGTTTTAGATCCAGACAAAGAAATTTTCAACCAAGGATTGGGAGAAATAGACCTAGAAGACCTCTGGTAAGACAGCCAAATGCTCAAAGATATCCATCCTTCAATGTAAATTGTTTCAACTACAATAAATTTGGCCATAAAGCTACTCAGTACAGAAGCATAGTAAATCAAAATGATCCATCCTTCTACAGTCAATGCTTCAAATGCAAGATGTATGGTCATAGATCCAATGAATGTAGAAGTATGATAATGAATAGCTCTAATAGCAATTCTTTCAATGCCTACTATTTTACTTGCAATGGATTTGGACACATGGCTAATCAGTGCAGATCAAGAGGAAATCAAGTTTATAAGCAAGGAAATGTTGTGTGTTTTAATTGCAATAAATCTGGTCATATTACAAGATTTTGCATAAGTAAGAATAATGGAAGAAAAGGTCTAGTAAACAGAAAACTAGATGAGCAGAGACAAGAAAAAGGCAAAAGAAAAATTGATGTGAATGAGATATAGAGAGAAATGAACAAAATTTGGGTGAAGAAAGATACAATGAAAAATGGTGATGGGTTCGCACCAGAATCCAGTGCTGACAATTCCTCCAGGAATTAAATTAGGAGCTCTGGCTCAGAGGGAGCTGCATTGAACATCAAATTCCCCTAGTCAGTAAGTGGGTGCCAAGATATGGCACAATGAGAGAAGATATTTTGAAGTGTTTCAGAACTTTTGGAAGGATTTCTGGAAGGAAAAATGTTGATATGGAAATTTGTGGAGTAATTCATGAAGAACTATTCAAGAAATAGAGTAACTGGATGAAGTTAGGGCAACACATTTATTACAATGCCAAATTAGGTTTTGCAAAGGATAAAAGGTCACTTGATCATGCATTTGAACCACTTTGCATTTGAAGGAAACAAGTAGAAGAGCATCTAAGCTGCAAATCCAAAGAGTGAAGAACAAAGAGTGAATTCAACTGGTAATTGATCAACCGTAACCCCATGGGAGAAAAAGGTACTTCTCTATAAGCTTTAAATTTGAATTTGTTGAGATGGCTACACCTCTAGTTGTTGATGTAACTGAAAGGCCCTAACCAATATTTAAGAAGCATCCATACAAGTCAATTGTAGTTGAATCATTAGGTGCATTCTCTAGTGTTCCATATGGTATACTGTATATTGAGGATATTAGGGCATACATCCATTGTAGCATTGATGAATTTGGAAATATGAAACTCTTGGATTTGTTTAACAACTACCTAAGAGATGATAGCTATAAATTGAAATTGGAATACAAAGCCCTAGAAAGCAAACATTTTCTGCAAGTCATTAACTTTTTGACATTTGATTAGATTGAATGGGTTCGATATATCTTGAGCTGAATACATGATGAGTTCATATGGCTATTGAAACCATTCAAGATTATAAAGGATGTTATCAAGATAGTAACTGGGTTAAATTCAATTGGTGGATTACCTATGCTGAAAGCTATGAAAAACTAGATAGTGACTTACGCTACTGGTGCCAAGTTTGACCAAAGGGAAATGACCATCAATGATATTATAGAACTGGATGTTAAATTTGCCTCCATGGTGATTGGGTACAAGATTTACCACTCCAGTAGGGAAAAATCTGTCTCTGATGCTGCAATATATGCATCCTATCAAATGTTAAAGGAGAATGCTGATTATGACCTATGTGAGCTACTACAAAATTAGTTAATTGAAAATCTGAGCAAAATAAAGAAAGACAAGAAAAATACCTTCAAGTATGGTTCGTTAATTATATATTTGTTCTTCTATTTTATGAATGAAGTGCCTAGAGTTCAAGGTGTGTACTGGACAAAATGACAGGCCAGTTGCATGGCAAATAAGAGATCATCTACTCAACCTTGGTGATTCCCAAGCTCAGAAGACAACCATTTGGGGTTACTTCAAAAACCTTCAAAGTATGATGCATGCAAGAGAGAGAATCCCTAAATCAGTTTTGGAGAAATATGAGAATGAAATATTCTTTATGGTTGACATTGATCAGTGTCTAATGGAGGTTTTGGAACCCATAACCATATGGATTAGGCCAATGGGCTATGAGGTTGATGAGAAAGTTTTATAAATGTACACTCAGCATCTCCTAAGCAAATCAAAAGACACATCTATGGAAAAGTTTGGAACATATAAAGAGCTAAGTCTAAAATTGCATGTGGAGCTCAGAAAGATAAACCAAAAGGAAAGTATAGAGGCAAGTTGAAAAGTATGCTGAGAGCATTGGACTAACCAAGGAAGCAGTGAAGAAAAACAGAGAGAGAATTGAAAAGTCTGAAAAGGAAAGGCAGGACAAGAAACAAGAAGATGCTCTAATAGAACCATCCTCTACTTCAATGACTACCAGAAGCTCTGTTGTTGCTTTTGTTCCCCCTAAACCTACAAAACTAGAAGACAGATCATCTAGTGAAGGAAGTAAGAGAAAGAAAACAAATGTTGCAAGAACGTATGTCAGCACAAAAGATGATGAAGAAATAGAGACAGATGAAGAAGTTAGAGAGATAAGATCCAAGAAGGCCAAGACTTCAAAGGCTTCTTAGGACCAACCTTCCGGAAGCAAAAAGGCGAGTAAAAAGTAAGAAACTGGTAAGATTTCTATGACAGTTGATGAAAATGTAAAAACAATTATTGTTCATGGAAATCTAAGGCCTATCAAAGCTTATTATGATAATTTTTATCAACCAAATAAGAAAATTTTGGAAGATGCCACTATCACATACTTGAATAAATTCAATAGAGCTCTGCTAGAAATTTTACAATAACTTCCTAAAAGTTTAAGGAAAACTCTGGAGATGAGGAAGGAAATAACCAAGGCTAAAGATCTAGAACTCAGAGAATATATCCTCTCCACTCTATGCCCAGTAATGACTAGAAGGGAAGCAGATAAAATCCTCAAGGAAGTTAAGGAGAAATTTAGAAGCAAGGTCTGGATGAACAAGCTAATGCTTGGTGAAACTGAGGAAGTTACAAAGGAAATAGAGGAAATTTTGAGGAAGGCCCTAGATAAAAATAAATACTATATTGTTTCAGAGGAATAAGTTGAGGAAGACAATCCTTTAGCTCTGAAACAAGAAGCTCTAGAAGAAGAGATTGAAAAGGCAAATGATAACCAAAATGATACTCTAGATCCTCCGAAGCAAACCTATGAGGAGATAGATGATGGGATTGATTCATCAATTCTGGATGTTGAAATAGTAAACATCAGTGAACAACAAACTGAAGTTGATGACCCCTCTGTTCCAAAAGAGGAAGTATTGATAGAAGAGGCAAATGTTGGCCATGATCCTCTAGATCCTCCTGCTACTAATGACTCTAGAAAGGACCAAGAAAAAGAAGAAGAAAAAGAGAAAGAGAAGGAAGAGGAAGAAGAAAAGGGAAAAGAAGAACTAACAGAAGGAGATGGTGATAATGCACCAAAGTAGGATAGTTCAGTTGCTGCCACTAATAAAGCACAAGGGAAGGAAACTAAAATAGCAAGTGTGGCAAGAGACACTACAGATGCAGTGCAGACTTTTCTCAACAAGGAGATGCTAGAATTAGACAAGCTAAAATTGATACAAGGATCAATCAATCTAAACACTCTCTCTAGACCAAATGCTGAAGATATCATCATTTACATAGGCTAAGGCAAGGGAGAAAATGTTGAAGTCTCACATAGAAAACATTGAGTTGATAGTCCTAGCATCCAGAATACTAGAGAAGATCATGCTCACATATCAAAAAAATACATCTGATTCTCCTTCTGGTAATTTGAAAAATCTTGTGCATTCTATAAATACAAATTTTGAGTCTTTTGAGAAGTTAACCGAAGTAAAGGGCCAAAAAGAATTTTTGGATAAGAGGTTTAGTGAACTAAAAGGCCTTATAGATAATGATAGAAAAACACTCGATATTGGTATAAAGAGTACTAAAAATACTCTTAAGGATTGTGGTGATGTATATAAGTTTTGTTTATCATGGCCCAAAATAGTAGAGGATATTGAGAAAAAGATAGAAGAGTAGGAGAAAAAGCTACTAGACCTATCTCAAAGTTTTGATCCTTTAACAGTATCTCTGGTGAGCCAAGAATGTCAAGCAATCAGCTTGACAAATGAAATAAAGAAGTTTATCAAAGAATACAAGAACATTATGGAAAGAATTGGTGAGCTCTGGGGACTGATTACCCCTAAGTTGGAAGCAATGTTTAATACTTTGTCAGAGGTCCAAAGTACTGCCCGGGCAAGTAATCCCTTAGATCTAAGGAAAGTAGAAGCATTTGTATTTCTATTGAGTGGACACATTTCAATTTTGGATGGTATGAAGAGAGGTTGGGCCACCAAATTTGTACAATTAAAGAGTACTTTTACAGATATCCTTAAATATATGTAAATAGAACATATGGACTATTCGTACATATGCGGCCTTATATACAAAATTTTTGCATGATTAGTGATTGCAAAACCCACCCATTTCCATTTATGTCAAAGGCGGAGTGAAGAGCAGTGAAAAATGAAGAATCTAGGAAAGGGGAGCACCGGAAAGTAGTGTGAACAATAGTATGGAGCACAAGCAAAGGGAGAGTTATTCCAACACTTAGTCATTTTTCACTAAGTGTTTCCATCAATGCAAAAGGGGGAGATTGTTGGTAAAAGATACTGCTAGGCATGATAAGTGTTCTCATTGATGGTAACTAAGTCTATACTACACATCCGCATTGCATAATTTGCCCATACCAGAAATTAGATTGAAGATTTGTCTAAGTTTGGGAAGTCAAGAACAGAGTGTGTGATAGGGTCTGATATCTTGGTCCGGATCTCCCTGGGAGTAGATCAAAGTTTGGTATGGATTTGAGGGAGTCATAAAAATTGTCAGGATAATCTAAATCCAGAGTTTTAGCCTCTAGTGATGAAGAATTCAATAGTTATTACAATTTGAGCATCAGGTTAACAGTTTGACAAAGCAGGTAGAAGAAGAACAGGCCAACCTCGTAATTAATCTTGGTTCTCGACATATGGAAGTTGTTGGTTGGACAAGTTGTGTTGAGTAGTGATAGTAGCCAACCTGATTAATGATTTGTGAGTGCAAGTTTTGGTCCGCATTACAAGTGTACATGGATTAAGCCGATAGAGAAGAATTTTCAATAAAGTTCGAAGTGTTCTAGAAGCTAACTGAAAAGTGGTTGAAGATCTGGATGCGGATATACATAGCTGATGAATTTGAATGATTTGTGTGTGTGTGTGATACAACTATGGAATAAGTGTGAAAAGGGCAAAAATCTAAGATTCATATGTTAGCAGAGCAGTGACCTCTGGGTAGTGAGCCTGAATGCATGTGCATTCCCCTTTGTAATACTTTTAGCAGAGTGTAATCTTTGTGGGTTAACCCCCACCATGGTTTTTCCCTTAACCAGGTTTCCACGTCAAAAATCTTGGTGTCAAGTGTGTTACTTATGTTTCTACTCATGTGTTACTGATTCATGCTTTAATGTTCATATCATTATTTTGATTAGATGTTTTAAAAGAGGATTAAAAGGCAGAAAAATTTAATTTGTGTGACAACTAATTCACCCCCCTCTCAGTTGTACAAACCAATTCCAACACTACTCTCCTTGCTATCACTCTCGACCTCTTTCTATCAGCCAGTCGGTCTCCTCTCATTAGTCAGTCGGCCTCTTCTTCTATATAGTTGATCAAAACTCCTTAGCGGCCCATTGGCCTTCTTTTCTTACCATTCACCTTCCTCCTCAGTTGCAACCTGACTAATCCTTCATAGCCACGAATGCCTATATATATATGATCAATTTTGAGTTATGTAAAAATAAGCCAACCTCCAACCATCTCTACCTATAACTATCGCTCTTAAAAGAAATCACAATTAATGATTAGAAACCATTGCTACCATTGAAAAGGAATCTTCACAGAATGCAAAGAAACCATTGCATAGGCATAAAAGGGAAGAGTCTTTACACCATTCAAACAACTATTCATTCCTTGGCTATCATTGCCTCATGCAGTTTACTATTGCCTCTAAATGACCAACACAAGGAAAAAATAAGAAAGTAAATTATATCAAACACATAAATGATTCTCCTAGAAGATATGCCTATTGTTTCTATTTTCATGCTGCACAATTTGAGGTGTTTCAATATCCTTGTAACTACAGATAATAACTGGCCTTTTTCTAGCTATCCATGATCACCGACTAAAGCATGATCTATCTAAAAATAGACTAATTTCTTAGAGAAACGGTTGGCAAAAAAAATAGGCCCAAATAAACAAGTTCCTAACTTTCGGGCGAGGGCGACATGAGGTGCAAAGCACACCAAAATTACAGAATGCAAGATTCCAGCTTTATTCACCAAACAAAAACCAAAACATCAGAAAGCAAAATAAAACAAAATTAGGGTGAGGCAAGATGCCCCTTCATCATTATACATGGCCAACACAATAGAATCTTGTCTGAAATATGCGAGGAAGAAAACTTAGAGCATGATAAAGTCCAATTACCCAAAAGGTATTGAATGACCTTATATGCAAAGGATAACTGTTATGCAAAAAGCTTATTCCAACACACACAAGATAACTATTAGCTCGAGTAATAAGAACATCCAATAGACATGGCACACAAAAATCAATGACTATGCCCCATTCTATGCCAATATTAACACACCAAAATATAGAAAGATCTAGGTGGCCTGTGAATAAGCAATAGGAGACAAAAGATAAATCGAAAAGAAAAAGACCAACTAATAAAACAAAACCAAGCAGCCATCATAATCTCTTGCCCCAAAATGTGATGGATATTGGATTATGTCGGATGCGGGAAAGATCTATCCTGTTGTAGGCATGATTCTGGATAATATATCTATATGTTGAGGCAATGGATAGTTAGGTATCATGGTGTTTCAAAAGGTAGTCTTACCTATGAATTTGCATGAAAGCTATGTTTTTTATGTGTAGATTGTTTTGCTTGGGTATCAAGTCTAATGAGTGCATTTATTATGGGTGATGGATAGTGAAATATTTAATATGGTTTGTGGTAGGTGATGAGTTTTTATTGTGAGAATGATAATGAACCCTCTTTGGGATGAAAAATTGTATATACCAAGAATGCCCCCAGTTAGGTACAAGAGTATTTATTATGGAATGGGATAGGCGATACTTATTATGAAAATGGATGAGGGTTGCATACTATCAATTTATCTCAATTATCAAGCCATGATAGTGGGATAAGTCGATAAATGGGAATGATAATATATGGTGGATTGGATGGGATGGGTGAGAACCTGATAGATGGTGGATATTAGCCTCTACACATGACGCTTGCTTGTCAAGTTTTCACCATGCTAATTGCCTAAGGTGCCACTGAAGTGGTTTTCACCATTGGACGAATTATTTCTCTTTACTTATATATATATATATGTGTGTGTGTGTGTGTGTTATTTATTTATTTTTTACTTTTTTGACTAGTTGGGATAGTCAAAGATCAAGTATAGAACCACTTGAGGTGAATGATGTTATTGGTTCTTCAAGAGACTAGCCCTTTGGTGTTGCATGCTAGTAGGAACCTAATCCATATTTAGTTGTAACGACAAAAGATCCTTGGTAATTTGGTTCAAATTTGCCCTTTTTCTCTCATTCTTGTAGATTTCGTTAATTCTCTTTGAGGACAAGGTTACCAATTCCAAATTGGCGGGTCTTGACTTTCTTGTTGTAACTTCGTTGAAGGCAGTTCTAATATGCTTGAAGATGGTTTAGGGCATGAAGATGCCTCTCATCTAGGAGTTCTAATTCCTATAACCATGATGTATGATACTCCTCCTCATCCATGGGGTTCTACAGTGAAATCCGTAGAGAAGGGAGCTCGACCTTGATTGGTAAGATGGCTTCAAAACCAAAGACAAGTGAATATGGAGTGGCCCCAATAGGTGTGTGAATACTAGTATGGTATTCCTATAAGGCTGGATTTAGTTGTAGATGCTAGTCATGACTAGCATCATTGATAGTCTTTTTCATGATATTTAGGATGGTTTTATTTGACGCCTTGGCTTGGCCGTTACATTGTGGGTAGTAGGGGCTTGAAAAGTGATGTTGGATGTGGAATTTATTGCAAAGGGACTGAACTTATTGATTCTTAAAAGGCCTACCATTATCATTGATGATGGCAAGGGGAATTTCATACCAACAAATGATGCAATGTAGCATAAACTTAGCAATTTGGGTACCGGCAATGTAAGTGAGTGGAATTGCTTTAACACACTTAGTGAAGTATTTGGTAGTGGTTATCATAAATTTATGGCCATTGGATGATGGAGGGGTTATTTTACCAACAAGATCAAAGCCCCACTGCGAAAAGGGCCAAGGAGATGTTATTGGCTACAATTCTTGAGACATCGCATGAATGAGATCACCATGTTGTTGGTATTGTAAACATTTCTTAGTAAACTTATGGGCATCTTGTTCCATATTAGGCTAGTAGTATCCTATTCTCAACAAATTTTTTGCAAGGGTAGGACCACTAGGATTTGTGCCACAGATTCCCTCATGTACCTCATGTAATGCAGTTTGGGCTTCTTCTGAGTTTAGGCACCTAAGAAGAGTACCTTCGAGACTCCTTCAATATAGTGTATCACCTAGGATGGTAAAGAGGGATGATCAGTGAATGGAGGTTTTTATTTAGTTGGTAGATAAGTTTAGTGGAAGGGACTGGTCATGGAGGTAGGCATAAATATCTTGATACCAAGGGGAAGCAGATCCAACTATTTCACAAACGAGTTCAGAATCTAGGGTATCATATGTAGGGGTAAAGAGTTGTTCCACAAGAAACTTACATCGTTGGTTGTCGGTTGGCATGTCAATGAGCGAGCCAATGGTTGCCATTGCATCTGCAACTCTGTTGCTTAATCGAGGCACTTGTTCAAATTGAATCATTAAAAAATACTTTATGAAGTCATCAACCATTTTCTTATAGGGGATTAACTTGTCATCCTTGGTCTAATATTCATCACTAGCTTGTTTGATTACCAAGAACAAATCTCCATACATGTGTAATGTGTCAATCTTCCATTGAACAACCATTTTTAATCCTGTAATCATAGTTTCATACTTGACAATTTTATTAGTGCACTTAAATACAATTCTATATGCCTTAGGGATGCATTCACCTTGAAGGGTGTTGAAGAGAGTTCTTGCTCCGGACCCATGAGAAGTGAATGACCCATCAAAGTATAGTTTCCAATGTGTTGATGGGATGACATGAGCATATGGATTCATCTAGGAATTCTGAGGTAAATGGATGATTTGAATGAATAGGAGCATTGACAAGCTGATCTACTATAACCTGTCCCTTGATATCTTTTCCATCTACATACTCTATATCTAATTCACTGAGAAGTACTACCCACCTTCCCATTTGACCTATGAGTGTAGACTCTGAAAATAGATATTTCAGTAAATCTACCTTGGAAATGAGCTTAACTTGGTGATTGAGCATATAGTGTCTTAGTTTCTGGGAAATGAAGACAACCACTAGGCATGCTTTCTCCATGGGAGTATAATTAAGATCATATCCTACCAAGGTTCGGCTGATATAATATACAGCTTTTTCGATACCTGATTCATCATGTTGTGCTAGTAGAGCCCCTAATACTGCTGATGTTGCTAGAATATACAAAAGTAGAGGTTTCTCTTGAATAGGAGGCATAACAATTGGAGGAGATGTTAAATATTCCTTCAATTTGTTAAAAGATTCTTGGCATGGAGCATCCCATTGGAAGGTGACATTTTTCAGACAATATGTGGAAAGGGATGACATTTATCTGCAAGTTGAGCAATAAAATTATGAATGGCTTGAAGTTTCCCTTATAAACTATGGAGTTACTTTAGATTCTTTAGTGGAGACTTTTCAACTTTGACCTTTACTTTTGCTAGATTACTTCAATACCTCTCATTGATACTATATATCCCAATAATTTTCTAGAAGTGACACCAAATACACACTTTTTAGGATTGAGTCATACTTGATACTGTTCAAGTCGATCAAAGATTTTTTCTAAGACATGGAGATGTTCTTTTCTTGTTGTTGACTTACCAAAGAGGTCATCCACATAGTCCTCCATAATCTTATCAAGCATATCATGAATGATCATTGCCATTGCTCATTGATAGGTGGTGCCAACATTTTTGAGACCAAATGACATGACTTGCCAATAGTAGGTACCCCATGGACAAATGAAGGTTGTTTTATGTTGATTTTCTTTAGTGATGTAGATTTGATTATAGCTTGAAAATCCATCCATGAGTGAGAGCATCTTGTGTCCAGCAGTGATATCTACAATAATGTCAATATTTGGTAACAAAAAGTCATCCTTGGGACATGCTTTGTTTAGATATCAGAAGTCTATGCAAACATGGAAGTCCACAGTTGATTTGGAGACTGGGACTATGTTGGATACCCATTCTAGATAGTCAATGGGCTGAATGAATCCTACTACTAACAACTTTTCAAGTTATGTTTTCACCAAGAGTGCGATATGTGGGTGCATCCTTCTTAGTTTCTACTTAACTAGGTTGGCATCTTGATATATTGTTATATGATGTTCCACTAAAGATGGGTCCAGACTAGGCATGTCAACATAAGACCATGCAAAATTGTGGGAGAATTTCTAAAAGAATTCAATGAAATCCTTCATTTCCTTTGATGATAAAGAAGCAACCAAAAATGTGAATTTTGGGGCCTCTGTTGTGTCCAAGTTTAGCCCTTGATATTTTTCTACCAACAGTAGATATTTTTCATGATAAAGAGTGTATTCAGGAAGGTCAAATACCCTATCCTCTGGCACCTCAAAGAGTTTTTCACTATTGGGTGCATCCTTTCTTTTTACTTTTTTAGGGTATGATAGCACCACATGGTTTTCACTAGGGGACCTTTTTATTATATTACTTTTGTGAGTGGGGGATTTGGCCTTCTCACCGAAGTATGTAGCAATGTCAAGCTATATGATAAAACTAGCTCTATGATCCACCAAAGGGATTTGTTCTCGTAGTCCCATGAGTTCTACAATTGTTTCATCATTTTGAATGGTATCCAGAATGGGAGGACCTTGTTTTTCCCAATCGATTAGTTAGGGGTAGATGAGTGGTATGTCGGTGGATGTAAATTAAATAGTGGAGAATAGTGTACATATGGAAGAGTCTTCAAAGAGTTGGGTGATGTGTTTGAAAGAGTCTTCATTGGTATCCTCATCGGTGATCTCCACAGCAGGAAAATATTTAGCTACCTCACTGAGAATAAATTTGAGATCTGAGGACACACACTCAGTTGATTCATACCCAAGTCCTTGAGATCCATGTCTTTTTTTTGCAATTATAGGTTCTATGGTACCTTGTTCATGTAGCCCAAGTCCACCTTGTCCTTTGTAGCCCATATTTTTTACAATTTGAATTCCTTTAGCATATTTCTCTATAGGTAATAGGACTTGTTCCTTTTCATCTTTATACATCCATTTGGAGACATCCTCTTCAATTGATTCTTTGTCTAAAATTTCCTAACACTCAAATGTTGTTGGTTTGTATTTGATGACCAAGGTTGATACTGAGCTTGAGGATTGAGATTTTCCATGTGATTTTGGAGAGAGGAAGTTGGCCTATGCAAAAGGATTCTTGTAGGTTGTACTCTCCACACCCCTTGTCTTTAATTTGGACCTTAATCTTGGGAATTGGAGTTTTTAAGGTAGATGGTAATGAAAGTGATGATGGCTCTATAGAGGATGATAGTGAGGATGCCATATCATTGTTAGGACAAAGGTTGGAACTCTTTCCTTCCATCACCCTACAATATTGAAATGGGCAAGGGTCAGCGAAAATACTAACTTTAGATCCATTATAGGGAAATTTTATGCAATGATGGTATGTTGAAGGGATAGCCTACATGACATGGATACATGGGCATCCTACAAGGATATTGTAGGGAAGATCAAGGTACAAAACTTGGCAAGAAGTTTCAATTATTATAGGACCAACTTAAATTGGTAATTTTAGGATACCTTCAGACTCGCATTTAGCGTCATCATAGCCTTTGATAGTAGTGTTTTTCTATGAGTCTATGACATCGTCAAAATATCCTAACTGTCATACTAATTTCAAAGTACAAAGATTGAGGTCTGATCCACCATATATAAGGACTCTCTTTATTTTATGCTTATGAATGAGTACCTCTAAATGAAGGGTGTTATTATGCGAAGGACTATCTTAAGGGAGGTCCTTTTCAGTGAATACGAGATGATGGGGTGAGGATAAGTGTCCTACCATGGAGTGAAATTAATTATTATTGATATTATTTGGGACATGTGACTCTTGAAGTGCCTTATCAAGGATTTTTTTATGTGTAGGGGAATACGGAAGAGCTCAAGGATGGATATTTGTGTAGGCATTTTATTCAAATGATCAAGAATGCTATATTGAGATTATGGTTGCAAATTAGATGAGGGCTCCTTGAAGGGTTATTCAACCTCGACATATGGTCACAACATAGTTAGATGTTTTTGGTACAATAGTGATGGTGGCAATTTGACAATGGAGTCATAGGAAGTAGAGGCATTGACATTATTTGTGTTCTTAGAGCCATTATTTTTATTGTTGTTTTGACCATGGGATGGAAATGCATCTTGATATATACCCAAATCTGCATTGGTTATCTTTTGAGGCCATCCTTCTATCACAATATCTCCTTGGTCTATGAGGTCTTGGATGCAATTTTTGAGCCGCCTACAATTTGATATTTTATGTTCGTTTACCCTATGATACAATATTCTTTCTCATTGAACCATGGGGGTTTAACTTGGTTTTCTTCATGTTGTCTTATAGTGGGTAGTTTTATGAGATTCGATTGCACCAATTTGCATAAGGCAGATTCAATGGGTTCAACTAAGGGTGTGAATCTTCATCTAGGTGTAAATGTTTATTTAGATGTTCCCTTAGGGATGGTAATGTTGTTATTTGTGTGTTGTGGGAATGAAGGTGTGGTAGTGTGTGGGTTTTGAATGTGTTTGATGTCAGTTACACCATCATTCACAACATTTTTATTCTTCACCCAAAAATGAGGTTTGTCATTAGTTTGGTTGTTGTTGTTGTCTTTGTAAATCTTGACCAAACCTTTAGCTATGAGGGCTTTCTCAATAGTGATACCTTTATCTATAATTTCATCGAACGTATTCGTACATTGAATTTGCAAGTGAAAACCCATCTCTTGATTTAAATTCTCAACAAATATGTTTACAAGTTATTTCTTAGGGATGGGATAAGAGAATTTACTAGCAAGATTCCTCCAATGTTGAAGGAAGTCAGTGAAAGATTCCCCATTCCTCTTCTTGTTATTGCAAAGGACTATCATAGATACCTCATGTTTGATGTTTTTGATATTATAAGGTGGCAAACCAGGGGCCAATCCCTAACAAAATAGAACCCAAAAAGGGCAAAAAAAGGTTTAGAAAACAAAATGAGCTAGAACCACCACCATCAGCCTACATACAACTGAAATACAACAAAAATATACTAACAGCAAAAAGCTAGCTAACATAAAGCATAGAAAGACTAGGAAGGGATGTCCTCCTCTCCCTTAGAAAGAAACTCTAGCATTTTGTCAAATTCTTTAACCCTGTCATTATCAGCACCATGAATAAGAGCATCATGTTCCCTTAGTAGGGAGAGATTGGCCATAGCAGTCCTGCATAACATGCTAGTAATGAAATTACCAAGAGAAAAGACTCTTTTTTCTAGGAACTCCACCCACTCCTTTAGCTGAGACAGATCATTAGCACCATTTAATTCCTCAATATTGTCTTCCTCCCTACCATCTTGAACATTATTACCTTCCTCTTGAAACATATCAGGATCAACATAAACAATAGAGGGAATAGAGTGGGTATCCTTCCTAGTGTTATCAATAGTATCAGTCACCTCCACCTGAGTAGAAATATCTCCCACATCCACACAGTCACCAATGGGGACAGAATTATGAACCCCAATATTATCTTTAGTATCAAAGGTTTCCACAGGAATGTCCTACCCATCAATTTCTTCTTCACCACTGGAATCTTCAATAACAATCTTCTTAACATCACCAGAATCTTTAAAATCCCTCCTCATGGGTAGAGGTTTCAGAATAGTCAATCAGCTTCAGCTTGGGAGCCTATTTTCTAGCAATGCGACCAGACCACCTAACAACAACAAATTTACCTTCCAGTTTAACTTTTTTGAAATTCCATGAGGGTCCCTCCCTACCCTGATTTTGCTCACTCTGGGTCCCAGAAACCCCAATATCTTCTTTCAAAAGGTTAGACTCTATGTCAACATCTGAAAGACACCTCTTAGATTTCAATTTGAATCTAGAGGGAGGGTTTTGAACATTTTTGGTAATAGACTTAGAAGTCCCAGAACAAGGATCACCTTCATGAAGTCATTTAGGAGTAACAATACCAGTTTTCACTGAGTCAGTAGGGGTATCCTGACCAAAGGGCTGAAGAGAAGGAGACAGAGCTAAGTGAAACTAATATAATCTATGAATGAGCCCTTGATGTAAGGGAATAGGCTTCTCACTAGGCTTCTTTAGCAGAGTCTTCTTAACATGTTGAACAGAGTTCTCAAGAGAAGAAAGCAAGTAAAAAGGAATACTAATAGTGGCATTCCTTCTAAAATGATTCAACAAGGGGAGATGATAGTGATAAAACCTGGTAAAATGGCCCTCAAGGGTGAAATACTTCATCACCATATAGTACATGTCAACCCACGATTTAGGAAGATGGGCTCTCTCAAAACCACCATGGTAAGGCACCAACCCCTCACCTTCACCAAGAAACAGTTTTTAATTTTGAGCATCCGAAACCCTAGACTTTTTCTATATCTTTGTACCTTTTGAAGAAAGACCCATAGCCATAGCAATTTAATTCTCTGAAACCATGAAAATGACATTCCCAATTTGCACCTTGTGATTATCCCATGACTGAGCAAATTGAATAGATAGGTTTTCATCATGTCCATTCAAACATTCAAGGAATAGGTTGTCTCCTCCTTCTTTATAGTAATGCCAGACCAAGGCATTGTCTTTAAATTCTCTACAATTGTTAGGTTCAGTTCTAATCCTGTCGCCATCCTTGATGAAAAACTAGTGAAACTGAATGAGCCTAGAGAAGTGATAGGCAGATTTATTATCCAAAAAACTTCTATCAATGCTGTGGGAAAATCGAGAGACTTTGATTACAGTGCAATGAGTATGAAAGGCAAAGAGGACACAATCAGAATTAGGGCAATCATTATGACAATAACCTGAGGTCCTTACATAATCTTTCCTTATTTATTAACTATCCTTCACACGCATGCAAAGCTGTCTAATCTCACTCTCATCATTTATAGAGTGTCTAATCAGCATGCCCTGAATTAAAGAACTGGCCATGTAGATAAGCCAAGTGAAATGATGAGTAATCATCATATAGTAACTTGTTCTTTTTGAATGATATCCCCAATCTGATATGGGATATTATGGAGTTGGCACCAACAATGCCAGTTTTGAAATTGCTGACCAAAATTTGTGAGGCCGTCAGCAACAGTGTTGCCCTCTCTATAAATATGTGAGAAGGAAATGACAGGAATAGCCTGTGAAAGAGTTTGAATATCAAACACTATATCCTTAAGTTTCCAACCACACTCCGAGGCTTTAGACATAGCCTCAATAATAATTTTGGAATCACCCTAAACATGAAGCTGGTAGATACCAAGTGATATAGCCAACTTGAGACCTCATAAAAGAGTAGAGGCTTCAGCAAAGTTATTAGTCTAGTTACCAATTCCTCCAGCATAAGCAGCAATTAGAGCTCCTCTGTCATTCCTTATAATTTGTCCACCACTAGCCTTTCCATTTGACTTAGCAGCTCCATCAAAATTTAATTTGAACCAACCTGGGTTAGGGGGAGTCTAAATAGTGTTTAATCTTTTAATGTGTTTAGAATCATCAAAAGATGGAATTTGATTCACAATCCCCCAGTTGGAAGCCACAAGGACTTCATGTTGAGTAAGAGGTTTGTCAACAATTTTGATGCTGGAATTAGAAACATTCTCCAAGAGAGCTTTAGAAAAAGAATAGAAAACCTGTGAAGAATTTTGAACAATTTCTCTAAAAATTCTATTATTTCTTTCTTTCCAAAGGAACAAAGCAGCAAAAGGAAGAGCTTGAGTCCATAATTCTACTAGCCATGGATGGGATAGAGGAGGGATACAATTAAGAATGAGATCTTTTATTTCCTTATTGTAGACCCATTGTAAACCAAAATTCAAAAAGACTTTACTCCATATCTCAGTTGCAATTTCACAATGCAATATAAGATGAGAGATAGATTCTTCTTCTTTCAATCACATAACACATCTATTAACCAGTGGCATACCCCTTCGTTGAAGATTGTCCTAAGTTAAACTCTTATTATGAACAACAGTCTACCAGAAAAAGTCTACCTTTGGAAGGAGTTTACAATTCCAGACCTTCCTCTAGACATCATCCTTAAATTCCTCCTCGATCAGCAAATGGTAAGTAGATTTGACTAAAAAATCCTTTTTTGTCAGTAGACCAAAAAAGTTGATCATTTCTAGAGAAAAGAGGAATCCTGGTATTAAGAAGAATTTACTATATTTTATTAGCCCTATGAAGGAGATTTAGATTATTGGTACGACACTCTAGCAGATTTTTCCAACTTTTAACCCCTTGATCTTGATGAATATAATGACTAACTTTGTTGCCAAAAAATTGTTGGGCAAGAACACTAATAACTTCATTGGCCATCTATTTAGAAAGAGGACAATCACCTAACCAAGGATCTTCCCAAAAATTTATAAGAGATCCATCACCAAGTTTCTATTTGATACTCTTATTAATAAGACTTCTAGATTGAATAATTTTATTCCAAATAACAGATCCTTGAGGAAGGCCCTCCTCATTAAGGAAAGAATATCTATCAATGTCCCTTAAGTATTTAGCCTTTATAATAAGACCCTAGTCAATATCCCTGTTTAAGAAGTTCAAAATAATCTTGGACAATAGAGCCTTATTCATATTTTGAATGGTTCTAATGTTAAGCCCACCATGAGACATAGGAAGGTAGACTTTATCCCATTTGACCAAAGAAATTCTCTTTTTTTCTTCAGTTCCAGTCCACAAGAAAGTCCTCTAAATTTGTTCCAATTAATCAGCCAAATATCTGGGTATTTTAAATAAGGATAAAAAATAGGTAGGTATACCCTGAAGAGAGGCCCTCAGAAGATGTAATTTTTCCACACTGCTTAAAAGTTTTCCTTTCCATCCCAACTATTTCTTTTGAGTTCTTTCAAGAATATTATGCCAAAAACCCTGAGAAACTTCCTTAGTAGTCAAAGGGAGACCAAGATAGACTGAAGGAAGGTCAGTAGCCACACAACCAAGGATATTGATAATTTTTCTTTCGAGATCCCCTGGGGTATTGAAAAAGAACACATTACTTTTTTGAAAATTAATATGCTAACCAGAAGCCATAGCATAATCATTCAGTAAAGATTTCCATCTCGAGGCTTCTAAAACAGAAAAGATGCCAAAAATAATGGTATCATCAACAAACTGTTGGATAGGCATAGGAGTCAGAGAAGAGGCAAGTTTAATCCCAGTTAAATCTTTAGAGTTGATCTTGCTGTAAATAGATTTACCAAGAGCTTCAGCTATCATAATAAAAAGATAGGGGGACAAAGAATCTCCCTGTCTTATTCCCCTAGAAGGAGAAAAGAAACCCCTTGGAACTCCATTAACAAGGACTGAGTATTTAGCAATAGTAACAACTTCCTTAATGAGAAGAGAAACCTTATCATTGAACCCAAGCTTCTAAATGATTTTAAATAAAAATTGCCGTGACACCTTATCATAAGCTTTAGAGATATCAAGTTTGAAAACCATACCTAGGATATGACTCTTATCCTTTAAGTGAATAGTTTCATGAGTAGTAATCACAACATCTAAGATCTGTCTCCCTGGAACAAAACCCTTTTGTGAGGGAGATAGGATTTTATCAAGAAGAGGTTGGATTCTGACCACCAAAAGCTTGGTACAAATTTTGGAAATGGTATTGAAAAGGCTAATAAGCCTAGAGTTAGCTAGCATCTTCGGGTTGGGCTTCTTAGGAACAAGGGCAATTAAGGTATTATTGAGTTGTTCAGAAGTTTACCAATTTTGAAAAAATCTTTGACAGCAGTAGTGACATCATATCCTATAATGTCCAAAATTCTTGGAAGAAAATGGGGGAAAACCATCCGGCCCTAGAGCTTTTAAAGGGTCCATAGAAAAGACCACTGTATGAACCTCTTCCTTAGAAATAGGCTTTAAAATATCAACATTATCTTCCTCAGAAATTAGAGAAGGGATATTATTCAGAAGCTGATTCACAACCTGAGTTATCAGCACTCGATCCCTGTTCAGATTGCAAATTATGAAAGAAGCTGACAACATGATCTCCAATCTCCTCATCATCAGTAATCGTACTACCATCCTCCAATCTTATTCTAGAAATAGAGTTAGATTTTCTATCCTTTAAAATAGAAACATGAAAGAAAGCAATATTATGGTCACCTTCTTTAAGCCATTGAACTCTAGATTTTTGCTTCCAGAATAGCTCTTCTCTATAAATTAAATTCTTCCAATCTCTAATTAAGTCTTTTTCTAATTGGAAAGAAATATCAGAAGTATTTCCTTGAGCAATCTTATATTGAATATCTGCTAGCTTATTGGATAAAATCTTTTTCTGAGAAAAAATGTTTCCCAAACTGCATTTGTTCCAACCATAAACTTCTCTCTTGACATGCATCAACTTTTTAAAAAGTCTAAACATAGGAGTGCCCACAAACTGAAGTTGCCACCATCTAGAAAGAAGATTCCTAAAATCATGATGTTTAATCCACATAGCCTCAAATCTAAAAGGAAACAAACCTCTTCTCTTCTGATTAGCCCATTCTAGAATGAGACGATTGTGATCAGAAATAGTCCTAGGCAGAGTAGCCAATTTAAGGGAGGCAATGTTTGGCCAATTATTGGAAATAAGGATAAAAGTAAAAGAGTCTGAACTTCATCAAAACTTATTTTTATAGAAGCTAACTGACTAGTAACTGTATTTAAATTATTTAAATGTTCAATTACAGAACTACCTTTAGCCATTTTCATATCAAACAACTACCTTATTGAAAATACCTTGTTTGATGTTGAGGGCTTCTCACACAACTTGTTCAAAATATGCATTATCTCCATAGATGTGGTTGCTTTAGATATGTTAAATGCTATAGATAGAGATGAGCACAATCAAATCACTCCCAATGCTTTTCTATCCAAAATATCCCAATCTTCATCTGGCATATTAGCTAGTTTCTTTGCCTTACCATGTAATGGTCTCCACAGATCTTTCTAGTTTAGAAAATCCTCCATCTGCATCTTCCACAATGGATAATTATGGCCATTGAACCTTTCGATCCTTCCTTCTTCAATTGACATTGCTCTCACTCAAACTCAAACCTCTCTGATGCAGAGCGCACAGGGGAAACTGAACACTTATCAAATTTTTGAACCTTTGAACCCATTGAACCTGTTGAACAGTTGAACTCATTATCGCCGAGACTACATACCATCGGCCAACCCAAAGGCTTTTCTACCAACATACCGATCACTCTGATGGCTCCTTTGAACTGCACTCATCGGTGAGACAGACCACTATCGGCGAAGTCTTGACCAAGGTCTCTCGATAAGCCGATATGACCAACTCTTGATGTCAACATTGACGTTCACTAATCGGCAACACTTTGCTCGTTGGTGAAGCTCTTGTTTATCACTCCAATCTACTGATGTATGTTGTCTTTAGTGAGACTGACACCATTCTCCATCAATACCCTCCTATCGGTCTAACACCGTTGATTAGTATGACTTCCCAAATGTTTCCCCAAGGGTTGTATTACACCGATGACAATCTTTGTAACTTTGCAACCAAACAACTCACACAGAAACAACAAAAACTCAACAGAATGGAAAACGATCTACTCCTAAGGAAGTCATTCCACTGATTTCAAAGAAATCTCAACCAGTGGAATGATTCTGATCTACATTCTATGCAACAGAGCCTTACTCAGATATACATGACAAATTTTTTTTTTTATTCCTCTAAGAATATACATACAAATTGATTCTCCCTCTCTCTCTATTCATTTTTACTCTCTTTTCTTAACGAACATAGACCAACTATATAGACTCACATTGGCAGTTACATATGATGGAAGGTGAATTGCCCTACAACAACTTCTGCTATTCAGTTACACTCATTCAGTTCGGTTACAATCTTTAATGACACATATACAAACTCAACGTTATATCATTACTCGGCCAACTAATATTCAATATGGTGCTAAGGCCTTACAAACATGACACTTTGGACAGAACATAATATGCATGGAATCCTCTTGATTCTTAGGTCTCGAGGTGCTCCTGCACCATACAACCAACCAACAAAGATTTCCAAGTCCCTTGGAAATGTATCTACAAACAAAACTACCTTTTCCTGCATCTTTGTCTGGCTTCATCTTTCACTCTATCTCTTCGTCTTCAGGCTTCAAATCTTCACATCAATGGAATAGTGACCAACCAACCAACAATGGCAAACTACCATCAACATTTCAGAGTATCTTCAGGCTCCTTCTACTCTAGCAATGGAGTATTCTCAGACTGATCAAAACTTTAATGACTACAACACAATGTTCAATCAGATGTCCATCCTACACACTACTTCACAGACCTATTCCTTTCATCCAACAACAAATCCTAGAGATGCACTACCACTCTCTCTCGCAGTGGCCTCACTCTGCACCCTCTTCCAACCAAATCTCTATTGGTGAATGGTCTTGACAGACCTCATCATCGTCTGTCCACACACTACAGGAATCCTATTCCTTCTCGTAACTAGATGGCATGAGTATCTGCAACAATCCAACAACTACTGTCAGCCTTCAAAATACCTTCTATGATCTCTATTTTTCAAAATGGTCACCAACTAAACATTTTGCTCCAACTCTTCAATTTTCCTTCAACTCTTCACCTGCCTTCTCAGTGACAGAAACCAAAAACACAACTGCCTAGACCTTTCGGTACCTCTAATACCAATTTGATGTAGAGCGCACAGTGGAAACCGAACACTTATCAAATTTTTGAACCTTTGAACCCATTGAACCCGTTGAACCATCAAACTCACTATCAGTGAGACTACATACCATCGGCCAACCCAAAGACTTTTCTGCTGACACACGGATCACTCTGATGGCTCCTTCAAACCACACTAATCAGCGAGACAGAACACTATTAGTGAAGCCTTGACCAAGGCATCCCAATATGCCGATACGACCAACTCTTGACGTCGACGTTGACGTTCGCTGATCGGCAACACTTTACCTATCGATAAAGCTCTTGTTTATCATTCTGATGTACCGATGTATGTTGTCTTCGGTGAGATTGATGCTGTTCTCCATCGATACCCTCCTATCAGTCTAACACCGTTGATCGGTATGACTTCCAAAATGTTTCCCTGAGGGATGTATTACACCAATGACAATCTCTGCAACTTTGCAACTAAACAACTCACAAAGAAACAACAAAAACTTAATAGAATGGAAAATGATCTACTCCTAAGGAAGTCATTCCACTGATTTCAAAGAAATCTCAACTAGTGGAATGCTTCCGATCTACATTTTGTGCAACAGAGCCTTACTCAGATATACATGACAAAACATAATTTCTTTTTCCTCTAAGAATATACATACAAATCGATTCTCCCTCTGTCTTTGTTCATTTTCACTCTCTTTTCTTAACGAACATAGACCAACTATATAGACTCATGTTGGTAGTTACATACAATGGAAGGTGAATCACCCTACAACCACTTTTGCCATTCAGTTACACTCATTCAGTTCAGCTACAATCTTTAATGACACATATACAAACTCAATGTTATGCCGTTACTCGGCCAACTAAGATTCAATATGGCGCTAAGGCCTTACAAACTTGACACTTTAGACAGAATAGAATATGCATAGAATCCTCCTGATTCTTAGGTCTCAAGGTGCTCCTGCACCACTCTCCTACCAAATGATCAAGCACAACCAGCTATGATACCAACTATTAAACAATAAAATAGTAGATAAAAACTAAATGCAAATAGATAAATCAAAACATAGACAGTAACAAAGAGAAGAACAAAGGTTTTTTAACGTGGTTCACCAAATGGTTACATCCACATAGAACAGGGGATAGCTCTGTTTCTATTCAACCCAAAATAAAACTCAGTTACAACATATCTTCAACTCTCCATCAACCTACAACTGCTAACCCTCAATCTTAACCTCCATAAGACTTAGAATAAATTATATTACAGTATACCTATAGCTCTCAACTCATACAATAGCTTACATTCTATATATATTATTAACTTGCAAAGGATTCATCACTATTATTAACCCCCAACGAAAAGGAAATAACAAAGGATAGAAAGAAGTGAGCGCTAACCAAACATATGTCAGGAGTGTTACAATAGAGGCAACAATATGAAGGAGTGAATGGGCTTCATCTCCCAACACCTACCATCTCCTTTGTTCAACTGTCTGATGAAGATAATGCCATGCCTAAAATATGATCAGGTGGCAGGTCTTTTTTGGTGTTTTTTGTTTGTTGTCGGGCTTGATTTTTTTCCCTACGTCTTTTTCTCAGGGTTTTTTTTGGTTTCTCCTCACGTTCATATGTAATATTTTTCCATTTTAATATATGTATGAGTGATCTTCAAATTATATTTATATACATAACAATTATTTTATAAATATTTTGGATAGAGGAAGAAAAATATTTCAAATGACTAAAATCTCTACAGATTTTACTAAAGAAATATGCTTGAAATTATATTTATATAAATAATAATTATTTTAGAGGTATTTTGGAGAGATTAATGTATTATAGCAATGAATTAGTTATAAATTTTAGATAATAAACTAAAAAAAATAATCAAAATTATTCATAATTTCTTTTAATATGTTTCTAATTAATTTTTATTTAAAATAATAAAACATGATATAATTCTAATTTTGAAGGTGTTGTTATGTTCACAACACGCCCCATTATGCTCCTTAGCAAAATGGGGACCCCTGCTGATGTTTTGCTTTTTGCTTTTGCTTGTGTGTTTCTGCTTTCTGGCGGTTTGGTAAAATGAAGGTCAGGTGCATCATCATCATGATATTGGATAAGGTTGGTCATCATCATGAGGTCAGTTTGTCAAAGTTCATATTTTGTTTCTGTGACCTCATATTTAGAAAGAGCTTGAAATTCCATGCCGGTTTGCCTTTTACTTCACTTGAAAATTCGTCCATATGTGAAAGTTATGCACGGTCAAAGTTTTGGTCAAACCTGATAATCGCAAGTGATCATCATATTTTTGTTATGTTGTCAACGTCATCATGATCTTGGTCTATCACCCGATAAAAATCATGCAGTCGCAATATCCGGACGTCAATCTTAGGTGGTAGTGCCCTTTACCCGTCAAAAGGCCTTAGGCGCATCGTGAGCATCATGATTTTTAGGAGGGTCATATTATAAACTCGGTTTTGCTGTAAGAGCATCATCATCATCATATTTGAATCCCCCTCCGATAATATCCTGAGGTTCAAATATCATGATGATGTCAACTTTAAGTCACGGTAAGTTTCCCCCGTCGAGCGGTCTTTGTATCGCGAGCATCATCATGATATTTTTGCATCGCCTAAAATTATAATATCATGCTGATAATATAAGATCACCCTGACTTAGAAAATCTGCCATCGGCATATTTGCATGCGCATGTTCAAAACCTATCGGAGGGTCATCATCATGATATTTGCTGAAGTTCGCTAAGATGATGATGACGACTTCATATCATCCTGATCTTTCACAAGAAGGTCGTATTCGCTGAAATTCGCTAAGTGATGAAGACATCATCATGATATTCGATAAAGAGGATCATCATGTTCATATCCTCCTGATCGCCTTTTTTGCAATATCATGATGATCACCCTATCTATTCAGAAGAAGGCGATATTCCATTCCTCAAACAGCATGATCATATTTTATAATATCACCCTAGCGCAAATATCATGATGACCTCAACTCATCCTTGTGCTCCGAAATCGAAATATCATGATGACGTCATCATGATAATTCGATGAGGAGGATCATCATCATTTTTTTATCCTGTCATATCGTCAAGATCATCATGATCTTGTTTGTTCACCTGATATTTCGTAAAGTCCTCCTGCCGATGAAGTAAGACCTTTTGAAAATATCCTGATGATCCTCATCATCCTGATTTCCCTTCGGCAGGATATTTTCCAAAACATGATCCAGTTAGAGAAATGTCATGATGACGTCATGTTCTAAGTTTAACAAAGGCTCCGGATATCATGATGACGTCATCCCGATCTGATAAATGAAGAAGCAAATATCCTGATGATGATCATCATGATCACATTTTTCCCTTCGGCAGGATATTTTCCAAAGCACGATTCGGTTCACGAATATGATGATGACGTCTTATTCTAAGTTCGACAGAAGCCCCAAATATCCTGATGATCATCATCATCCTGATCTTTCGAGAGGGTTGCCTTGGCCGCAAAGGGGTCATATTACATTCATCATCCTGATCATGCTCCTTAGGTGACCCGATATCACAATTATCCCCTGATCTTAACTGAACATGATGATGACGTCATTTTTTGCACTTTAATGAAACCCGAATATGACGATGACGTCACCATCATCTTCCTTTCCTCAGCAGCAGGATTATATTCCATATCCTCCTATTCTTCTTCAACATGATGATGATGATGATGTTGTTCTTTTCCCCAATATGCAGAAGCGAAATATCATGATGACGTCATCTGGACCTTCAGGAGGGAGAGCATCATATTTCCAGAATATCATGATGATGAAGTGAATATCGACAAACATGTTTTTTTGATGCGCCGATAGCGATAGTCATGCCAATGGGCGGGAAATGAAGTGGTGGAATTTTAAAGTGTTTTTTTTGGCGCCTGTGGCATTTTCCCGGTCAGCGATAGGTGACCCGATGAATTTTGAGCAGTCTGAGCGCATTTTGGACGCGTTTTGAGAGTATTCTGGATCCGATTTCCACAATCTTGTGCAGTCACCTAGGTTTAAACGGTTATTTTAATTTCATGTTGTTTATGTGATAAATGAAATACTTATTGCTTGTCTTGTCTTGCAGGCTTGCAGTTGAGGAAGCAGCTGGAAAGTCAACACAGTGACCTCATGGAGGAAGGAAATCTGATCTCAGGAGCAAGAAGATAAGGATGAAGTGCGAAAAGTCAAGGCCATTTAAGTGAAGAACAAGGTTGCAGCTGAAGGTATTACTGCAACAGACAAACAGAAGTTATTACCCAGCTGCCGGAACTTCTCAGAAGGGGCAATATTTCGCCCAGATTTGACACTGCTCAGAGATATTTTTGAGAGCTGGTTCACCTGTATTTATTGCTGTAACCAGGGGTTTGAACCAGGGGTTCAGTTAGGTTTTTGCTGTAGTGAGGACAATCAAAATGTCTTTATATTGTGCCTCTCTACACTGTAATACTTTACAACTGGGATTTTTAGGAAAGCAACAAGGGTTACAAGAGTTTTTTTTCTTTTAGAAGCATACAGCAAGTTAGCATAGTTTAGAAGTACAAGAAGGAGGTCGCCTGTTTGTCTGCAGTAAGGTGCGCGTGGAATGTCTGGCTGCCTTACTGTATCTGTAGAGCTTGTAAGTTCTCTGTAGTATGATCAATGAAACTAAGAGTCATTCCTACATTGTAAATCATGTATGACTATTCGTTTCTAATACAATAGAATCTGGAGTTCTGCATCTATCTTCTGAGTGTTCTCCTGCTCTTCTTTGTGTTTTGAAATATCTTCTTTGAGAGCTTGCAATTTTAAATGTATGTTTGTGAAAATGCTCAGAACTTACATTTAGGGTTTTTACTATGGATTTGATCAAATTACTGTGGTATTTACATAGTGCATAACAGAAATAATTAGATCCTTCGGTAGATTAAATGAGGTATAGATTAGATCTTTCTAACTTTTCCCAACCCATCTGAAATATTTAGCTGAAAATGTAGAAATCTAAAGGAAATTGTCTCAAATTTGAAGAAGCATGTATAACAGAGCCATAAGTAGACAGTTTTCATAAACAAATAAAGAAGAAAGCTGCAAAAATTCAAGAAAACTATCTAAAACTTGCAGCCCGGTAACACTTGTATGCAAATGAACAGAATACTTGTTGAAATCTATGACCTTTTTGCATATTCTTAGTCCAGTAAGCCACCAAACAAACCTAAACTACGTAAGGCCCCTTGAACATTACAGCTTCACATTGACCAACTGAACTTGACCAACCAAACCATTGTAGACTTGGGATTAGTTGAATCTCAAATGATTCCTTCTTATCTTTCAAGTATAGTTTCAGTTCATTATATGTGAATTTTAACTTATTGTTATGATTGCATCAAAACAGTCATCAACAGTTTTCTGGCGCTAGAAGGAGGGCCTTCCGGAGTTAGGTTTTATTTCAAACTGGCTAACGATAGTAACAGAGTGACTAGGTCTAGGTCCAGTTCAGGAGATATATTTGTGCAACTACCTGATACAAGGCGAAGTAAAAGCCCTTTAATTTGGAATCCAAAGATATCGCAAGCAGGAAGTTCATCTGGAACACCTCCTGGGTCACCTTTTAACATCCGTAGTATTGTAAGTCCTGACAGATCACTGTTCAGATCTTTAAATCTTGGTTTAGGCACTCCTAGAGGTCTCAATCCTCCTCTAAATCCTAATCCACCAATCAATCCAGGTATTTCTGCAAGTTCAAGTCAAGCTCAACCACCTACAATGGCTTATTTCGATGTCAATTCTCCCATATTCTTCAATGATTATCATGACATGCCAAAAAATCTGGAAAAGATATGTCCCAAATACCAGTTGCATCAAGACCCAGAAGATCATATTAGAATATTTAAGGAAGCATGTTTTAGGGCTATGTTAGAGCATGAGGATGTTGTGTGTAGATTGTTTCCTTACACCTTTAATGAGCAGGCCTCTAGCTGGTACGTAAACTTACCCAATGGTTACATTTCTTCCTGGGCACTTATGGAAGAAGCATTTCTGTCAAGATTTAGAGGACCCATTGACCCTTGTGCTTTGTATCATAAATTGGCTGCTATAAAACGAGGTGAGGGAGAGCTAATTGATAATTTCAATGATAGATTTCAAAAGGCCTATTCTAGGCTGGTAGCCCCTTATACCATAGATGATGCTCCCTTGTTGGCTATGTACTATGCTGCCTTGGATCCTTTAACTGCCATGTTTGTCAAAAGGAAACCTGACATAGATTCAATATCCAAAGCCTATAAAGAGGCAGCCTCAGTGAACCAAGAAATGAGACATACAACTTATAGTCCATTTGTCAATGGAGGAAATTTTGGGGTGCAGAATCAGGCACACCCATGGAACGGAGTCCCTATACAGCATGCTCCACTAGTAAATCCGGTTCCTTCTTACACACCTGTGTATAATCCTACTCCAATCCAAGCTATAACTCCTTACACGGCTAGTACTTCCAATAACAGTCAAAATAATGGTCAGCCTTTCTTCCAACTTCCTAGGGATGTAACTGTGGCAAAAGCACAAGAGGATAGGGAAGACATCAAAGAGATTACTGCACATTTGAAAAGATTAACAACCGAAGTGACACAGCTAAGAAATGAGAACCTCTATGGAAGAAGTAACCAAAACTACAATCCACATCAAAATCACAACCAAGGTCAAAATCAGAATCATAGTCTCAACCAAAATCAGCAGTACAATCAGAACCAAAACTACAATCAGCATCAAGGCCCCAGTCAGGGGCAACCAATGCAAAATAGGGGGCCAGTGATAGATAATAGGACCTGGGGCAATAATAACAAAAATCAGAATCAACCTAGGCCACCCAAGACATGGAACACGGGGCCCAATAACGGTACTCTGGCTTCTCCTTTTGAGAATACAGATAATCATGGTGCAAAACAAACAACTAGCATACAAATGGCCAGTACAGCACCCAAAAATTGGTGCAGATTTCACAATACCAATGCCCATGCTGAGCACGACTGTCCACAGTTCCACTTGGCAGCTAGTATTTTCAACGTAGATGTACAGCCTCCTACCTCTGAATTTCTCATTCCTAAGGGTAATGAGGTAGTACCCTCAGAATATGACACAGCATTAGTCTTAGAAACGTTTACCTTTGCAACTGCAGAAGAGAAAGAGGATGAATTGCTAGAGGATGAACCATACTGTTGTGAAAGTCTTTATCCTGAATCAGCCTTTGTGTTAAATGCTTTTCAGTTTCCTTTTGAATCTGAAAATGAGATATTAAATGAAACAGAAGAGGTGCAGGCCTTTCAACAGACAAATAAAGGTCACACCTACAATTTGAGGAACAACCCTAGGCCGGGAGGACCTTTCACCACTTCCACTCCTCCGAATAACATCAATACACCCCCAGATCAGAATGCTAGCAACAATCCTGCCATACTTAAAGCTAGTCAGCACACAAATAATGAAACAACAGTGCAAAAGGATCAAAAAAGTAAGACAGAAGCAGTAGAGACCACAAGACTAATGAATTACTTATCATAGGAAATAAAGAAAATTAAGGTCAGTATACCTCTAAATGAATTATTGAAGACCCCAGGGATCAGAAATGCTTTTTTAAAATCCCTGGATACATCCATAACAAACAAGGTGTCTGCTGGTATAACTATTCCTAATAGTGATTCACCACCTAAGGAGAAAGGTAAGAAAGTTGAGCAGCCTTCCAATACAAATGTGGTAATACATGCGGATAAGAGGGATACTCAACCTTTCTTGTTAACTGTTAGGTTGTGTGGGAAGAATATACACAATTACATGGTAGATTCTGGTGCTTCAGCCAACGTAATGCCCTTAGGAATATGTAAAACTCTCAGGCTGACTCCCACCAAATCTACCAAGGTTGTCACGCAATTAGATAAGACCGAGGTTAGCGTGATAGGAGAACTCATGAACATACAAGTGCATTTAGCTTTAGACCCTAGGGTAAGCCAAATCATTGACATTCAAGTAGTGGATATACCCATAAATTATGGAATGTTGCTAAGTAGGGATTGGTCCAAGACATTAAACGGATATATGGCTACTAACTTTTCACACATGTGGTTACCATGGAGAGGCATCCCAAACCAGATCAGAATAGGGGCAGAGCCCAGAATGAAACATATGATAACAGAGTATAATCAAACTAATGAAATATTATATGCTGCTGTTGAACCAGGTGTCTATAGAATTACCAACCATGGGATGCAGATTGAAGAGATTATGATGTTAAACATTAGAAAGAAGTGTGTCAGCAATAGAACAGCACTATTCATTGAGTCTGACAGAAATTCTTCAGATGAGGAAAACAATGCAATAGACAAATTTGGTCATGCCATTAGACGAGAGGTGGAAGAGTGCGTTACACACAATCTCCCAGTCCAATGTAAGTTATATAAAAATAGGTGTAGAGTCCATGATAGGCAACATTCTGAGGAGAATTGTGAAATATGCAAAGACATCATTGAATATGAATACAAAAAGTGCATAGGGAGGGTAGAGTCACAAGAGAAAAATGAGAATCCTGATCCAACACAGAGATATGTTCAGGATAATATAGATGCCTTGATTCCAGATTTAGGGAAAGAAATAGAGGACGAGGGTAGTTATCTTTCTGAGTTGCAAACTACAAACACACATATGCAAGATAACCAAACAGAAAAACCCATGAATAAACAAGGCAACACCCCACAGGCAATAAAAGGGACAAAGTATGCCAAGGTAAAAGATCAGAAAAGTAAAGATGGCATGTGGACGTTAAAATGTGATGGGTCCAAATCAAAACAGGGCGCAGGTGCGGGTATTGAACTCATAAATCCTCAAAGTAAATCACATTTGGCAGCATATAGATTACAATTTTCCTGCACTAACAATATTGCTGAATATGAGGCCCTAATTTTAGGACTTGTCATGGCCATCAAGAAAGGGGTAAAAACCATCAGAGTATTTTCAGACTCTGAATTAGTAGTCAGACAAGTGAGGAAACTATATGCCTGCAATTATAAGAAAATGATTAGTTACAGACATAGAGTATGGAGTTTAATGGATTCGTTTGATGCTTTTAACATAGAGCACATTCCTAGAGAGTTGAACCACAGGCCAGATGCGTTAGCAGTTGCTGCTAGTACATTAGAACCATTGACACTGTCAGGATTAAGACGATTTGCTGTTGAGCTAGTTAACGTGCCCAGTATACCAGACAACGTTACACACTTTCAGGTATTTGGAGAGGATCAGCAAATTATTAATTTTCTGACATGTAATGAGGCATTTGAGGCCCAAATTATTGATGAACAAGAAAGGCCTGAAGTAACATGGGACGAAGAAGATATGATCAACTTAAAGAGCAACTTCTTGCCAAAAGGAGTAATTGAATTAGAACACATCTTTGACTTCGACGGAATAATAAGACAGAAAGACTTACCCAAAACAGAAGGGGGTAAGTGTGATTTACATAACTTAGGGACTGAGCTAAATCCGCAAAACGTACTAATTGGGAAAGCTTGCTCTGAGAAAATTAGAAAAGAGGTTCTGGATGTTCTGAAAGAATATAAACATGTCATAGCATGGACTTATGAAGACTTGAAAACATTTGATGAGTCCATCATAACTCACGTAATACCTTTAAGAAAAGAAGTCAAACCATTTAGGCAGAAACAGAGGCCTGTAAATGCCATTCTAGAGCCTTTAATCTTTGAGGAAGTTAAAAAATTACTGTCCGCTGGAATAATTTTTCTAGTCAGACATTCTGTCTAGGTAGCTAACTTAGTACCAGTGAGGAAGAAAAACAGAGACATCAGGTTGTGCGTAGACTTTAGAAATTTAAACAAGGCATCTGAAAAAGATAATTATCCTTTGCCCCCAATAGACGAAGTACTGCAAGTAGCAAATGGCGCAAAGATGATGTCTTTTTTTAGATGGTTTTTCAGGTTATAACCAGGTCTTAATTGACAGAGAGGATAGACTAAAAACCACCTTCACTTGCAAATGGGGAAATTATGCATATAGAAGAATGCCTTTTAGTTTAATTAATGCAGGTGCCACTTTTCAGAGGGCCATGGACGTTGCATTTCGTGGATTATCAGGTAAATGCATTGATGTGTATATGGATGATTTAACTGTGTATTCCAGGGATGCATCCACCCATGCGGAAGACCTTAGAAAAGTACTCCAGCGATGTGAAAGGTATGGGATTTCCCTTAATCCTAAGAAATGTATATTTGGCGTAACTGAAGGTAAATTATTAGGCCATGTCATTTCTGAAAATGGAATTTCAATTGATCCGGATAGAATAGAATCCATAAAAAATTTGCAAATACCAAACAGTAGGAAAGAATTGAAATCATTTTTTGGTAAAATTAACTTTGTTCGGAAGTTTATAATAGGTTTTGCAGAGATTGTGCAGCTATTGAATGCCATGTTAAAGAAAGATGCACAGATGGAATGGACGCCAGTGGCCAAAGCCGCATTTGAAGATATTAAGGAGGCAATTTCTAATGCCCCTGTATTGGCAAGTCCAGACTACACAAGCCCGTTTTACATCTACTCCTTTGCATCCTCTCATTCTGTTGCGGCTGCCTTGACACAGAAAGGTGAAAATAATGAAGAGAGGCCCATAGCATTTATGAGTGCGCCTCTGAAGGATGCACAGCTGAGATATCTAGATATCGAAAGACAGGCATTCACATTAGTAAAGGCTGTGAAAAAATTTAGACACTATATTCTGCGCAGCCAGATTAAAGCCATAGTACCAGATGCAGCAGTAAAAATGTTGCTGATGCAGAATGAGCCTAGAGAAAAAAGAGCCAAATGGATCACCACACTGCAAGAATTCGACATGGAGATCATTCCCGCAAAGCTGGTCAGAGGGCAGGCGCTGGTGCAGACAATAGCAAACATGGATCCAAATCTGATAAAACAGCAATATGTATTGAATTCCCAAGACGCATCAGGCTGGTACGATGATTTAAGCACCTTCCTGATAGCTGGAAAGTACCCAAGCAAGATGAAGGCTTCTCAGAGGAGAGCTTTGAAGATTAAGGCACAGAATTATATGGTGCAAGGAGGTCTTCTATTCAGGAAGAACCATGATGGAATTTATTTGAGATGCATAAACAGAACTGAAGCTGATAAAGTGTTGACAGAGCTACATGACAAGACGGAACCGGTCATGGTTCCCATTTAGCTACAACACACAAAATACTGAGGGCGGGCTATTACTGGCCCACTATATTCAAAGATACTAAGAGTCACATCAGAGGTTGCCACACCTGTCAGACTGCAGCAGACAAAGGAAGAAATCTGGCCAATCCACTGCAGCCTGTGATCGAGTCCAGACCATTTGTACAATGGGGCTTAGATTTTATCGGAGTCATCAATCCCCCATCTTCTGCAGGACACAAATTTATATTGACGGTAACGGACTATTGTACAAGGTGGACTGAGGCCACCTGCTGCAGGTTTTCCACAACTGAGGTAGTTATCAAGTTCCTTGAAGAAAACATTATCACCAGGTTTGGAACGCCCTATTCATTGGTATGTGATAACGGCCCTGCTTTCTCTTCTTTAAAATTTTCTAAATGGGCATTTGAATATGGGATTATTCTAAGGTTTTCTTCGAATTATTACCCTCAAGGTAATGGACTGGCTGAATCAACAAACAAAGTTTTATTAGACATAATCAAGAGGTTAATTGCCAAAAGTCCTAGAGAGTGGAATACCCTATTAAGATATGCATTATGGGTAGACAGGACCAAGTTTAAAACAGCTTTAGGTAGCACACCTTATCACTTAGTTTATGGGACTGATCCCATACTTCCGGTTAATCTGAGAATACCAACCTGGAAGTTTGCCAATGAATATCTAGGCTTTGATAACCATAGGGAAGCCAGAATAGTGCAAATGTTACAACTAGAGGAGAAAAGAGGTCAAGCCCTCGAGAAGTTTGCCAAACACCAAGCGGTTGTTAAGAGGTGGTTTGACAAAAGGGCAAGAGTCAAGACATTTAGGATATCAGACTTAGTGTTGTACTGGGACAAAGCACATGAAAAGAAAGGAAGCCATGGAAAATTCGATAAATTATGGCTGGGTCCATTACAAATCTCAGAAATAATAGGAGATAACACCTTTAGACTTAAGACCTTGACTGGAGAAGATGTGCCATTACCAGTTAATGGCCAGCATTTGAAACACTACTTCCAGGCTTGAGGTAAAAGGGGAGGCAGTCCCTTTTTCTTAATGTAAAGTGCTGTAGATAATGTACAGTTCTTCTTTTGCTGTTTTCTTTTGGGTTGGCTGTTTGTATAGCTTGTCTTCTGTTGGTTTTTTGCTTTTTTGTTTCTTTCTGTTTGTATAGTTTTTTCTTTTGTTGTGTTGTTTGTACAGCCTGTTTGTTTGGTTTGTTTGTTGTCTCCTCAGCAGGGATCTTTATTTTACTTTAGAGTATTAAGGAGCAAAACTAGCAACCATTCAAAACAGTATATAATTTAGGATATTCAGGTTAACCATTTGCAATTTACACATAATTTGTCACTGTCATGAATGTAGAGAGTTGTTCATCTTCTGAAGTTTTGTATTCAATAAATGTGATTGAGAATTCGAAGCAGGTTTCTCACGATGACACACCTAAAATCCTTGGGTTTGTTGAACATACCAGTGTAGATATTAGGTGAAAAATCAGAGGTCACCCTTGCTACCATTACAATTCTCAGCTTAATTTCAGCAAGTGTCCACTCCTTGCATCATGAAGTTACAAATTGCTATATCTTATGAAATCTTTCAAAATTAGAAAACAAAAAAATAAATAAATAAATGAATAAAGCAGATTATACTGAAAATCCAGATTAAGCCATCTAAGTAACTCTACCGGGGCTATGGACGCTCGCTGGCAGTGGGGCTCTACTTAGGAGAATTGTAACGATAACCTTGCCGGGGCTATAGACACTCGCTGGCAGCAAGCCTCTATCTGGTCGGCTATGAGGGAATATCCTCACCTACGTAGGCTAATGTCAGTCACTGGTTTGTTCAACTGATCTTCAAGATGAGGATAATTAATCACATGCACACAACTAAACTAAAAATGGAAATTCATGCATCTTTATTGAATACTTTGAGTCTCAAGCTGAATAGTAATTTGCAGGAAAGATAGTTGGAAGTTATGAGTTCATTTCATCTAGTTTCCTTGAACACTCTGAATTTAACTGTTTTGTTTTGGTTGCTAGTTGTTGTGATGTTCACAACACGCCCCATTATGCTCCTTAGCAAAATGGGGACCCCTACTGATGTTTTGCTTTTTGCTTCTGCTTGTGTGTTTCTGCTTTCTGGCGGTTTGGTAAAATGAAGGTCAGGTGCATCATCATCATGATATCGGATAAGGTTGGTCATCATCATGAGGTCAGTTTGTCAAAGTTCATATTTTGTTTCTGTGACCTCATATTTAGAAAGAGCTTGAAATTCCATGCCGGTTTGCCTTTTACTTCACTTGAAAATTCGTCCATATGTGAAAGTTATGCACGGTCAAAGTTTTGGTCAAACCTGATAATCGCAAGTGATCATCATATTTTTTTTATGTTGTCAATGTCATCATGATCTTGGTCTATCACCCGATAAAAATCATGCAGTCGTAATATCCGGACGTCAATCTTAGGTGGTAGTGCCCTTTACCCGTCAAAAGGCCTTAGGCGCATCGTGAGCATCATGATTTTTAGGAGGGTCATATTATAAACTCGGTTTTGCTGTAAGAGCATCATCATCATCATATTTGAATCCCCCCCCGATAATATCCTGAGGTTCAAATATCATGATGACGTCAACTTTAAGTCACGGTAAGTTTCCCCCGTTGAGCGGTCTTTGTATCGCGAGCATCATCATGATATTTTTGCATTGCCTAAAATTATAATATCATGCTGATAATATAAGATCACCCTGACTTAGAAAATCTGCCATCGGCATATTTGCATGCGCATGTTTAAAACCTATCAGAGGGTCATCATCATGATATTTGCTGAAGTTCGCTAAGATGATGATGACGACTTCATATCATCCTGATCTTTCACAAGAAGGTCATATTCGCTGAAATTTGCTAAGTGATGAAGACATCATCATGATATTCGATAAAGAGGATCATCATGTTCATATCCTCCTCATCGCCTTTTTTGCAATATCATGATGATCACCCTATCTATTCAGAAGAAGGCGATATTCCATTCCTCAAACAGCATGATCATATTTTACACTATCACCCTAGCGCAAATATCATGATGACCTCAACTCATCCTTGTGCTCCGAAATCGAAATATCATGATGACGTCATCATGATAATTCGATGAGGAGGATCATCATCATTTTTTTATCCTGTCATATCGTCAAGATCATCATGATCTTGTTTGTTCACCTGATATTTCGTAAAGTCCTCCTGCCGATGAAGTAAGACCTTTTGAAAATATCCTGATGATCCTCATCATCCTGATTTCCCTTCGGCAGGATATTTTCCAAAACATGATCCGGTTAGCGAAATGTCATGATGACGTCATGTTCTAAGTTTAACAAAGGCTCCGGATATCATGATGACGTCATCCCGATCTGATAAACGAAGAAGCAAATATCCTGATGATGATCATCATGATCACATTTTTCCCTTCGGCAGGATATTTTCCAAAGCACAATCCGGTTCACGAATATGATGATGACGTCTTATTCTAAGTTCGACAGAAGCCCCAAATATCCTGATGATCATCATCATCCTGATCTTTCGAGAGGGTTGCCTTGGCCGCAAAGGGGTCATATTACATTCATCATCCTAATCATGCTCCTTAGGTGACCCGATATCACAATTATCCCCTGATCTTAACTGAACATGATGATGACGTCATTTTTTGCACTTTAATGAAACCCGAATATGACGATGACGTCACCATCATCTTCCTTTCCTCAGCAGCAGGATTATATTCCATATCCTCCTATTCTTCTTCAACATGATGATGATGATGATGTTGTTCTTTTCCACAATATGCAGAAGCGAAATATCATGATGACGTCATCTGGACCTTCAGGAGGGAGAGCATCATATTTCCAGAATATCATGATGATGAAGTGAATATCGACAAACATGTTTTTTTGACGCGCTGATAGCTATAGTCATGCCGATGGGCAGGAAATGAAGCGGTGGAATTTTAAAGTGTTTTTTTTGGCGCCTGTGGCATTTTCCCGGTCAGCGATAGTTGACCCGATGAATTTTGAGCGGTCTGAGCGCATTTTGGATGCGTTTTGAGAGTATTCTGGATCTGATTTCCACAATCTTGCGCAGTCACCTAGGTTTAAACGGTTATTTTAATTTCATGCTGTTTATGTGATAAATGAAATACTTATTGCTTGTCTTGTCTTGCAGGCTTGCAGTTGAGGAAGCAGCTGGAAAGTCAACACAGTGACCTCATGGAGGAAGGAAATCTGATCTCAGGAGCAAGAAGATAAGGATGAAGTGCGAAAAGTCAAGGCCATTTAAGTGAAGAACAAGGTTGCAGCTGAAGGTATTACTGCAACAGACAAACAGAAGTTATTACCCAGCTGCCAGAACTTCTCAGAAGGGGCAATATTTTGCCCAGATTTGACACTGCTCAGAGATATTTTTGAGAGCTGGTTCACCTGTATTTATTACTATAACCAGGGGTTTGAACCAGGGGTTCAGTTAGGTTTTTGCTGTAGTGAGGACAATCAGAATGTCTTTATATTGTGCCTCTCTACACTGTAATACTTTACAACAGGGATTTTTAGGAAAGCAACAAGGGTTACAACAGTTTTTTTTCTTTTAGAAGCATACAGCAAGTTAGCATAGTTTAGAAGTACAAGAAGGAGGTCGCCTGTTTGTCTACAGTAAGGTGCGCGTGGAATGTCTGGCTGCCTTACTGTACCTGTAGAGCTTGTAAGTTCTCTGTAGTATGATCAATGAAACTAAGAGTCATTCCTACATTGTAAATCATGTATGACTATTCGTTTCTAATACAATAGAATCTGGAGTTCTACATCTATCTTCTGAGTGTTCTCCTGCTCTTCTTTGTGTTTTGAAATATCTTCTTTGAGAGCTTGCAATTTTAAATGTATGTTTGTGAAAATGCTCAGAACTTACATTTAGGGTTTTTACTGTGGATTTGATCAAATTACTGTGGTATTTACATAGTGCATAACAGAAACAATTAGATCCTTCGGTAGATTAAATGAGGTATAGATTAGATCTTTCTAACATTTCCCAACCCATCTGAAATATTTAGCTGAAAACGTAGAAATCTAAAGGAAATTGTCTCAAATTTGAAGAAGCATGTATAACAGAGCCATAAGTAGACAGTTTTCATAAACAAATAAAGAAGAAAGCTGCAAAAATTCAAGAAAACTATCTAAAACTTGCAGCCCGGTAACACTTGTATGCAAATGAACAGAATACTTGTTGAAATCTATGACCTTTTTGCATATTCTTAGTCCAGTAAGCCACCAAACAAACCTAAACTATGTAAGGCCCCTTGAACATTACAGCTTCACATTGACCAACTGAACTTGACCAACCGAACCATTGTAGACTTGGGATTAGTTGAATCTCAAATGATTCCTTCTTATCTTTCAAGTATAGTTTCAGTTCATTATATGTGAATTTTAACTTATTGTTATGATTGCATCAAAACAGTCATCAACAGTTTTCTGGCACTAGAAGGAGGGCCTTCCAGAGTTAGGTTTTATTTCAAACTGGCTAACGACAATAACAGAGTGACTAGGTCTAGGTCCAATTCAGGAGATATATTTGTGCAACTACCTGATACAAGGTGAAGTAAAAGCCCTTTAATTTGGAATCCAAAGATATCGCAAGCAGGAAGTTCATCTGGAACACCTCCTGGGTCACCTTTTAACATCCGTAGTATTGTAAGTCCTGACAGATCACTGTTCAGATCTTTAAATCTTGGTTCAGGCACTCCTGGAGGTCTCAATCCTCCTCTAAATCCTAATCCACCAATCAATCTAGGTATTTCTGCAAGTTCAAGTCAAGCTCAACCACCTACAATGGCTTATTTCGATGTCAATTCTCCCATATTCTTCAATGATTATCATGACATGCCAAAAAATCCGGAAAAGATATGTCCCAAATACCAGTTGCATCAAGACCCAGAAGATCATATTAGAATATTTAAGGAAGCATGTTTTAGGGCTATGTTAGAGCCCGAGGATGTTGTGTGTAGATAGTTTCCTTACACCTTTAATGAGCAGGCCTCTAGCTGGTACGTAAACTTACCCAATGGTTACATTTCTTCCTGGGCACTTATGGAAGAAGCATTTCTGTCAAGATTTAGAGGACCCATTGACCCTTGTGCTTTGTATCATAAATTGGCTGCTATAAAACGAGGTGAGGGAGAGCTAATTGATAATTTCAATGATAGATTTCAAAAGGCCTATTCTAGGCTGGTAGCCCCTTATACCATAGATGATGCTCCCTTGTTGGCTATGTACTATGCTGCCTTGGATCCTTTAACTGCCATGTTTGTCAAAAGGAAACCTGACATAGATTCAATATCCAAAGCCTATAAAGAGGCAGCCTCAGTGAACCAAGAAATGAGACATACAACTTATAGTCCATTTGTCAATGGAGGAAATTTTAGGGTGCAGAATCAGGCACACCCATGGAACGGAGTCCCTGTACAGCATGCTCCACTAGTAAATCTGGTTCCTTCTTACACACCTGTGTATAATCCTACTCCAATCCAAGCTATAACTCCTTACACGGCTAGTACTTCCAATAGCAGTCAAAATAATGGTCAGCCTTTCTTCCAACTTCCTAGGGATGTAACTGTGGCAAAAGCACAAGAGGATAGGGAAGACATCAAAGAGATTACTGCACATTTGAAAAGATTAACAACCGAAGTGACACAGCTAAGAAATGAGAACCTCTATGGAAGAAGCAACCAAAACTACAATCCACATCAAAATCACAACCAAGGTCAAAATCAGAATTATAGTCTCAACCAAAATCAGCAGTACAATCAGAACCAAAACTACAATCAGCATCAAGGCCCCAGTCAGGGGCAACCAATGCAAAATAGGGGGCCAGTGATAGATAATAGGACCTGGGGCAATAATAACAAAAATCAGAATCAACCTAGGCCACCCAAGACATGGAACACGGGGCCCAATAACGGTACTCTGGCTTCTCCTTTTGAGAATACAGATAATCATGGTGCAAAACAAACAACTAGCATACAAATGGCCAGTACAGCACCCAAAAATTGGTGCAGATTTCACAATACCAATGCCCATGCTGAGCACGACTGTCCACAGTTCCACTTGGCAGCTAGTATTTTCAACGTAGATGTACAGCCTCCTACCTCTGAATTTCTCATTCCTAAGGGTAATGAGGTAGTACCCTCAGAATATGACACAGCATTAGTCTTAGAAACGTTTACCTTTGCAACTGCAGAAGAGAAAGAGGATGAATTGCTAGAGGATGAACCATACTATTGTGAAAGTCTTTATCCTGAATCAGCCTTTGTGTTAAATGCTTTTCAGTTTCCTTTTGAATCTGAAAATGAGATATTAAATGAAACAGAAGAGGTGCAGGCCTTTCAACAGACAAATAAAGGTCACACCTACAATTTGAGGAACAACCCTAGGCCGGGAGGACCTTTCACCACTTCCACTCCTCTGAATAACATCAATACACCCCCAGATCAGAATGCTAGCAACAATCCTGCCATACTTAAAGCTAGTCAGCACACAAATAATGAAACAACAGTGCAAAAGGATCAAACAAGTAAGACAGAAGCAGTAGAGACCACAAGACTAATGAATTACTTATCAGAGAAAATAAAGAAAATTAAGGTCAGTATAGCTCTAAATGAATTATTGAAGACCCCAGGGATCAGAAATGCTTTTTTAAAATCCCTGGATACATCCATAACAAACAAGGTGTCTGCTGGTATAACTATTCCTAATAGTGATTCACCACCTAAGGAGAAAGGTAAGAAAGTTGAGCAGCCTTCCAATACAAATGTGGTAATACATGCGGATAAGAGGGATACTCAACCTTTCTTGTTAACTGTTAGGTTGTGTGGGAAGAATATACACAATTGCACGGTAGATTCTGGTGCTTCAGCCAACGTAATGCCCTTAGGAATATGTAAAACTCTCGGGCTGACTCCCACCAAATCTGCCAAGGTTGTCACGCAATTAGATAAGACTGAGGTTAGCGTGATAGGAGAACTCATGAACATACAAGTGCATTTAGCTTCAGACCCTAGGGTAAGCCAAATCATTGACATTCAAGTAGTGGATATACCCATAAATTATGGAATGTTGCTAAGTAGGGATTGGTCCAAGACATTAAACAGATATATGGCTACTGACTTTTCACACATGTGGTTACCATGGAGAGGCATCCCAAACCAGATCAGAATAGGGGCAGAGCCCAGAATGAAACATATGATAACAGAGTATAATCGAACTAATGAAATATTATATGCTGCTGTTGAACCAGGTGTCTATAGAATTACCAACCATGGGATGCAGATTGAAGAGATTATGATGTTAAACATTAGAAAGAAGTGTGTCAGCAATAGAACAGCACTATTCATTGAGTCTGACGGAAATTCTTCAGATGAGGAAAACAATGCAATAGACAAATTTGGCCGTGCCATTAGACGAGAGGTGGAAGAGTGCGTTACACACAATCTCCCAGTCCAATGTAAGTTATATAAAAATAGGTGTAGAGTCCATGATAGGCAACATTCTGAGGAGAATTGTGAAATATGCAAAGACATCATTGAATATGAATACAAAAAGTGCATAGGGAGGGTAGAGTCACAAGAGAAAAATGAGAATCCTGATCCAACACAGAGATATGTTCAGGATAATATAGATGCCTTGATTCCAGATTTAGGGAAAGAAATAGAGGACGAGGGTAGTTATCTTTCTGAGTTGCAAACTACAAACACACATATGCAAGATAACCAAACAGAAAAACCCATGAATAAACAAGGCAACACCCCACAGGCAATAAAAGGGACAAAGTATGCCAAGGTTAAAGATCAGAAAAGTAAAGATGGCATGTGGACGTTAAAATGTGATGGGTCCAAATCAAAACAGGGCGCAGGTGCGGGTATTGAACTCATAAATCCTCAAAGTAAATCACATTTGGCAGCATATAGATTACAATTTTCCTGCACTAACAATATTGCTGAATATGAGGCCCTAATTTTAGGACTTGTCATGGCCATCAAGAAAGGGGTAAAAACCATCAGAGTATTTTCAGACTCTGAATTAGTAGTCAGACAAGTGAGGAAACTATATGCCTGCAATTATAAGAAAATGATTAGTTACAGACATAGAGTATGGAGTTTAATGGATTCGTTTGATGCTTTTAACATAGAGCACATTCCTAGAGAGCTGAACCACAGGCCAGATGCGTTAGCAGTTGCTGCTAGTACATTAGAACCATTGACACTGTCAGGATTAAGACGATTTGCTGTTAAGCTAGTTAACGTGCCCAGTATACCAGACAACGTTACACACTTTCAGGTATTTGGAGAGGATCAGCAAATTATTAATTTTCTGACATGTAATGAGGCATTTGAGGCCCAAATTATTGATGAACAAGAAAGGCCTGAAGTAACATGGGACGAAGAAGATATGATCAACTTAAAGAGCAACTTCTTGCCAAAAGGAGTAATTGAATTAGAACACATCTTTGACTTCGACGGAATAATAAGACAGAAAGACTTACCCAAAACAGAAGGGGGTAAGTGTGATTTACATAACTTAGGGACTGAGCTAAATCCGCAAAACGTACTAATTGGGAAAGCTTGCTCTAAGAAAATTAGAAAAGAGGTTCTGGATGTTCTGAAAGAATATAAACATGTCATAGCATGGACTTATGAAGACTTGAAAACATTTGATGAGTCCATCATAACTCACGTAATACCTTTAAGAAAAGAAGTCAAACCATTTAGGCAGAAACAGAGGCCTGTAAATGCCATTCTAGAGCCTTTAATCTTTGAGGAAGTTAAAAAATTACTGTCCGCTGGAATAATTTTTCCAGTCAGACATTCTGTCTGGGTAGCTAACTTAGTACCAGTGAGGAAGAAAAACGGAGACATCAGGTTGTGCGTAGACTTTAGAAATTTAAACAAGGCATCTGAAAAAGATAATTATCCTTTGCCCCCAATAGACGAAGTACTGCAAGCAGTAAATGGCGCAAAGATGATGTCTTTTTTTAGATGGTTTTTCAGGTTATAACCAGGTCTTAATTGACAGAGAGGATAGACTAAAAACCACCTTCACTTGCAAATGGGGAAATTATGCGTATAGAAGAATGCCTTTTGGTTTAATTAATGCAGGTGCCACTTTTCAGAGGGCCATGGACGTTGCATTTCGTGGATTATCAGGTAAATACATTGATGTGTATATGGATGATTTAACTGTGTATTCCAGGGATGCATCCACCCACGCGGAAGACCTCAGAAAAGTACTCCAGCGATGTGAAAGGTATGGGATTTCCCTTAATCCTAAGAAATGTATATTTGGCGTAACTGAAGGTAAATTATTAGGCCATGTCATTTCTGAAAATGGAATTTCAATTGATCCGGATATAATAGAATCCATAAAAAATTTGCAAATACCAAACAGTAGGAAAGAATTGAAATCATTTTTTGGTAAAATTAACTTTGTTCGGAAGTTTATAACAGGTTTTGCAGAGATTGTGCAGCCGTTGAATGCCATGTTAAAGAAAGATGCACAGATGGAATGGACCCCAGTGGCCAAAGCCGCATTTGAAGATATCAAGGAGGCAATTTCTAATGCCCCTGTATTGGCAAGTCCAGACTACACAAGCCCATTTTACATCTACTCCTTTGCATCTTCTCATTCTGTCGCGGCTGCCTTGACACAGAAAGGTGAAAATGATGAAGAGAGGCCCATAGCATTTATGAGTGCGCCTCTGAAGGATGCACAGCTGAGATATCTAGATATCGAAAGACAGGCATTCGCATTAGTAAAGGCTGTGAAAAAATTTAGACACTATATTCTGCGCAACCAGATTAAAGCCATAGTACCAGACGCAACAGTAAAAATATTGCTGATGCAGAATGAGCCTGGAGAAAAAAGAGCCAAATGGATCACCACACTACAAGAATTCGACATGGAGATCATTCTCGCAAAGCTGGTCAGAGGGCAGGCGCTGGTGCAGACAATAGTAAACATGGATCCAAATCTGATAAAACAGCAATATGTATTGAATTCCCAAGACGCATCAGGCTGGTACGATGATTTAAGCACCTTCTTGATAGCTGGAAAGTACCCAAGCAAGATGAAGGCTTCTCAGAGGAGAGCTTTGAAGATTAAGGCACAGAATTATATGGTGCAAGGAGGTCTTCTATTCAGGAAGAACCATGATGGAATTTATCTGAGATGCATAAACAGAACTGAAGCTGATAAAGTGTTGACAGAGCTACATGACAAGTACGGAACCGGTCATGGTTCCCATTTAGCTACAACACACAAAATACTGAGGGCGGGCTATTACTGGCCCACTATATTCAAAGATACTAAGAGTCACATCAGAGGTTGCCACACCTGTCAGACTGCAGCAGACAAAGGAAGAAATCTGGCCAATCCACTGCAGCCTGTGATCGAGTCCAGACTATTTGCACAATGGGGCTTGGATTTTATCGGAGTCATCAATCCCCCAGCTTCTGCAGGACACAAATTTATATTGACGGTAACGGACTATTGTACAAGGTGGACTAAGGCCACCTGCTGCAGGTTTTCCACAACTGAGGTAGTTATCAAGTTCCTTGAAGAAAACATTATCACCAGGTTTGGAACGCCCTATTCATTGGTATGTGATAACGGCCCTGCTTTCTCTTCTTTAAAATTTTCTAAATGGGCATTTGAATATGGGATTATTCTAAGGTTTTCTTCGAATTATTACCCTCAAGGTAATGGACTGGCTGAATCAACAAACAAAATTTTATTAGACATAATCAAGAGGTTAATTGCCAAAAGTCCTAGAGAGTGGAATACCCTATTAATATATGTATTATGGGTAGACAGGACCAAGTTTAAAACAGCTTTAGGTAGCACACCTTATCACTTAGTTTATGGGACTGATCCCATACTTCCGGTTAATCTGAGAATACCAACCTGGAAGTTTGCCAATGAATATCTAGGCTTTGATAACCATAGGGAAGCCAGAATAGTGCAAATGTTACAACTAGAGGAGAAAAGAGTTCAAGCCCTCGAGAAGTTTGCCAAACACCAAGCGGTTGTTAAGAGGTGGTTTGACAAAAGGGCAAGAGTCAAGACATTTAGGATATCAGACTTAGTGTTGTGCTAGGACAAAGCACATGAAAAGAAAGGAAGCCATGGAAAATTCGATAAATTATGGCTGGGTCCATTACAAATCTCAGAAATAATAGGAGATAACACCTTTAGACTTAAGACCTTGACTGGAGAAGATGTGCCATTACCAGTTAATGGCTAGCATTTGAAACACTACTTCCAGGCTTGAGGTAAAAGGGGAGGCAGTCCCTTTTTCTTAATGTAAAGTGCTGTAGATAATGTACAGTTCTTCTTTTGCTGTTTTCTTTTGGGTTGGCTGTTTGTATAGCTTGTCTTCTGTTGGTTTTTTGCTTTTTTGTTTCTTTCTGTTTGTACAATTTTTTCTTTTGTTGTGTTGTTTGTATAGCCTGTTTGTTTGGTTTGTTTGTTGTCTCCTCAGCAGGGATCTTTATTTTACTTTAGAGTATTAAGGAGCAAAACTAGCAACCATTCAAAATAGTATATAATTTAGGATATTCAGGTTAACCATTTGCAATTTACACATAATTTATCACTGTCATGAATGTAGAGAGTTGTTCATCTTCTGAAGTTTTGTATTCAATAAATGTGATTGAGAATTCAAAGCAGGTTTCTCACGATGACACACCTAAAATCCTTGGGTTTGTTGAACATACCAGTGTAGATATTAGGTGAAAAATCAAAGGTCACCCTTCCTACCATTACAATTCTCAGCTTAATTTCAGCAAGTGTCCACTCCTTGCATCATGAAGTTACAAATTGCTATATCTTATGAAATCTTTCAAAATTAGAAAACAAAAAAATAAATAAATAAATGAATAAAGCAGATTATACTGAAAATCCAGATTAAGCCATCTAAGAAACTCTACCGGGGCTATGGACACTCGCTGGCAGTGAGGCTCTACTTAGGAGAATTGTAACGATAACCTTGCCGGGGCTATAGACGCTCGCTGGCAGCAAGGCTCTATCCGGTCGGCTATGAGGGAATATCCTCACCTACGTAGGCTAATGTCAGTCACTGGTTTGTTCAACCGATCTTCAAGATGAGGATAATTAATCACATGCACATAACTAAACTGAAAATGGAAATTCATGCATCTTTATTGAATACTTTGAGTCTCAAGCTGAATAGTAATTTACAGGAAAGATAGTTGGAAGTTATGAGTTCATTTCATCTAGTTTCCTTGAACACTCTGAATTTAATTGTTTTGTTTTGGTTGCTAGTTGTTGTGATGTTCACAACACGCCCCATTATGCTCCTTAGCAAAATGGGGACCCCTGCTGATGTTTTGCTTTTTGCTTCTGCTTGTGTGTTTCTGCTTTCTGGCGGTTTGGTAAAATGAAGGTCAGGTGCATCATCATCATGATATTGGATAAGGTTGGTCATCATCATGAGGTCAGTTTCTCAAAGTTTATATTTTGTTTCTGTGACCTCATATTTAGAAAGAGCTTGAAATTCCATGCCGGTTTGCCTTTTACTTCACTTGAAAATTCGTCCATATGTGAAAGTTATGCACGGTCAAAGTTTTGGTCAAACCTGATAATCGCAAGTGATCATCATATTTTTGTTATATTGTCAACGTCATCATGATCTTGGTCTATCACCCGATAAAAATCATGCAGTCACAATATCCGGACGTCAATCTTAGGTGGTAGTGCCCTTTACCCGTCAAAAGGCCTTAGGCGCATCGTGAGCATCATGATTTTTAGGAGGGTCATATTATAAACTCAGTTTTGCTGTAAGAGCATCATCATCATCATATTTGAATCCCCCCCCGATAATATCCTGAGGTTTAAATATCATGATGACGTCAACTTTAAGTCATGGTAAGTTTCCCCCGTCGAGCGGTCTTTGTATCGCAAGCATCATCATGATATTTTTGCATCGCCTAAAATTATAATATCATGCTGATAATATAAGATCACCCTAACTTAGAAAATCCGCCATCGGCATATTTGCATGCGCATGTTCAAAACCTATCGGAGGGTCATCATCATGATATTTGCTGAAGTTCGCTAAGATGATGATGACGACTTCATATCATCCTGATCTTTCACAAGAAGGTCGTATTCGCTAAAATTCGCTAAGTGATGAAGACATCATCATGATATTCGATAAAGAGGATCATCATGTTCATATCCTCCTGATCACCTTTTTTGCAATATCATGATGATCACCCTATCTATTCAGAAGAAGGCGATATTCCATTCCTCAAACAGCATGATCATATTTTACAATATCACCCTAGCGCAAATATCATGATGACCTCAACTCATCCTTGTGCTCCGAAATCGAAATATCATGATGACGTCATCATGATAATTCGATGAGGAGGATCATCATCATTTTTTTATCCTGTCATATCGTCAAGATCATCATGATCTTGTTTGTTCACCTGATATTTCGTAAAGTCCTCCTGCCAATGAAGTAAGACCTTTTGAAAATATCCTGATGATCCTCATCATCCTGATTTCCCTTCGGCAGGATATTTTCCAAAACATGATCCGGTTAGCGAAATGTCATGATGACATCATGTTCTAAGTTTAACAAAGGCTCTAGATATCATGATGACGTCATCCCGATCTGATAAACGAAGAAGCAAATATCCTGATGATGATCATCATGATCACATTTTTCCCTTCGGCAGGATATTTTCCAAAGCACGATCCGGTTCACGAATATGATGATGACGTCTTATTCTAAGTTCGACAGAAGCCCCAAATATCCTGATGATCATCATCATCCTGATCTTTCGAGAGGGTTGCCTTGGCCGCAAAGGGGTCATATTACATTCATCATCCTGATCATGCTCCTTAGGTGACCCGATATCACAATTAACCCCTGATCTTAACTGAACATGATGATGACGTCATTTTTTGCACTTTAATGAAACCCGAATATGACGATGACGTCACCATCATCTTCCTTTCCTCAGCAGCAGGATTATATTCCATATCCTCCTATTCTTCTTCAACATGATGATGATGATGATGTTGTTCTTTTCCCCAATATGCAGAAGTGAAATATCATGATGACGTCATCTGGACCTTCAGGAGGGAGAGCATCATATTTCCAGAATATCATGATGATGAAGTGAATATCAACCAACATGTTTTTTTGACGCGCCGATAGCGATAGTCATGTCGATGGGCGGGAAATGAAGCGGTGGAATTTTAAAGTATTTTTTTTTGAGCCTGTGGCATTTTCCCGGTCAGCGATAGTTGACCCGATGAATTTTGAGCAGTCTGAGCACATTTTGGACGCGTTTTGAGAGTATTCTGGATCCGATTTCCACAATCTTGCGCAGTCACCTAGGTTTAAACGGTTATTTTAATTTCATGTTGTTTATGTGATAAATGAAATACTTATTGCTTGTCTTGTCTTGCAGGCTTGCAGTTGAGGAAGCAGCAGGAAAGTCAACACAGTGACCTCATGGAGGAAGGAAATCTGATCTCAGGAGCAAGAAGATAAGGATGAAGTGCAAAAAGTCAAGGCCATTTAAGTGAAGAACAAGGTTGCAGCTGAAGGTATTACTGCAACAGACAAACAGAAGTTATTACCCAGCTACCGGAACTTCTCAAAAGGGGCAATATTTCGCCCAGATTTGACACTGCTTAGAGATATTTTTGAGAGCCGGTTCACCTGTATTTATTGCTGTAACCAGGGGTTTGAACCAGGGGTTCAGTTAGGTTTTTGCTGTAGTGAGGACAATCAGAATGTCTTTATATTGTGCCTCTCTACATTGTAATACTTTACAACAGGGATTTTTAGGAAAGCAACAAGGGTTACAACAATTTTTTTTCTTTTAGAAGCATACAGCAAGTTAGCATAGTTTAGAAGTACAAGAAGGAGGTCGCCTGTTTGTCTGCAGTAAGGTGCGCGTGGAATGTCTGGCTGCCTTACTGTATCTGTAGAGCTTGTAAGTTCTCTGTAGTATGATCAATGAAACTAAGAGTCATTCCTACATTGTAAATCATGTATGACTATTCGTTTCTAATACAATAGAATCTGGAGTTCTGCATCTATCTTCTGAGTGTTCTCCTGCTCTTCTTTGTGTTTTGAAATATCTTCTTTGAGAGCTTGCAATTTTAAATGTATGTTTGTGAAAATGCTCAGAACTTACATTTAGGGTTTTTACTGTGGATTTGATCAAATTACTATGGTATTTACATAGTGCATAACAGAAACAATTAGATCCTTCGGTAGATTAAATGAGGTATAGATTAGATCTTTCTAACTTTTCCCAACCCATCTGAAATATTTAGCTGAAAACGTAGAAATCTAAAGGAAATTGTCTCAAATTTGAAGAAGCATGTATAACAGAGCCATAAGTAGACAGTTTTCATAAACAGATAAAGAAGAAAGCTGTAAAAATTCAAGAAAACTATCTAAAACTTGCAGCCCGGTAACACTTGTATGCAAATGAACAGAATACTTGTTGAAATCTATGACCTTTTTGCATATTCTTAGTCTAGTAAGCCACCAAACAAACCTAAACTACGTAAGGCCCCTTGAACATTACAGCTTCATATTGACCAACTGAACTTGACCAACCGAACCATTGTAGACTTGGGATTAGTTGAATCTCAAATGATTCCTTCTTATCTTTCAAGTATAGTTTCAGTTCAATATATGTGAATTTTAACTTATTGTTATGATTGCATCAAAACAGTCATCAACAGAAGGTATCCGAAAAAATGAGTTGCACCTGAAATTTAAATAATGGTGTAGACGTAGAACTAGGAGACAAGAAGGAGTGAAGCGATGAGATAGAAGGAATTCCAAGTTTTACAACAGGAGCAAATTGAATTAGTCTTGGAGGAGGTTTTATTGGAAGGAGAACAAATCCCTCGCATTTGCAGAGAAAGGATGCAGGATGACATTTCTAGAATCCAGAAAGGAGAATCAAGAGGGAATGCAAAGGATTTGGAATAGACAATCAAAGGGGAAGGGCAAACACTAATCTAATTGTAGTTCTGGTCAATCCCAAAATAATGGCATGGAAAACATGAAGCAGTTAGGGAAAACTACTTTATTTGCCAAATGGGCGAGCAAGAGAATTCTGTGGCCTAGGATGTAGAAATGGTGGGAAGAGCGATGGGGGGATTAGGTAAGAATTAAATCCTTGCACAATGGCTTTATATTCATAGATTGTAGGAGTGAGGCAACAAAGATTGACATTCTAAGTAGAAAGCCTTTAATATTAGATAGATATTGACCCCCTAAGTCAGAACTTGGGGAAAGCTCCAATATGGATATGATTACACAATATCCCACTGGAATTTTCATCTAATGAGGCCCTAGCATTCATTGGGGAAGCCCTAGGCTCTTTTGTTCAATTCGACGAGAATTCTATGGAGGACTTTGGGGAATTTGTCAGAATCTGTGTAGAAATAGACCTCAAAGTAGATCATCCAAAGGAATTGGAATTGATAATGGAGGTAGGAAAGTGGAGAGAAAGGATTTAAATCAAATCTTAGTGTGTTGAAGTGTAGGCGAAGTCAGATGGGGAAGAGTTTCCCCCAATCAAAGGGAATGCAATTCCTGACCCCTTAGAAGTGAGATAGGATTAGTTACCCATGGTGGTAGAAGCTCCTATCGCAAGGGCAGAAGAGGAGAGAGAAGGAGAAAACATGGATCTAGATCCTAAGATTCTCCAGCCATCTAAAGCCTCCATATAGGGAAAGGAGTTAACTCCAATCATAGAGGGAAAAGAAGACACATCCAAAGCGACCTATTGATGAGTGTTTTAGCACACAACAATGCAAGTATGATTGTTGGTATCATACCACTCTTAAAAATGGCATCCTATCCAAGATAGGCCTACCCCAAGGATAATACAGCTAGGTCTTAGCTTTCTTGGAATGACTCAGTGGTATGTCTAGCTATGCCAACAAGGGGTCTTACACGAAATGTAGGGTTTATGAAATATGACGACAATGCAAGTGTAGAAACCCTAGATGGTTCAGACTGTGAAGTCTAAAATTTTAACAGATGATCAATGTAATGCTGCTCAAACCCTAAATCTACCAAAGCTTGATGTAAAGAAAATGCAAAAGGAAAGGGAGAGAGAGAAGAGATCCTAAGTGACAATCACAATGGGGTAAAATGTTGCAGATAGACAAATACTTACAAATAAACCATTCCCTATTTCACCAGGATAGGAAACCCACAATGTTGCAAGAAATGATGCAATCTTCAAAGGATCCTTATGATTTTCAAATTGCATTCACTCATTAAACACCTGAACAACGGCGTAGCTTAACTAGTGGAATGCAACTAAACTATATTCAATGGCAGGGCCCCAGGCTAACTATACATAGCAACTTACCATTAGCAAGCACTAATAGTATGGACCAAAGCATTCATCAGATATCTTAACATTTACCCATCATTGCAAAAGCACAACTAATTAAATTTAGATTGATATGAATCATGAAAACTAAAGAGGATAACACAATAACACAAATTTCTAGCAACCTACAAAACTTGCTTTCTATTGATCACAATTTGGCAGAGTCTCAACAATTTAGTATCTAATCTTACTTATAAATGAGAGAAAATGATGGCCTTTTTGTAGATAAGGCACCATACCAAGTTTTTCAATGGACGGTGGAGATTAACTCAACACCAATGGTCTAGATTACATGACATTTAATGAAGTATAGTAGTTTGTTACATTTTTAGATTTGCATTTATCCGTTAAAAAAAAGACAAAATATAGCTTGCAAATACATTGAATCTAGAAAAAATGGATACCCATTTGATTGTATATGATGAAAAGTCAATTTTCAAGACCTAATAAAGCCAAAATAGAGTCACATGACACTTGAAAATATGAGCTAATGTAGATTCATGAGATTCCAAGTGCTAAATGGATCAAGAGGTGTATGTGGCACATTTTTGGTGAAAGTGTATCCAACTGGAAGCTTGCTGGACCAACATTGCATGACTGGATGACTGGGACACCTCTGAACAAGTCTTGGACATTGGACTGGATATGCAGGAACAACAGTTATTTAGCATGATCTTCTATGTCTTTCAGCTCCTGTGACTCCTCTTTATTATTCTAGACATTATACTAATCTTCTCTTATAGGTGTAGCAGCAATTTGATTGATAGAATATCAATTCTGCATTTCTGGGTCAGCAGGATACTGTTGTATGTTCATCCTTCCAAGACAGCTCCAACAAGGTCATATGTCCTCCAACACCTACAATTCACAATTCAAACCATCAATTTCATCTTAAAAAATTATTTTCCATCAATTTGGATCAAGATATGTCGATTTGCAGTCATAGATCGGTCAAAAACAACTCATTGTCAATGTCACCTTTGTATAAACAACCTTTTAAATCTGGTGATTTTCACATGATTTTCTATATTTTTGCCATTTTCAAGTACCCATTTGGCCTATATATTGATCTAAGAAGTTTTTGTAGTCATTAGAATCCATTTGCAAACTTTTATTTCATGTTTTTGTATCCTTTTTTTGCAAAAAGTGAGATTCTTGGGGGTCACGAACTTTTCATGTGTAGCAGCATTAATTATTGTAAAACATGCCAAAAATCCACACAAACTTGGTAAAATGTTCATCATGATATGAACAATAGATATGCAATTCAAATCCATCAAGAAAATCCAAGTTGCCCCTTGAAAAACTTAATTTCTAGGCCAAAATGTCAAAAAGCGTAGGTTTTGGGTGCCACGGACTAAAAGTTGGTGCAATGCAATTCTAGCACAGGTTGGAGAGGTTCATTTTTAGTGCAAAATGATTTTGCACTACTTTTGGGTGCCACCGACTTGCGTGAGTTTGGGCTCAGACCGACTAATAGCATCTCATAAGGTTGGTCAGGGTGGATTGTAGCACAAGTCAGTAAGGTCAATTTTTAGCACAAAACATAAAACACTCAGTTGGTGGGGATTTTTAATGCAACCAACTAGTATGGGTTTTTCTATCTACCGGCCAAGTGCAGTGAAGGCAAATATTAGCGCAAGTTGGTTGAAACCCATTTTAGCGCTTTTCTTCTAAAATGTCTTGGCGAGAATTTTGGTCTGACTGACTTAGCGGCAACTTGGAGGGAGGTTGGTCGAAGGCATATTTAGTGCTAAGGTCGGTAGAAGTTGGTTTTAGTGCAAAAGTTGGTAGGGGGTGTTTTTAGCACTTTTTGCAGTTGGGGTTATTTTTGGCACCAGATTTGGAAATGTCTAGGGTGGAAGTATATTTTAAAATATATTTAAGTATAAGAAATGATTTTCTTGTACATTAAATATTTTTAAATATACTTTCAGGATGTTTGAGATAGGTTCCAGATCCATAGGATTTCACATGCAGATTCTAGAATTCTGAGGTTCCACCAGATTTCAGACTTAGCCATTTTTCAAGATTTTCAAGGTTTCAGACTTAGCCAAATCAGGGCTTCAGGACCATGTGACAAGATGAAAGCAAATGAACCCTTTAGCGAAATCTTGTGGAATTTGACACGATTTTTCTACTCTAAGACCTGGAAACTAGGAATTTCAACTTGACATATCCTGCAAAAGCAATTTCAAAAGCAATATCCAGTGACATGGGATTTTGGAGCAAAATGTAGTAACACCCAATTTTAGCGCAACAGGCAACAAATGACCATCTTTCAAGCACAAGACTACTCAATACACTTCCAAATCAATCATGCATGACATCAAATCACTGCAAAATACCAAGAACTCAAATCTGTAAAAATCATGCATTCTAAGCACAATTTCACCTTCTCATCATCATAAGGCAGAAAGGTTGAGACTCCAAGCCAAAGCAAAAGAGGGGGTCTCCATTTGGCAAAATGGAGCATGTGTGCAAGGTGTATACACCTAAAATTGGCATTACTCTACTTAAATAAATATTTTAAATATTTATTTCATCATTCACATTCTTCTATCAATAAATAAATAAATTTCATTTATTTACCTAATTCATTTCCTCTCATTTAATTAAATAAACACATTTATTTAATTAATTAAATTCATATACATCACCTTCATTTTGCTAAATAATTAAATAATTTTAATTATTTAATTAATACCTTTTATTCTTCCAAATTTAAATAAAATATAAATTTTATTTAAATAAAATCTAAATCCTCCACTAAATAAAATATATTTTTATATTTTATTTTATTCTTCAAATATCTTCACAAAAATAAAATATATTCTTATATTTTATTCCTCTCATTTATCTACAAGATAATTAAATAAATCTTTTTATTTAATTATGCATTCTTATCTTCCAAAATCATTCTTATCTTCCAAAAATAACCTTCCTCTTGTCACACAAAAGCAAAACTCTGAGTTACAAAAGGCAAAATGAGTTTTAAAGCATCTTTAAAGCAATTTTTTTCCTAAAATAGAGAAAATCAAATCTTATCCTCATCAAGAGAGGAGTTAACTCAACTAAGCTGCTTTTGGAATGACATGTGTCCTTCTTCTATTGGATGCACGTTCCTCAACAATCCTCCTCCGTTGATTCCTTCTTTTCTTCTCAACCATTGATCTTCCCTCACTCTCTTCTATAAATACAACCTTCTTCTCTTCATTTCATATTTGGATTTTGTGTAAACTTATGCTGCAGAGATACCGGTGTGCCTTTGGCACCCCTACTCCCATTTAACCATTCTCATTCATACTCCATTTCTGTATTTGAAGCTCATCTCCAAATACATAAGTATCACAGCCATTCTTCCTTTGTCATCTTCAACAAGCAAGCAAAAAATTAGCTTCTAAGGGCTTCACAATCAAGATCAAAGAAAGATAGGCGAACTAGGGAAGGCGAAAGGTAAAGGTGTAAGTATTGTTTGTTTATTTGTTTTAATCTCCTTTTATCTTTAGATTCTGTAGATGTTTGGGTTTTTATAATCTTATTGATTAACCTGTTTTCCCCCTCACATTTTGGTGCCCACTGTGGGGTCCTTGCCCCTCTACTAATTAAAAAAATCTAAGTTTTCTTGTAGACAGGTCTATACGGGTGACGAACAGGTCTCTGACAGAGAGTTTTTGCACATTCAACTTCTAAAACGGTGCATACACCTCCCGAGGCTGCGCATCTGCTTTTCTGGTGCATCTAACCTCCTTAGTTACGCATCCAACCTCCAAAGTTGCGCATCCAACCCTAGCTTCGGCACCTAAGTTCAACTTGCGCATACACTCTGTCTAATTGTGCATCTATCCAAGTTGCACATTTACCCTATCTTTTTGCACATCTGTTGTGTCAAACGGCGCATCTATTGTTATTGCACATATACCTTGTGATATTGTGCATCTACTTTCTATTCTTGTGCTTCTATACAAAGACGCATACACTCCCTGTTTCTGCGCATTCAGGTTGCAGTGTTGCACATCTGTCTTATGCTTTTTTGTTGTATGGTTTCTGATTTTTGCATGTTGAGCTAACATCAGTTTTGCAGGAGTAGTGGCTGGATTAGGTCATCTAGATATTTTGCCTAAGTTCACTTAGACTAACTAGGGGTGAAAGCAACAAGTGCATTTCATAACAAACTTCACATAGTTTTCTAACTAGGAAGGAAGTAACTGAACCTTATTGCTATCGGTGCATTCTTGATTTATTTTCTAGTTTAACCACTGCTATCTTTACAAACGGGAAATGAACAATGCTATGTCTTAAACACTTTCAAAGTTAACAAACGAGGAATGAACAATGCTATGATCTAAACACTTCCAAGTTAACGATCGTGTGAGTGCACAAGTAGATTAACTCATTTAGTTTTTCTATTTTTAACTAGGTTGGATAAACAAGTGTTTTCTATGCTTGCGAATGACAATAGGCTTATGCTCTCCCCTTAACTGGTTGATCAAAGTGCCAGACTTGTCATTCTTTTTGTCAAACCTTTAGGGGGGCCTGCCCTTTGATGCACGCTTGTCCATGTCAGAACGACCCTGAGTGGTAATAAGCTAAAGCCAAGCCCTACCAAGCCACTTAAAATAAATTGTGCTTGGGGTGAAAACATCAAATAATGAGTGCTGTTGTGTTACACCGATGGCCAACCTCCCCCAAAACCCTCATAGGCATAACCCTTTGAGGCTGGGAGACTCCATAACAAAGAGTAGCGCTGATGCATGTGTAACCACTCGAACGGTTGCCCTAACTAAGAACCAATTGTGTAGCAAGCCAAAAACCCCTATTTGTTGATACAAAGGGCGGAGCTCTTGAAGCAGCCTTGATTCAAGTGACTCTTAGTAGAGGTAGCAGGGACAATCCTAAGGTTTGGTGTGGGTATGAGCCTAAGGAAACCCAGATCTGGTATGCGTGAGAAGTGAGTGCCGTGGAGGGGAGCCGGTGCTACCAGATCTTGGAGCTACATGCTTTGAGTGGCACAGCTAGAGGATTCAACGAATATTGTCTCATCCAGCCTAGGTTGTACTTGTTTTGAGTCATAATAGTCTAAAAACACAAAAAAATATAAAATGATAAAAATCATGGAAAACTTCTGTGTTTGCTATGTTTTTGCCATAATTGAACATCAACATCATCAGAAACACCAAGTTTTTCAAACCAAAAATAGCAAAAATCCTAAAAATGATACAAAATTTCCAAAATTCAGAGAAAACAAGCAATTTAGCCAAAGTTGCGCATCCGCACCGACCTTTTCCACATTTGATTTGACTTTCTGCACATCTGCTAGTATTGCACATCCGCATCCTTTTTTGACACATGCAAACTTCACCAGTATTGCACATATATATCAACTTTTTGTGCATTTGCCTTCTGTTGTTGCGCATTTAAACCAGAAAGAAAAAAAACCATATCTTCCAAGAGCAAAATTTTTCAAAAACTTTTCAGAAACCATCTTCAAACCTGTTTCAGTTTTTCAAAATCTGATTAAGACCTTGCAAGTCAACCATTTCTCCTTCTTTTCCGCATCATAGCTACTTGTTCATCCAAAATCTCACCAATTTTTTTTTAAATTTCCAACAAGGTTATACCCAAATTATTCTTGATCAAAATTAAATCTCAAGCAAAAACCTAGTGAGGCTCCAATATCAAGGGTTACTTATCCTTTCAGAACTCCACTAGGGGGTTGTGCAAAGCTAGTCAACATCAAGTAATGGATTCCTAACATCCTAGCTTTTGACTATTGCTTTTGTATATCCCACTTTGTTTGACACCACCTAGATCTAAGAAGAACCTTGCTAAAACCTTGTTTCATCCTAGCACCTTGCTCAAAATCTCATTTCATCCCATCTCTTTACTACCTTGCATGGTCTTAACAAGATTATAAAAACAAAAACAGTTAGAAATGGCTGAGAAAATGATTCCAAACGCTCACAAAAATGAAGAAGAAATTTCTATGGGTGAGATCCTTCACACATAGCATGACCCAAAATTTCAATGCCTATTAGAAGGGGTGCTTGCCCAAGACCCAACAAAATGCTTTTTACATCTAGCAAGTCTAGGAGTCAAACTCCCTAAGGATTATGACGTGGAGGCTCTCAAAGAAACTAACGAAGAGAGAATCCCTAAAGGAAGTAGACATGATGAAATACCCACGGATAAGAGCAAAGCAACAATTGACTCCTTGGATGCCCTAAGTCTAATGAACTAAAAATTTGAAGCTCTCTAACAACAATTTTCAGACATGAAAATGGGAGCACCAACTAAACATTACACCCTAGAGGATATTTCACCCTATCCTTTTGATAGGGCCTTGGTCATGATACCTTTCACCTCAAAATTTGAGGTGCCTAAGTTTGACAAATATCGAGGAAAGGGTGATCCAAGGGATCACATCAGAGAATTCAACACTGCATGTCTCAAGGTCGCACATAATGACACCTACCTTATGCGACTCTTCCCACGAAGCTTAAGCAGGCAAGCCATGGAATGGTTCTCTAGACTACCACCCGGTATTAAAACTTTCAATGAGCTTGTAGAAAAATTTGTCACCCACTTCTCTTACAATATTGAGCACAACACCTCAATATTGGATCTTTGTAACACCAAATAGAAAGGTGGAGAATCTTTCACCACCTTCTTATAGAGATGGAGACAACTGGCAAGCAAGTGCCCACACCAAATGCCAGAGAAATAGATGCTAGAAATGTTCATCCACAATCTGCAAACGGACCTAAGCTGCCAAATCCAAATCCAATGTCCTACTTCTTTTAGCAAGGTCATTGAGATGGGCCTCATCATAGAAAAAGCCCTAATCGTAAAAGGTCAAATCAAGCTCTATAAAGACCCTCCCAATACCAACACCAACAATGACAAACCTAGATTCTGGACGAAAAACAAGAACGTTGTAAATGAAGGGGTGGTGGATGCCAAAAATACGGCACCTAAGCAACCAATTTTCAACCTATCAACACCTCAAAATAACCCCCCACAAAACAAACCAAGAAATACCGAATCTAGGTATACCAACTTTTGGCCTAGGAGAAAGTTCACACCTCTAGATGAGTCACTAGAAACTACCCTACGGAAGCTAATCGCTAACAATCTCATAACACTTCCCTTAGCATGAGAGTATGAACCATAGGTCAAACCCCATTGGTGGAATGACAATGACTTTTGCAAATACCACCGAAACAGGGGGCACAAGACAAATGATTGTATTGCACTAAAGCATATAATCCAAGACTTAATAGAGCAAAACAAAATATCCGTTAATGGACAATCTCACGGACATACTTCCAACAGTGATCATCAGGCATTCAAGGACCCTTTTCCTAACTACGAGTAGGGAGGACCTTCCAACAGAAATAATAGTGGCTCAAACAACACAAACTACACAAATGTCGGTTTCAACTATGTTGTTAACCATATCTCAGAAGGTGAGTCACACATCAATGTGATCACTATCAACAAGGATCTAGATTGCAATGTTACTACCCATAGTAATAGGGTCACCATTAGAGGAGCTTCTGCTCCTCCGTCTAGTCAATACAGTATCGTGGATCAACTCCACAAAACACCTGCACACAACTCCATGTTGGAACTTCTGCGTCTGTCTCCTTCTCATAGGTCTATACTTGACAAAGCCTTAGGAGAAGCCTCCATTCCCACGAACCTAGTTGAAGAGCAATTCCAAACTATGGTCGGTCACATCACCTCACCGCACTCCCTATCATTCACTAAGAAGGATGATATGTCTATCACTCAACCCCATAACGCCTCCCTTCACATTGAAGCTTTCATACACAAGCACAAGATCAAAAGAGTCCTAATAGATGGAGGGGCTGGTTTGAATATCTGCACATTGAAGCTAATCCTTACATTGGGGTTTTCAGAGAAGGCTATAGATCCAAAAAGAAAAATCACCATAAAAGCCTATGATGAGGAAGAAAGAACATCTAAAGGAATTGTTACCCTACCAATCAGGGTGGGCCCCATAGTGAAAGATGTAGCTTGTCAAGTCCTTGACATGGAGCTAGCATACAACATTTTTCTTGGGCGACCATGGATCCCCACTTTGAAAGTAGTACCTTCTACATACCATCAATGTATCAAGTTTCCACATGAAAGACGAGATCACCATCCAAGGAGATCCTAACCCCTATCAATACTGCAACTCCATTCAGCCCAAACCAGAAGTTGTGATCCCCAATAACCGTGCCTCTGCATCTTCCTCCTCTCATGTTGACCCAGCTACACTTGCTTCTTCTTTAGGGGCATCTCAACCTAAACTCCAACTCAAAGATAAAGGCTTGGGTGAGTACACTGTATCTCAGTCCCTCTGTTTGGCACAATTGCCTATATCTCCTTGATCCTATGGGAGACCTATCTTAAAAACACCCACAACAGAGAAGCCAACCAAAGGACCATTTGTGAAATGGGGAAGCCTAGAAGATGAAAGTGATGAAAAAGATATCCTATAGTGGCTATACAAGGATAAAGCTAGCTCCTCAACGCAACATGACCATCACACTCTCCCAACAGAACAATACGGTCAAGGCTTTCAAATACTACAGAGAATGGGGTATGAAGGACACGATCCACTTGGTTCAAGAAAGGATGGCATCAGTGAACCCATCCAACCTCATACCTTAACAGCCCAAGACATTACAGGGCTAGGCTACACTAGAGCAGGGTGTGTGCAAGAAGTTGTGTCCACTTATTGGCCAAAAAGTGGAAGTGTTTTCCCTGATTTTCAGAATTTGTCACATTTGACCTAAAAATTTGAAGCACTTAAAGGTGGAATCTTGGAAAAAGTCACTAAATATGAAATGTATTACTCGGAGTCTAGTTTCCAAATATGTAATTTTTTTTAATACCCAGATGATAGATATTGATTTTGAATAGGTGTTTCTAAAACCCACTGTTTAAAAGTCACTTTTTTTTACTATACCATGTACGTGTACGTCATCCATGTTTTGACCTAAATAATCATATTTTTCAAAATCCTTTTGGGAAAAGATTTGTAACTCACTAAAACACATTTTTCATATTTTTTTGTAATTTTTTATAGAATATTTTTTTTTATTAATTTTTTATTGGCCATTTTTAGTCTTTTAAAAAATCATTGTGTACGTCATGCATAAGATGACCTAAACTTAACATTTTTTGAAATTATTTTTTTAAAATTGAAAAGAATTGTCTAAAGTACGTTTTCCTACAATTTTTTTACAAAAAAATATTTTAATAAAAAGTTATTAAAATACTAAAAAACCCTGATAATTCAAGTTTATGGACCTATTTCATTAGAAATTGATTAAAAATAGAAAAAATAATCCAATTGTTAAAAAAATTACATATTTGGAATCTACACTGTCTCATCTATAATGGGTTTTAATTTCATCAAAATATTATGCAAAATAGACCTTCAGATATATGCCCAAAGTCACTATTTTGTTGTGACATTGATAGGACCTTCAAGTTGCAGGTCAAACCAAGTCCAGAGGTTAGGTTCGGGTCCCCAAAGCATTTCCCGAACCGGGTTACAAAGCAAAACCCAAGCTTAAAATTCAAATTTTAAATAACGGGATCCCGTTTCTTAAAAGGTTAATATTTTAATCTTTTATGAAACGAGATCCCGTTTCATAAAGGTTAAAATATTAACCTTTTATGAAACTCAAAATGGGATCCCGTTTCTAGAAAACAGGATCCCGCTTTTGGCTTGGGAGCCTGAAGCAAAATGGGATCCTGTTTCATAAAAACTGGGATCCCATTTTAGGTAACCCGATTTCGGATTTTTTTCTAACTCTGAAACTTCCACCTTAAGTGGACACAACTTCTTGCATTTACCTAGCACCAAGAAACAATAGAACCAACAAGAACAAAGGCAAACAACTAGAAGTATCCACTAGCAATCTAGTTGAACAAATTCAGAGAATGCAAATGGGAGCGAAACTGACTCTAACGAGTATGAATGGGATAGCCTCTCTGAGATGTCTTGTGACGAAAAGGATATTGACATTGTCCACGAGTACGACCTGACCCATGCCAACGAGAGACAAGGTCCAAGGGCTAGGCCATTAGAGTCCGACCCGCATAGCAACAGTAGTGAAAATCATGAGGAAGGAATGTTTCCCCCCTTGATGGACCCACTAATAGAGAGTATCATCACAAACTTTGTCTGTTCCTTCAATAACTCTATCCTAACCATCAACGCCATTGAACCAGACCAACCTAATGATCTCTTACCTTTGGTACACCCTAAACTTATCGACTGGGACCTAGAAGGCACCACCCCTAAGCTAGACACCTTTGAAAATGACGAAGCCATCATCGATTATCTTGAGCTTAAAGATCACATACCTGCAGAAGACCACAGAGCTGGCTATGCTATTGAACTCAACGAGAAGGCCTATTTTGGAGAGAGAGCCAAGCCTTTCAGTCATAAAAACATCAAAATAAAAGAATGATCTAACGGTGAAAACTACTCCGTAGTAGTGTTAGATCATCAAAATAGTAAAAATAAAGACGTATCCAACGGTGAAAACCTCTCTGAGGTGCTGAAGGATGGAAGGCTCGACCCTCTCCCCAATCTTACACATCAGGAGAGATCGTCGATCTTGATAGAACTGGCAGAAGCAATCAATGTCAACACAGGTGATAATCCAAGAATGGTCCACATGGCAAAGGCTCTAACAGAACATGAAAAACTAGCATTTACAGATTTCTTCAAAAGAAAATAGATCAACTTTGCATGGACATACACTGACATGCCAAGGCTAAATCCAAATCTTATCATGCATCATTTATCTCTAGCTCCGGAAGCTAAACCAGTCAAACAAAAACTCAGAAAGATGCATCCGCATGTGGCCCTCATGGTAAAAGAGGAACTAAAGAAGCTGTTAGACGTCGGATTTATCAGGCCTATAGACTATCCTGAATAGGTTTCGAATATAGTACTGGTGGCTAAACCAGATGGCAGGGTCAGAATTTGCAATGATTTCAGAGACTTGAACAAAGCTTGTCCCAAAGATGACTTCCCCCTGCCTAACATAGACATGATTGTCGATCTTACGGTAGGACACACTATGCTGTCACTCATGGACGGTTTCTTAGGATATAACCAGATAAAGATTGCACCCAAGGACCAACACAAAACCGCCTTCACATGTCCTTGGGGCACTTACTACTAGTGTGTTATGCCGTTTGGTCTGAAAATGCTGGGGCAACATATCAGAGAGCCATGACAACAATCTTCCACAATATGATGCATACTATAATGGAAGACTACGTCGATGACATTCTAGCAAAGTCTTTCACGAGAGAAGGGCATCTAGCAGTACTAGACAAGATCTTTAATAGACTGGAACGGTTCAATGTGTGACTTAATCTAAAAAAGTGTGTGTTTGGGGTTACATCAAGAAAACTACTGGGATACATAGTGTCTGCAAATGGTATCGAAGTTGATCCCGCTAAGGTGAAGGCCATAATGGAGATGCCACCTCCTAAAAATTTAACTCAATTGAGATCCCTACAAGGCAAACTATAGTCTATTAGATAGTTCATTTCCCAACTGACAGACAAGTTCCACCCATTCTCTCATCTACTACACAAAAATGTACCCTTCAAGTGGAACGAGTCATGTGAGTAGGCCTTTCAATAGCTAAAGGAATACCTAATGAAGCCACCAGTATTAATGCCACCAATTCAGGGCAAGCCTCTATTACTGTATATCTCAGCTACACCAATGGCTCTGGGAGCTCTCCTTGCTCAACAAAACTATGATGGAAAAGAATAGGCTAGCTACTACATTAGTCGAACACTCGTCGGATACGAATTGCAGTACACACCAATAGAGAGAGCATGTCTAGCTGTTGTATTTGCCTTGCAAAAATGGAGACATTACATGCTATCACACTCTGTTAAAATGGTGGCAAAGATTGATCCACTGAAATACTTACTCAACAAGGCTGCCTTAACAGGGAGATTATCCAAATGGGTCATGCTTCTTAGTGAGTTTGAGATTGAATATGTGGATAGAAAAGTGTTAAAAGGACAAGTGCTTGCAGATCAACTAGCAAATGCACCTTTAATGGATGACAACCCCCTAAGCTTTGAATTTCCAGATGAATCTATCTTTCACGTCAACACAACAAACTGGAAAATGTACTTTGATGGCTCCTACACTCAACATGGATCAGGGGTAGGTATCTTATTAATCACACATAATGGAAACACTATTCCAAAGTCATATAGATTAATGTTTCCCTGCACTAACAACATAGCAGAATACGAAGCCCTGGTCATTGGTATCAAGCTGGCAGTTGAGTGGAACATCAAGGAACTTCAAGTCTATGGTGACTTACAACTGGTCATCAACCAAGTAAATGACGACTACCAAACAAAGGATGAGAAATTGATTCCTTACAAATGAATGGTAGATGACTTCAAGGAATATTTCTCCAAAATATCTTTTGCACAGATACCAAGGATCGAGAATAAAGCTGCAGACGCAATGGCCACGATCGCATCTCTCCTCGACATACCAGGTAATCAAACATGGTATGAATTCTTAGTAGAGCTAGTCTCTTGTCCTGCTTATGACACCCTAGATTCCCATATCATATGCCACATCATAGGAGCTGATTCCCCACTCTATGGAAAAATATTTGCCTATCTAAAAGAGAACACCCTCCCACCTGACCTCTCCAGCAACCAAAAAAGAACCTTCATCCGGCAGGCATTCTGGTATGCCATTGTCGCCAACACCCTATATCACCGAGGTCTCGATGGTACTCTCCTTAGGTGTCTCGATAGGGAGGAATATCAAACCACCCTAAGTGAAGTACACGACGGAATATGCGGGACCCACTCTAGCGGTCCTACCTTAGCCAAGAAACTCATACGCATGGGGTACTACTGGCCAACTATGGAACAAGACTCATATCAGTTTGTAAAGACATGCAAGAAATGCCAAATCCATGGGAACCTGATACATGCACTAGCGCAAGAGCTACAACCATTAACAACTCCTTGGCCTTTCTGTCAGTGGGGACTCGACTTAATGGGCAAGATCCACCCTCCTTCATCAAGCGGCCATAAATTCATTATTACTGCCATAGAGTACTTCACGAAGTGGATTGAAGCCATGCCCTTAGCCAACATCACAGGTAAACAGATTGCCTCATTTATTCTAAACTATATCATTTGTCATTATGGTGTCCCTTCGTCCATCATCACTGATAATGGATGACCCTTCAAAAATCAAGATGTCAGGGAACTATGCGACAAATTCCATATCCAGCATCGCTTTTCAACCCCATACTACCCACAAGGTAACGGCCAAGCTGAGGCATCAAATAAAACCATTCTAAAAATCTTAAAGAAGACTGTCAATGATGCTGGCCGCGATTGGCATGTCCAACTCAATCCCGCATTGTGGGCATACCGCACAAGCATCCGCACACCCATAGGTGTAACACCATACTCCCTAGTTTATGGATCTAAAGCTATCTTGCCCATTGAAGTCGAGATCCCATCCCTGTGAGTTTCACGAAAAGGCCTCATATCAAATGAAGAGTACAGAGTGACCAGACTCCAAGAATTAGAGCTGCTCAAAGAGAGAAGGCAACAGGCCTTTAACCACTTGAAAGCATATCAACAATGCATGTCTAGAAGCTACAATCACCAAGTAAAGCCCCAGATATTCCAAGTGGGTGACCTAGTCCTAAGAGAAAATCCCAAAAATCAGCAAGACTGAGAAAAGAAAGGAAAATTTGAACCTAACTAGCTGGGTCCCTATGTCGTCATCACAACTTATGGATTGGGGGCATATCAATTGGCTACATCTAAAGGTGAACTATTTGATGATCCTATCAATAGCATGCACCTTCGCAAGTTCTATACCTGAAAACCCCATTGTAAGGGAGTCCTAAAAAAATCCAAAAAATTGAAAAAGTGATTAAAAAACAGAACAAAAAAATCAAAAAAATAGAAAAGTAACAAAAAATAAAATCATTCTATGGTGAAAACCTGGCAAACAGGTGCCTAGGATAGGTACCATGGTGAAAACTTGGCAAACAGGCGTCATGTGTACTCTTAGCTTCCATGCAAATAAAAGCAAGTGGTCAAAACCTGGTAAACAGGCACTATTCTGCGACAAACCGCTTCCTCCATCTGTTTTAACTTCATATCTCTTGTGTCTTCCATATCGTTCATCTTGAGCTGGTCCTTTGAATCATTGTTGAACTACGTTACCTCTGCGTTATCACGTAGGCAAGACCATTCTTAATGCGCCCTTGAGGCTTTGCTTCACTTCACTTCACTCCACTCCACTGTCCCATCCTTCCGTGTCTAGTCCATCTATCTCTCTGAGTCCACACCACTTTCTGATCGCCTAGGTCTTAGGTCCATCAGGGTTTACCCCAAACTACGTTGCCTCTATGACATCATGTAGGCAAGGCCATTTAGCAATGAGCCCCTAAGGTACTAGGTCAGTCCTTTAGGGTCTGTCTCTCCATGTCTGTCTGTAGTCTCACCCATAATAAGTCGATCCTTGTCTAAATTGGGGGCAACTCCTTGACCTAGTTACGGATTTGGATTCTTGAGTGCCACCTTTCTAAGAGGATACCAATAAGGATTGCGATACCTTTCACTAGACAAATAAGAGCAACAAAGCAAGCTACCCAACAACAAAGTTCTTGGCTCAAAACATCAACCTATCCAAAGCAGAGCACCATAGCGAAACACTCAAGCTAATTCTATATCAATTATGGCAAAAAGACACATCTAATGCAAAGAATGTTTTGTGAACAGGTTAACTTACAAGGTCTTGGATTTTTGTCATTATGTCTTCCTATGCTACTTGAGGATGCCAAAAGCTAGAGATGCTATGATGGGGGCATAATCATTTTCTTTGTCTGCTACTTGTGGATTAAACTTTAGTAATGTGATGACTTTTGTCTAACGACATGATCAGCAAAAGATCATCGAGGACTCTGAGGTCTAAACATAAAAAGGGGCAATCCTTGTCTATTGAAATGCAAGAAGTACTCAAGTCATCTAGATTCAAGTTTGACTAGATGCTTGTATAACTTGCTATATCAAAAATCCATGTAAGAAGTACTCAGGTCATCTCGATCTAATTATACCTAGATGCTTGTATTTTCTTACAACATTTTAAAAGCCCAATGATGAAATAAGCACTTCAAAATAGTTGCTATATCAAGGTGACAAATATCCATATCCATATCCATAACGTATCCGATTGCGTCTCATATCTGTATCCATATCCAATTGCATTTCTCCATATCCCATCCAATAAAGATCCAAAATATAGCTAATCAATGTTTACAAAAGCTTGTGATTTCTTCTATCGATCAAATTTCTATTTGTCTTCATATCTCTCGTCAACAGTTCTAGCTGTCAATCTGAGTAGTGATCAAAATGCAAGTTTATCCTTAATCCATACCAATTGAGTCAAGCCAATCTTGTTGAATTACCCAATCGCAATCAGTGGTCTTGATCCTAATCTTATCGTAAACCATATCAATCAGTCATAACTATCCTTCATGTTGCTCTAGGGATATATCATTCCTCGCCATGACAACACTGTCGTATATTGTTATCATATCAAATATCTTAGATAGGATGTTGCATTATTGAAACCAGACCTGGAGTCTTATACGACATGTTTCATTCCTGACACCAAACATCATCTATCTATATCATTGGTTTACCGCTTGATCGGGGCAATACCTTGCCTGTTCTTGTATCATTTGTGCATTCTTGCTTGCTTGCTTGTGTATGTCATCATTTTATCTTGCATCACATATCATTCACCATCTTTCTTCTGCATCCAACCATTTCTTCTCATGTTTCTCCTCTTCTTCATCGTGAGATTGTCCACCTCACACCTTTCTACCGTCTTCCCATCCAATCTCCTGAGGGGGCATCCTATCGTTAAACTTGTACTAGGGGCAAACTGAGGCATGTATCACCATCAAAAAAAAATTTCTTTGAAACAACATGATAAAACACATTGCATCAAAGAGGGGCAAAATGTATACACCTAAAATTGGCATGACTCTACTTAAATAAATATTTTAAATATTTATTTCATTATTCACATTCTTCTATCAATAAATAAATAAATTTCATTTATTTACCAGATTCATTTCCTCTCATTTAATTAAATAAACACATTTATTTAATTAATTAAATTCATATACATCACCTTCATTCTGCTAAATAATTAAATAATTTTAAGTATTTAATTAAAACCTTTTATTCTTCCAAATTTAAATAAAATATAAATTTTATTTAAATAAAATCTAAATCCTCCACTAAATAAAATATATTTTTATATTTTATTTTATTCTTCAAATATCTTCACAAAAATAAAATATATTCTTATATTTTATTCCTCTCATTTATCTACAAGATAATTAAATAAATCTTTTTATTTAATTATGCATTCTTATCTTCAAAAATCATTCTTATCTTCCAAAAATAACCTTCCTCTTGTCACACAAAAGTAAAACTCTGAGTTACAAAAAGCAAAACAAGTTTTAAAGCATCTTTAAAGCAAATCTTTTCCTAAAATAGAGAAAATCAAATCTTATCCTCATCAAGAGAGGAGTTAACTCAACTAAGCTACTTTTGGAATGACATGTGTCCTTCTTCTATTGGATGCATGTTCCTCAACAATCCTCCTCTGTTGATTCCTTCTTTTCTTCTCAACCATTGATCTTCCCTCACTCTCTTCTATAAATACAACTGTCTTCTCTTCATTTCATATCTGGATTTTGTGTAGACTTATGCTGCAGAGATATCGGCGCGCCCTTGGCACCCCTACTCCCATTTAAGCATTCTCATTCATACTCCATTTTTGTATTTGAAGCTCATCTTCAAATACATAAGTATCACAGCCATTCTTCCTTTGTCATCTTCAACAAGCAAGCAAGCAACTAGCTTCTGAGGGCTTCACAATCAAGATCAAAGAAAGATAGGCGAACTACGAAAGGTGAAAGGTAAAGGTGCAAGGTATTATTTGTTTTAATCTCCTTTTATCTTCAGATTATGTAGATGTTTGGGTTTTTATAATCTTATTGATTAACTTATTTCCCCCCACACAAGGCACAACAAATGGCAACTCTGTTGGAAAATGTTTCAAAGCATTTCTAAGATAAACCTAAGTTTCAAACCCAGAATGTCTGTGTTTCCCGCATGCTAGACAAGAAAACATGATATTCTATCAAAGAATCAAAGACCACTAACCGATTCAACCATCCATATCCTAAAAAATTGAGTGTGTGCAATTGCATTCATTCCCATCCCTTGGCAACTAAGTTTACCCAAGATCCTTCGTGCTAAGCTATGAAGTTGGGATCACTTTACCACCAAGAGAATGCTCTTAATGTGGAGATGTGATGAGCCTCGAGGGAAGTAAATAGTGATTCTTCCAGTAATATTTCTGATACAATGGTATTTGTTGCTGATAATCTTTAGACAATATTCTTCATGTGAGAGTCTTCAAATGACAATCTTTCATATTGATACTTTGTAGTGGGTCTAGTGTTGAAAAACACCTTTTATTTTTACCCAATATAGGCTAGCAGTACTTAGTACCACCTTCCATCTTCATCTGGATCCATAGTACTTGGGGTGGGTGGTAAAATGGGAATCCAAACCTTTTCATTTATCACAAGATCACCTAGACTCACTTAGCTACTTCAAGATCATTTAAAGTGTGAAAGATATATGGTTAGAAAATCTTTCAGGTGCACCAACTAACGACTCCTTTCCAATGAACAAACATCATACTCCCCGATATAACAGTGGAACCCATAACAAGACCTGAGAAGAACTTCAGCTTCTCAAAGAAATATTCCAAATTACTTACCCAACAAAGAAGCACTTGCAGGTCTGCACAACTGCCACCACATTCGAGAAATGGAGAACCCAAGCAAAGCAAGTACGGAAGCAAAAATCAAAGCAAACAAGCAACTAGCCTAAACAAAGCAAACTACTCTAACCAAAGCAAAATAATAACTAAAAACTAAAGAAAAGACAAAGTAGAAACTAAACTAGAAAAGTAGACTACTAACTAAAACCTAACTAGAAACAAGCAAGACTATGTACAAAAGCTTCAAAAAGCAAGTATTTACACTCCCTCGTGACTTATTTCTTAGGACATACAGGAGTAATAGGGTGCATGTCAATGTCCTGAGTCTAGAAAATTCATCTTTATACTTTGAAAAGAGAGGTAGAGGCATGCTAGGTTCCTGTTCAGGATACTAGTCATGTAGGATCAACAGTCGAGGCAGCTCAATAGGACCATGATCAATCTAGATGCAAGTTGTCTTACCTAAATCGACATAATCAAATTGATAATCATTAAAACTGAGTGAAGAGAGGGAAGATACAACCTGATTTACAGTACCATCAGTTGTGTATGTAAGTTCATCATCTTGCTACATTGTACCACTGACTTGTACACCTTCGGGAGGTCTAAGTTCATGCTAGATCATGTCATGTGCACTAGATACCTCTAGAACATTGAATGCTGCAGCAATCTCCCAAGAAAATAGGAAATCTAGACAATCTTTCTCAGAATGTGGATTATCTGGATGAATTCAACATGAATTGGCTAAAGCAAAATTTGACATATGTGGTGAATTACCATGCAACAGCATATCCTTACTCATTGTTGACACCAACTCGATGATGTGATCAAGTGATTGACATGAAAAAACTTCCAAGCCATCACTTTGTAGGATAGTTTGATTTTTATTCTTAGATTACAGACTTATACTTTCTTTTCTTATCATTGGATCAGCATCAACCATGTGGAGATCTTCTTCATTACATGTGTAAATAGGAGCAGCATGGGGAACATGTGTTATACTTGAATCTACTTCATCAAAATTAGTCACATTCTCTGATAAAACTTCCTCTGCACCAATCAGCAATCTTCTTGTTTGAATTAAGGACTGGCATTGGGTTGGCAATTTACTGTCTACAGCAACAACAAGGTCTCTTTCTTCTTGCATAGCTAGATTTATGATGTCAATGCTACCTTGAAGTGATGCATCATCTTCTTCTTCTTCATTTGACTCAGTTGAAAACTATGTGGGAGTAACTGTAGTGATCTGATATGACTGATCTTTGTAGTTCACCATGCTGATATACTCAGAAGCTTGATCATTTTTCATCAAACAATTAGATTGTGGTTCAAGCGTGTTAAATGGAACAATTTTCTGCATTGTTGTCCATGACTGTTCTTCATTTGGAGGACTGATTTCTTCTTGTTCTTGCACATATCTGATATGATCATACTGCTGTCCCAACCCAAAATTATCAACAGTCTAAAATGAACTGTTGTTCTCCATCTCTGCAGCAGCAAATTCAGCCTTAGGACTTGATATCTATGAATCATTTGGATGCTGATTTGCATCTTCAACATGACTGTTCATCAAATCTAATTTAGCATCTACCTTGTCCACATCTTTAGTAGTAAAAATATGTTCTTGCATCTTGTTGTGTTCATTGTCTTGTGACTACAAACTAAGTTTCAACCAACCTGGGACAACATATCCTTCAAATGAGTTGTCTGACTGAGAAAGAGATTTGAACCAGTCATGGAACTCATATTCATTAGTTATGTGACCTGCAGACTACATACATTGTCTACCATCATCATCTGGACATGTATTTTGGTAAATAGCTTCAATTTTTTCCTTATGCAATTTGCCCTTTTGACATGGACTCACAAGTCCTGTAGCCTCAACACTTTGAGTGCTTTTGACTGAGACATGACCACATTTATATGCACCCATCCGAGCTGCAACTCCTTGTGAGGTCTTACTCTGAATATGGTTGTCATACCCACACCCTACTTTAGGCTTATAAATTTCAAAAATAGGGAGCAATCCTTTTAACTACAGATCCAACCTTTGGAGAAAAGTTAAACAGTCAATCTTGTCATGTAGCTCTCCAGGATGTACAGTGCAAACCTGAGGTGAACTAAAATCAAGTAAGGTTAGTGGAGGATACTTCACCCTGATTTGCCTATCTAACACTTCTTTGAAAAGTGGGATGTTCACTTGGAAGTTCTCTTCATGATATGACTGTTGAGATTGTCCCCTGAAGAATCAAGGGATTTCATGACTGAAACCCTTATATGTGTCCATTGGATCAGAATTTTCTATACATTCACTTCATTTTAGCATGTGCAGTGAACCAATAAAACTGAAAGCCTACATAAAATCTTGGTTCAGCTATCCTTGATGAGTGTTTTAGCACACAACAACACAGATATGATTGCTGCTATCACACCTCTCTTGAAAAAGACATCCTATCCAAGATAGGCCTGCCCTAAGGATAATATAGCTAGGTCTTAGCTTTCTTGGAATGACTCAATGGTATGTCTAGCTGTGCCAACAAGGGGTCTTACACAAAATGTAGGGTTTATTAAATATGACAGCAATTCAAGTGTAGAAACCCTAGATGGTTCAGACTATGAAGTCTAAAATTTTAGCAGATGATCAATGTAATGCTGCTCAAACCCTAAATCTACCAAAGCTTGATGTAAAGAAAATGCAAAAGGAAAGGGAGAGAGAGAAGGGATAAGAGATCTTAAGTGATAGTCACAATGGGGTAAAATGACACAGATACACAAATACTTTCAAAAAAACCATTCCTTGTTTCACCAGGATAAGAAACCCAAAATGTTGTAAGAAATGATGCAATATTCAAAGGATCCTTATAATTTTCAAATTGCATTCACTCATTAAACACCCAGACAATGGCGCAACTTAACTAGTGGAATGCAATCGAACTATATTTAATGACAGGGCCCAAGGTAATTATACACAGAACTTACCATCAGCAAGCACTAATAGTATGCACCAAAGCATTCATCAGATATCTTAACATTTACCCATCATTGCAAAAGCACAACTAATTAAATTTAGATTGATATGAACCATGAAAACCAAAGAGGATAACACAATAACACAAATTCCCAGTAACCTGCAAAACTTGCTTTGTATTGATCATAATTTGGCAGCGTCAGTATTTTAGTATCTGATCTCACATACAAATGAGAGAAAAGGATGGCCTATTTGTAGACAAGGCACCATACCAAGCTTTTCAATGGATGGTGGAGATTAACTCAACACTAATGGTCCAGATTACACGACATTTAATGAAGTACATCAGTTTGTTACATTTTCAGATTTGCATTTGTCCTTTAGAAAAAAGATAAAATATAGCTTGCAAATACATTGAATCTGGACAAAATGGATACCCATTTGATTGTATATGATGAAAAGTCAATTTTCAAGGCCTAATAAAGTTAAAATAGAGTCACATGACACTTGAAAATATGAGCTAATGTAGATTCATGAGATTCCAAGTGTTGACTGGATCAAAAGGTGTATGTGGCACATTTTTGGTGAAAGTGTATCCAACTAGAAGCTTGCTGGACCAACATTGTATGACTAGATGACTGTGACAGCTCTGAACAAGTCAAAAAATAGCTCATTGTCAATGTCACCTTTGTATAAACAACCATTTAAATCTAGTGATTTTCACATGATTTTATGTATTTTTTTCCATTTTCAAGTACCCATTTGGCCTATATATTGATCTAGGAAGTTTTTGTGGTCATTAGAATCTATTTGCAGACTTTTATTTCATATTTTTCTAACCTTTTCTGTAAAAGGTGGGATTTTTGGGGGTCACAGACTTTTCATGTGTAGTAGCATTATTATCATAAAACATGCCAAAAATCCACAAAATCTTGGTAAAATGTTCATCATGATATGGTAAATAGATATGCAATTCAAATCCATCAAGAAAATCCAAGTTGCCATTTGAAAAACTCAATTTCTAGGCCAAAATGTCAAAAAGCATGGGTTTTGGTTGCCACGGACTAAAAGTCGGTGCAATGCAATTCTAGTGTAGGTCGAAGAGGTTCATTTTTAGTGCAAAATGATTTTGCACTACTTTTGGGTGCCATCAGCTTGCGCAAGTTTGGGCTCGGGCCGACTAATAGTATCTCATAAGGTCGGTCAAGGTGGATTGTAGTGCAAGTCAGTAAGGTCAATTTTTAATGCAAAACGTAAAAGGTTTAGTTGGCAGGGATTTTCAATGCAACTGACTAGCATGAGATTTTCTATCTACCAACCAAGTGTAGTGAAGGCAAATATTAGCGCAAGTCGGTTGAAGCCCATTTTAGCACTTTTCTTTGAAAATGTCTCAGCGGGGATTTTTGGTCCGATTGACTTAGCAGCAACTTGGAGGGAGGTCGGTTGGAGGCGTATTTAGTGCTAAGGTTAGTAGAAGTGGTTTTATCACAAAAGTTGGTAGGGGGTGTTTTTAGCACTTTTTACAGTTGGGGTCATTTTTGGCACCAGATTTGGAAATGTCTAGGGTGAAAGTATAATTAAAAATATATTTAAGTATAAGAAATGAATTTCTTATACTTTAAATATTTTTAAATATACTTTCAGGATATTTGAGATAGGTTCCAAATCCATAGGATTTCACATGCAGATTCTAGAATTTTGAGGTTCCATCAGATTTTAGACTTAGCCATTTTTCAGTATTTTCAGGGTTTCAGACTTAGCCAAATCAGGGCTTCAGGACCATGTGACAGGATGAAAGCAAATGAACCCTTGAGTGAAATCTTGTGGAATTTGACACGATTTTGTTACTGTAAGACCTAAAAACTAGGAATTTCAACTTGATACATCCTATAAAAGCAATTTCAAAAGCAATATCCAGTGACATGGGATTTTGGAGCAAAATGCAGTAACACCCAATTTTAGAGCAAAAGGCAACAAATGGCAATCTTTCAAGCACAAGACCACTCAATACACTTCCAAATCAATCATGCATGACATCAAATCACTGCAAAAATGCCAAGAACTCAAATCTATAACAAATCATGCATTCTAAGCATAATTTCACCTTCCCATCATCATAAGGCAGAAAGGTTGAGACTCCAAGCGAAAGCAAAAGAGGGGGTCTCCATTTTGTAAAATGGGGCATGTGTGCAAGGCACAACACCACCCTAGAGGACCAAAGGAATTTGGAATAAAATAAGGCTCCGGAGATGACTCAAGAGATGCCCCCAGGAATAGCGTATCCTTTGCCTGCAGCAACTCAATCCTTGGACCAAGAGGCCAACAAGGAGCTAGCCAGGGATCTTTTTGGGGCATCCTCAAGCCTGGCGGATACAAATCTAGTAGAGAAAGCTATGGAAAGCAGTGAAGCTCATAAAGAAAAGGATCTCAAAGGAGTAAAGGTTGATTCTACTCTAGAGCATTTAGGTTCTGCCCCTATCTTAGAATATATAGGACCTTCTCCCCTAGCAAAATCAGAGGAGGAGGATCCCCTCAGAGAAGAGCAAGTGTGGTCCCCTAAGCAGATGATTGGATCATCCAAGTAGAAGAAGATTTCCTATTAAAGGAAATACGCTTAGGGAAATCAAAGAAACTTGGGATTAAACATAAAGAAGCTAGACGACTATCTCCAGATTGTGGGGAAGGTAAAAAGAGGTGGAAAAATCAAAACATTGAAAAATTGAAGGAATTTGACAATGCGCAAGGTCAATAGAAGATCACTTGAATTCTGAGATCTAGGAAAGGAGAGAGCCTTTCCAAGGGCCAATGAAGATCTCCTCATGGAATGTTAGGGACTTAAATTCCCCTAACAAGCAGCGCTTGGTCAATCACTTTTTGGATCTATCTAAAGTAGACATTTTCATATTGCAGGAGACCAAGTTGGCTGAAATAGAAATGTAGAGAGGGAAAAGGAGGATGAAATTATAGGAAGTAATTTCAAGTCAGGCAACAGGGGCCTCAAGAGGCCTGGCACTGATGTGAAAAAAATAATTTGTTAAAGTCAAAGAATTGGCAAAACATAGGTTCTGATTGGCAAGTAGAGTGAAAGGAGTGGCAAAGAAGGCAAGTTTTATTATGATTAATGTATATGGGCCAGCCTCTCTGGCTTCTAAAAGATGAATTTGGCAGGAATTGGAAACCTTTTTGCTTAGTATGGAGAGCCAAACTGTCATAATAAGAGGCGATTTCAATGCCATCCTTCATAGTCAGGACAAGCTTGGTGGGGTTTAGAAGAAGTTGTAATCTCAAAAGGATTTTGAAACCTTTGTGGAAAGAAATTCTCTTTGGGAAGTGCCTATGAGAAATGGTCAGTACACATGGACAAACAAAAGAAAAGGCTTTCGCAACATATCAGAAAAACTTGACAAATTTCTGGTAAAGGGCAATTTGGATCAGTTTCCCTTTACTTTAGAATGCACCTTAGTTCCCTTTTCTAGATCAAACCATTTCCCAATAGATCTCAAGCTATTTGTGGATGCATCCCAGGCCCATTGCCCCTTCAAGTTTGAAGAGATGTGGTGCAAGGATCTGAATTTTCTTGTTGAAATTGAGGGATGGTGGAAGGAGATCAAATTTGATAGCTCAAAGATGTTTTTCTTAGTGGAAAAGATAAAATACATTAAGAGGAACCTGAAAGAATGGAACAAGAGGCATTTCAAAAATATCTTTGAACAAAAAGTAGAAATTAAGGAGGAAATTCAACTTCTAAATGAGGAGGTTTTCAGTCTAGGTATGGATCAAAGTAGATATGTGAAGGAGAAAGAGCTGATGAAAAGACATGTAGATATTCTGGCAAAAGAAGAGATCTTCTGGAGGAAAAAATCAAGAGAAGTTTGGTTGTTGGATGGAGACAGGAATACAATTTTTTTCATAATTTGACAAAAGTCAGAAGATAGATGAATCGTATCCACCAGGTTAGCATGGGAGATGACTCCATCACCTAAGATTCAGAGAAAATCAAAAAAGAAGTAGTAACTTTTTCAAACACCTTCTCAACAATTGGGAAGGCTCTAATTTGAGACAGTCAGAAGGTCTGGTCAGGCTCATTACTGAAGTCATCACAGAGGAGTAGAATAAGATGCTAGATGAAGCCTTCTCCCCTAAGGAGATAGAAGAATCCCTTTGGAAGTTACATCTAGATAAAGCCCCTAGGTTGGATGGGTTCCCAACAGCCTTTTTCTAAACATGTTTTTCACATTGTGGGACAGGATGTTTGGGTAGCATTGGAAGACTTAAGGAGCAATAAAATTTTTATGAAGGAAATAAATAACACTCTTATAGCTCTAGTACCGAAGAAGGCGAAAGCCATTGCATTGGAGGATTTTAGGCCAATTTCTCTTTGCAACAACATATACAAAATTTTGGCCAAAGCCACCTTGAACATATTGAAGAAGATACTACTGGAGGTAATAGTAGAAGAGCAAACCGGTTTCATTCTAGGGAGATACATACAAGATGGTGTCATCAAAGCCCAAGCAGCAGCCCATTTAGCATAGAAATTGGGAAAGCAAATGATGATGATTAAGTTGGACATGAAAAAGGCATATGACAGGGTAGATTGGAGGTTCATTTTCATGGTATTATGAATGCGTTTGGGTTCAAAAAAGATTAGTTGAACTGGCTCTTCCTCTTTGTTTCTAGGCCAAGATTGTCAATTCTGGTTAATGGATCTCCAAAAGGATTATTTTCATCCTCTAGGGGTCTCAGGCAGGGGGACCCTCTCTCCCCATTCCTCTTCATCATTATGGCTAACGCTCTAGGGAGACTCTTTCATCAAGCTAGAATTGAAGGGAAAGTGGAAGGGTTCTAGATCACAAGCAATCTTAGTCCCATAACTCATCAGTAAAATTTCACTGATGACATAATGCTCGTTGGGGTGGCAAAAAATAGAGAAGCAAGGGGCATAAAAGAGCTCCTAGATCTTTACTCAGAAGCCTCGGGACAAGAAGTGAATGGACATAACTTGGAGATTTATTTCACATCTACCCCCCAAGAAAGCAACAAGAAATCTTAGGAATCCTAAAATTCAAAAAGGGTTCCTTACCCAATATTTACTTGGGTCTTCCCCTGGCCTCAGGAAAAAGATCAAATAAACTTTGGGAGCCCCTCCTTGACAAAGTCTTGAATAGGGCAGCTTCCTAGAAAGGGAAGTGGTTATCTTGGGAAGGAAGGATAACGATGCTAAATGCTACCTTGGCAGCCATACCTATTTATCTCATGTCACGCATCCCCCTCTCTGCCAAGGCAGATCATGCAATGGCTGGTATTTTTAGAAAATTCTTTTGGTAAGGCTCTTTAGAGAAGAGTAAGGTGGCTCTCATTGTTTGGGATAAAGTGTGCAAGCCACAAAAGGATGGAGGGGAAGGGATAAAGCAACAAGTGCTACAAAACAAAGCTCTTGGGGCTAATCTAGTCTAACGTCTCTTAAATCAACCTCATCTAAAATGGGAAAAAATCATTCAATAGAAATATTTTGGGAGCTCAGACTCAATGGACATTCTCTTAGTCTCTCAACTCTCGAAAGGGTCTAGGATCTAGAATTTTATGGTTTATTGTAGAGATCTCATAAGAGATCAAATGACCTAGGAGATCCACGATTTATACACAACCCCATTCTAGGACAACTCCTGAGGAGGGTATTGCCCCCTTTCCAATATAGAAGGCCTAGATACAATTAGGATAGAATTGGAACAGAGAAGGGGGTCAAAGATTGGCAACTACATGGAGAGAAGAGTCATGGACGAGATGATCTTTTGGTCTTGGAAAAACTTGGACCTACCAAATGTACTAGAGGAAGAAATCCAACTTCTGAAAGCCCAGCTTGAAAATAGAAGGATAGCCTTGGGTAGTGGGGAGGATATTTTGGTCTTGAATGGAGTGTCACATGGTCTTTATAGCATCAAAGAGGGGTACATACTTCTAGAAGAGGCTTCCAACAACACAAAAATATTGACCCTTCTCTTTTGGCATCACTTATGTTTGCCCAAATCAGGGGCTTTTAGTTGGGCCACCCTACAGAGTAGAATTCTGACAAGAGATAGACTACAAAAACTAGGGTTTCAGGGACCCCCCAGATGTCCTTTTTATGAAAACTCAATGGAAGATGCAAATCATATCCTTCTAAGATGTGCCCTTGCTTAGGAGTGCTGGCAGTGGCTCTACACTAAACTTGGCTGGTAGGGAGAACTGCCTAATGACATTCTGAGGTTATCCCAAAGTTGGTTGGTGTTGAATAAAAAATCAACTTTCTCCTACCTCTAGATCATCAGCCCCTCCATCACAATTTGGGAACTATGGAAGGAAAGAAATTGGCAAACTTTTCAAAACAAAGCAAGGAATAGTTTCTCTCTGTGGAATAAGATAGAGGCAGTAATCATGGAGATAGCCAATTCACGCCTTCATTAGGGTGTTCCAAGAAAAATATCCTAGACGGAGTGGGATAATTCTATTTGGAGGAGGTGGAATGGCCTCATTTTGCCCGTGATAGTTGATAAAGGTGGGGGAAAAATCAAAAGCAGATAGATGAGATGCCTAGTGGAAACCATTGGCTGAGGGTTGGTGTAAACTCAATTTCGATGGGGCGGCAAGGGGGAACCCTGGAACCTCCGGTGTAGGATGTATCATTCATTATTGGGATGGGAAAGTAAGATAGAAAGATTCCATTCCCCTCCTAGTGGGAACCAATAATGCCGTAGAGTTTCAAGGATTGTTGTTTGGTCTAGAAGTGTGCCACAGTGATCAGATCAAAAGGTTTGAAATAGAAGGAGATTTGACTATTGTTGTCAATGTAGTAAAAATAAAAGTTTCCCATAGTTGGAAGCTACATGGAACCCTCTACCAAATCCTAGAGGCTCTCAGGGGATTCAAGGAAGTCACTGTGAATCATGTTTACAGGGAAGTGAACATGGAGGTAGACAAGCTTGCCAACTTGGTAGCAGACAGGGTTTACTTAATGAGTTAGCTCCCTCACATGAGATGGCAGCAGCCGGGCCCCGTCTAATCTAGGCTGACGTATGAGATCCCGGTGGAGAGTGTGAATGGATTTTTAGCAAAGAGCTTTTAAATCAATGATTTAGAAAAGATGGTTAGTTTGCATAGACTGCAATGAAAGGACCAACTTTCCTTTTCAACATGCTCAAACTGAGCTCTCCATTATAGAAAGGGGTGGTGCAATCATTTCTTGGCATCAAGAGTAGCCCTACAGAGTTGGCACATTCCCCACCACATACCAGTCTTAAATGATCGGATGGGTGTGATGGTCTATAAAAGCAGCAAGGGAAGAAGGTTAGCATTCATTCATCCTTCATTAGTAAAGCACATAGAGCCAATGGATTATCTGGAGAGACTGGTTTGCAAGAAAAGCCAAATTTCCTTCCTTGGAAGGATTTCAGACATTTGGATCTCTAGGATTTCTAAAACTAGTCACCCGCTCTCAATCGATGCGGTTAAGTGGGTCTTGGGGAAAGAATTTTTGTAGGTCATGGACCATTATAGAGTCAACATAGACATCTCTTCTCACTTCGTGGCCTCGCTTCTCGACCTAGGGATGGATAAATCAATGGTGGTATGGCTGGCCAAGGAGGTTTTCAATCCAGAGCTGCTTGGTGGTTTGGAGGAGGTAGTCGAAATGGCTAGGCTAGGGGTTGGCTTCCCACGAGTGTACGAATATGAGAAGTGTAAGGCAAGAGATGAAGACATTCTGTGGCTCCCTTTCCTGGCCAATTTATTGAGCTCCACGTTGGTAGACCATTGTGAGTGGGTGGAGAAAGGTAGCAGCTTCTTGAAGAAATTTTGCAATCTGGAACATATCTTTAGTGTTGAATGGCTCTATGAGTTTGCGGGCTAGGTCAGAGCCAAGGAGGAGGTGGTGGTTCTGGACTAACTGGCTAGTGTTAGGCCTAGTTTTTTTGTATTTATGTAGAGGAATGTCGAGAGGGTATGCATACAGTAGATAGTATGTCTGGTATGTTTTAGATCTAGTTCTCTACCAAAGAACTGACATTTTGATCCCAGGATGGGATTTCGATAAATGTAAACTATATCTTTTTGAATTTAATATATAAACATACGCAGCTATGTTGCAGCTTGCTCATAAAAAAAAATCATGATATAATTCTTATTGATATATGTTTTTAAAAAATTGTGTATATTTTTTTCTATATATTATTTTATGTGAGTAATACTAACTATTTATGTAAGATTTAATTAATAGGTATTTTATGGTTTTAGTTTATCTAAAAATAAATGTCCCTTTAAATTGATACTGACACTAGTATAGATATTTTTTTAAACAAAATGTGGAAATCATGTACATCATATTAAAATGTTATTTGATTTTTACAACAAGCAGATCCTGAGAGACCAAATAGGGCACCAAATCCTCATTGAATTACAAAACAAAAACAAAAGCATAAGCTTTTGACCAAACTCAGAAAACTCAAAAACATGATCTAGATTGGCCAAAGGCCTCGAGGAAGGGCATGAAACACTATAACTACAAACCCAAATAGAACACAAAGAAAAAAAATTAACCTTGACCATGTGAAAAGGTAAAATCATCATTTGGTAGAGGCAAAGGAGCTGGTAGAGTAGATGGAACCACAGGCAGAGGATGTGGAGCCTGGTCCAAGGCATACAATTGCAAGAAACAAATTGCATTAAACATTTCCTTGACTTGAATATCAAACCTCGGTGGTCACTGAAACTATGCATCTCTAGTGCAATATTGAGACCATTTCCACATCCATTACGAAAAGGCTTTTGCAAAGTATGGTAGATACACACAATTGCAGGAGAATTGTGTGGCAAGTCTATGGGAAACAGACCCCCAACGGTGCCTCACCAACAAACATGACATATTCCTCCAAGGATGTCTTCAACCTATCTACAGAGACCAAGTATTCATGAAGATAGAGGCCACCTTTGAGAAGAGTAGAATCCACGCACATTCTGGCAACAGAAAATCACTAACAATATGCCTAATTGTAAATTCCACATGAGGACAATCAATATCAAATACATGAGCCATCTTGGAAGAGTCATAAATTCCCACTTCCATATCCTCCCATTTTTTAGGGAGAATAAGGACCCTACAATTCTTCACCACCAGTTTCATGGTTGCTGAGCAGACATAGTCATAGAATAGACAAATATGCCAAGCAAAGAGATAAGAGGAATGGAGAAAAATAGGGGAGGGTACTTAAATACATCTATCTAAAAACCGCTAAGAAATATAAGTTCAGAGCTATTTTATTTAAGATTTTTTTGTTTTTCACATTGTTTATGTTGCAAAGCTATTTTTATTTACTTAAAACTTATTTATTTACTAAAAAATTATTCTATCAAATCATATTTATTTAAGATTTATTTTATAGTTTTAGTTCTTTTAAAATAAATATTAGTTATAAATAGTTCTTTTAAAATAAATATGAGCTATAAATAGTTTTTTTTAACATGGTCAAGATATGATGGTTCTAGATGCTCTCAGCATAACTAGTATACTTATCTTAGATAATTTTATGTAAAAGATGCCAAGAGATATCCTTCTCGATGTGCCTATTCCATTTACAAACACACAAATTAATTAAAAAATAGGCACCCCTATCTTTTACATATATTTAAATGTAATATAACAGATGCAACATGTAAACAATATTATTTTACATAAGATAATTGTACAATAATTTTATAGAAGAAAACTAGAACTAAAAAACTATTTAATTTTCATGAAAATGTGCCACACACATGACAAAAATTTTGAATTAGTACATCATTTCATATTCATACAAACAAATTTGTAAGAAATACATCACATCATTTGTCTTCTAATAATTTTAGTCTCCCTTCTGTAGTTTTGTAGTTAAAAAGTTGTTTTCACTTGAAATTAATCTTAGTGCTTCCAAAGACTTTACATGAGATATAGCCAAAATATCAACTCTATTCTTTCTTTTTGTTCTATGTCAATCGTGTCTTTTGGAAAAGTCAAACCTTGTGATTTGTGTATTGTTAATGCCCAAGCCAACTATAAGTGTAGTTGGATTGTGCATCCCATTTGTATCAATGTAATTAGAATTGTATGTGGAGTTTCATCTTTGAAAGGTATTAATTTTTAAGACTCTATAATTAGAGTCATAAGGATGTTTTACACATAGTCTGTCACCTTGAAATGGAAATTTTTTATCATGTCAAACTATGTTTGTATTTTTGGGGCCATGCTACACCAAGCAAGGCTTCTAGAGGGACTTAGGATACATTCAAAAGATATAGCATAAATATGTCAAAGAGGATGTTGGAAAACACTAAAGTTTGGAGGAATTTCTCCATCTCAAGCTAGTTTCTCACTCAAATATGGTAATTTGCATAAGAAGCATAATTATTCATTTACATGTCCCTTCTTGGAGAAAGGGGGTTTGGTAGTTTTGTAACTATAGATAGTTGAGAATGGAAGTTCACACTTTGAAGATAAGTAGGGATCTAGTGTAGATGAAACAAAGTGTGGATGGATTCCAAAATAAATAAAGAGTTTGTGAATCTTGGGCATTATACCCTTACAAGGTTAGTGAGACAACTTGATGGAGCACTATGGATGTAGCTCAACATGGATGGTTGTCCAATAAATTGGAAAATTTGTAATTCAGGAGTTTGGAGAGATAGAATCTAGTAGCTTAGGAATTCAACTCAGGAGCTAAACCTTTATGAGTGTTATGAGGTATTTTGATTGAGTTCTGCCTAGTTCAAGAACTATTTTTCAAAGAGAAGGTTCTAAAGAATATGTGGTTATGTTTGGTCGGCATGTTTTTCTTAGTGTGTTTTACTTTCTATACTATAAGCCTTAAGATCTAATATAATGTTAGTTAGGTAGTTAGTTGGTTAGGTAGATAAGTTGGTTGTATGGGAAAATAGACACATAATTTGATATCCCATATGATCAATTAATATTATTTTATAAATTCGATATTATTTGCTATAAGTAATCATGGTTTATTCAACATTACCTATACTCTACCATTTTCAATACTATATGTTTTGACATCTCCATTCATGTGGTCTATTCCCTTATTTATTTAACCTATGCATGAACACATTTCCTTGCACACATTACCCACTTTGATTCAACCCCTTTTCATGTCTTAGGACAAGTTCATGGTCATGGAGATGTCCTCACTATCACATAATTATCCATTTCAAATTCAAATTTGGCAAACTCCTATGTATACCTTTCCCACCAAGAACCAACTATCAAGCAATTTATGCAATATGTTGCTATGTCCTAATATTTAAAAGCATTCAATGCATTCATTTTAAAAATCCTAAAATTACAATTATGTGTAAAAGATAGAAATCTATAGATACAATTTTCTAAAAAATTATATATTTTTAACCTAGAGACTATACCAATTATTTAATTTTAGAATTATAGACCTATAAAGTATTATTTGCATAAAATAATATATACATAAAATATACATACATATATATATATATATATATATAATCTTTAAATAAAAATGAAATAAAAACATATTAAAAATTTTGTATGAATAATTTTGATTATTTATTTTATTTTATAGCTACTGTTTACTCGTCTTGAGAAAAAAAATAGCTGCCCATAAATATAGATGCATCAAAAACCTTTGTATCATTTAGTACCTAGCTTTGTAATAATTAAGTACAACATTGGATAATGATAAGAGTTCATGTTATTTATACTTTGTATAGATTACTTAGACGCATAAAACACACCGTTCAAAAGAAGTGATGTCTTAATTTCAATTCAGTTCAGCCTCAAGGAGGATGAATAAAGGTATTTATTCAGTTCAGCCTCAGGAAGGGTGAGGCTTTTATTCAGTGCAGCTTCAAAACAACTGACAAGAAAGAAATAATTCAGACAGAGTAAGAACAGTCTAAGAGGGACAAGATGGCATCTTCTCTAAACAGAATGGTCTGACAATTTAGAGCAATAATCAGTGATTAATACCCTACAGGTGCAGGTGCAGGTGCAGATCCTTGTCCGGAAATCAACTCCTTGAGCTGTTGGTCATTCACATTAAATGCCTTGGTCAACACATTTTGAGGAATGGGAGGATTGGCTGCAAAGACGGCAGATGCAACCACTTGAACGCCAGGCAGCTGGCTGTTAAGAGCAGTAATTGTAGTGGCATTTGATTCCCCGACGTTCTGCTGAAAATGCACTAAGCCCCTTGGTATCACATACACATCTCCCTTCTCCAACTTTTGTGAGAACAACACATTATTTGTGCTGATAAAACCAACCAAAACAGTGCCCTCCATTACAAATATGATCTCAGTAGCACGAGGGTGAATATGAGGGGGATTCAAACCACCAGGGGCAAATTCCCCACGGTTCATTGATATGCCTAGCGTGTTTACTCCTGGGAAAGTTTCTACATTACCTGCGATGATATTGAACCCAAAATTGTTGTCGGTTGAGATTGGATTGGCTAGTCCCCTAAACAAGAAATCTGATGCATTCACTGCCTTTGGGTCCTTGCACACAAAACCGTTCACCTTCACATTAGATTGAGTAATATCAGCCACACAGAAATCCTGCAGAGGATCTGGGTCTGATGCATTAATGGCCAAGATTATGGAAAGCCATAACAAGCAGCTCAAAGAAGCTTTGATCATTGTTCTGGAAGTTTTCATTTCCAATTGGCACTGAATGTTGTAGGATATGTGAAATGGAAATCAGTGCTTGATATGATTTGATCATACCAAAAGCAGATATTTATAAGAGAAATTAGGAGAATGAGTGTAATAGTATAATTGCTTATCCTAAGATTACCGTTTCCTCAGACTTGGTAAACCCAATATTTGAGATACTTGACAAATAATGGTGCTTAGATTTTCGTTTGGATAGATCACATAGGCGAATTTGTCAATTGTGTGCGCGATAAATTTGTTTCAATGGTTTTTTTTCAATTTCATTCACAAAGACAAAGATACAAGCTGATTTGCGTCACATCTACCTAAGAGGATGCATAAAATAGTTATTAAACCTAGTTGCATAAAAATCTGAACTACTAGAATAGGATAGAATTAATTGACTTTCCTCTACCATGAGTAGAACAGGGTACACATTCTCCGGAGTGCTCAGTCTACTATGGTGAGTATGGGGAATAGCTTGTATTTTCACATCTTTGACGAGATATAGAAATATCAAAGCTGATACCCGTCACAGCCACCCTATATGACAGAATTAGTGGACTTTCCACCACCATGTATAGAACCGTGTTCACAATGTCCCGATGGGCTTGTGACTGAGTCCGTGTAAATATTTTGTACATTTAACGATCTATTTTTTACTAGCGACGTCATATTCTTTCCTTCTTTGTTCCTTGTCTATCCACGCTTAAGTAGTACCAGTGTTGATTTGACTGACTTATGTGGAAGTCGGAGTTGTTTTCTCTCATTCTGCAATGTCTTTGTTTTCTCCCATGCATGTTTATTAAACAAGCAACTTTATAAATTGCATTTTACATTTCTAGGGATAATTTCATTCAAAATAAAATATTAGATTTAAATTGCCTCTAATTTAAATTAGAAGGAAGTTTACAACTGTTATCATGTGTCATTCACTTCCTTTTTATTTGAAGCATGAATCTATTTATACGTGGAGGTGAAACTTCAAATGAAATGGAAGTGAATGGCTATCAAGTTTATGTGATAATAATTGTAAGTGTTCTTACAATTTTTTACACTCTAGGCAATCTAGGTCTATTAATCTTTTTTTAATGAAATTTTCCTTAGACATTTAGGATGCAATCTATGAATCCATTTATTTACTGAAAATGAATAGAAGAAAATATAGCAACTATAGAATGAGAAAAGATAACTAACTCATTCGTAGATGATCTTTGCTTGGTAGCCCACCCATCAACACATACAAGCTGAAATGAAGCTAGTGCCAAACCCTCATAGTATGTTCTCTAATACTTTCCTCATTTAACCTTTGTCTATATGTCTACTACAATATTCTCTAAAATCTTGAAATAAGCATCAGGTTTCATTTTATGTTTGCATGTTAAGTTACTTGGTTATTGTTGGTGAAATTTTGTTTTATTAGTGGTGATTAGTTGTGTGTTAAGAGATGGGTACTAGTCATTGAGCAACATGGAAATTCATAAATGAGTGGCTATTGTTATGTTAGAATTAGATGGCTATGGGTGGGAGAAGAAATATGATGGGGTATATAAATGAAAAAGTTTGTGGCCTCCACTTCCACATAAGATAGTCAAATGAAACCCAATGCTAGTTAAGCATGGGTAGACAAGGAGAAAATAAGGTGTCCCAAATAAAAAATAGGTTGTTAATGTTAGAATTATTACATTATATCGTTAGAACTTATAGATATGTATTAACATTTTGTTAGTAATATGTAAGGTAGTTAATGGTGAAGTCCTCATATTAAAAGTGGTTGGAAATGTTAAAAGGTGCATCTTTTTGTAATCTAATCAACTCTCACATAATATATTTTTATATTTTCCATTTATATTATTTACATATATAAATATTTTATTATTCTTTATGTGGATTTGATCCTAGTTCGTACAATGGTATTAAAGCATGTAAACAAATAGAAGAAGGTTAAAAAAACATTATGTGTACATTTCTTGTTAAAATCTTTATTTGCATAACATGGCCATAGATGATCTTTGTGGTTTATAGAGTTAAAATTTCTTATATGTTGCTAGTCGTTACAAAAGTGAAAATATTTTGCAAAAAGATAAATTTTTCTTTACTAAACTCCATGCTACAAGTGGGTTGTGAATATATGCAATGTCACTAAAGACAACTATTTTGGTAATTCATTGTTGTAAAAGACAAGATTAAACTGGAGTTTTCCAATCTTACTTAACAATTTTCTTAGAATCACTATCTATTTTTTTTCTTGAATGAATTTAAAGTACTTTCTTTTCTTGCTTCAAGAAAAGCTTATTTCACAATATTTCAAGGCTTAATAGTGAAGGTAGTGAAGGGCCTCTTAATAGTTTTCCTTTCATAGATGCTTTGTGTTACAAATTTATGAAAATTTTCTATTGTAGAATGGTTTCATATGGGCTTAGAAGGAAACAAACATTTAAAGCAAGACATAGTATTTAGATAAAGGAGAATCGTTGACATTATTTTTATGAAATTAAAGTGGGCAATAGATTTTAGAGGGTCAAAATCAGTCTCTTCTCTCATATGCCAATAATGTTCTACTAATCCAAATTTTGAAATGCCTATGACTAGGAAAATGGTTGTGAACGGGATTTTTCTATCAATAGGGTTTCAAGCAAGATTGGAGGATGTAAATGAGGAGGATGGAGGCCAATGGAATGGGGTATTGGATGATGAAGAGGAAGAAAGTTTGCTTGATATATGGTTTGAGACATATTAGAAATCTTTTGAGCCATGCTTAGAGGCTACAATTGGTTCTACTATTGCCAAGGGTCCTTGAAGTGTTGCAGCATGGCAAAGTAGTCCTTTTGAGAAAAAAAAGTTGTTTTTCTTATACAATTGTTGTGAAGGATTCAATTTCAAATCTACATCTTGCTAGGGTAGGAACAACCTATTTATGTTGGCTTGTAGTAGGGGATGAAGCATGGATTCCTTCTCCCTATGTTTGTGAGTGCAGTAAAGTCTACTATTTTTCCTTGTCATTTTTGCTAGTGGGTTGATTGATATGTCTAATGGAGTGGCATGTGATCTCTATAGATGGGACTATACTAGATCTTGCCTATGCATCTAAGGATGTTGGTGGAAGTGATAGTCATGCTAATGTCCTTGCTAGTGCTATATGTGGGGAACTTGGTACATTAGAGGAGCTAACTTAGTCAAATGGGCAAGTGGTGGCTAGGTTGTAGGCTTATAGCAACTTTCATAATAAATGTTTGGTGGCAAAGAAGAATGATCTTGGTGTGTTTCATGTGGCTTCTTTAGATCATATTCATGCTATAGGTTATGATAGTGGGATACCTTTGAGTAATTCTTGGGTTGATGTTGTTAAAGGTAAGTCCTTCTTCTTTTCTACTAAGTCTATTTCTTTGGAACTATTGGAGGATGGCAAGGACATTTTTGTTAGGGTTCTTAATTTATTGTAGAAAGGTCTAGATTGAAAAATTATCTTATTGAAGATTTTATAGGAGCTAGTCCTAACATTGATCTTTTTAGAAAATGGACTAAAGAAACTAGAAATAATTTGGTCATGTGAAGATCTCATCTATGATAAATGGATTCTTTGTTTATCTCTTCTATAAACCATGAAGATAGTGGCTAACACCTATTGGATAGTTTGTGGTTTCTTGGTAAGGTATAGCTCTTCCATAGAAGATGGAGACTGGGTTTTCATCTAGAGAAATAATGCATTAATAGGGACCCCATCTAGGTTAGGATTCAAGGTTTATCATTGGAATATTGGGAGGATAAAGTTTTAACACTGATTGCTAACTCTTTTGGTCAACCCATTGCTTTTGATGTGGTAACTAAATCCATAAAAATACTTATTGTCTACCAATTCTTTTTGTGAATGCTAATGTGGATAACATATGCTTCATTATTTGATCACCTTGTCTTCTAAATTGGGAGAATGGGTGTAATAAATAATGTATGAAGATTCCTTATTTATGTGCCAAAAGTGCCTCAAATCTAGCCACACTACTGCTATCACTTTAAGAACAAGAGGAAGTAAAATTTGTGGAGAAAAAAAAGGGACAAAACAAGTTTAGGCACCCCCAAACTAATTTTGAGATGTCATTTCCTAATAGAAACAAGGAGGCTTGTCTGTCTTTTGTAAGGATTACCTATGAAGAAAATATTGATAATGTTTCTAGCTTTGAGCCCCTTCGTAGGATGCAGTCAAGTGTGAGGATTCTAGATGAGAATTGTAGGGGGACGAAAATTGTTAGTGAAATCTTGGCTAGTGCAATCTTAGAAGAAAATGTCAACAGCCCAATGTGCGTGGCTTTGCATTTTCTTGGCTTGCCCTTTATAATCAAGGAAAAAGGGAAGATGGATCTTGGCAATATGTTTTTTAGGATCCCTTTGTTTTTGTCTACTTCAAGTTTGACAAGTAAAAGAGGGAAATCAGCCAAGAAAAAAATCTACTTCAATGGGCCTATCAGTAGAGGCAATGTCCAGGGCTCTTTGGAGTCATGCGAATTCAAGATACCTTAAATTAGTTGGTCAGTTTCCTTTTTTGATGGTTTTCCCTATGTTTGTTATTTTTGTCCCCTTTGGTGAGGTGATATTTGGTATGGTTGGTGGTGGTTTATATATACTTATTGTTTTTTGTTCTTTTTTTGTTATTAGTGTGATGTTTGATAGAGCTTTTGAAGGTATGAATGCACATATGTCAAATATCACTTATGCTTTCAAGGACATCTTTGCTATTCCTGATAAGGCCTCCAAAGAATCATCCAAGACATCAGTTGGTTAAAGTGTAACAATGTCATATTGGAGGAAGGAGGCATCGGAGGATGGAGGATTTTCCATCATCTCAAGTTAGCTTCTTGCTTTGAGATGATGCTTTGCATGAGAAATATTTTTGGTTCTGGTTGTTTTTCTTTTCTTTGTTGATGTTGACAGATTTGAAGACTGTATGTTTTGTGAAGATTTTGTTTTTGAGATAGGTTTGGGATTTGGTGTTGAGCTCAATATGGATTGTTGTCTAGTGAGCTTCAGAGTATATGATCGAGAATTATACCCTTTCGCGGTCATTAGACAATGATAGAGATATGTCGTATCTCTTAGGGATTATTGTCGAATAATTCAAAACTCTGTGATTTGAGAGTTTAGGACTAAAGAGCTCAAGAACACAGCTCAAAGCTACACCTTTCTGAGGGTAGAGGAGACAACATGATGGAGCCCCACTTGGTTCAGGATTTTTTCTTTTGGAAAAGATCTTCTATAAAATATGTATTCATATTATGTAATCAACTTTGGTGAGTATATTAGCATTCAGGGGGAGTCCCTTGGTACTATTGTAGGAACAATGTAATAAGGGGGGAAATGTTGGCATAATAGTCATAGTAACAATGGTATTTCATTTTTTGCATTTATAGGCTAGTTTATGCATATTAAATAAATGTTAGTAAATAAAGCAATAGTTAGTTTGTTAGTTTGTGGGAGTTACATTCATGTATGGAGGTTATGTAGGTAGTTATCAAATAGTTAAAGGGAAGAGGCTTTTATAAAGCCAATGTAATGAAATGTGAAAATTATCCGAAGACAATAATATATTATTTTATGTTTTAATATTGCTGTGCAATAATGGTGTAACTATCTGCATTTTGTCCTACCATATTTCAATATATTTGATGTATCTTTTCTCATATTTATAAAAGGCTTCAGACCTTTTCAAAATCCCTCTTTTACCCTTAATAAAAGAAGTTAAAGTGGATGACATATTTTTTATGTTAAAAGGAGAAGGGGGTGTAGTTATGTGCATTAGAAATTTAAAAAGGGCTAGGGCATACTAATATATGAAGTGCTTCTAGAAAAGGGTTAGTAATATGTAGGTTAAGAGTGTCCACCTAAGGAAGATTTTTTTTTAGTATTTGTTTGAGTTGATTGTATGAGCTTTGACATAGTTGTGTAAGGGTTCATTTTTGGTGGAAATTGTTGCCTATTTCTCACATCTATAAATAGTCATATGTAATGCTTGTACTTTTAGGGCTACTCATGTTACATTTGATGTAGTAGATAAGGCCTAAGAAGGTCACAGAGGAGACTGGAGGATACAAGAGACATGAGAAATTACCCCATCTGAAATTAGCTTCTCACTTAGAGATGGTCAACTATCTAAGAAGCTCTAGATCATCAAATTATTTTCCCTTTGCATCAAGGGGGTGTGTTCGCAGTCGTGAGACAAACTTTTGGTAACCAAAATCATGAAGTCTTGGTGTCCATAATAAGTTGAAGGAGGAATAGTTTTGGTAACCAATGTAGTGAAGTTTTAGCATCCATGATAGGTGACCTAATTAAAGGTGCAAAAGCCACTCTACTTAAATATCATCCACTTTAATGGTCAAACAATTAATAGTAAAGAGATATTATAGAAAAAAAAGTGAGTACCACTGTAGACACCCAAAATTGACTCATTATCACTAGCATTCAAACATCACGTCATTCATCATATGTATTTGTCTAACACACTTGAGCAATATCCCTAACACATCTATTTCTTCTATTAATTAAATAAATTAATTAATTCATTAGCTATTTCTTCTATTTCCTTTAAGCTATAATTAAACAATCTTTAATTATTTAATTATCTCCATTCTTCTATTTTAATTAAATAAATTTTATTTATTTACTTAAAAATTCCTTTCATAAACCCACTTTCTATTTAATTCAATAAATTGTATTTATATAATTAATTTCTCTTATCATTTATCTCATGAGCCGACATGTGTGCCCCTTTCATTTAAAAAAGATAAATGGTACTACATCCTTTATTTAATATCTTTCACATGTAGTACTTTTTATGTACACAATCACATTTGTCTTCCATCCATTTGTCATGTTCACATTCACCTATGTCTATCATTTAATTTTAGCCATTCACATAGCCACCGAATCTCCACCGTTGATTGATTTTGGTCGAGTTCTATATAAACACCCTCTCATTCCATACAATAGAGGATCTAGCATTCATATAGCGTCTACATTATCATCCTGAGTGTATTGAGCCCTTAAGTATTCATAGCATCCATTGAGTTTATCATCATTATCATCCATCCATCATAGCATCTCTTATCTTCATAATTGTTTATTGTTGAAGAAGCAATCCACATCATAAACAAGGAATCATACAATCTAGGTGATATTGCGCTTGAATTGTATGCTTTTAATTTTGTTTGGATTAGATTCTTTGATGATGGTAGGGTTAGGTTTTCATGGCTAAGCTTGATCTTATTAACCTAATTTTATACCTATCACATTTTGGCATGCCTAGTGGGACTCACATCTTTGATTAACTTTGCTATTTGAAGTTGTTTTTGTGAAGATTAGATTTTTCGAGCACTTACAGCAAGTTCCAGTCTCTTTTGAGCGAAAACTAGTTGCTATCTGAATATACTCATCACTTCTGAACTAAAACTTGTCACTTTTAACATTCTTGGATCGCTTATGAGCAGATAGTAGTCCCTTACTATCTGTTTTACATCACTTATAAGCTAATAGTGGTCGCTTATGCCTTTATTTGAATCACTTTTAATCTAACAATGATCACCTTTAGCTAATTGAATCGCTTATTGCAAAACTAGGGTTTTTGTTGCATTCAATTTTTCTTGCAGATCTGAGTCACTTATGACCCGTAACCAGTCACTTCTTACTTTTTCACATCGCTTGTGAGCTTTATCAATCCACATCTGGCATTCTCGGCATCACTTTTGATCTGTAACATTTCGCCTATAGCAGAATACAATTCACTTTTGATCAACAGTTGATCGCCTCTAGTAGACTGAGTCATTTTCAGTCCTTATCATTTGCAGTTTGATATTTTGGCTACTAATTGGGTATTTATGCAGCATCTTATCGATTGTCCAAGAAAAGGAGGTTATCAAACTACTAACATATCTATTTCAGCTTCAATTGGTCCAAGACTTGTGGTTTTTCACTAAATTAGGAACATTTGGGCTTGGTGCTTAAAATGAATAATTGTTTGCTCTGTGCTTGATTTATCTTTTTTGATTGCTTGCATGTGCTTGATTGTAACCCAAATTTAACAAAAAAAGTATCCTCTCCCCTTGCCTATCAAATGGATCTTGAGTGTATGAGAACTTGTTATTATCTTTAGAGGGCCTGCCTTCCCGGTGTGAGAAGGGATACAACCCAAGCGGTAATGGGCTAAAGCCAAGTCCTTCCAAACTGCTATATAAGAAAAGTGTTTGTGTCGAAAGCTACAAACAATGGGTGTTGTTATGTTATACCGATAGCCAACCTCCCTCAAAACCCTCTAATGTGTAACCCTTGAAGTTTGGGAGACTCCATAACAGAGAGTAGCATTGCCATATATATAGCCACCTGAATGGATGCCCTTATTAGCAACTTTGTGTAGTAGCCAAAAACCTTCTATTTGTTGACACAAAAGGTGGGACCTTTGAAGCCACCCTGATTCAAGTGGTTCTTAGAAGAGATAGCAGGGACAATCCTAAGGTTTGGTGGGGGGACAAGCCTTGGGAAACCTAGATCTTGGTATGCGTGAGAAGTGTGTGCCGTGGAGAAGAGCCAGTGCTACCAAGATCCTGAAGCTATCCGTTTTGAATAAGCATGGCCAGGGGATTCAACAAATACAGTCATTTCCTAGCCTAGGTTGTACAAGTTTGTGATTGTTGTGAGTGTGAGTGACTGTAATTACTATTTTCTTGTCAAAAAACACAAAATAGACATATTTCCTCACAGACACAGTCGCTTATGAGCTTAACTGCCCGCATACAGACAACTGGATCACTTTTAAACAACAGTCAGCCACTTTTTGCCTAAACTGGATTGAGTATGCAACGGACAACAAATTCCATGCTATCACACTCCACCTCGAATATCTGGCGGAGAAATACCATGTTCATAGCTCCCTGCTAGATGGGTTCTCCCTCAACTGGTGGAAGAAATACTTGGAGATTTGGAGACTAGAGTGCCATTGTTATAAACCAAAGATGAAAGAAGCGTTGATAAATAAGATACAAGGCAAGGTGACATGAGATTAAAATAGACAGACAATATATAAGTTGTAGAAGATACATTGTCTGATTAATGAGAGTGTTATGGCGCATCCACACGAAGAACAAGGAGGCTACGTGGCTAAAGACATGGAACTTGTACTCTTGCTAACTTGACTTAACCTTAAATGCCAAGAATGATCTTGCATCACAAGATCTCCATATTTAAACTTCGCACGATTGATCCCACAATACATGATCTCCATTTTAATTTCACATGATTGAAGCCGCCATCTGGGGTTCACAGCAAGTTCTTTGAAAGCTTAGTTAATGAGATTACGAGCCCCTAGAGCAAGATGGGGAATGTTAGAATTATTACATCATATAGTTAGAACTTATAGTGGTGTATTAATATATTTTATTAATATGTTAGGTAGTTAATAATTAAATTATCATGACAAAGGTAGTTTTAGAAGTTAGAAGGTCAAAACCTTTTATAAAGACTGCATCCTATATTTTTTTATGCTCCTATAAATTTCTATTATGATTTTGTATATTTATCCTAATTCCTAGAATTAAAGGTACAAAAGCCACTCTACTTAAATATCATCCACTTTAATGGTCAAACAATTAATAGCAATTTTACACCTCATTCACAATAAAAAGGTAAATATTTGTCTTAATTTTATTGGCCAAAATTCAAGTTTGACTGTTAAAGTGGATGATATTTAAGAAAAAGGTAAATATTTGTCCTAATTTTATTGGCCAAAATTCACATTTGACTGTTAAAGTGGATGATATTTAAGAATAGCATCTAACCGGTCTGAAAACTGGGAACACTGTTCTATACAGGATCGTGGAAAGTACGATAATTCTATCAAATTCTGTAGCTGTGACAGACATCAGCTTTTATAGTTTTTTTATCACCTAAAAGGTAGGAAAATACAAACTCTTCACCATAGTACATTGGGTCCTCCAGAGAATGTGTACACTGTTCTACACGTGGTAGAACAAAATCAAATAATTCTATCCAATTCTAGTGGTTCAGTTCTTTATACAACCAGTTTATATAACTATTTCTTTCTACGCTAATAGGTAGCTGTGACTCAAATTAGCTTATATCTTTTTATCTGTGTAAAGGATTAAAAAAATTAAAAAAAGAACAATTCAAATGAATTTATCCCACCCAGAATTGACAAATTCGTGTGATCCATCCAAACGGTAATCTAACCATCATCATTTGACAAAGTATCCCAACTTATGGGTTTTACAAGTCTGAGGAAACCGTAATCTTAGTGATGGATAATGCTTAACTGTCAACTTTTTGATCATCCTTATCTTCAGCAGTATAACCGACTCTTCTTCACCGTTATAGTTACCTTGCAACGTACTCCATCTTCCACCGCCTTTCTTCCTCTTCCACCGCTTCTTTACTCAGCACCGCTTTGTGCACCGCCACATCAGTTGGCTATAAATAATAATTGTAATGAATTGATAGTGATCGTCCTTGAATTGAACTGAACTGAAATTAGGACATTAATTATTTTGAATGATATGTTTTGTCCGTCGAAGTAATCTATACAAATGTAGATAAAGTCGTATGATTATCCAATGTTGTACTTATTGTTACAAACTAGGTACTAAATAATACAAAAGTTCTGATGCATCTATATGTAGGTGCACCTATAACTAAGAAAAATTTCTTTCTCAATACCAGTAAATAGTAGGCAAGAAAACTAGATGCAAGTGAGGTCATTTCAAAATTTTGAACAGTTTATATATAATTTAATATTTTATTTAAATATTATTGGATTTGATATTGGGTTATGCTCTATCTATGTGCCCAATGGCTATTTGAACAGAATTGAACTTTGGAAATGGTTAACATCATGTCTCCCCAAGGTTCCCTAGATCTTTGGGGGAGATTTTAACATAATACAATAATCATAAGACAAAAAAGGAGGGAACCCTCTAGAATCGAGAGGGAATGAGAAATTCTTCTGGTTAAGATTAAAAAAGTCACTCAACCTGGCAGACCCAATAGAAGGGGGAAAAATAACAGCAAAGGTATCTGGTTTTCTTGGTCAAACTGTCAGAAAACAAACAAAAGAATATATTGCATGCTTGATAGATTCTATTTGAATAAGGATTGCTTCTCTGTCATTCAAAAGAAAAACACAAACAAAACTCAAGTCATCCCAAACCCACTTTTTGACCATCACCCTATTAAAATGATAGTATCAATCAAAGAGCAAGAGCAAAGCATAAGAAGCTGAAAGGGATCCTTGTTTAAATTAAATTGTGAGTTACTAAAGGATGAAGACTGCAATCAAGGAATTAAAACCGTCAAGAATATATGCATGGCTAGGTATGGAGGCTAGGGAAATATTTTTTACTAGTCTAGACTCACTGAAGCTTGTAAAGCTATTTTCCAAATTGTTGGGAAAAAATATGCCTTAGATAGGAAAAGAGAAGAGCTATTGCTGTAGGAAATGTTCCTCCAGGTAGAAGAGAAATTACAAGATAATCCAAGGGATTAAGAGCTAAATATCCAATTTGGGAGAAATAAAACATAAACTAAGGAAAATTTAAATAAGGAAGGCACAAGGAGCTAGAATAAGAGCTAAACTCAACTGGTTACAAGATGGGGATAAGGGTGCTAAGTATTTTTTCAATTTGTTGAAGTAGAAAAACATAAAAGAAAATATTCAAGTAATAATGAAAAATGGTGTCAATCTGAACTCTCAAGAGGAAATATTGGAGGGATTTAGGAAGTTTTATGAAACCCTATTTAAGGCAGATGATAATAGGGAGGGCTGCAGGGAGGCCCAAGAACTATGTTGCAGAATTTGTAAAACTAAATTGACCCCAGACATGAGTAGGAAATTAGAACAAAAAATCACTAAGGAAGAGATTAAAAAAAGCTATCAATTCCATGAGCAATAACAAGTCTCTTGGGGCTGATGGGCTGCTAGTAGAATTCTACAAAATAAATATTGACTGGATAGTAGATGACCTCCTTGAACTTTATTCTAAAGCAATAGAGAAAGGGACTTTAGGAGAAGACATAAATAAAGGCATTATAAAGCTTCTTCTAGAAGGAGGAGATACAAAAGAAATGAAGAATTGGAGACCCATAACACTCCTAAATGTCTCATATAAAATTATTGTAAAAGTGTTGGCCTTGAGACTCAGAGATATCCTCTGAGATATTATTAGCCCAACCCAAACTAGATTTATTAAGGGAAGATATATACTTGAGAACCTGATGCCCTGCAATGGGCTAAAGACTCCAAGCAAAATGCAGGTATACTTCTACTAGATTTTGAAAAAGCATACCACAGAGTGGAGTGGTCCTTTATTTTTATGATGCTCAGAGCTATTGGATTTCCTAAATTATTTATCAAAATGGTTATGATGCTTTTTGTGGATGCTACAGCTCAGGTGGAAGTGAAAGGACAACTCTCTGCCCCATTTAAGATGGGAAGGTCAATCAGACAGGGTTGTCCCTTGCCTCCTTCTCTTTTTGTAATTGCTTCAGAGGCCCTTCATTACATTTTGAGATTAGAAGTAGTTGAAGGAAAAATTGAAGGCATTTTATTGCCTAATGGTGATAGACTTCTGAATGTCTAGTTTACAGATGATACTGCCCTTTTTCCAAGGGCAGAGAAAGAAGAGATAGAAGATCTAGAAAGAAGACTTGACATTTTCTACTTAACCTTAGGAGAAAAAATCTCCTACCCTAAATCTATCTTCTTGACTTGGGATGAATCTGTTCCTATTTGGTTCATGAGAGACAAATGGAAGTGGGGAGGACCTTCAATGCAAGTTAGATTTCTTGGTATTCCTTTTGCAGTTAGCCCCTCTCTTAATGTAATGTGGCATTGGCTTTTTACCAAAATTGAAAAAAAGATAAAAAATTGGAACAAATTGCACCTATCCTTAGATGGAAGACAACAAGTCGATCAAAAATTCCTCTCTGATTATGTACTATAGTTTACTCTTCCATGTGGTTGTTTGCCAACTACTAGTTTGAGATTATTCATAAATTGATAAGAAATTTCTTATGGTCTGACGGTAAAGGAAAACCAAAAAAACATCTTGTAAAGTGGGAGTGGTGTTGTGTTAGTAAAGAACTAGGAGGGCTGGGTCTCAAGAACCTGAAAATCCAAGGAATGACCTTGGCCTCTAAATGGGTCACTAATGCCCTAACTGGGGGAGAACCTTGGAAAGTTCTGGCAGACACAATATTAATATTGCTACTCCCTCAAAGAAGAAAGGTTGGGGTAGGATTGGTTTATATGATGCTCTGCTAGGGGAGACTCTCTCTAAGCCAGGGGGTCTGCAGTATTTTGTAGTATTTGGAAAGCATGGCAAATGGTGAAACCCTTGATTTTGGAAAGAGAAGCTATTAGTTGGAATAAAGGAGTCATTTGAGGACAAAGATCTATATGGTGGAATGTTATTCATAAAAACAAGCCATTGGCTTTGCTTCAAGGTTGTTCACAAAAAAATATAATGATAAAGGCCTATCCATACTAGCAGACTTGTTTGAGCAAGGAGTGCCGAAAGATTGGAAGCAAATAGAAGGCCAATTTTAGTTAGGAGATGATAAGCAAGTTGAACAATTCTCCACCATTCATAAAGCATTGATAAGCAAGTTGAACAATAGAATAGTAATAATAGGAGATGAGAGAATGGTGCAACTAAAGTGGGAAGATGGAACTCCCTTTTCTCAAATAAAGCCAAAGTTGATATATAAAATGATGACAAAATCATAGGACATTCCCCATCACATCAACCTCTCTTGGGCTAGCTCCTTTATAGATGAAGACCTTACTAGAACCTTTAAACTGTTGTGGTCTAAAGTCCTAGAACCAAAAAAGCCTCTTTTAAATGGTTGTTATTACAAAATAAACTGAACCTAGGAACTGAGATTGTAATTTGTCCTCTATGTAATGAGTCAAAGTCGGTGTCCCATATTTTCTTTGAATGTTTATATGCCAAGTATGTCTAGTCTTTTTTTTTATGGGTAATATTGAAAAGTGGTGTCCTACAGTTAATATGATTATGAAAGAAATACTTTCTGGTCTAATCAAAGGTCTGAATGTAAAAAATAACTATTTTTGGTTTGTCATGTCTTCTGAAATTCTATGATTTCTATGGGAAAAAAAGAATGAAGAAAGATTTCTTGGCAAGGAAAGAGGACTCACTAGGATTCTCTAGGATCTCACAGTTTTTAATTTCTATGAGCAGGTCACTGTAACAATGGATATCTCCCTTGGAAGGTTTAAAGAATTGGTTGAAATAGGTACAATGTTCTACAAAGAGGACATCAAAGAAACAGATTCTGTACAAGAAGCCCTAGGAAATTTGTTGAGAAGTTCTTCAATTCTTATACAGAGTTCCAAAAATTATATAGTAAATTGAAAGAATTGGAGAAAGTTGAAAGTGAGATTTATAAACAAATGGAGATGTCAGGACAAAACTATAGTCTCAACATAGAGTAGCTCAGAATCTCACCCAAGATTGGAACTATTCCTGGTTTAGATTCTTATGACAACAGTTCTAATAGGTTACACATATGGGACAAAGAAGGAGAATGGTATGATGACCCAAGCTTGGAATTCAAAAAAGTTGAAATGGAGGACTCTAGGCATGGCACTGAACTTGATGATAGTCAAGGGATGTATTATCAATACATGGAAGCAGCAGGAGAACCACAGGTTGTAGATCAAAATAGGGCTGCAATGGAGGAGATAATGGAAGAGAATGTCAGAGACAATGATTTGGGACAGTCCCCTCATGTGATTTCCTACAAAGATGGAGGAATAGGAAGCTCTCATGCTAGATCTTAAGACCAAGACAAGGACAGAAATTTATAACAGTAACTACTCTTAATAGATAATTAACAGTCAATAGAAAATGATTATCCTTTCTAATATATACTTTAGTTTTTGATCTATAAAACTTTCTATATATATTTGGAAGAAAACAGTTTTGGATTGTTGTATGTAGCAATTTTGGTGTGGTATCTCCAGCCACTATGATGTAATACCTGGTTATTTTTTAGTAATATTTTTGCTCGATTCTCAATCCAAAAAAATATTATTGGATTTAATAGTGAAACAGTCAATAATAATTTTATATTTCATCCAAATTAAAATTTGGAAAAAATAAAAACTATCTTATTTTATTGAAAAAAACATAATATTTAAAATAATCACAATTTAATACCAAAAAATATGTTTCAAATTATATTTATATACATAACAATTGAAAGGAAGCAAGGTACGTGGAAATGCTTCCTACACCAATCTAATGAGGGGAAACTAGTGCAAAATCTTTGATCCTTACAATTACAATTTTGTTAAACATATAACATAGAGATTAAATCAGAAAACAACATAGAATGAGAGTGACACATGATGTACATGGGGAAAAACTTTTCAGGTGAAAAACCCCACTCTCCAAAACCTTCACAATGTATTATCAGAACTGAAATGGTTTACATTACACTTGTAATGCAAGTACTTCCAGGAGTCTTCAAATGTCATTTCTAGAGTAATTTCGGTAGCATAACAGTACCTATACAAACATTATGCATACTACTACTCCAAACACCTCATTATATAGAGTTACAAGGCATAACTGAGAAGCTTCTAGAGGTGGGTGTCCATCTTGGCCACATGGCCTATTTCTCACACCCAAGGACACTTGCCCAACATGCATACACCTCTGTTACATCTATCATACATGGCATATTTGACTTCCCAAGAATGGAGTGGTCTAGCTAAAAATAAGCTATGATAGATGCTCTTACACATCTTACAGTTGTCATAAAATCTGCCCAACATAACAACACTAAATGTTGTAAGAGAATCCGTCATACAAGACTAAAAATAGGATATTCCTCTTACAACATGTCATAACCCAACTTGGGCACCCAAAGATGCATTCCTCACATGCAAAGATGCTTTTTGACACTTGTCTTCACTTGTCATAGGAATATCTATACTTGGCTCTTACATGTCATAGATTCTGACATACATAATAACTCCTCTATCATACCACAAGATGCTGACACATGGCATATTAGTGCCACCTCAAATGGGATGCCTAGATTCTCCTATGTTGACTTGACCATCCAAATCAGGGATTACATTTTGGTGCAGGAGCACCTAGAAAATCATGTTTTCTTTCGTAATAAGGTCTATTTGACCAATGCATGTCATCTCAGTTTGTATCTAGGTTCATTTTGTAAGTCCCAAGTGACTTAGGATGCTTGTCAATTTGTAATCACATAATGCCAAAATAGAGCAGTAGGGTAGTTGGAGGCTGTGTTTAGACGGTTGTCTCCCAGCTGCTTGGATTGGTCTCCTAGCCACTTGGAGTTAGTTTGGTACTACTCAGGGTGAGTTGATAAATGCCCAGAGGAATGAACCAAAGGATGGTCGAATGTGACTGTATTGTGCTCGAAATAAATAAAGCTATTCTGTTCTATCAATTCAATTTTCATTTCCTGTAATTACAAATTATTTAGTTGTAGATTTCCTTTCTCTCTATGTTTTCCATTTTGTTTCCATATGTCATTGTGAAGCATTCCACTGGTGAGATTTCTATCGAAATCAATGGAATGGCTTCGATGTACCAGTATTCATTTTCTTCCTTATTTTGTTTTGTTTTGATAGTGCAAACGTTCCAGATTGAGGAGTGTGTGCAGTAGCATGCCCTAGCATCTCTATGTGCTAGACGTAGAGTGTAGATCAGACTGCGTGAGAGTTGAAAACCCTGACGGCATATCGCTGTGTTGGTTTGTTGGTGCATCGGCCAAAGGTTGCAAGTGTTTGCCGACAGAGCAAGTCTCACCGATGGAAATGTTTCGGTGGTTCATTTTTAGTTTTTGTCAACTGTGACTAAGTTGGGACCTGATCCTTGGTATCCACTATGCGCTCCCCATCATATTGGTATCAGAGCGGGAAAATATTTGGGCAGCAAATTGAATTGAGGACTTACAGGAGTTTTGGCGTTTGAGTGCTGTCTGTGAATGTTTATGTCAGACAAAGAAAGTGAGACAGAGGTAGAGAGGATTCCTCCCAAAAGTATGTCGTAGGACACTGTTAAGAAGATGATCGAGGATATGCTTGAATCCAAGTTGGGAGAGTTCAAGCAGTCTAAAAGCAAAGATAGGGAAGATGAAAGTGACAGCGATGAAGGCGATACGAAAATTGCTAAAACCAGTAAAAAGATAGAGGAGATACCAGTAGACCAGAGGGCATTTTTAAATGCATTAAAATTAGTCAATAGGGACACCATAGATGGGTTACCTATGTATAGTGGAAGTATGGAAACTGAAGAGGTGATTGACTAGATTGAGGCATTGAACAATCATTTCGAATACAAAGAAGTCCTTGATGATAAGAGGGTTAAGTTAGCAAAGGCAAGATTGAAGGGATCTACTCTTGCATGGTGGAATTATGAGCAAGGAGAGAGAGTCAAGGAGGGGAAGAACATGATAACCTCCTGGGAAAGGATGAAGACCAAAATCAAGGCACAATTCTTACCCCTAGATTATAATGTGCAGATGTATAAGAAATTGCAGAATCTTAGACAAAGAGACCTTGATGTGAATCCATACACACAAGAGTTTCATAAACTCGGTCTCAAGTCAAAGAGACAAGAAGAAGATTCCGAGAAGGTGGCCAGGTATTTAAATGGCCTAAGAATGAACATCCAAGATGAGATCAGCATCTTAGCACCAGAAATAGTGAACAAGTGTTTCTAAATGGCCTTAAGGGCTGAAGAGAAGATAAAGAGAAAGAGTGACTAGAATAATAGAGGTAGAGGTGGAAGGAATTTCAGAGGCAGAGGTAGTTTTAGAGGAAGAAGTCCTGACCAGAGGCCTAGTGGTGAGTCTAGCCAAGAAGAGCAAGTTGGGGACTCCAGTAGTAGAGGAGACTACCAAGGAAGAAGGCCTAACGGAAAAGGTGGGACAAGTGGATCAGGTAGAGGATCCAAATTCTCCAATATGAGATGTTATAACTACAATTAGTAGGGCACCCAGCATACAAGTGTCCAGAGAATGCCTGAACTTCTCACGGTGGTGAGAAGAGAACCACTTTGATTCAAGAAGATGCAAGGAGTGTGACATCTCCTAAAGTGAATCTAGCATCAGAAATGGGAGAGAATCTAATGATCAAGAGGGTGCTACTCAAGGACCCAGTGCAAACTGAACCATCTCAAAGAAGGGCTTTGTTTAGAATCAACTGCAAGCTCCAAGGTAAGGTTTGTAAAGTTATTATTGACTCTAGTTCTACTGATAACATTATATCTTTGGAAGCAGTGAATAAGTTGAAGTTAGAAAAGATACCCCATACCAGTCCATATAAAGTCAGTTGGTTGAATAAGGGGCATCATGTACTCATCAATGAACAAGCATGGGCAGAATTCAGTATTGGGGGGTATAGAGATAAAATCTTGTGTGACATCTTTCCAATGGATGCTTGCCATCCTTTGTTAGGCAGACCATGGCAGTTTGACAGAAAAGCTCATCATGATGGAGAAAATAATGCTTACTCATTCCAAAAGGATGGTGTGACTTATAGGATACAATCATTGGAAGAAGAGGATCCACAACATGTAAGGTCTAGCATAATGCTGGTAGGAGAAAAAGAATTCATACATACACTAAAGGAAGGTGATGGAGTAGGTTTTGCTTTGATTGTAAAGCCTAAGGGGGAAAAGAAGAAAAGTGTGAGAGAAATAGGACCTAAGGAGGTCAAAGATTTGCTTGGTAGTTACAAAGGAGTGATTGCAAAGGATATACCTAATTCCCTACCACTAATCAGAGACATTAACCATCAGATAGATCTCATACCAGGAGCAGTACTTCCTAATAAGGCATCATATAAAATGACCCCATAGTAGAATGAAGAGATAGCAAATCAGGTTCAAGAACTCCTAAACAAAGGGCTGATAAGGAAGAGCCTTAGCCCATGTGCAGTACCTACTATTTAAGCCCCAAAGAAGGATGGGAAATAGAGACTGTATACTGATTCTAGGGCAATAAATAGGATAACCATCAGGTATAGGTTTCCTATTCCTAGAATAGAAGATCTAATGGACTATTTGGGAGGTGCTACCTATTTCTCTAAGATAGACTTGAAGAGTGGGTACCATCAAATAAGGATAAGAAAAGGGGATGAGTGGAAGATAGCATTGAAAACCAATGAAGGGTTGTATGAATGGCTTATGATGCCTTTCGGTCTTTCAAACTCCCCTAGCACTTTTATGCGACTCATGAATGAGGTGTTGTAGGAATTCATAGGGAAATTTGTGGTAGTCTACCTTGATGATATCTTGGTGTTCAGTAAGAGCAAAGAAGAGCACTTGAAACAATTGGAGATAGTCTTGAAGAGGCCGCAAGATCAGAAGTTACTGATAAACTTGGAAAAGTGTGGCTTCATGAAATAAGAATTAGTGTACCTAGGTTTTGTCGTCTCTAAGGGTGATTTGAAAATGGATTCTTCCAAGGTAGAGGCTATTTTGAATTGGCCTACACCTTGGGCAGCAGGAGAGGTTAGAAGTTTCCATGGTTTGGCCACATTTTACAGAAAATTTATTAAGAACTATAGTGATATTTGTGTACCTATGTTAGAGACCATCAAGGGTGGAGGAAAGATGAAGTTTGTGTGGACAAAACAGGAAGATTAGAGTTTTGAAAGTCTGAAATAGAAAGTTGCCAAGTATCCTATTTTAGTACTTCCTGATTTCAATAAGGTTTTTACCATTGAATGTGATGCAAGTGGGTTGGCCATAGGAGTAGTGTTGAGCCAAGAAGGCAGACCAGTAGCCTTCTCTAGTGAAAAGTTAAATGAAGCCAAGAGGAAGTACTCCTCTTATGATTTAGAGTTGTATGCTATGGTACAAGCTCTGAAAAAATGGAGGCACTATTTGCTTCCTAAAGAATTTATTATATACACTAACAATCATGCTCTTAATTTTTTGAATGGACAGGAAAAGCTCAGTCATAGACAAATGAAATGGGTGGAAAGTCTTCAAACATACACCTTCATCATCAAGCATAAGAAAGAAATAACCAATAAGGTTGCTGATGCTTTAAGCAGAAGGGTGTTGACAGTGCAAGAAGTGCAGCTACAAAGTATGGGTGTTGAGTCACTCAAAGGATTGTATGAAGAGGACCAAGATTTTAAGGAGATTTACAAAGTATGCAGTGAGTTTGCCAATGCTTTCCATAGTGAATTTTTAGATTATACATTGCATGATGGACTTTTGTTTAAAGGAAGTCAACTATGTATCCCTAAGTGTTCAATGAGGGATAATATTGTGAAGGAAAAACATAGTGGTGGTTTAGGAGGACATTATAAGACCTTAGATCTTGTAAGAAGGTTTTACTTTTGGCCAAGGATGCAATCTAATATTAGAAGGTTTGTTGAGAGTTGTATGATTTACCAGAGAGCAAAGGGAGTCTCAACCAATGCAGGACTGTACCAACCTTTGCCCATACCAAACAGACCTTGGGAAAGTTTGAGTATGGATTTTGTGATGGGATTGCCCAAGACAAGGATAGGTTATGACAGTGTGTTTGTTGTGGTAGACAGGTTCAGAAAAATGGTGCACTTTATTCCTTGTAAAACCACCAATGATGCTAATTACATTGCAGGTTTGTTCTTTAAAGAAATTGTCAGGATTCATGGATTGCCTTTGAGTATTGTATCTGACAGAGACAACAAATTTGCGGGACATTTCTAGAGAACTTTGTGGAAAAGATTGGGTACAAATTTATCTTTTAGTTCAGCCTATCATCCTTAGAATGATGGCTAAACTGAGGTTGTGAATAGGTCATTAGGCAATCTACTGAGATGTTTGACAAGAGAACATGGCAGTAGTTGGGATGTAGTACTCCCACAAGTAGAATATGCCTATAATGATTCTACAAATAGAAGTACAGGTCTAAGTCCTTTTGAAGTTGTTTATGGTAGTCATCCTAGAGGAATTTTTGAATTGAGAGATGTTCAAGCGTTAGACAAAAGGAGTGGACATGCTGACACATTTGCAGAGGCTATGAAGGAGATTCATCAACAAGTCAGAGATACTCTACACAGGAATAGTCTGAAGATCAAGGCTAGAGTGGATCAAAGAAGAAGGGATGTGCAGTACCAAATAGGAGATATGGTCATGGTTCATCTCAATAAGAACAAACTGCCCACAGGAAAATACAACAAGTTGATGATGAGGAAAATTGGACCTTGTCATATTCTGGAGAAATATGGTCCTAATGCTTACAAAATTGACCTTCCTAATAATATTGCTATTATCACCTATATTCAATGTTGCTGATCTGACATTATATAAGAGTCCTGATACAGGAGAAGGTATAGTAGATTCTATCTAAGATAATGTAGAGTGGGTGTAATATTTACCACCTAAGGAACCACCGAAGATGGAATGTATTTTTGGATAGCAGGATAGCAAAGAAGACAAGAAATTAGACCTATTTTGAGCACTTAGTCAAATGGCAAGGACTTCTAGACTCAGAACCCACATGGATGTTGGAAGCAGACATCAAAAACTAGGGTGGTGATTTGCAGCAATTAGTCTCTAAGAGGACTTGAGACAACTTTCACCCGGGGAGTATGGTGCAGGAGCACCTAGAAAATCATGTTTTCTTTTGTAAGAAGGTCTATTTGACCAATGCATGTCATTTCAGTTTGTATCTAGGTTCATTTTGTAAGTCCCAAGTGACTTAGGACACTTGTCAATTTGTAATCACATAATGCCAAAATAGGGCAATAGGGCAGTTGGAGGCTATTTTCAGATGGTTGTCTCTGAGCCGCTTGGATTGGTCTCCCAGCCACTTGGAGTTAGTTTGGTACTACTCAAGGTGAGTTGATAAATGCCCAAAGAAATGAAGCAAAGGATGGTCGAATGTAATTAGATCAAAGAAGGTTGTGAATGTGACTGTATTGTGCTCGAAAGAAATAAAGCTATTCTATTCTGTCAATTCAATTTTAATTTCCTATAATTACAAATTGTTTAGTTGTAGATTTCCATTCTCTCTGTGTTTTCCATTTTGTTGCCATATGTCATCGTGAAGCATTCCACTGGTGAGATTTATGTTGAAATTAGTGGAATGGCTTCGATGTACCAGTATTCATTTTGTTCCTTGTTTTGTTTTGTGTCGACAATGCAGACATTCCAGATTGAGGAGTGTGCACAGTAGCATGCCCTAGCATCTCTATGTGTTAGGCATAGAGTGTAGATCAGACTGCGTGAGAGTTGAAAACCCTAACAGCGTATTGCTGTGTTGATTCATCGGCGCATCAGCCAAAGGTTGCAAGTGTTCGTTGACAGAGAAAGTCTCACTGATGGAAATGTTCTAGTGGTTCATTTGTTAGTTTTTGCCAACTGTGACTAAGTTGGGACCCGATCCTTGGTATTCGCTATACGCTCCCCATCAAATTTGATGGTCAACCTTGCCTGTCAAAAAAAATTTTATGATGGTTATCCATTTAAAGGTGCCCTTAAAATATTATGACATACCTTAATACAAGTAAAATTATATATAAACCATATATATATCATCATAATCCTATATAAATTTTGATAATCTGTCCAAAATCTCTCCTTTCATGTGATACAGTCTTTTTTAAATTTTAATTTTATTTTACGGCAAAAATGCCTAAATACGGCTATATGGCCATCAAATTTAGGCCCTAATAATTCCAAGTCACATTACAAGTAGGATAACATGTCACAATGCCACCTCATACTAAATGACAAATCAAGATGTGCAAGTAAATAAAAATTAGGCAAATAAATAAATACATAAATGAATATCATATGCTAGGAATTTGTAAACGTTGAGACACCTTAATTCCCAACATTCTCCCACTTGTCGAACACCTTGCAAGAGCCAATAGAAATGACAAGATTTAACTACTAGGGGCCAAGAGGCCCATAGACTCCAAACAACATCTTAACTTATTTGTGCCCACAGGTTTCGTCAATGCATCTGCAACATTCTTCAAAGTGTCAACCTTCTCCAATATCACCTTCCTATCTTCTACCATATCTCAAACAAAATGAAACTGAATATCAATGTGCTTTGTTCTGGCATGGAAAGTAGGATTCTTTGCTAAGAAAATTGCACTCTAAATGTCAAAATAGATAGTAATCTGTCTTGCATCAAAACCAACATCTGAACACAACCTCTTAAACCAAATGGCTTCCTTACAAGCATGAGTAGCCACCATGTACTCTACTTCTGTCATGGACAAAGAGACCATAGGTTGTCGTTTACTCATCCAACTAATAGCACCACAAAACATAGTAAACATGTAACCATAGGTGGATCTCTTGTTGTCAATGTCACTTGCCCAATTAGAATCTACAAATCTATGAAGACTCACAAAATGTTGAGGTCCTATAGGATAACCATGATAACATAGGGAATACTCAGAAGTACCCCGCAAGTATCTAAACACTCTTTTCACTGCATCCCAATGTACCTGTCCAGGATTAGCCATAAACCAACTAAGGACTCCCACTGCTTTGGCAATGTCTGGTCTTGTACATACCATAGCATACATCAAGCTGCCAACTGCACTAGCATAAAGTACTCTACTCATATCCTCCATCTCAGAAGGAGACTTTGGACAATCATCAATAGATAACTTTATCCCCATCATAACAGGAACAATCAATAGTCTGCAATCAACCATACTGAATCTCTCCAACACAGTGTTAAGATCCTTACTCTGGCCTAACCAAAGTTTTATGTTTTCTCTATCTCTTCTAATCTCCATCCCTAGAATGTACCTGGCTATCCATAAGTTTTTCATTTCAAACTATGCTGACAACTGAGACTTCAAATCATAAATCAAACCTTTACCATTCCCAATTAGTAATATATCATCAACATACAATGCTATAATGAGAATGCAATCATTCTCAAATTTGAAATACACACAATGATCTAATTTCGATCTCAGAAGTCCAATACTCAACACTAAGGCATCAAACTTTTGGTACCACATCCTAGGAGATTGTTTCAAACCATACAAAGACTTCTTTAACTTGCAAACTAGATTTTGTTTACCTTTTATCACGTAGTGATCTACTTCGGACATATAGATCTCCTCCTCCAAGTCACCGTGAAGGAAAGTTGTATTCACATCCATTTGTTCCACTTCTAAGTCATAGGCTGTTGCAAGAGATAACAGGAACCAAATAGATGTCAGCTCTACAATGGGAGAGAAAATCTCACCATAATCAATTTGCTCCACCCGAGAATACCCTTTCACAACTAATCTGGCCTTATATTTCTTAACACTGTCATCTACACCAAATTTCTTCTTGAACACCCATTTACATCCAACAAGTTTCTGTCTTTCAAGCAAAAGCACCAAGTCCCAAATTTTATTCTTTTCCAAAGAAACCATCTCATCTTCCATGGCCTCCTTCCAGGAACCTGCATCTTTCATACCCATAGCCTCTTTCATAGTTCTAGGCTCATCAGTGTTGGAAATCAAGGCAAAAACACAACTACAATCAAGCAATGAATAACCAAACCTCGCAGGTTTCTTCTTGGTTCGTGTGGACCTCCTCAAAAACTAACGTGGAGGTTCTTCTTCTTCTTCTTCTAAACTTTTAGAGCTGCTAGAGCTCTCCTCATCATGAGGTCCAATAGGCTCTTTCAGTTCAGTCTTCTCAGGGGTAGTTAGAAACTAAACCACATCTTCTTTCTTTTCGTTTTCTTCTAGCTATAAGACAATAGGAGAAGAAGTTACCTCTCTGAAGATAACACTTCTTCTATACAAGACTTTCTCGGCCATATGATCCCAAAGATTCTACCCTTTCACACAGACACCATAGCTAATAAAGATACACTTAACTACCTTGTTTTCCAGTTTTGACCTCTTCTCTTAAGGCACATGTGCATATGCCTCACAACCAAAAACACGAAGATGTCTCAATGAAGGCTTCTTATTAGACCACATGGGTAAATGCTAGAAGATGAGTTCACTTTTTGGCCAAAAAGTGGAAGTGTTTTTCCTATTTTTCAAATTTTGTTGTACTTGGAGTGACAATTTGAAGAACTTACACATAAAATATTAAGATGATGTAAAAATAATAAATGTGGGATTTTGTTTCTAGTTTTCAAATATGTATTTTTTTCTAATACGCAGATGATGCAAGTTGGTTTTTTATTGGATGTAAAAAAGGTGGCTTTTTAAAAGTCCCCTATTTTTTGCAAAAGCATACATGTGTACGGCCAACATAATTTGACCTAAATTAATGTATTTTTCTAATTTCTTTTGTGGAAAGATTCTCAGAAAGTTGAATTTTGGTCAGGATATTTTTTGTAATTTTTTGATAAATATTGTTTTTATTAATTTTTTAATGGCCCTAATTAGTGTTTTTTAAAACCCCTCTTGTACGGCCAACATAATTTGAGATAAACTAATCAATTCACTAAAAAAACTATTTCATCATGTAAAGAATGATGTCTAGTTTGGTGAGACATAATTCTTTTTTCAAGAAACTTTTAAAATAAAAAATTATTAAAAAATAGTAACTTGTGTTATTTCAAGTTTATGAGTTAGTTTGTTTGGAAAATAAATAATAAATAGAAAATTATGTTCAATAGAAAAAAAAAATTACATATTTTTCTGAAAAAAAGTCATCAGCCATAGTGGTGAAACTAGTTTTTTCTCTTGTTGTTTTCATGGTCTCCTAGTTGCAGGTCCAAAGCTAAGGCTTGGGTTTCCAAGCCTAAAACCAATGCAAACTGACGGGTTTGAAATTTCAAATTTTTAGAAACGGGTACCCATTATAAACAGGTGCCCGTTATAAATGGGTGCCCATTATAAATGGGTGCCCATTATAAATGGGTGCCCATTTTAAAAATAATGGGTACCCGTTTCTAAAAAAAGAAAAATTAGCAATAGGCATGTTAAAAAGAAATTTTTTTTTGAAAATGGGTACTCGTTCTCAATTTTGTTTTTTTTGTTTTTATATGCATATGGCTATTTTTTAAATATTTTTGAAAATAGGTACCCATTCCAAGTGGCATTTTTCATCCACAGGAGACTTCCGTGAAATATATACTCATCTTTGTTCTTTCACCCACACCTCCATGGGTGTCTTTTCAACAAGCACTAAAGTAGGAGACCTGTTAACCAAGTAACAAGTAGTAGCAACAACTTCAGTCCAAAATTTATGTTTGAGGCTAGTTGCACTAAGCACACTCCTAGCCCTCTCCATCAACATCCTATTCATCCTTTCTACAACTCCATTTTTCTAAGAGGTGTATAGAGTTTTCTTATGTATTTCAATCCCATGTTCTTTATAGAACTTATCGAACTCTGCGTAACAAAACTCACCACTATTATCAATTCTCAAACACTTAATCTTTTTACCAGTCTAATTTTCAACAAAAGTTTTAAACTCTTTAAACTGACTAAAGACTTTAGATTTGCTTCTGAGAAAATAAATTCATGCCCTTAAGTGCTGATATCATCAATGAATGATACAAAATATAATGATTTAGAAATTGAAGGAACATTCACAGAAACAAACACATTAGAATGAATTAGATGCAATACACTAGAAGACTTGTTAGAACTAGAGTAAAACTAAACATAGTTTTGGTTTTCATATACACAATGTTCGCAAAAGTTGAACTCAATATTACAATCATTTAACCCCTCGATGAGGTTTTTATTTTTTAGGGATCTAAGACCCTTCTCACCAATGTGACCAAGTTTCTCATGCCACATCATTGTCTTCTTAGTAGGAAGTTTTATTTCTAAAGCATGAGCACCCTTAGGTACCTAGAAAGCACTACCATCAGAAGTTGAAGCAAAACATTTTTTCGTTGTGGGTTCTAATGGTGAGGATGAAGAATCTAAATCTCTTTTATTCAAAATAGAAGAAATATTGCACTAAATAGTGCATGCATCCAGTTGAAACAGAGTACCTCTCCAAGTACCCTTAGTAAGCACCATAGCTCCTCTTGTTGAATCTTGCATCCTCCATTCGAGAAGACAACCTGCACACTCACATCATTCAACTTACTTAAAGAAAGAAGGTTCCATGCTAAACTAGGGATGTGCAAAACTCCATTGATCCCCTTCACTCATCCATTAGGGAATTGAATCAAGACTCTTCTATGGCCAACTATTTTTAGGTGAGAGTCATCACCCAAGTACACCTTCCCACCGTCGTATTCTTCATACTTTGTAAACCAACGTCAATGTGAGGTCACGTGGAAGGAAGCACTGGAGTCTATCAACCACACATCTTCTAATGCATGGGTGGCCAAGGCTGCAACAAAAGCATCATCATCATCATCATCTTGTGAATCAAAATTAGAGAAGTTCTTCTTTTTCTTCTTCTCCTCTTTACACTCCTTTTGGAAGTGCCTAGATTTACCACAATTCCAACATAGTGCCTTGAACTTTCCAGGAGATATGGATCTCCAATGGGATTTGGATTTTCCCTTTTTATCTTTCTTGTCCTTCTTTTTCCCTTTCTCTTTGGGTCTACCACAACCCGTAAGAGCCTCCTTAGCTGACTTAGAAGACTTTCTCTACATTTCTTCAGATAATAATGAAGACAGCACTTCATCTAGTTTGAAGGTGGTTGTAGTACTCCCAATGGCCATGAGAAGGTTGTCCCACGAGTCTAGCAAAGAACAAAGCAAGGTCATGCAACAATCCTCTTCATGCATCTTCACACCAACGGAAGTCAACTATGCAACTAGCATGTTAAATGCATTCAAATGATTTGCAACAGATCCTCCATCATCCATCCTTAAAGAATACAACTTCTTCCTTAGGAATATCTTGTTTACATGGATTTAGCTTGATAAACATCTCCAAGCTTCTTCCATAGTTCTTTTGTGATCTTCTCTTCATGAGCATGTTTAATAGGATGGAATCAGCTAAACAAAGTCTCACAAGAACCTTAGATTTTTGATCTTTGAGATCCCAGTCTACCTAATCCATTGTCATTGGTTTTGTGATGTCCATATAGCTTCCCATAGATCTCTATCAACAAGCATGTCTTGCATTTTGAGTTTCACAACTCAAAATTGCTTCCATTAAACTTTTCCAAGTCTATCCTTCTGAATGTGCCATCCATCTCCTTCTTGCAACAAGATCACACAATACTCTTTATAGGCTCCCACTCAATCAAAGATCAGTACAAAAAACCCCTACCCAAAAACTAGGATCAAAGGTGATCAAGCTCTGATACCAACTGAACAGAAGCAAGGTACACGGAAATGCTTCTTACACCAATCTAATGAGGGGAAACTAGTGCAAATTATTTGATCCTTACAATTATAGTTTCGTTAAGCATATAACATAGAGATTAAATCAGTGAACAACAACACACATAATGAGAGTGACACAAGATGTACGTGGGGAAAACCTTTTTAGGTGAAAAACCCCACACTCCAAAACTTGCACAATCTATTATCAAAATTGAAATGGTTTACAATACACTTGCAATGTAAGTTCTTCTAGGATTCTTCAAATGTCATTTCTGGAGTAATTTCGACAGCATAACAGTACATGTACAAACATTATGCATACTACTACTCCAAACACCTTATTATATAGAGTTACAAAGTATAACTAAGAAGCTTCTAGAGGTGGGCATCCATCTTGGCCACATGACCTATTTATCACACCAAAGGACACTTGTCCAACATGCATACACCTCTCTTACATCTGTCATACATGGCAGATTTGACTTCCCAAGAATAGAGCACTCCAGCTAAAAATAGGCTATGATAAATGCTCTTACGCATCTTACAGCTGTCATAACAACAATTAATATTCTAAGAGAATCCGTCATACAAGACTAAAAATAGCATATTCCTCTTACAATATGTCATAACCTAGCTTGGGTGCCCAAAGATGCCTTCCTCACATGCAAAGATGTTTTCTGACACTTATCTTCACTTGTCATAGGAATCTCTATACTTGGCTCTTACATGTCATAGATTCTGTCATACATAATAACTCCTCTAGCATACCACAAGATACCACAAGATGCCAACACATGGCATATTAGTGCCATCTCAAATGGGAGGCCTATAGTTTCTACTGTGTTGACTTGACCATCCAAGTCACATTGCAAGTAGGATGACATGTCACAATGCCACCTCATACTAAATGACAAATTACGATGTGCAAGTACATACAAATTAGACAAATAAATAAATATATAAATGAATATCATATGCTAGGAATTTGCAAAGGTTGAGACACCTTAATTCCCAACAACAAATATTTTGTAAATATTTTCGAATAGAGGGGAAAAAATATTCCAACAAGTCAAATCTCTAAGGATTATACTAATGAAATATGTTTGAAGTTATATTTATATAAATAATAAGGATTTTACTAATGAAATATGTTTCAAATTATAGTTAAATAAATAATTATTATTTTATAGGTATTTTCGAGAGAATTATTATAGTAATCAATTTGTTATAAATTTTAAATAATAAAATAAAATAAATAATCAAAATTATTCATAGAAACTTTTAATATGTTTCTAATTAATTTTTATTTAAAATAATAAAAAATGATAATAGCAGATAATATAATTTTGTTTATTGATATATGTTTTAAAAAAGAATATATGTCAAAGGGTTCTTGGTGTACTGGTGAAGTTGAAATGTTCTAAATGAGCTCACTAGGGATCAAGTCATGCTGAGTGTAAGGCACCTGATGGTTTCGATCTAGTTCTTTTCTTATGCCAGTGTAGAATGCCTCTAGGCATAACTACACACATACATTAAAATATAGGCACCCTGATAAGGTTATATCTCATCATCTTTAACATAGATTTAAATCTAATATAGGTATGCTAGTAGCATTCACAGATACATATAAACAATATTATTTTACATAAGATAATTGTGTAATAATTTTATAGAAGAAAAAATAGAACTAAAGAACCATTTAATAGTCATGAAAATATGCCACATACATGAGAAAAATTGTGAAGTAGTGCAGCATTTCCTTCATCTTTATAGTTGAAAAGTTATTTTCACTTTTTCATCTTTTCATAGAGGTCATATGCAAGTGGTGACATTAATCTTTGTGCGTCCAAATATTTAACATGAGATATAGCCACGAATATCAATTCTATTCTTTATTTTTTCTATTTTAATTGTGGCTTTTTAAAAAATTAAACCTTGTGATTTTTGTATTGTCAATGCCCAAACCAATTGTAAGGGTAGTCAGATTGTGCATCCCCTTTGTATCAATGTAATTAGAATTGTATATGGAGTTTCCTCTTCAAAAAATATTCCCAAGTGACTATCAAACTTAACCATAACATATGTTAGTGGCCTCCTTCTAATGCATTAAAACTTGCTACTTTTATTGCAATTTTATATGCAATGGGTTGTTTTTATGAATATAATTTTATTCTATTGTGATTATGTACATTATCATTTCTTACAAACAAAAATTACTATTATCAAATTCTTCATTAGTGGTTGTGTCTATGTTAACATTAGTTCTTACCATTAGTAACTTTTAATCATCAATTGTTGGATTGACATCACAAATTTGTGAGAAGTTTATGAAACCTTTGTTGGTCTTCACTTTCTCCTTTTTGTTTGAATACTTTTAGCTTGCTTTCAGTTTGGTTTAGTTTAGTTTTCTACTGCTATGTGGAGTAGTTCGAGGTGCTGACTTTTAGTTTTCTGAGTTTGAGATAAGCAGAGTATGACTCCATGCCCAATTAGTTAAGGCAACTGGTCTTGATGCTTAGCAGGCAAGCATGTAGCGAAGTCACCAGAAATGTTACCAATTTTCACCTACAACTCAAATTGGCAGAGTTGCTGCATAAAGTTCATTTTAGGATTAAAGGTAACATTTGTCTGTTATGATAACTTTTGCATAGTTTGGAGTGCTTGAAAAGAGGAGGGTTAAATTTTTGTCATTAGAGAGACAATCAATTTATTATTCATTCATTTGCAAAAAGTTACTTGAGAGATAAGTTATTTCATTTCACTACAATGATTATTCATTTTACAAATGAGATACATAAAAATAAATAAACATTGCATTGAATGAAAACATGATAGATCAAATGTCCCACACAAGTCGTGGGAATAGCTAAACCAAGTGCAAATAGAGGGAATCCATTATGCATCTACCGATAAGAAAATAAAAGAAGCATATAGGAAAAGTTATGTCCATCATTGCCTGTTTTGGGGTCTTGGTTTGATCTTCTTTGCGGTTGCAAGAGAGACTGAAAGAGAATCAATCATTGAGCTTCAATGTTTTAAATCTAACATGTTTGTTTCATGTGCAGGTATAGGATAAGTCATGTACTGTCTAAAGACATATTAGCATGTGGTGTAAAGTGGGCTACCACAAGGGTTGAGCCCAGCATGCTGCCCCTAAGTTTCTAGGGGAATGGAATAGGAGCACTACTCATATAGTGCAAAGAAGGACATGTCAACTGAAGGAATACTACATCAACTCAGCCTATGAGCTCTAAGCTCAATGCCCACCTATGATTATCAATTCAGGGTGAGTTTAAGTGAGAGTCATCAATGAGCATTGAGCTCTTCACAATGCTACCCGATGAGTCAAACAATAGCCATAGATTGCTTGCAAGTCATTGTCAAGAAGGGAGGACAGTGGCCATCAGGTGTTCAGCAAGTTGCAATGTTCATGAAGATGTAAACCTCATTGATAGCACTATTTCCACAAAAGAAAGATCATTAATGAATGCATAAAGGAGATCTAGGTATCATGTGAATGCAAAGAACAAAAGCTATGGAGCAGCAGAGTGTATCAATGACACTTGTCCATGCTAGCCACTAAAATGAGAAGAGTTGCGGCCATTTAAGATGGTATGTATGTGGAAGCATTTGAAATGATATAGTAAATCACACAATAAGTAGTATGTCATGCTGCAAATTGAGTTAGATCATACCAAATCCATCTATAGGAGGTACTGCCCTAGGTAGTAATGTCAAGAGCTTGATACAAGAGGTAAGTGTATGTTATCTCTGTTTATCATGAACATCATAGATCCATATGAGCAACAACCAAGAAAGCTATGAAGGCACAATTACAAGTGACACATAGAAGCATGTTGCCTCAACCAGTAAAGCAAAGAAGCTCCCATCATACATTCCTATCAGTTGTAAATGTATTCATGTGTTACAATGAAATGGATTGCAGATTATAAGTCATATGTTCCAAACTGAATATAGCCACATCAAGTATATGCATGATTGAACAAACTAAGGAGTCATGATCATTCAAATGAAGGTATGTGTGATTACATTTGATACAGTGAATTGAATTAATAGTAAGTGTGCTATGATACAGACTGGACATGGTTATGTCATACAGAGTAAATCAAAGTGCATATTTGAATGACAGTTATTAGAAAATGTATGAGAACACATTTGAGGTGGTACAATAAACTAGAGCAGCAATAAGAAATAGTGGTCACCTTGCAAATCTATTTGCTAAAAGAAATGTGGTGCTCCTACAGGATGATATGAGTATAAATTTGCTTATTCAATGCCAAATGTCATAATCAATGCTAAGTGTTACAGAGATATGACTATATGAGCTAAAATATCAATATCCATTTTCATCTGTAGAGGGGATAACATGTCATTATAATAAGGTACAATTGGAGTAAGCTTTTGATTTCCTCATATTGGCTTCAAACAGCATTTTAAAAAAAATAGAAAGAACAAATGAAATGAAAAAGAAGAGATATCATATGCACAGTGATCTATCAAGGACTCAGTTCTCCATTAAGGAGCAATACAATAGTCAAAGCTTTAGAAATGATGAAACATATCAGTCACCATATGAAGGAACAACCATGTAGGTTTCCATAACCCAGATCTCAATTTACAGTGTATTTTCTATGCCAGGGGTCAAATTTTACCACAGAGATACAATGAAGCCTTGTTCTTTTACAATTTCAAAGTCAGGGTTTGATGTAGCTATTGCCAGAAAGTATATTTATCATTACAGAAACCCATTTTAGTTCAAAGAGGATTAACATTTAGAGAAGGAATAGAGGGGTTTCAATTCATTTTGACCAAGTGAAAACTCAAAAAATGTGAAATGTGCCAAGTATGGCCACGGCCCAGAAGAGGTTTGCATTTTACAAACTCAGAGATGGAATGACAGTCTAGTTGCCTTTTCATCTATACAAAAAATATGATCAAGTGAAAGATCAGTTAATGCCACTGTGGTCATGGCCAACGAGAGAGTATATTTTCATCACTAGAACTTAAACTAACTTTGGGGTTTCATGGAACAAGGTACGGACACAAAATCATGAAGTTTTGAGTTCATACAAATGAGAAAATATGCAGAAACTAAGTATCACAGCCACGACCTATAGGAGAGAAAAGCTTTGCCATGATATATGGACAAAGTGCAGATACAGAAAGCTTCATACATAACTTTACAGAATGTTAAGTAAGGAAAATTTTCCAATCTTTGTGGGGTTTCTTGTCTACAGAAAATAGTTCAAAAGTGAGCAAGATTCGAGTAATAAAACTCACCTGAGTTACTGATTGGGAAGAAATTACACAAGTTATCCCACAAAGAGATTTAATCAGTGAGAAAGCTTCAAACTCCAGGCTTCATGTCACCCTTGAAGCAGAGGAGATTGGCAATAGAAAGACAAGACAAAAGACTAAGGGTTTTTATTTACTCCATGGCGGTCCCCAAACGAAGGAAGAATATCATCAGAAAGTGAAATAAAGACAAATGCATTAGAAAATTTGCAGTAACCACAGTTTGGAGGATCCAAAATGTTTCCAAAAATGTAGAACGAATGTGTTTTTATAACAGAAAGGTTTTACCTTTTCATCATCTATCAGGATTCAGAGAGAGATTGCTCAGAAATAGTGAAAAGATGCAAGTTTTCGCTCCAAACCCTAAGTCTAGTGGCTGCCATAGAAGAAGGTTTCTCAAAGTTTCAAGTCAAAAATGAATGTGAATTCTTAGGGCATCGAAGTGTTTTGTCATTAGGGTTTCCTTTTTTCCCTAAGTTGAATGTGGGCATTTTATCACATTTGAACCTATTTTCATAACACAAGCTAATAATCATCGTGGTATTTAGAACATCTTGCATTTTTACCCAAGTCTCAAGACTTGAGGAGGGGTCAAAAACCATAGCAGACCATAGGTCTTTTTACACATATGAAAGTTTAATGCCTTAAAAAAAATATTTTAGTCCCTTTCGAAGATAATACACATATCACATGCATTAGCCCCTTTCAATCATTATTGCTTAGGATTTATGCCTTGGAGCAATTTGGTCATATTGCACATCCATTACCATAAAACTCATTTTAAGTCCCCTTGGAGATAGGTCACATGAAGATTGCAACAAACATTTGAAGTATGAGTCAGGTCATATGCCCTTAGAAACCAAGTGCAGATCAAATAGAAAATAAGCCTCATAGGCTTTATTTTTTTGCAAAACTATAATATGCCTTCATATATATATTTTTATGATTTTTTATAGAAAAATCAATTACCATGTAATGTAATATGCTTGGCAAAATGCCACATATGATCATATCATTTTTGTAAAAAAAATCAAATCGAATAAGGATATGTATTAAAATGCAATCTCAATGTAAGGTTTTGTTTTAAAGCAATGATTTATAAATTGCTTTAAAATTAAAGCTATTCTACATAGTTAAAACAAATAAAGCAAATCAAATATCCTTTTCTAGATTTGTTTTATTTTGGGATAGATATGGACAAGGATTGAGTTTTTTCTGGGCAGACAAAGAAAATTTTTGGTGGGGGCTACCTTGGAGAAGATTTTTGGCATCTTTCACACACAATTTGGGGGCATTTTGGTGGCCCATTTTTCGGCTTTTCTAAGGAGCTCAAAAATGAATGGCATGGCTATTTTTAGGAACTTTTTCAGCTTTTCCTCTTGGAGATCTTTTGGACAGGATATATTGGATAAAGCTAGCCCTTTCTCATCAGTTCTAATTATTGTTTCTTCTCTCTTGTTCACCTGCAGAGAGTTTGTAAAGTTTGGTACTCAGATTCTCATAGTTTCTACTCCTTTTAGTATTAATAAAGTAGTAGAGTTCTTTTTATTTTCCTAATTCTTTTTTTGCAATCAATGATCTGATATTCAATTGTGATTCAATTTTTGAATCCTTTTCCTATGTCTCATTATTGCAAGTTTGAGTGTGAAAGCTATATGTGATATAGGTTGTATGTCGTGTTTAAACCAGTTAGTTGGATTGAAGTTGTGATCAGACTTCGGTTTGTCCTTCATGCAGACTTCTAACTTCTCAAACCTTCATACAAATCACTTATGTATTGCATTAAATATAGTGAAATTGTGAGGATTAAAAGGCTTTGCAAGGCTGATTGTGAGTCAAGATAAGTTCTAGTAAAATATCCTTAGGATTTAGAATTTAATTTTTAGTTATCCTTCTATCTCTTATCCCAGAAAGTCACTTAGATTAGAAAATCATTAGGAGAACTAGCTCACTCTAGAGGTTGACTCCAATTTTCAGGCAACCCATAGGCCTAGGAGTGTTCCCATGTTGCAATAGGATAGCTAAGTTTATCTTTGCTAAGGGTGCAATCCTAATTGTTAACAATTATGTTAAAGCTAGAAGGCCATCCTTTGACTCAAAGTATCACATGGATGCAATTACTATATTCTTATTCGCTTTCTTCAATTTAAATTAATCATTCATTTAATTTAACTTTAAATTACATAAATGAAGATGTATCTAATCACACACTTAACCAACTGTTATAATTGTTAGAGCACCCAAGGATCTAATCAACACACCAAATAACCTTCACAAAGATCGAGAGAAGCAACAAGAGAATCTATTTTACCAACAATGAATAAAATACATTGAGATGAGATATAATACATTGTGCAAACCCATAAATAAATAGCAAGGTAAAATGAGGTATGGGAATAACAACCTCCAACTACCTCAACGGAAAGAGAAATAAATGCACCTAAACATTATTAATCTAATTTAATGTAACTATCAAGCAACATAACTAAACTTAAGCCTACTCTAACACCCCCCTTAAGTGTAACTTAGGGAGATTATTATGTAATATGAGATGCAAAATGGGTCCCGATAACAAGGCCATATTAGGTACCCATGTACAACTACAATGCAATGAAATGCAATCTCTCACAACTAGAGAAAAGGAGAAAAATGCTTTGGGAGAAAACTCCTCTCCAAAAGAGAGAGAAAATAGAAAATGTTGAAAAGCAAAAAGTGAAAGGAAGGAGGACTCCTCAAGGACCCCCAAGGACAACTTTCTTCAACCCTAACATCTATCACAACAAAAGATAGTGAGGGGATGCCAAAGGTTTAGTGAAGATGTTTGCAACCTGCTACTCCATAGGCAAATACTCCAAACTAAGAACACTATCCTGAATGAGCTATCGAATGAAGTGCACGTAGATCCCAATATGCTTAGTACATTGATGCTCCATTAGGTTGTGAGAGATATGAATAGCACTCTGATTGTCACACCAAAGAGTAGTGGTTTGATGAGCAAGAAATCAAAACTCATCCATCAACTATCAAAGCCAAAGAACCACCTAACTAGCCAAGACTGCTCCTAGATACTTAGCCTCAATTGGTGATAATACAATTGTAGTTTGCTTCTTCCAAGACCAAGCAACTAGACTAGAACCAAGACAAAAAACAAATCTTGAAGTGGACTTCTGATCATTAACATCTCTAGCCCAATCTGAGTCAGTGAAGCCCATAATCTCAGTGGCTCCTGATGTGTAGTGAATGCCAAACTATGTAATACCATGAATATATCACAAGATATGCTTGGTTGCCTTCCAATGACTCTCATGAGGATCTTGAGAGAAACGGGAGACAAGACCAACTACAAAGGAAATATCAAGATGACCATATGTCAAGTACAGAAGGCTGCCAACCAACTGTCGATACAAGGTAGCATCAACTGATGGAGTAGTGCAAATGGTAGGCAACACAACACCTAACTGAAAAGGAGTTGGAGATGGCTTGTAGTCATCCTTCCCAAATCTTAGAAGTAAATCAAGAGCATACTTCTACTTAAATATAGAAATACTAGTAGAAGAATGATGAATCTGAAGGCCAAGGAAGTAATGCAATAGACCAAGGTTGGTCATATCAAAATGCTCCATTAAAGTTGTCTAGGTATCCTTAATCATGGTAGGAGAACTCCACATAAAGAACAAGAATGAGTAGATCCCCCCATGTCTTTGAATATAAGCTGTAGGATCAGAGTGACATCTAAGGAATCTAGAAGCAAGTAGAAAATTATCCATCTTCTCATACCAAGCTCGACGAGCTTGTTTGAGACCATACAATGAATGCCATAGCCTGAAAACTAGTGAAGGGTCCTACACAAAGCTTGGTGGCTACTCCATGTAGATCTCCTCCTGAAGATCACCATGCAAGAAAGCACTCTTCACATCCATTTGATACACTAAAAAACCCTAAGATGAAGTAATAGAAAGTACAAGGAGAATGGAATCCATCATGGTTACAGGAGCAAAAGTCTCATAATAGTCAATACAATTAACCTAAGAAAATCCCTTAGCCACAAGACGAACCTTATACTTATCAATAGAACCATCAACTGCAAACTTGGTATGATAACCCACTTGCATCGAACCAACTTTCTTCCCTTAGGAAGAGGAACTAAATCCCAAGTATGATTCTTCATTAAAGAAGAATACTCCTCAATCATAGCGCTTTCCCATTCCAAAACATTTGAAGCCTTTGAAAACTTTTGAGCATCAATACAAACTACATGACTCAAAAGAATAATACCTGAAGTGTAGGAATGAGTGCAATGTGTAGCTGTGCAATCACCTGCAAGAGAACCATCATCCTCAAGAAGTGTACAAGCCCATAATGGTTTTGTGGGTGCAGGTGGAGGAGGAGATGGAAAAATGTCAACAACAAGATCAATACCATCATTAAGAACATCATCATCATCATCATCTTCTACAGGAAGCAAAACATCATCTGAAGAAGAACTGGGAAGAAGAGAGGAAAAGACCTGTGATGGAGAATCTTTCAAAGTGAAAGACTCATCAAAATGAACATCACAATGAAAATATACCTCTTGAGTGATAGGATCAAAAAAATGATAACCCTTCACATCCTTACAATAGCCAAGAAAAATGAACCGCTAACTTTTCTTCTCCATTGCTTTGTGCCTACCATCTAGAATGATTGTCCATGCATCACTGCCAAATACTTTGAAGAAGGACACCTTGCACTTGACATGAGATCAAGCCTTTTTGGGAGTCATATTCTGCATTGCCTTGTGAGGCATACGGATCTGAATGTAGTTGGCACAATTTACAACCTTTGCCCAAAATGCTAGAGCCATGGACCAATATTTTAGTATACAATTAGCCATCTCCCATAAGGTCATATTCTTCCACTCGACTGCCCCATTCTGCTGAGGAGTGTATGGCACTATGTGTTGATGAAGAATACCTTGAGCATGAAAAAAGTCTTGAAATGCCTAATTGACATTTTCTCTCCCATTATCTATGTGAATCCTCTGAAGGGAATGCCCTAACTGCTCTCCACAAATGCAAGGAAGGTCATGAACAGTTGAAGAACCTCATCCTTGTACTTCAAAGGTACACCCATGTGTGTCAAGAGAAGTCATCAATAAAGGTGATCACATACTTAGCCCCTAAAAATGAAGGAGTTGGGAATGAGATAAGGTCACTATGCACCAATTCAAGGAGTACCAAAGCATGTGTGGCAATACCCTTTGGAAAAGGATCCCTATGATGTTTGCCAAGAACACAACCTTGACAAACTCCATCTGAGCAAGAGATCTTAGGTAGACCAATCACTAAATTCTATGTGCTCATCTATTGAATATATCTATAATTTAGGTTCCCAAACCATTCGTGCCAAATCTTGCTCATAGAATGTGCATGAGCAATCAGGGATGATCATGATGAAGACTCAAATCTATTAAACCTATACAAATAGGCCACATGATCAACTTTCCTTGTAGAAACAACCTTCTCAGGATCTTGTAACTCTTGAATAGTCACATTAGTGGGAGAAAACTCAACTAACTTCCCATCACCATGTTGACAAATTTAGTTGATGAAAAGTAGATTCTATGAAATATCAGGAACAAGAAGAACTTCATCAATGCAACCATCTGGCATCTGAACTGAGCTTGTTCATACAACCGGAATATATGAAGAGTTCCCAACTGCAATATGAGAAGTACTACAAGAGGAAATAGAATCAAGAAGATCCTCAGCACGAGTCATGTGATGTGAAGCACTGGAATCAAGAATCCAACTATCATTGGTAAAGGACAAAGCCCTTGCTGTGAGAGCTTGCCATTTTCCCAAGGATGAAGACTTAGGCATGGCAATATTGTGCTTCCTTATAACTTCCTCCAATGCTTCTAATCTCTCAAAATAATGTGCATCATTATGCCTTGACATTCCACAAAAGGAACAATTTCTATTCTTCTTCTTAGACTTAGAGGATGACTCCCCAGAGTTAGAAGGAAGAGGAGGTGGAGGATTAGTCTTCTAAACATTCTTCACCTTAGGCTTGGAGGGAGGCTTACCACCTATAGATGAATCTGTCTTGGGCTTCTTCTTATTCTTACCCTTTCTCTTGGAAGATTGAGCCATCAAGGCATGAATTTTAGGAAGAGCATCCATCTAAATCAACTTGGTCCATTCCCTAGTGAATCGATCACAAAATTCCTCAAATGAAGGTATGTTATGGTCTTCTCCCATAGCATCCATAGTGTTGGTGCCTGAATTGACTATCAGTTTTCGAGCAATTTTTCATGCAGGCACCTTCCCAAAAAATCCAAAAAATTTCTATGGCCATCGGTGTGAGTTCACTTTTGTCTTGGCGACCGCGTTCTTCACTTGATATATTTGTACCATCACCATGACTTTGTCCATTGGCAGCAGTGTTTCGTGTCTCATCGATGATGATGGTTAGGCCAATGAGGGTCATTCAGAGTGGTCATTGGTGGGAGTATTGCTATCGGTGAAGGAATTTTGAGGTTCACCGATATGCTTGGGTCTTACCGATCGAGAGATGCCGTCAGTGTAATGTATGCCATCGACCAGACTAGGGAGAGTTGATCCAATGGGGTTTGTCTGGCCGACAGGTGAAATGTGGCTTAAGGATGTTCATCGGGATGACTTGTATTATCGGCGAAGCTGGGAGATCTTCTTCCGATGCCTTATGTTTGGCCAATGAAGTTGGGCATCGGGGTGACTTTCTGTGTCAGGCAGACATGTATGATGTTTGCAGATGTTGGGTGTCTGGCTGATGGAGGTGACCATCAGAATGATCGATGCTATCAGCAAAGGAGCTTTTTGTCACTCCGATGGTCTATGTTTGGCCAATGGGGGGATGTGAGGTTGTATTGGTATAACCTTTGATGTCGACAGGAGGGTTTTCATTGGTTTTGATGGTGTCTGTTACACCGATGAAGGTGGGAGTTGGAATGGTGACCGCTAGCGGATGGTTCGTGGGTAGAGCGGGGCAAAACGCTTGACACTTAGTGTACATGCGGCTGTGCTTATAAAGTGATCAAAGGGTCCCTACATGGCGAATGTGGGATAAGTGGATCTCACAAATGGAAAAGTCAGAAATGGAATGAAGGACTTCCCACGTGGCATGTTTTCACTAGTGATGGGACTTTTCAAAATGCCAACATGATTTATGACTTATGTGAGTGGCTTTGGACCGTCAATTTTGCGTGTCTAGAGCCCGATCCTGTGGCTGAGTTCGAACGATGAAATAACTGAGTGTTAGCGCCATTTTTACGTGCTCATTCTGCAGTCAACCGGCCATACTATACGGTGATGGAAGGAATGTCACATCTGCTAGTTTATTTGAGGTCCGGGTTGCTTGCACCACTAGCTTTTATGGTGAATTTGACTGCTTCAGTGACTGGAATTGATTGAGGATCTAATTGTTTCGTTGAAAATCTAAAAGAGATAATCCTTGCATTTATGAAGTAGGTTAGTGTGTAGGTGGCTGGAAGCTTGTATGCTCCTTGAAAAAGGAATCCATGGCCATTCTACAGGGGTTGGATGTTTTTTGAGCTTTCTGCTCTAACTTTGAACACAAGATGTTCACGTTTTGAAAGGCATTTTTTGTTACAGATTCAGTCCTTGGTCTGGTGTATCAGTCTATCCTGTCTTGTAAATGATAATTTCCTGTATGATGATTTTCTATGCAGATTGAATTTAAATGAAAAACACCTGTTGTGTGTATTGTTTATGATTGTCTCCTATATGTCATTTGTTTTCTTTTCAAACAAGGTTGTCAAGGGCTTCCAAGTTTTTCAGTATATGCATACTGTGTGTCTGATTTATTGCGTCTGTTCAAGGAGTGGTTAAATAGGCTTTTGATCAGATACAAAGGAAAAAAGATTGCACCATAGGATCTGTCAAGTATGACCATAGGAAATACTCTTTCTTAGACATGTTGCTGTTAGGCAGTAACATTCTTCCTGAGTCCTCTGGATATGAATTCATGTTGTCATAGGGAGACATTTACATTCTTAGATTTGACTCTACTGCCTAGATAAGGCACTGGTTTGGGAATCTGTCTGTTCAAAGGGTCTAGGAAAGTCCCATAACTCCAAACATCAATTCAAATCATTTCATACTTCCACCTGTTAGTTGTAGGAGTAGGAGTAGAAAACCCCTACATGCTCTCATCCCTAACCAGACATATGTGTCCAAGAATGTTGCCAACCTTGTGATTTGTTACACAAATCTTGGTCTATACATGAGAGTATTCTGGCTTTTGTTGTCAAGCTAAATTCTTATGTCATTGAGCTAGTCAAGGTCATATCTTTATCAATATAGGGACACCCCCCTTGGTGCAGCAGAACCAGAAGTGAAGGGGAGGAGCTCACGCAACCTCCTGTATTTTGTTGGCTAAATCTACCTGTGCATTGGAACTGGCAAACCCTAATGCTGATTCAGAGAAAAAACCAACACATTTGGTGACTCTACTAGGGATATGAACTCAAAAAAATATATGATGAGCTTTCAGCTATTGTAAATTCTTATCCTCTCTGGAAAGGTGGCAACTCTGCAAGAAAGATTCAAGTGCACATGAAAGTTGATGTGTGTGTTGTGACAAAAAAATGTGCTATTCAGACTTTAGCATCTGAATGAGAAAAGGTACCTTGCTCCTTCCTACTTGTAATTGTTGTTTTATTGCATAGGTTAGATGCCAGGGGAGGTTATAGGTCTTAGGTATATATAAGATGTCTAAAAATGGGACTTATATGAATCCAAATATGTATACACCCCCGCTCAACCAAGAGGGAGATGCAATGTTATGTGACAGAATAGAAGAGATAAGAAATAGGTTGATACTCTTAGAGGCTAGGCAGGCTCAGTTGAATAGTGATAACCCTATTGTGTCTGCCAGTCAGAAAGCTAAATCTCTTGTCAGCCCTTTTGATCCTTTGTATGACCAACTGGATTTGTCATGGGTTGATTATAAAGTTGAAAGTATGCCTGCTGGGATATACTATCAGATGCCTAGATTTAGTGGTCACAGTGTATGTGATGGGGGTGCACATATCCAAAATTTTTGCAGTTTTATGGAAAAACATTCATTCAGAGATGAGGATATGTGGATGAGGTTTTTTGTTAGATCCTTTGATGCAAAAGCAAAAGATTGGTATTTGAGCTTTCCAAAGAGATCCTTTGCCTGTTGGGATGAGCTTGTTGACTGTTTCAAAAAAGAATTTGCAAAAGAACCAGCTGATCTTGTTGTAGAATTGATGAAAATCAGAAAACAAGATGAGGAGCCATGTATTGATTTCAATCATAGATTTGCAGTAGCCCTTTCACAGATCCCAGAAGTATTCAGACCTGATATTTCAGCCTATGTTGGCATATATTTTGAGGCTTTTGAGGAGGGCTCTAGTGCAATACTGAGGGAATTCAAGGTGACAAGCATGCAAATGGCATACATTTTTTTAGAAAATGTAGAAGAAATGAAAAATGAGCACCTGCAGAAATCCCTGTCTCCAGGCCTTGGTGTGAGAAATGGTTGTGAAGTTGCAAATGACCAAGAGATTAAGGCATCATGTGAAGATGCCAATGAAAGGACTAATGAGGACTCCCATTGCAATGATGAGGCATCTGGCCATTAAAGCAATAATGAGGTTGTGGACAGCAATGAGCAACTTTTTGAATGGATTTGTGGAGATAATTGTGAGTATTGTATTCAAGACAGAGAAGATATAAGCAAACAGAGAAACAGTTCCATGTGTGAACCATTGCCTTCTTTTCAAACACATGGAGATCATGAAGAGTAGTCAGAGATTGAAACAAGTGCTAGTGCAGAGCATGATTGTTTTTTATTTGGTGATTGTTTTGCTTATGACACACAAACTGATATTCTTCCACAAAATGAACCCATTGGTGATGAAGATGCATGCTCTACTGCCCATGAACAAATGGCATATTGTGATCAAGCTGATGTACCTGGATCACCCATTTTTGAAACATATGGTGATGAGGATCTATTTGAGTATGGTGAAGGTTTGAGCACTATTTTTGACTTGGATTTTGTTTCTCATACTGATGAAAGAGAAACCAACATACATCAGGTAAGTGACTGTAAAAATGTGCCTGATTGTAAAGAGGTGCCAAAACCTGATCTTTTCCAGCTTGGTGTACCTGATGGTTGTGTGCATGGTGTGCACAATTGTGAATTTGAAAGCTTTTCTTTTGATAGGCTAGTTGATGAAATAAGCCCTGATCTTCCTAGTTGTGTGGTGGACTCTGAGTGTTTCCTGTTTTTAGTCTAGCTAGGAGATCATTTTGCAATGCATAGTGATGATAACCTGTGTTTTGTGCCATTTGAATATGCATTGCTTGATAAATATTGCATCAACTTGTTGCCTAATGCTAAGGGTTGTTTGCATAGGGTTGATAGTGACAAGCTAGATCAGAGGGCTGAATGTGCAAATGACCGAGCTTGCTTGTGGGCAGATCATGGCAGCATTCTCAAGCTTGACCCAGTATATGCAGATGAAAACAAGGTATTTGACAAAGGGAAATATAGGTTTTCCTTTTCTTGGTGGCCTTAGGCCATCAAGTGTGTTCGGTGATGCAGATTTGTAGTTTTATGACTCTGTGCCCAATGGATAGGGGACTGGTCTGCATCCCAGAGATCTAAGGTTCTTGCCATGCCTGCAAGAGGCATGCATCCCCAGACAGAGCCACTATTGGTGTCTGAATTGACTGTCAGTTTTCAAGCAATTTTTCATGCAGGACCTTCCCAAAAAATCCAAAAAATTTCTATGGCCATCGGTGTGAGTTCACTTTTGTCTTGGCGACCGCGTTCTTCACTTGATATATTTGTACCATCGCCATGACTTTGTCCATCGGCAACAGTGTTTCGTGTCTCATAGATGATGAGGGTCAGGCCGATGAGGGTCGTTCAAAGTGGTCATCGGCGGGAGTATTGCTATCGGCAAAGGAATTTTGAGGTTCACTGATATGCTTGGGTCTTACCGATGGAGAGATGCCGTCAGTGTAATGTATGCCATCGACCAGACTGGGGAGAGTTGATCCGATGGGGTTTGTCTGGCCGACAGGCGAAATGTGGCTTAAGGATGTTCATCAGGACGACTTGTGTTATCGGCAAAGGTGGGAGATCTTCTTCCAATGCCTTATGTTTGGCCGATGAAGTTGGGCATCGGGGTGACTTTCTGTGTCGGGCAGACATGTATGCAGTTTGCCGATGTTGGGTGTCTGGCCGATGGAGGTGACCATCAGAATGATCGATGCTATCAGCGAAGGAGCTTTTTGTCGCTTCGATGGTCTATGTTTGGCTGATGGGGGGATGTGAGGCTGTATCAGCGTAACCTTTGATGTCAGTAGGAGGGTTTCCATTGGTTCTGATGGTGTCTATTACACCGATGAAGGTGGGAGTTGGAATGGTGACCGCTAGCGAATGGTTCGTGGGTCGAGTGGGGCAAAATGCTCGACACTTAGTGTACATGCAGCTGTGCTTATAAAGTGATCAAAGGGTCCCTACATGGTCAATGTGGGATAAATGGATCTCACAAATGGAAAAGTCAGCAATGGAATGAAGGACTTCCCACGTGGCGTATTTTCACTGGCAACGGGACTTTTCAAAATGCCAACATGATTTGTGACTTATGTGAGTGGCTTTTGACCATCGATTTTGCGTGTCTGGAGCCCGATCTTGTGGCTGAGTTCAAACAATGAAATAACTGAGTGTTAGCACCATTTTTGCGCGCTCATTCTACAGTCAGCCAGCCATACTACACGGTGATGGAAGGAATGTCACATCTGCCAATTTATTCGAGGTCTAGGTTGCTTGCACCGCTGGCTTTTATGGTGAATTTGACTGCTTCAGCGACTGGAATTGATTGAGGATCTTATTGTTTTGTTGAAAATCTAAAAGAGATAATCCTTGCATTTATGAAGTAGGTTAGTGTGTAGGTGGCCAAAAGCTTGTATGCTTCTTGAAAAAAGAATCCATGGCCATTCTACAGGGGTTGGATGTTTTTTGGGCTTTCTGCTCTAACTCTGAACACAAGGTGTTCACGTTTTGAAAGGCATTTTTTGTTACAGATTTGATCCTTGGTCTGGTGTATCAGTCTATCCTATCTTGTAAATGATAATTTCATGTATGATGATTTTCTATGCAAATTGAATTTAAATGAAAAACACCTGTTGTGTGTATTGTTTATGATTGTCCCCTATATGTCATTTGTTTTCTTTTCAAACAAGGTTGTCAAGGGCTTCCAAGTTTTTCAGTATATGCATACTGTGTGTCTGATTTATTGCGTCTGCTCAAGGAGTGGTTAAATAGGCTTTTGATCAGATACAAAGGAAAATATATTGCACCATAGGATCTTTCAAGTATGATCATAGGCAATACTCTTTCTTGGACATGTTGCTGTTAGGCAATAACATTCTTCCTGAGTCCTCTGGATATGAATTCATGTTGTCATAGGGAGACATTTACATTCTTAGATTTGACTCTACTACCTAGATAAGGCACTGGTTTGGGAATCTGTATGTTCAAAGGGTCTAGGAAAGTCCCATAACTCCAAACATCAATTCAAATCATTTCATACTTCCACCTGTTAGTTGTAGGAGTAGGAGTAGAAAACCCCTACATGCTCTCATCCCTAACCAGACATATGTGTCCAAGAATGTTGCCAACCTTGTGATTTGTTACACAAATCTTGGTCTATACATGAGAGTATTCCGCCTGTTGTTGTCAAGCTAAATTCTTATGTCATTGAGCTAGTCAAGGTCATATCTTTATCAATATAGGGACACCCCCCTTGGTGTGGCAGAACCAGAAGTGAAGGGGAGGAGCTCATGCAACCTCCTATATTTTGTTGGCTGAATCTGCCTATGCATTGGAACTGGCAAACCCTAATGCTAATTTAGAGAAAAAACCAACACATAGTAGAGTAGAAGGTAGAAGCAAACACTTGAAAATGACCTCTTAGCTTAGAAAAGATCAAAAAAATACACTCCTTATCATCTTTGGCATCACCACATCCTTTCAATTGTGAAAAAGTCAACATGAACTAGGAAAGGAAATCCTAAATAGTGGGGAAGGCATTTGGAGAGAGAGAACTGAGATCGGATTCAAGCTGGAAGATCTTGAACTGGTTGTCCTTACGATACAACTCAGAAAGCTTAGCCCACACCAATTTAGGTGTCTTACACTCCACAATGTGAAATAATAAATTATTAGAGACATGGAGACCTATGAGTCCTTTAGCCTCATTCATTTTGTTTCTATGAACAAACTACTCAAATGGTTTAGTGAACTCAAGTTGATCAAAATCTAACATTTTCCAAAGACCCTTAGATTGAAACAATTGTCACATTTTGAGTTTCCATGTGTGATAGTTGTGTGGAGTGAGCAATTCAATCCTTAGGTTTGACATGATAAACAAGGGAACACAAAAGGATGAAAATGCAGTGTAGACCCCCCTAGAATGAATGAAAACTAAATTTATAACTTCCAACACCAAATTTTCCAAGTAACACTAACATTTGGTGGGGGTCCAGCTAAGTGGGAAATAATCCCAAGATTAGGCAGCCTAAGCCAAAGGGAAATTCGACTAGGACACCATTGACATTTATTCTTGGGATCATTCCTCGAATGTTAACCGGTGGAGTATTCTTCAAGACAAAGGAACCTCGGATATCTCCTCCTTGTTCATAGCAATACTAATAGGACTACAACACCCAACAAAAATTACACTAGTTATCATAGTCACAATATCTGAGATTACTAGAGGGACATTTGATTTTGAAAGAAAAGCAAAGGAAAAATATTAAATTAAGATTTTGTTAGGTAATCTTCCTATCGTTAGCTTCTCAATACTTCTCTTGGTGATTATTCTTTTGGCGCAACAATGCAATGCCTGACTAAAAAATTTGAAACAAGGAGGAGGAGAACAAGAGATAAAGAAGATGAATCCAAGCAATCAGAAGAATTTGTAGCTTGATGGTGGCAATAATGATAAGCTGCCAAGAGGTCTAGCAATAAAGACTTTTAGGTATGTGTTCACCTTGCTTGCTAAAGGATCTTTGTTGAAATTAGCTTTAAATAAACTAGAGTCGTTGAAAATTCTAGTTACCCTAATCACATGCAAAACAAATAACAACCAAAACAAAAAATCAATTTGGAGATCACTATGCCAATAAGGGCGTGGTTTGGTGGTTAAGTCGCTCAGTTGTAGTGGCAACCACTAGAGTTCAAACCCCCACTGGGCCAACGAGCTCTCAAGCATTTCACCTTCACTGGACCAATGAGCTCACGGGTTCTAAGTGTTCTTGCTAGGGGATGAGGTCCCCCGTGTTGTGGCCTCACTGGTTCATAGCTCCAGGCACAAGCATTGCTATGCAACCGAAGGGCATGTCACACCAGCATCACCGGTCACGTTAAAAAGTTTACTGAGATCACTATACCAAGCTAAATTTATGTGAATGTGCCTCACATGTGCCACACGGAAGACTATTACAAATATCAATCTTGAAATCAAGAATCTTGGAAACTGAGGCATTGCTTAAAATTCATGGTAAGCTTATTCTAAATTTGAATAGATGTAGAAGTCAATAAACACACTATTATCGTATTCTCGAGTTTGGAATTAGCAAAGCCATGCTATCTAGAATGATAAATTCTACATCTTTTAGTTATCCATATGGCAAAACCATTAAAGCCCCAAAGGTGGCTCTGTTGGTTTTTATGTACTTCCAACATAGAGAAGTGAGTTGCCATAGGGAGCATCTACAGTTGTTGCATTCCTTTAAAATATCTATAGATTGTCTTGCTATGTCCCTAGAAGAATGCCAACTCTCTCTCATTTGAAGAATTTGATCACATATGATTTTATAGAGCAAGAGAATTAGATCTTTGTAATCTTCTCACAATTTTATTTGATCACGTCTCTCTCAAATTGCAGACATTTAGGATGTAGATTATTCTAGGTGCGGATTCAATCGAGGGAGTTTCGAGTAATTGGTGAGAGCAAGACAAAAATATAGGGCTTGATATATTACCATCCATCTCTTTCTCCAATGTGACTCTTCAATTTTGACAAGTATTGTAAATTGTTGACTACATTTCCAAAATGTGTTAGCATGAAAGATTTCATATAAGGGATTATATGACATCGACTATGAAATCAAATCAAAGATTATAGAAAACTTTGATTTCCCTATATTTACGGTTTAAAACATTTTATAAATAGGAAAAAAGTATTACTATATTATTTTCAAACATTAGGAATAAGACAACAATAAATTAAAATAGTAATAAATGTAAAGTGAACAATTTTTTTCTTTTGTTTCTGATCATTTATGGTATTAGTAGGCATGAGTTTTCTGCAGTCCATCAAGATTAGTAGTGTTTCGTAAAAAATCCATCATTAAGATCTATTTCATGGTAGTCTTTTTAATATGTACCACTGATCTATATATTTCATCTAGTGCTCCTCACTAAGGAAACACTTGTCAACATAAAAACATAGGGTCAACATCCACCATACAAACATTTTAGTAATAAAAGTAAAATGAACAATTTTTTTGTTTTGTTTCTTATCATTTATGGTATTAGTAGGCATGCGTTTTCCATAGTCCATGAAAATTAGAAGTCTTCCTTATCATTTATGGTATTGTTTGAAAAAAATCAATGATTAAGATCTATTTCATGGTGCTCTTTTTAATATGTACCATTGCTCTCTATATTTCATCTAGTGCTCCTCACTGAGGAACCACTTGTCAACATAAAAACACAGAGTTCACATCCACCATACAAACATGTTAGTTTTGACAATATACCTAAACCCATTTCTCATCCTCGCCCACTAAACTCCAATGGAGTCCTAGACAAAAAATGTCCCATCAATCTTTCTTGTCCTTGTATTCGCCCCTCCTTGCATAGGAAATTGGAACAACAAATTCCTTGGACCCACTTGGGCTAGGGGAAAAGACCCAATAGGTGAGATAGTTCCAATGGCTGAGAAAGTAAGGGAGAGGGGCCAGTAGTCACCCACCCTGACTTCGCGCACGTCAAGCATATAGCTAGACATATCGAATTTTGACGATTTTTTTGGGTTTTTCCGTATGCAACCGAAGAGCTTAAAGCTATTCTTTCGGCTTTGGGGCACTTATACATTTCCCTGTAGGACGCGTTATGTGCACATGGGTCGAAAAATGGTCATTTCAACATGTTGCCTCATACATCCACACCGATGTGCCGATAACCGCTTGCCATCACATTTATACACTTGTCTTAATTTCATTGGTTAATTTACAAATGTATTGGTGCATTTGTGAACATGTATTGGTGCATTTGTGAACATGTACAAATGTTGTCAACACGTATTGGTGCATTTGTGTTAATTTATTTGGTTGGTATTTTACATGTATCGGTTCTTTTTAAAAATTTAATTGGGGGTTCAAGTGATTAAAAACATAGCGGTTATTGGGGCGTGGACGGCAACTGGCCCCTCTCCCTTATATGTGCATTTAATGCCCAATATTTTTTAAGTTTAATACCAGTATATGTGCATTTAAGGCCCAATATTTTTAAAGTTTAGTACTAGTAGTTGTGACTTTAAGATTGTTAGTGTTGCTATAAGTACTAATAATTGAATGAAATGTGCCCTTTAAATTTAAAAAGCAACCAATCATGTGATGCCACATCAGCCCACCAACAAAACATGACTTAATGCACACCTATTGGTCCACCCTTTTTTTGGGGGAACTATTTGACACCTCAACAAAAAGCATGCTGATGTGGCATCATATTTGATGATGTGGCCCTAAAACCTTAGTTATAAGCAAGGGTGTTGCCAAATAAACTACTGTAAAATTTTTGGAGTGATTCGAAATTGCCACATATGATTTTGAGAGGCGTGAAGCTAGGGTGCACCACTACTGGGTCCTCTCCCCTACCATCAACAATTTTATTTGTTGGTGAACGTTGGTAGATTGTTTAAACCCAGTTCTCGGCAAGCAAGAGGAGAGGAAAATAATACAATATGTTGAGTGCTCGGTGACTTGTTCAGTGCCTGCCTTCCCATCCTATCCAAGAGCCAAGAAAACAAGTTAAAACTTTGGGAAATTTCCCGGCGATCGCGACCGAGAACGATTTGACCCAAGAGACATTGACGGAGGCAAAGTTTCGTCACTTCTGACTCTGTCAAGAGATATAGCAACCAATATTTTCAAGCACGTGCTGCGATACATTGACCCTGTGCATCCTCCGGGCCCCACACCCGTCATCCATCACGTGCTGCCATGGGCGGAGAGCAGGATGCTTCTTAGTTTTGAGTGTTTTAGAATTTAACTGTGTGTAAGTTTTTTATTCAACGTTTCTGGTCACACGTTATTTATCATCAGAAGAGATGTAGAGGAGAATCATAGAGATGGAAAAGGAGAATCACGAAATGTAATCCGAAACGTTGAGTAAAAAACTTATACACTATTAAATCCTGAAGCACTCAAAACTAATATCATGACTCTGGAAATCTGATGTCTATTAGGATGTTTCTTGTCTCCTGCCTCCTGCGCTGCGCATTCCCCATTTTCTTGCTTCCTTTCGCTATTCTTACCGAATAAATAGCAAGGGGCGGCTCTCCTATATATGTTTGGTGAAGGCCGGTGGAACCAATAGGTAGTAGTGGGGGTTGGTGCGTCCGCTTGAATAGCCTAAATTTCTATGTAAAGATCTCTACACAATTTCTCCATTTCTGTTTCTCAGAGCTCGAGATGTCGGGGCGAAGAAATCCGCGGCTTAACATTCCAATTCCGAGCCGGCAGGGGCTTCACAGGCTTCCTCTGCCTGCGCAGAGTGTTGTAGGCGGAACGGCCGGGCGGCAGGATGTGGAAGAGCTTTCAGATTTGGAGCAATTGGCGACTTTGGGGTATGGAAGCGGCGGAGTTGTTTACAAAGTGCGGCATAAAAAGACTTCGGCGGTGTATGCCCACGGCAACCATGACAGAAGGCGGACTGGCCCACCCTCATCTGCGCCATCTGTTACGGAGACATGCCCTCTCCGCCCGCTTCCGCTTCAGCGGAATTTCAGAGCTTTATCCGCTGCTGCCTGCACAAAGAGGTGGACTGCCGCTCAACTCTTAGAACACCCTTTCATTTTCAAATCCCGTACCGCCTCTTTGCCAACGTCTATGAAGAATCTCAGTATCTATGCGATCAATTCTTTACTTTCTGTGCCTTATTCAATTTCCCCTGCCACTGCATTTTCACTTACAACAGAGAAGAAAAAACACACAAATTTTGTTTGCCTCGGGAAAGAACACGATCCTTTAATAGGTTTTTACTGTACAAAAAATAAATTCGTACTATTACTGTGAAGCATTTCTCTAGTTAACTAATTTTGCAAAGTCAGGACGGCCATGGCATGGCGCGTCAGAGGTTTCTGATATGTTGAATATTTTGACTAAAGCATTTTCCATTATTTTAATCTGGCTTATCTTCATTTGCAATTTCTATTGCATGCTTTTAATTAATGACCAGTCAAGGATGCCTACGTATTAACCATTTCTTCGTGTGGACTTTGCGCAATGCCCTTCAGGAGGAAAAGGCTATCAAGCCATAGAAAAAGCATGGGGCATGGATGCGGGATGCTATACCATATATCTGTACTTACATTTTGTTGGAAATCATAAAATTATGATTTCCAACAAGTACATATGTATGGTATGGCATGCTCCAGAAAAAACATGGGGGCATGGATGCCGGATGCCATACCATACATACGTACTTACACTATGGCATCCCGCATCCATGCCCCCATGCTTTTTCTGGGGCTGGATAGCCTTTTCCGCTTCAGGAGCCTTGATTTCTTATGATGAAAATCGCACGGATTGCTTTCACTTCTATAGTTGCTATATTATTTTTATGTCTTGAACTCTATTGTTTCAAAATTTCAGGTCTTCAGGTTTAAATATTAAAATTAAATAATAGTCATATTTATTATGATTGGTTGGAGGTTTAACTAAAATTATTTTTTCTTTCCACATAATGACATAATCTTGTGTAAAGTTGGCCCCTCTACTCTATTTTATCCACCTACCTTATTTGATCTAGGCCACTCAAACCCATCACAAATCTTGAATATTGATGACAAATAATGTGGTTTTGTCAATAGGATCCTCATCCTAGTTAGCACCCTTGGTCCAAACTGCATGTCATAACTCCACATCAATAGTGCTACATCAATTTGTCTCGGTGATTGTGAACATTTGTGACATTTACAAACAAAAATATGAGCAATCACTTTCCAACTTATGCATCTTATTCCTCTCTCTTGTATAAATATGTGCATAGCCATTCTTTGTAAGAATAGATAGATAGACATCGAAATATAGATGGGTTGAATAAGGAGTAGGAAAATATATCTATTCTCAGAGATCATGTATAGAACTAAGCATAATACAATGTTGTTATAGTTCTATCTTTTCTTTGCATATTCTTGAAGTCATGATTATAACCTAATTGAATCTCTTTAATTGTGTTGTCAATCAAGCCTTACATTAGGGCCCTAAATCACTAGTATCAAAGCAAATCATTTTTTTTCATTTCCAAGTGATATTGGGGTGAATAATTAAATAGTTGTCTTTGTTTGTATGCCCACACACATGAGGTTTAAGTATAGGAAGTAAAGGTTCAAAACATGTCACCATCATATCTTCATGTCCTCAAATGGTAGACAAAACATCAACCACACTGACACCAAAGATGTTCAAGAAGATGATACAGAATGTCTTGTAAAGACAATGGGAAGAATTGGAGGAATGTCGTGCACATGAAGATGAAGAGTAGTTGTTTTATTTACTTAAGAGTTATTTTATTTCACTTCAGAACTATTTAACAATTATTTTGTTTTATATGCAATGTTTATTTTTATTTGAAAAGTTATTTTAGACATTTTTGGTAGATGTATTTAAGATATCATTATTTTAATTACTTAAGAGTTATTTTATTTTATTTTATTTATATTGTACTTAAAAAACTAAAAACACTTTTAAGTAAATAAAATAAAATAACTCTTTAAGTAAACAAAAATAATTCTTCAATAAAATTAAAAATATAGCCAACATAATTAAATATAAAAATTAAAATAAAACACACAAACACACACACACACACACACACACACACACACACACACATATTAGACTTAGGGCATACAACTGAGAGGGGGAGGGGGGGGTTGAATCAATTGTGGGAAACTTTCCCTTTTTAAACACTTGAATCTTCAAGTTAGTGATTAGCATAATATTAATCATGAACCATAATGTATTTAAATCAGAAACAGAAACATATCAACACATATGACACCAAGATTTTGATGTGAAAAACCCGGTTAAGGGAAAAACCACGAGGTGATTAACCCAAGAATGTATTCTCTGTTAGAAGAATAGAAAGAACAAAATGGCACATGCCAATTAGGGCTCACTGCCTAAGCACACTGCTCACAAGAGGCTCACTGCCTACAAGAGACACACTGTCTACAAAAGAATAAGTATCACCTTTATGAACTGGAGAATAGCATCTTCAGCATGCTTGAATCAGTTCCATTTAAGCCCAATACTTTTGTTCTGTCTTTCGCACTTCTCTTCACTACCACACACTCATCACCGCAAGATACACTTCAAAATGAATTCACAATCCCTTATTTATACAAGGCATCGGCTTAGGAACAATCATCTAAGTCGGCAAACACCTACATGAACATCCGCAAGACGTGTAATACATCCAGTCGGCCAGTCTCAAGAAGAACACCAATATCCGTGGTTATTCTTCAAATGCAAACTCTAACTTCAATGCGGACAACCAACATTAACTGGACATGATCCAATGATCATCATAACCTTCCCTGAATCACCAAAAACATCTGCACTTCATCATCCTACTGGGATTCTTCTCTCCTTCATCTGGAGCTATAAGAACACAGTCTGTCATCACTGTTACAAATGAATAGCCTCTTCCGGACCTTCAACCCATGAACTAATCTAGTTGATACTTCATAGAGATGTCCTCAACACTCCCTCAAATCTACAGAATGGGATAATGAGATACTGGATCTCACCGGACCTATTTGTGGCACTCTGTCACCTCTGAACACCTGCCGGAACCGATTCTACTTGAGTGACCATAACTTCTTCAGATCTTCATACGGACCTCTGAAATCTTGACTAGAGCATCTCAAGACTTATATCTACAAACCCTTTAAACCGTATCCTCTGATCCTCAACCTATTGAGGACTTTTACCTTCTTGTCATCACTATTCTTCACTGTTCCTGATTGAGACTTGTTTTCTTAATATCCTCAGCACACAACTCATCTAATCCTTCTCATTAATGCAACATGAATATGTTGACATCAATGACAACATCGGTTAGGCCCATACTTGCAACAATCTCCCCCTTTGTCATTGATGGCAACATATGATGTGAAAAACCATCAAGACAAGAACTTCTTCTTACTGTTACAACTCCTTCTAACAGCAATAACTATTCACATGTCTTCTCTTCCTTTATTGCTCCCCCTTTGATCAGCAACCACTTGTTTTTCACATGTCTTCTCTCCCCCTTTGACATCAATGGCAAAGGGCTCATACTTGTAACTTCACTACTTCATATCATACCAGCTGCTCCCCCTGAGTAGCAGCTCCCTTATTATCAATCCGGATCACAAGATATGACTGTGATATCCACCGGATTGATACACATCAGTGCATCCTAGTTCATCATCAGAGGGGCAATAACCCCTAACTTCTCCCTGAGATACTCAAAAGAGTCCTTGGGAAGAGGTTTAGTAAAAATATCTGCAAGATGATCCTTGGAGGCACATACTCCAATCTGACTTCACCCTTGTTCACTTACTCTCTTAGAAAGTGAAACTTGATAGATAAATGCTTAGTCTTAGAATGCAACACGGGATTCTTAGAAATATTTATTGCACTTGAATTATCACAGAAAATTGTGATAGGCTCCTCATATTCTACTTGAATATCTCTTAGCATCTGCTTCATCCACAAAACTTGAGTGCAACTACCTGCTGCTGCAATGTATTATGCTTCAGTTGTAGACAGGGATATTGCCTCTTATTTCTTGCTTAGCCAAGAAACCAACCTTTTTCCCAAAAAGAATGCTCCTCCACTTGTACTCTTCCTATCATCCACATATCCTGCCCAATCTACATCTGTATATGCATGAAGAGAAAAATTATGATCTCTAGGATACCACAGACCATACTTAACTGTTCCTTTTAAGTACCTAAAAATTCTTTTGATTGCCATGACATGAGATTCTCTGGGATCAGCCTAGAATCTCACCATAAGACCAACAGCCTACATTATATCTAGTCTAGTTTGAGTGAGATACAATAATCCTCCAATCATTGATCTATACTTTGTCTGATCTGTCTTAGGAGAGTCATCATCTTTACTCAACTTACATCCGGTTGCCATGGGAGTGTTCATTGGCTTTGAATCTTCCATTCTAAATTTCCTCAACAATTCTTTCACATATTTGGTTTGAGAGATAAAGATTCCTTTCTTTGTCTGAGTAATTTGCAGACCCAAGAAGAAATTCATTTCACTGAGCATTGACATTTCAAACTCACTTTTCATTTGATTTGCAAAGGTTTTACACATACTGTCTCTTCCTCCAAAGATGATATCATCAACAAATAATTCAACAATCAAGATGTTTTCATGATCAATTTTGAAATATAGGTTACTATTAGCAGTACCTTTGTTAAAACCAATCTTCAAAAGATGTTTGTCCAGTCTAAGTTCATACCATGCTCTTGGGGCTTGCTTTAGACCATACAGTGCCTTCTTTAATTTGTAGACCATATCACCATGCTTAGATAACTAAAATCCATCTAGTTGTTCAATGTACACTTCTTCTTCTAAGTCACCATTCAGGAAAGCAGATTTAACATCCATCTGATACACATTGAAATCCTTGAAGGCAACAAATGCAAGAAATAATATGACTGCTTCAATTCTTGCCACCGAAGCAAAGGTTTCTTCAAAATCAATTCCTTCTATTTGAGAGTAGCCTTTGCAGACCAATCTGGCTTTATTTCTGATTACTTCACCAACTTTATTTAGTTTGTTCTGGAAGACCCATTTGGTTCCAATCACATTCTTGTTTCTAAGTCTGGGAACAAGATCCCAAGTGTGATTTTTTCTCAATTTGCATCAACTCTTCCTCCATTGCTTTGGTCCAATTTTCATCATTGCAGGCTTCATTTATTGTCTTAGGTTCAATCTTTGAAATCAGACAATATTCATCTGAATTTTGAGCAATTTTCCTTCTAGTTTGCACACCTTTGCTTTTGTCACCTATGATCTGATCTTCAAAGTGGTTCAGTCTTACATACCTTGGAACTTTGGGAGTTTCTTGCACTTCTGTTTCTTGATTAGGCTCATTCAAACCTATCTCTTCTTCCTGATTTAACGGATCAGTCTAAATTTGACTTTCAGGAGAGGATTGAGCTCCTTGAACCAGAACACCATTCTGATCATCTTCATCATACTCATAAAACCTTGAGGGTTTCTCTATTCCCTCATCAACCTTCACATTTGTACTTTCTATCATCTTTCTTAGTCTCTTGTTATAACACCGGTATGCTTTGCTTTGAGTAGAGTAACCCAAGAATATTCCTTCATCACTTCTAGTATCAAACTTGCCTAAATCTTCATCTCTCTTGATGTAACACTTGCTACCAAAGACTCTGAAATATCTTACAGTAGGAGTAATTCCAAACCAGAGTTCATAAGGGGTCTTATCAGTATTGCTTCTGATTTGAACTTGATTAAGAGTATAGACTGCAGTACTGACAGCTTCTCTCCAATAGATCTGAAGAACATTTGTTTCCATCATCATAGTCCTAGATGCTTTTTGGATGGTCGGAGTAGACAACTGTCTCTTAATTCCATGTTTCTCACAGAATTCTATGAACTCACCAGATGTGAATTCTCCACCTCTATCAGACCTCAGACATTTCAACTTTATTCCAGTTTCATTCTCTACCATAGCCTTGAATATTTTGAATTTCTCAAGAGCTTATGATTTCTCCTTTAGAAAGGTTACCCACATCATCCGGGAATAGTCATCTATTAGCAGCATGAAGTATCTATCACCTTGAATACTTCTGGTTCTTCCGGACTATAAAGGTCAGTGTGAACTAAGTCTAATAGTCCGGTAGAAGACAGTTCCTTGCTTTTGAATGTGACTCGGCTCATCTTACCCAACTAACATTCCTTGCACAAACTATTAGTAGGTTTCACCAATTTTGGAAGATCTCTTACAGCCTGAGTATTGTTTATCTTGATGATATTATCAAAATTCACATGACACATCCTTCTACGCCATAACCAACTTTGATCAACTTGAACAAATAAATAGCTTTTACCAGTACCAACCAAGTGGAAGATATTACCTTTAGTTTGAGTACCGAATGCAATCTTTGTTCTGGATCTTTCAAGGATTTTGCATTTTCCATTCTTGAATTGGAGATCATAGCCTTTGTCCACCAGCTGTCCAACACTGAGAAGATTGTGCTTCAAACCTTCAACATACAGTACATTACCAGTTTTGTTTCTTCCATTAAAAGAAATAGTTCCTCTTCCTCTGATTCTACTAGCAGAATTATCACCAAACTTCACCACTCCTCCTTCATACTTTTCTAAATCAATGAACTTATTCTTGTCACCTGTCATGTGGTGAGAGCAACCACTGTCAATGACCCAATCATTCTTTTTTTCAACTTGGGCAGCCAAGGCTCTTTCTACAACTTTATGATTGATAGATACAGAGGATATAGGTTCTTCTTTCTTGATGGCAATAAACACCCATTCACTTCCGGATTTATTTCCTATCTCTGATTCATCATCTGTTACTCCTTCATTATCATCTTCTTCATGAACATAGTAACAATTCTTTTGGAACCTTGATCTGTTAGGATTTGGCTTTAAAAATCTTTTCCAGACATTTTGAGGCAAAATGACCAATCTTATTGCAATTAAAACACTTAAAAGGCAATTTTCCTTCATACTTACCGGATCCTCTTAGTAGTCTCTTTGCGATGAGGGCTTCAAGTTGAGCAATTTCTATTTCTTCTTCTTCCAGGTCTTTTCTTGCTTTTCCATACCATGACAAATTCCTTGATGAGTTCTCTCCCGGATCAAATCCTTGTTTACCTTTCACAGAGGCACTGGCTTTGAATGCAGATTCAGTTTTGGGGGGATCATCTCCAAATTTGGTCATTTCAAAAGTAGCCAGTTTGCAAGCCAATTGGTCTCTTGTGACATTTATATGGGCTCTGAATTCATCAATGGCAGCAACCTTGATTTTGTATGAGGCAGGAAGGGATCTGAGAATCTTACCAACAATGTCATTTAAATCCAAGACTCCACCAGAATTTCTAATTCCACAAACCAGCTCATTCACTCTTGGCATAAAAGTGGTAATATTTTCATCATCTCTCATCTTCAGTTTTTCAAATTTCCCTTTTAGACTCTATAACCTTGCACATTTAACATACTCATCTTCTTCATGCAGAAGTTCCAGTTTAATCTAGATCTCATAGGTAGTTGGTAGGTCAATAACATTTGAGAGCTCTGAGTCAATTGATACGCTTAGAAGAGCCTCTTTGGTCTGCAGATTGTTTTCAGCATCTGTGATTTCATTTAGGGTTGTTGGACCACCCTGTGGAGGTGCATACGCTTTTGTGACCATGGACCAGTACGCCTTTCCCATACACTGCAAGTGACATTTCATGCGACCTTTCCAAAGAGAAAAGTTGGTTCCATCAAACTTCGGACTATCCTTCTTGTATGACGACATCCTAGATCTCCTCAAGTGGTTAAGCTCCTTTTAGAGGAACTTAGCTTTGATACCAATTGTTAGACTTAGGGCATACAACTGAGAGGGGAGGGTGAATCAGTTGTGGAAAATTTTTCCTTTTTAAATACTTGAATCTTTTTTAGTGATTAGCATAATATTAATCATGAACCATAATGTATTTAAATCAGAAGCAGAAACACATCAACACATATGACACCAAGATTTTGACGTGGAAAACATGGTTAAGGGAAAAACCACGGGGTGATTAACCTAAGAATGTATTCTCTGTTAGAAGAATAGAAAGAACAAAATAGCACATGCCAATTAGGGCTCACTGCCCGAGCACACTGCTTACAAGAGGCTTACTGCCTACAAGAGACACATTGTCTACAAAAGAATAAGTATCACCTTTATGAACTGGAGAATAGTATCTTCAGCATGCTTGAATCAGTTCCATTTAAGCCCAATACTTCTACTCTGCCTTTCGCACTTCTCTTCGCTACCACACACTCATCACTGCAAGACACACTTCAAAATAAATTCACAATCCCTTATTTATACAAGGCATCAACTTAGGAACAATCATCTAAGTCAGAAAACACCTACAAGAACATCCACAAGATGTGTAATACATCCGGTCGGCCAGTCTCAAGAAGAACACCAATATCTGTGGTTATTCTTCAAATGCAAACTCTAACTTCAATGCAAACCACCAACATTGACTGGACATGATCCAACGATCATCATAACCTTCCCTAAATCACCAAAAACATCCGTACTTCATCATCCTACTGGAATTCTTCTCTCCTTCATCCGGAGCTATAAGAACACAGTCTGTCATCACTGTTACAAATGAATAGTCTCTTCCGGACCTTCAACCCATGAACTAATCTAGTTGATACTTCACAGAGACATCCTCAACACTCCCTCAGATATACAGAATAGGATAATGAGATACTATATCTCACCGGACCTATCTGTGGCACTCTGTCACCTCTGAACACCTGCCGGAACCGATTCTACTTGAGCGACCATAACTTCTTCAGATCTTCATGTAGACCTCTGAAATCTTGACTAGAGCATCTCAAGACTTATATCTACAAACCCTTTAAACCACATCCTTTGATCCTCAACCTATTGAGGAGTTTTACCTTCTTGTCATCAATATTCTTCACTGTTCCTGATTGAGACTTGTTTTCTCAATATCCTCAGCACACAGCTCATCTAATCCTTCTCATTAATGCAACGTGAGTATGTTGACATCAATGACAACACCAGTTAGGCTCATACTTGCAACAATATATATAACTTTGTCAACAATTATATATAAACTAATTAATTTTTATTTAGCAAATGGTTAAATGCCCATAGCCTTGTTGGTGTAAGTTGAAATTGGGATCTCCAAAGACAATTCAAGTCTTGTTGGTGGTAGAAAAGTCGTTAGGGACAAGCTAGGAGAGTTATTGGTGTCTTCTCCATCAACTTAGGTCTTTAGTCAAACCATTTTGTTGAAGCCTCCATTTTTTTTTGGGGAATTTCCCTAGCTAAGGAGTTGGGTATCCGACAACTTGTGGTGGAAGGAGAGTCTCTGAAAATTGTCAATTGCCTATCCAAGGCTCAAACCCCTGGTTAGATGATTAAATCCATTATATATGATTTTATGGGTATCCTAAACTCTCTCCCTATGGCTAAAGTTAGACATATCTATAGAGAAGGGAATATTGCTGCCGACCTCTTTGCAAATTGGGCAATTACCCATGATGGATTGAATAGATGAGATTATTAAGGAAGAAAAACAAAAAAGAAGACTACCACAAAGCATGTTTTTTTTTTAAAAAGAAGCTCAATTATTAAAAGAACTAGCAAATTTTGTAGAGAAATAGAATAAAATGGAAAAATTAAAACAATTTGCCAAATATTGGTACAAATGCAAAAAAGATAATATATAAAAGGACATGTGAGGAATGCAGTAAGGACTATAAGAAAATGGAGAAAGCACCCCATCCTGATTGAGCTAAGAGTCCATAATAAATGGATGAAAAATGTTATAATAGATTTAAGTGCAGATGTGAGCATAATGCTGAAAAGGACTTGGGAGAAATTAGATAAATCAACACTACATGATATGCTATTTAACATTGCATTAGTAGATGTAACCTCTATGAATACCATACAAACATAGAGGAATGTAGAGATAAACATGTTAGGAATTAAAAAATAGATTTTGAAGTAATAAATATGAAACTTAACCATTTGATACATTCAACATCTTGCTAAATTCGAAGCAGTTTGTCAATTGTGATGGAGTTTGTGATTCCCAAAGAGAAAAACTCACATTCCATGATGAGGATAGAATTGTATATATACCATTATATACTAATATGAGAACTACATAATTAAGGAATTAGCTCAGGGAGAAGATACAAATTAGGAAGATGAGAATAAGGGAATATACTATTTGGAAAAGATTCCAAAAATGGAAACTGATGCAAACATAATTTGACCTAACTGAAGGTATTTTTCTAATTCCTTTTGTGGAAAGATGCACAGAATGTTGAAGTTTGGTCAAGATATTTTATAAATATTTTTTCTTATTAATTTTTTCTGGCCCTAATTAGTGTTTTTTGAAACCCCTCATGTACGACCAACATAATTTGAGCTAAACTAGTTATAACACTTATTTTTTTCATCATGTAAAGAATGATGTGTAGATTGGTCAGACATAATTTTTTTCAAGAACCTTTCAAAATCAAAAGTTATTAAAAAAATGCTAACTCATGTTATTACAAGTTTATGACTCTATTTATTTAAAAAATAATTAATAAATAAAAAATAATGTCCAATAGTACAAAAAAAATGTATATTTGAAAACTACACTTTGTGATCTTTAATGGGTTTTAATTTCGTCAAAAAATTCTAAAAAAAAGGTCATCAGCCATATTGGTGAAATCATTTTTTTCTCTTGGTGTTTACATGGCCTTATACTTGTAGGTCCAAGGCTTAAGGCTTGGGTTTCCAACTGTTTCAAGCCTAAAACAAAAGCAAAGTTGTAGGTTTCAAAATTTAAATTTTGTGGAACGTGTACCCACTCAAAAACGGTGCCATTTCTAAAAAAGATGGAACACATAATAAAAAGAAATGGATACCGGTTTAAAAATAGAACAAGTACGCATTTTGAAATGGGTAACCATTTTGAAATGGTCACACATTTTATAATAGTGTAATGTCAGAAAATATCCCCTTGGGGGCTTTTCCCTCATAAGGTTTAGCTCCCGGGTCTTTTGCATGCATTTAGGACATCTTACTTCATAATTTGACATCCTAATGGAATGAGACCTAGGTAACATGACAAATGGGACCTAGGAGGGCCCCTTGAGCTTTATCCTGCCCAAAATAGGGGGAGGACTTGGGCGCCCATGCCCTAGCCCTGCCCTATTTTGGGGCAGTCCCAATTTTTGGGTGTCAGCTTATGACCGTTATTAGGGTCCTTTGCCGACACGGTAAGTTTGAATTACGAAAATCTTGGTGGGAGTGTTTGTAATTGCATATAAAAACATGTTTAGGAATTCATTTAGAGACTAGATGCAATTGTGATGTTCAAGTGTTCTCAAGGTGATTCAAGGCTTTCATTGTGTTACAAGAGTAGATTTGTGTGTTTTATGTACGTTTGTGTTTGTAGATTTCAGCATCCATTTCATCATGGAATGAAGAGCATCTTCCTCCCATGATATTTTCACTACAAGGTGACATTATATTGTGTTTTTATCATCATTTCCTTTGGTTTTTGCCTCTACCTCACAAGGGCACGCACTCTCTATTTGACAACAGTGTTCAGAGACTTAAGTGTCCTATGGGGCTTAACTGAGGCAAGCCTCTAAACACCACAACCCCCTCCTAAAGTTTTCATGGTTGTAGGATACAGGTTGCAGAGCTGGAAAAAGTGAAGTTGTACGAAATCATCTTGAAGTGTTAGAATTGCAGAACAGAAGGAAAAATAGCACCCTAGACTTGGGTACCTGCTCATTAGTCCTCCAACTTTCGTGATGGGAAAATCTCTAGAACAATAGGGAAGAGTTGCAAACTGAGTTTCCGGATCCAGACAAAAAGTAGGGCATTGGAATTGGGCATCCACTCTTTTGTCCCTGACTTTTCTACCTCAGAACCCTAAAAATAGGTACTCTATGATTTGATATTTTGCTTCTGTTTGCAAGATCTTTTTTAGTTATTCTCCCATTTATAGTCGTCTTTGTGAAATTAGGGTTTTAATAGTTAATTGAGCATAAGAGAAGGAAAATTGATAATTAAATTCCCTAATCCAAGTTTCCCTACATCTCACAGCGCCACTCGACCCTAGAACCTTGAATGTATAGGGTGAAAAGAGGATTCAAACATCTAAACAATTAAACATTTAACAATCCCAATTTTACCCTAAACAAATAGAATGGGTACTCATTTTAGATACAAATAGAACAAGTAACCATTTTGAAACAGGCACTTATTTTCAAATAGAATGAGTGCCCATTTTGAAATGGGCACCCATTTCAATTACATCTATTGTCAGTCCAATTTTAGCTTTTTGAAATGGGTACATGTTCTTAAACGGGTGCCCATTACAAATGGGAACCCATTTAGGATTGGTAGACTGAATTGAAATGGGTACCCATTTTATTTAAGGCTCAAGCACCCATTCCCAAATGGGTGTCTGTTATTTTCAAAACGGGCACCCGTTTCTGTCATGGGTTTTCTTTGTCCGCATGACTTACATGAAAAGTGGAGTCATATTCTTGCATTCACCCCACTATGAGTTAGGATTGGGACTTTCTTTTGATTTCCATAGCCTCTATCTCTTACTCCCATCTTGCTATGCATAAAAATAAGTATTTCACAACCTAGTTTGATCACCCTCTAGGGTAAACTTTAAGAACTGGCCCCTAGAAAATTCTATAGAAATCCTAGCGAATCCCCTATGTTGAGATATAATCATCTTGGTGATTTGTTCCAAAAATTGAACTAAAGTCATAGAGAGTGGCTATCTTATGTTAGAATATAATATTAAAAATAAATTATGGGTGATTTGAAACCAAAAATCCTTTCTTGTTTTTAATCAAATTGGTGAATGAGAACCTAAATTTTCAATAAATTATTAAATGAGGTGGCAAATATAAACCAGATTTTTGATAATTTTTTAATTGAGGTAGCGAATTAAACCTTAATTTGCCATAAAAAATTTAATTGAAGTGGTGAATCAATCTTGAATTGCCAACAAATTTTTAATTGAAGTGGAAAATTAACACCTAATGTAATATAATTTTTTAATCATGGTGGAATATTAAAATCTAATGTAATATAGATTTTTAACTTGATTTTTATACTTTTGGATTCCAATTAATACTGAATTGAAAGTTGTGTGTGCATATCTTATGTCATATAATACATTGGTGTGATACTTTTTGGGAAATGACCATGGAGCAGATCATCAAGATTTCTATTTAATTAATTTAGGATAACTTTAAAATAGTTGTACCATACTACCATCCATGTGATCGTTATCTATAACATTTGCATTTAATTCTGAACAATAAAACTATCTGTGTGAATGGTTTTTGAGATATGTACAAATAATATCTGGACATCTATAATATTATGTTGAAGCTAGAAGGCCATCCTTTGACTCAAAGTATCACATGGATGCAATTACTGTATTCTTATTCGCTTTCTTTAATTTAAATAAATCATTCATTTAATTTAACTTTAAATTACATAAATGAAGACATATCTAATCACACACTTAACCAACCATTATAATTGTTAGAGCACCTAGGGATCTAATCAGCATACCAAATAACTATCACAAAGAGAGAGAAGCAACCAGAGAAGCTATTTCACCAATAGAAATAAGACGAGATATAATACAATGTACAAACCTAGAAATAAATAGCAAGGTAAAATGATGTATGGGAATAACAACCTCCAACCACCTAAATAGAAAAAGAAATAAATGCACCTAAACATTATTAATATAATAATGTAACTATCGGGTAGCCTAAGTAAACTTAAGACTACTCTAACACCCCCCTTAAGTGCAACTTAGGGAGATTATTATGCAATATGAGATGTGAAATGGGTCTCAATAATAAAGCCATATTAGGTACCCATGTACAACTACAATGCAATGAAATGCAATCTCTCACAACCAAAGAAAAAGAGAAAAAACCCTTTGGAAGAAAACTCCTCTCCAAAAGAGAGAAAAATAGAAAATGTTGAAAAGCAAAAAGTGAAAGGAAGGAGGACTCCTCAAGAACCCCAAAGGACAACTTCCTTCAACCCTAACATCGATCGCAACAAAAGATAGCAAGGGGATGCCAAAGGTTTAGTGAAGATGTCTACAACTTGCTGCTCCATAGGAAAATACTCCAAACTAAGAACACTATCATGAATGAGCTGTCGAATGAAGTGCACGTAGATCTCAATATGCTTAGTACGTTGATGCTCCATTGGGTTGTGAGAAATATGAATGGCACTCTGATTGTCACACCAAAGAGTAGTGGGTTGATGAGCAAGAAATCCAAACTCATCCATCAAGTATCGAAGGCAAAGAATCTCCTAAGTAGCCAAGACTGGTCCTAGATACTCAGTCTCAGTTGATGATAGTGCAATGACCATTTGCTTCTTGAAAGACCAAGCAACTGGACTAGAACCAAGACAAAAAAATATATCTTGAAGTGGACTTCTGATCATTAACATCTCCAACCCAATCTGAGTCAATGAAGCCCACAAGCTTAGTAGCTCCTGATGTGTTGTGAATGCCAAACTATGTAATGCCATGAATATATTGCAAGATACGTTTGGTTTCCTTCCAATGACTCATGAGGATCTTGAGAGAAATAGGAGACAAGACCAACTACAAAGGAAATATCAAGATGACCATATGTCAAGTATAGAAGGCTGCCAACCAACTATCGATACAAGGTAGCATCAACTTATGGAGTAGTCCAAGTAGTAGGCAACACAAAAGCTGACTAAAAAGGAGTAGGAGTTGGATTGCAGTCAACCATCTCAAATCTCTAAAGCAAATCAAGAGCATACTTCTACTTAAAGATAGAAATACCAGTAGAAGACTGATGAATCTGAAGGCCAAGGAAGTAATACAACAGACCAAGGTCGGGCATATCAAAACGCCCCATTAAAGTTGTCTGGGTATCCTTAATCATGGTAGGAGAACTCTCTATGAGAATCAATTCATCCACATAAAGAACAAGAATGAGTAGATCCCCCCAAGTCTTTGAATATAAACTGTAGGATCAGAGTTACATCTATTGAATCTAGGATCAAGTAGAAAACTACCCATCTTCGCATACCAAGCTCGAGGAGCTTGTTTGAGACCATACAATGAACACCATAGCCTGAAAACTAGTGAAAGGTCCTGCACAAAGCATGGTGGCTACTCCATGTAGATCCCCTCCTGAAGATCACCATGCAAGAAAGCACTCTTCACATCCATTTGATACACTAACCAACCCTAAGATGCAGCAATAGAAAGTACAACGCGAATGGAATCCATCATGGCTATAGGAGAAAAGTCTCATAATAATCAATACCTTTAACCTAAGAAAATCCCTTAGCTACAAGACAAGCCTTATACTTATCAATAGAACCATGAACTACAAACTTGGTATGATAACCCACTTGCATCAAACCAACTTTCTTCCCTTAGGAAGAGGATCTAAATCCCAAGTATGACTCTTTATTAAAGAAGAATACTCCTCAATCATAGCACTTTCCGATTGTAGAACATCTGAAGCATCTAAAAACTTCTGAGGATCAATACAAACTACATGATAGAAAAGACTAATACATGAAGTTTAGGAACGAGTGCAATGTGTAGCTGTGGGATCACCTGCAAGAGAACCAACATCCTTAAGAAGTGTATGAGCCCATAATGGTCTTGTGGGTGCAGGTGGAGCAGGAGATGGAGAAATGTCAACAACAAGATCAATACCATCATTAAAAACATCATCATCATCATCATCATAATCTATAGGAAGCAAAGCATCATCTGAAGAAGAATTGGGAAGAAGAGAGGAATAGGCCTATGATGGAGAATCTTTTGGAGTGAAAGACTCATCAAAATGAACATCATGTTGAAAATATACAGGTCTCGAGTGATAGGCAAAATTTTGTAACGTGCTCACCTCAACATTTTGTCTCCTTGTCATGCTTCCCCAGTCTACTATGGTGGAAACATGGCTCAACTAGACTTTTATTTCCCCCTTTTGAGTGGGAATTGGAGGTGTGAGGCAAGGTGAGAGTCTCTGATCTCATGACACTTATAGAGTGGGATTTCACATTGTTTCAATTTGTCATTCGATGCGTCGTGGGACACAGATGGATCAAGGGGTATGCTGGCAGGATTCTTAACTACTTTGACGTTGATTCAATTGTCGTTCGATGCATTGTGGGACACAAATGGATCAGGATGAACTTGTTTGGTTGGGTGATGGATCGGGAACCTACAAGGTTAAGGAAGGTTACAAATGGCTTTCCTTAAAAGGTGCTACGAATTGGCTAGCCTATCTATGTTGGTCCGATGCCCTCCTTCTGAAAGCAAGAGCATTTGCATGGATCACCCTCAATAATAAAATTCTGACAAGTGATAGAATTCAAAGGTTAGCCTTAGGAAAGAGTTTCAACTATGTTTTGTGTGGGGAAAAAGAAGAGATTGTTGATCATCTCCTCATTCACTACAATTATAGTAGAGAAGCATGGCACTGGCTATTTGGGAAGTTAAACTAGTATGTGGCCCTCCCAAAAACACTTTTTTGACTCTTTAGAGGATGGCCCCATCTCTTCCAAGAGTCCACTCTTCATAACATTTGGTTAATTTTGCCCTCATTACTGATTTGGCACTTATGGAAAGAATGCAATTTTAAGATCTTTAGGAATAAATCAAAGCCTCTACAGCTCTTTTTGGAAAGATTGGAAGTAGCCATTATGGAAGTGATGAATGTGAATCTCAGAAGGGATGGTTTTGAGGAGAGTGCTTGGACTTCCTTGGACAACGTGATTTCTCTAAACTGGTGTGGCTTAGGGAAACTGGCTCTGGCTCTTTTGTATAGAACAATGTGCCTAGAGTTATTCGAGCTGATGCGAAATGGAATCTACCAAGAAGCCTGTTTGCTAAAATTAATGTAGATGGTGCTAACGGGGTGAATCCAGGACCATCAGGGATAGGTTGTGTGCTAAGAGATTCAATGGGTAACCTGCTGGCAGCTAAGAGCACAAAGCTTCCTTGAGGCTCAAATAATACAACAAAAGCTTTCGCAGTGCTACATGGTCTTCAATTAGCCCTAGATTATGGGGTTTGTCATATTTGGCTTGAAGGAGATTCCCAAGTGATTATCTCAGCGGTGGAAACTAAAACATTAGTGAGCTAGCATCTCTCTTACATATTGAATCAAGTCTAGTTTTTATTAGAAAAATTTGACTCTTTCAAGATCTCACATTGCTACCGAGAAGCTAACAGAGTAGCTGATTGCCTAGTGAATAGAGTGATCGATCAGGTTGAACAAGTATTCCCCTTCGCAGCTGCATAGTCCAATTGGCCTCTAGGTTTGCAAACATTGGTTGACAAGGATAAGGATTTCCTCTAATTCTGGTAAGAAAGTGTAGTCTCTACTTGGACAGATTTCCACCCTCATGTAAGCCGTTGGTTAGGATCAGGCAAGTTATGACTGTGTGTCTTTCAAGACATGGTTGGGTGGTGGGTTGGTCAACTCTCCTACTGAATGTTGGCTACATGACACATGGCCAATTTCAAAGTTTGCTTAATCTTATTTATTACTTTTTGGGATTGCCAGGGAGATCGTACCCCTTCCAATGGATACAGCTCTAGGCCTATTTATTAGTGGGTGATGGGATCTTTAAGATCCTTTGGTTGGCTCATGGGGAGCAGGCTACTACCAAATCACATTCCCTTACTAGGTGAAGCCTCGTTGGTTTTGAGTCTTTAAATGTCGTCATTGCTTTCATGCAGAGATCATTTTTTCGCAGGCTTGGAGTCTGATCACATGATGTTTCGATCTTCTGCAAAGTTGGATGGCTTGTCAACCTTTTTTTAGGAGTCATCTTGACATCACCAACTGCAGTAGAAGTACGATGGTTTTTTAAAGGAAGATGGTGAGGTGATACGATTGTCATACACTCTCATGGCTCCTGAATAATTGAAAGAAAGTTTGCCAAAATATTGCCTCGGGATTAGGCAAGGATGACACTTATCTTTCATACTCCTTCATGATGTCACTCAAGTTTAGCTACTTCCCTTGTTATTATTCTGTGCAAAATTCACTTGTTTTTATTCTTTATAAAATTCGCTAATGTGGTTGCCTCCATATTTTGTCTCCTTGGCTTGCTTCCCCAGTCTGTTATGGTGGAAACACAACTCAACTAGAGACTTTTCTTTCCCCCTCTGGAGTGGGAACTAAAGGTGCAAGGTAAGGTGAGAGTCTATGATCTCATGACGCTTATATAGAGCAGGATTCCATGTTGATTCAATTTGTCATTTGATGCGTTGTGGGACACAGATGGATCAAGGGCTATGTTGGCAAGATTCTTAACTACTCTGACATAGTCTCCCAGATCCTCTCCAATATAATGGATCTGGTACAAGATGCTGAGTATGTACACAAACTTGCCTCTAGTCTTTTCTATAATAACCTTTACACAGTGGATAGGTAGGCGGTGGCAGTGAAAGGTTACGAGATGGAATAGGGTGATGCTTGTATTAGGGGCCTCTTTGAGCTCCAAACCCTAAGATGCTCAGCCCCACATTAGGCTATTTACTAAGCGCTTCAATCCTCCCTGTTATCCCTTAGTAGTAGCGAGATTGACAGAGATCTTGCGGCCTTCATCTTTGTTTTTTTAAAAAAAGATACCAAATGCATCAAAGACACCTTCACTGGCATCAAGTTTCTGAGAGTCCATGCCCTGGACCTCGTGCCTCACATTCCTAGAGACACTTTCGACGACCTGGAGGAAGGGGATGATGGTGACCAAGATGAGGTAGGGAGTATTGTGGCGTTTTTAGATCTGGACATAGTCCTTGCTGCTACTCCTACATTGTAGGGATGTTCCAGCAGGTGGCTTTCTCTATGGTCTCTTTTGGTTGCCACACTGTTGGTGGTTTTTTGTTGGCTGTGCTCCATTGTTGTGCATTTCCTTTCAGCAGGGATGTTTCTGGCGGCCTAGTCGTGGGCATGTTAGCTTGGTTATTCCTCAATCTCGTTGGTGGCTACTTTAGAGGGATTTTACAGAGGTTTTATTTTTTTACTCCCCATTTTATTTAGATCCTACTCAGCTAGTTGATGGTGATAGGTTGTCATTGATGTCAAAAGTGTGTTTAGTTGTTGATGTAAAGTTGCCATAGTTGTTGCAGGACATCAGGAGGAGATAGTTGTTCATTGCTTTGTCAGTTCACAGAAATGTGGAGTTGGTTTGATGTAATGTATTATTGATGGAAAGAGTTTCTTCATGCTTCAGGATGTCATTGATCATAAGTTTGGAAATGTGATGTCATACAATTGAGGTCACATGATGTGAATTTAAAAGTCACAGGTTGTGCTCAAGACAAGGTTGTCAGGTTGTGCTCAAGACAAGATATCAAATGTGATCTTCATTCATTGGTTTACTTGGTCTACAAAGATTGTCTTCACAATCATCTTGGAAAGATCATTTTGGACAGTGGGATCTTGCTTTATGTTATCCTAAATTAGTTTGATATCATGGTCCCTTACAAATGACAGTGGCTTGATACAAATAACACGGTATGGTCTTCATTTGATATTAGTTGCAGTTGAAATCAGATGTGCTCTTTGTGCTTTCAGTTGTAGTAACATTGGTTGGCTCATCTTGATTGGTTTGTTCTTCATCTTCTTAGTGGGCATTACATTTGATATTGTTGAGCAAGGAGTTTGATTTGCTCTTCCATAGTTCAGATGCAAGTGATCAAAATCAGTTATAAATGCAGATACAGGATCTTTTTGCAGAGGTTAGATGTTTTATGATAAAGGTTTCATGTTTATCCTTCAATGATCTCTAAACTTTTATTCTTATCATCATTTAGATCCTATGTCATCATTCACTAAAGTCTTGATTGCTCGTCATCTATTTTTATACTTTATGTTATATTCAAGTGTTGACTTGAGCTTGCAGGTTAAGTCACTTAAGGTGACTTATTAAAGGGGTGTTAGATCGTTGAAGTCACCGGCCCTCATGTCTAAGTATTACCGTTGGTAGCGGTCTCCACATGAAAGTGGATGGGTGGTAAAAGTCTTTCAAATGCCTTAAGAAGGAATGCTTTGTTTATTTCAAAGGAATGCTTTATTTTATAAAGCATGAGATGCAAATAAGTAGGCACTATTTATGCCTTTCTTTTAAAAGCAAAAACAAGTCTTATTCTTTTGGGAGCCCAATTTTCATGCATATTTTTTATGATTTATAGAAAAAGGCATCGTATTAGGGGAGCATAGAATTAAAGTTTCTAAAGAGGAAGCCGATCACTAAGCCATTTGTGGCTTTATTTATTTTAGAAACTTTATTTGTTTTTTAATTATTATCTTCTATTTTATTGGGGGCTCTTAATGTCATCTTGAATAGAATGAAGATTATATGCCATTTTTGCAAGAAGCCTTTTGATTTCTTTTTGGGCAGATTATTAAAAGATTCATTCTATTTCTTTCAAGGCAAGAGAAGACAAGGAGGGCAAATTTTTTATTAATACCGATAATTTGTTTGAGAAAAATGATTGACAATTTTTGCAGAGATGTGTTTTGGAATATGGAAGGTTTGGAGATTGTTGAAGAAGATTTCATGAAGAGAATTTGAATGGGGTTTTGAAGATTTAATTTTTTAATTTAATTTTTGTTTGGAGATGGTTTTTGTAGAGATGAAGAAGTTGAAGAGTTTAGAGATGAAAATAATAAAAATAAAAAATAAAGGAGATAAATTCATCATCAGATGGAAGAGGAAGATGTAGGATTTTGAAGATGATTTATTTTTTGCAGGTGGATTTATATGAACAAAGTTTGAAGGGAGAATATGAAAGGTCATGAAAAGATGAAAATGATTTTGCAGAATGTGAAGAAGTATCTTATATTTATTGGCTTCACATGTATATTGACAAAGTGTGTGTGCAGAAAGTTATGCAGAAATGAAGACATTTTCTACAAGATCTTTTTGAAAAGAAAACATAGATTTATCAGATATTGTTATGTGTATCAATATGAAAAATTGAAGACAACTTGTATGATACAGAATGAACCGAATCAAGCAAGAAGACAATATGCAATTGAATATGCAGAGATAATCTAAATCAGGTGAATGAATTGATTGAGCATCAGATGCAGGATTGAAGACATACACATGGAGAAATTACATATGAAGTTTGTATTATGCAGAGATGGGATATTGAATTGAATGGAAACAGAGTAACCCTCTGAATTCTTGGTTTTAGTTTGATTATGCATTAAGGGTTGGTGCTCCTTGAAGTTGGTGCTTCTAAATGAATTAGGGATTGGTGCTCCTTGAAGTTGGTGCTTCTAAATATTGTAATCAGTGAGATTTTTTATAAAGCCAGTGAGGCAGTTTTGGAGTGGTTTTTCTACCCCTGGAGGGTTTTCCAGTCGTGCAAATTTGTGTTATGTTGCATATTGTTTTCATCTGTATATGTGTATGTTAATACTTTGCTCATGAGGTTTTGTTCTCTTTCTTCATTCTCAGTTATGTGCATATGTTTATGAATGATATCTTTCTCCTTGTGTTTTGAAAGATAAAGTTTACAAAAAGATTTGAAAATTCACACAACACTAATGCACCCCCCCCCCCCCCCCCCCCCTCTCAGTGTTGTCCTTGACTCCTACACTAGTTTAGGGCCTTGGACTGTAATTTTTGATGAACTGTGATTAATCTGGTTTGAATTTCTGTAAACTCTTTTTATTTTAGTAGTATGGGTGGTTCACTACCTTTTAAAAAGAAAAGCTTAACCAGCCGGTAAGTTGTAAAACTGCCAGCTGGTCAAAATGCAATCAACTCACAGGTTTTCGACAATGAACAGGGTCGAAAAACAGCAGAGCAGTCGATTGATGTGGTCTGTGAGATTTGTCAAAAACTTAGTTAAGTCCAAAATATAGAAAAATAGTCGTGTGCTAACTGTTTATGGTGGGAGGGTGTAGATGCATCGAAACTTTTGTATGATTTGATACGTGTTTGTTTGGTTATAGTAAATAACATAACCGTAGGCTGTATAACATATTAGATGATGATAAGAGTTAACTTTATTGGTAAATATTAAGTTCCAATTTTGAAATATCAACATTCATAACTACATTGATGTCAACGATTATGACATAAACATACTTTGACACACAAAATAGAAGCATCATTCAAAAGAATTAATATTATAAATTCAATTTAATTCAGCCTCAAAGAGGATGGCTATGAGAGATTTATTAACAGCAGCTTCAAAACAACTGATTAAGAAGGAAATCAAATGGAGTAAGAACACTGTTAAGGAAGACAAAATGGCATCTTCTCTCAACAGAATGGTCTACCAATTTAGAGCAACAATAAGGTATTAATATCCTACAGGTGTAGGTGCAGGTGCAGGTGCAGAGCCTTGTTCAGAAATCAACTCCTTGAGCTGTTGGTCGTTGACATTAAATGCCTTGGCCAACACATCTTGAGGAATGGAAGGATTGGCTCCGAAGAGGGCAGATGCAACCACTTGAACGCCAGGTAGCTGGCTGTTAAGAGCAGTAATTGTAGTGGCATATGATGCCTCGACGTTCTGCTGAAAATGCACTAAGCCCCTTGGTATCACATACACATCTCCCTTCTCCAACTTTTGTGAGAATAACACATTATTTGTGCTGATAAAACCAACCAAAATAGTGCCCTCCATTACAAATATGATTTCAGTAGCACGAGGGTGAATATGAGGGGGATTCAAACCACCAGGGGCAAATTCTCCACGGTTGATTGATATGCCCAGTGTGCTTACTCCTGGGAAATTTTCCACATTGCCTGCGGTGATATTGAAACCAAAATCGTTGTTGGTTGAGAGTGGATTACCTAGTCCCTTAAACAAGAAATCTGATGCCTCCACTACCTTTGGGTCCTTGCAGACAAAACCGTTCACCTTCACATTACCTTGAGTAATATCAGCCACACAGAAATCCTGCAGAGGATCTGGGTCTGTGGCACTAATGGATAAGATTATGGAAAGCCATAAAATGCAGCTCAAGAGAGCTTTGATCATTGTTCTGGAAGTTTTCATTTCTAATTGACACCGAATGTTGTACGATATAAGAAATGGAAATCAGAATTTGTCATGATTTGAGCATACCGAAAGCAAGTATTTATAGGGGAAATTATGGGAATGAGTGGTATATTATAATTGTTTATCCCAAGATTACGGTTTCTTCAGACTTGTTAAACCCACAATTTGGAATACTTTGTCAAATGAAGGTGTGATTAGATTTTAGTTTGAATGGATCATACGAATCTGTCAATTCTGGGAGGGATAAATTAGTTTGATGGTCTTTTTTTTTTCCTTTTAAATTCATTTACAAAGAAATAAGCTGATTTGCGTCACAGCTAACTTAAATAGGATAGAATGAAATTGTTATTTAACTTGCTTGTATAAAAAACTGAACCACTAGAATACGATAGAATTACTTGACTTTCCTCTACCATGTATAGAACCGTTTACACGTTCTCCGGATTATTCAGTCTACTATGGCGAATGGTTTGTATTTTCTTAATAATTTACGAGATATAGAAATATAAAAGTTGATAACCGTCGAAGCTACATAATATGGTAGAATTAGTGGACTTTCGACCACCATGTATAGAACCGTGTTCACAGTCTCCCGAGGGGTTTACGACCCTCTATGTAAATGTCATCCACTTTCAAAGTTGAACCGGTCAAACAGCCAATAGCATTTTTCTATTTCATTCACAACAAAAAGTGTTAAATATAGGAAAACTTTTCATTGGCCAGAATTTACCATTAAATATTGAAGTGGATGACATTTAAGATCAGCGGGTTTACGATTGAGTCTCCTCTATTGTGAATATTTTGCACATGTAATGACCTATTCTTTACTTGCGACATCTTATTCTTTCCTTCCTTGTTGACTTGGAGACACGTGGCACAATAAATTGGCCCACACAAACAGATGCTTTTGAATTGTCAACATCGCCATGCTGGGGCTAAAGGGAGGCGTCCACATATATGCCACACAAGCCCATGCTTATGGAAATGGTGACTCAAGCTTACACCGTCAAAGCTAAAGACCATGCAACTTGCATATCATCGGATGACAAGTGCATGTAGGGAGTAGGATCGGATGGCTAGCATTCAATGACCAAAAACGACAATTACCCACTAGGGAAAGGTTATTTGTTGGTAAGAAACTACAATGCATCTGCCCTGTGCACGTCTTTTACATTAATTTTGGCTGACAATGTATGGAATGGATGTCAACACATCGATTGGACAATAGCACGCTGCATTCATGTCATGGGTAGTGAACTTCATAGGTTGCTTTCTAGGTTCCTATATTTCTATCCTTTTTGTACATACACACTATTCTAGTATTCAATTTGTTCACATTTTCCTTTCCCAGCTCTTTCTTTTGTTTTTGTATTATAGTATTCAATTATTTTGCATTTTCCTTTCCCAACTCTCTCTTGTTTAAAGGGAAAATTATAGATAATGGTAGATTGTTTTTGTTCTGTCACCAAAATAATAAACTAGAAAACATAAAAACATTTTATTTCTTTAGTTTTATCTTGTAGAGTTCAATAGTTGAAACTTTAGGCTAACTTAGATAAATCAATTTTTCACCTTCTTACAACTAATCATATAACATTTTTATCTAGTATTTTCTCATATGATAGATGTAAATACTCTTAGTTATAGCTACACAAATATATAGATGTGTCAAAAATTTTGTGTGGTTTGGTATGTACTAATTTAATAATAATAAATAACATACATGTAGATTGTATATGTACAACTTATTAGATGTTAGTGAGAGATCAATTTATTTGCAAATATTAAGATGCAATGTGAACTAATAACAACCATGTCTACATTGATGTCAATAATTAAGACATTTAAGATCCTATAGGATGCTTTGACACACAAAATATAAGTATCATTTAGAAGAATTAATGTATTAAACTCAATTCAATTTAGCCTCATAGAAGAATTAATGTATTAAACTCAATTCAATTTAGCCTCAAAGAGGATGACTATGACACATTGATTCAATGCAACTTCAAAACGATTCATTAAGAAAGAAAAAAAATGGAGTAAGAACGGTGTTTAGGGAGACTAGATGTCGTCTGCTCTTAATAAAATGGCCTACCAATTTAGAGTAACAATGATGGAGTAATATAAAGTACATTTAAATATGGATAGAAATAAGTGGTTAGATTATCTATTTCTTGAGATGATTTATTGTTTAAGGGAAATTAATTGTGTATTCTTGAAAGTTTAATGAGAGAGGATTTGATTAGGGAGAAATATAAGATTGGATTAGCTAGTCACTCAAATATTTTGAATAAAAGTGTCTTTGGTGAGTGAAAATTAAACCTCCTTCCAAGAGTTACCTATAGTGGCATCTTGAATTGTGAAATGAAAGAGGTACATTTCCAAGAGGCATCATCTTGCCAAGCATGAATTATCCATTTTACAACTAGACAAACCCTTACGAGTGGGGGTCTATTATGCCAATTCCCCCTTTATCTTTTGAATATATGCAATTGTAATGTTGCAAAGAATTTGCATGCATTCCTTTCTTGTTACTCCACTTAGAGCACATGAAGCTCCTAATCAACTAGGCAAGTTGGCTATAGTAGGCTTTAAAATGAAGCCATCAAGAAGAGATATAAACAAGACTTTCAAGAAGGCTCTTGTTAGTTGTACTTTGATTATATCTACCATGGACATAACTCTATTACTACAACTAAGTAGTTTGGTTTGGACTTTCTTGAGAACTACTTCCACATGTTATGAAGAGTGACGCCCAACCCTAAGGGGATGCCAAGATATTTTGTGATAACCCTATGCTTTAGCACATTCAATTCCACTTGATTGAGGGTGGAAGGTGATTAGATTATCTTGTGAAGTACTTATTTTTAGGCATGGTAAGATGGGAGAAGGAGACAAAGAATGTGGAAGTCAAAATTTAAGTCCCAATCCTAGTTCATAGCATAGAAACTACTACATGTCAAGACTCTCATTGGAAACCATCTTAAATTCTTCCAAATCCCCCCACTTATCCCTTTTGTTGTAGACATGAATATACTAAACACAAGTTTTTGTTTTATCTCCACTCAAGTAGGATTTGTAACTCCACTATGACCTCCATTCCTACCATTTTTCTTCACAAATGTTGCTAGAAAGCTACCCTTTTTGGATTCATTATGTCATAGAATGAGGTATCTAAAACTTGTAGATGAGCAGTTTTCAAATTCATTTATAAATTCAAATGCATTGTTGTGTCCTCTCAAAAAAAAATTCTTGTTCAAGTTGAAATGCAACTACTCTACTCTAACCGCTCTATTTATATGAAAAATTTGTTCAAAATATTGTGAAAACATCTCAAGGCCAACAAGGAATTGTACAAACATGCCAATGGTTTGCATGAGTAGCTCAAATCCATAGAAGGAAAAGTGAAGATACGGCTTAGAAGATAAACAAAATTAACAAAGACTTGAACACTCTTTCCTCCCATAAAAACAACCTTCTTAATGAAGGGCACATCAATAGGGCTTACTACCACTATTTGAGGATATTTCAAGCTATTGTGAACCACATTGCCAAATGAGTTGGGATGGACATTGAATGGTTGGTGGTGGAGGAATTTGATATCTATTTTGTGCTCATTCTTACTGGAGTTTCAAGTTGGTCTTATACTTGAGTTTTGGGTTGTGCTAGCCACTACATGCCATTGTCAAAAGGCAGTATTATTATATATTTGTTGTCTTCCTCACAATAGTCTTATCTTTTTGTTATAAATTATAATCCATAACTTAAACTTTATTTCAATATAAAAAAGAATCAATTGAAAACATATTAAAATTTATATGGATGATTTTGATTGTTTTATATTTTTACTTAACAAATCAGTTGGTATAGTATCTACATTTCAAATGTACTAGTAATATAAATATAAAATACATAAATGACTTTAAACATGTTTCATTCACTAATAAAACATGTTCAAAATTAACTTGTTCACAACATTTTTTAGTATTATTTAAAATGATTTCATTCTCATTATTTTTAATGGTGTAACTCTAATGGCAGTCAAGGAGGGTTGTGAGAGAGTGAGTGGATAACAATAACAAAATTGAAGTATCATTCAAAACAATTAATGTATTAAATTCAATTCAATTCAGCCTCAAAGAGGATGACTATGAGGCATTTATTCAGTGCAGCTTCGAAACAGCTGATTAAGAAGGAAATCAAACTGAGTAAGAGTAGTGTTAAGGGAGACAAGATGGCATCTTCTCTCAATAGAATGATCTACAAATTTAGAGCAACAATGAGAGGTTAATAACCTACAGGTACAGGTGCAGGTGCAGAGCCTTGTTCAGAAATCAACTCCTTGATCTGTTGGTCATTGACATTAAATGCCTTGGCCAACACATCTTGAGGAATGGAAGGATTGGCTCCGAAGAGGGCAGATGCAACCACTTGAACGCCAGGCTGCTGGCTGTTAAGAGCAGTAATTGTAGTGGCATATGATGCCCCGACGTTCTGCTGAAAATGCACTAAGCCCCTTGGTATCACATACACATCTCCCTTCTCCAACTTTTGTGAGAACAACACATTATTTGTGCTGATAAAACCAACCAAAACAGTGCCCTCCATTACAAATATGATCTCAGTAGCACGAGGGTGAATATGAGGGGGATTCAAACCACCAGGTGCAAATTCCCCACGGTTCATTGATATGCCTAGTGTGTTTACTCCTGGGAAAGTTTCCACGTTACCTGCGGTGATATTGAACCCAAAATTGTTGTTTGTTGAGATTGGATTAGCTAGTCCCCTAAACAAGAAATCTGATGCCTCCACTAACTTTGGGTCCTTGCAGACAAAACCGTTCACCTTCACATTACTTTTAGTAATATCAGCCACACAGAAATCCTGCAGAGGATCTGGGTCTGATGCATTAATGGCCAAGATTATGGAAAGCCATAAAATGCAGCTTAAGGAAGCTTTGATCATTGTTCTGGAAGTTTTTATTTCTAATTGGCACCGATTGTTGTGCGATACATGAAATAGAAATCAGAGCTTGATATGATTTGAGCATACCAAAAGCATGTATTTATAGGGGAATTATGGGAATGAGCGGTATAATATATAATTGTTTATTCGAAGATTATGATTTGGTCAGACTTGTTAAACCCATAATTTGGAATACTCTGTCCAATGATGGTAGTTAGGTTTCGTTTGGATGGATCACACAAGAATTTGTCAATTGTGGGTGGGATAAAATTGTTTCAATGGTTTTTTTTTTTTTGTTTTAATTCATTTACAAATATATAAGCTGATTTGTGTCATAGCTACCTAATAGGATGCAATAAAATAGTTATTGAACCTGGTTGTATAAAAATCTAAACTACTAGAATAGGATAGAATTACTTGACTTTTCTCCACCATGTATAGAACACTGTACACTCCGGAGAACTCAGTCTACTATGGTGAGTATGGTGAATAGTTTGTATTTTCTTATCATTTACGAGATATAAAAACATAAAAGCTTATCACTGTTACCTAATTCAATATGATAGAATTAGTGGGCTTTTCACCGGTGGGGCTTAAGCAACACACCCTAAGCTTTGACTTTTTAGTGGCATGTGGGCACGTTCCTTTGTCAACGCCCATTTCCGTCTCCAAACATTCTGGGAGTTTGTGTGGTCACTGGCAAGGCTGAACTATATTACTTCTCTAAGTAATGTATAATTTGACCTTTTGGTATGGCCAATTTGGGGTTTAGATTAAGATCAAAATAGAATTGCATTAAGATTAACAATTGAAATATAATGGCCATGTGATCTTATTAGTGTTATTTAAGCGTATTAAACAATCAAACTTTTAAGTTGAAAAGTTGGGCAGATTTGTAAAGTTTTTGATAGAGAACTATGTATAGTTTTTTTTTTAATCAATATCTCAAATTACACTCCATGATTCATTTTTCTTCATCCTCTACCTGATAATAGATCATAGAGTGTGATTTGAAACATCAATGCAAAAAAATTATACAAAACATTACAATTTAAATCATGCACTGGAAATATCATGTCAAAACACATATATCCCATCACTGCAAATAATCATATGAAAATCTTTGATCGTCAAATTTGACAATCATATATATGAAAGGCATATAACTGCAAAAAAATCAAACATCAAATTTAACAAAGTTGATGGGATTCATTTTGTTTTTTGCACTACATCTTAGAAATAATTTGATACTTTACTAAGGCTAGGCTTATCTCACACACTCAAGCTTTGATTGCTTAGGTGGCATGTCGGCCGATTTCTGTCCCTGAACCATCATCCTTAACCATCAACTGCCTAGTTCAAATTCAAACTCATTCGGCAGTTCCCACATTGCAAAAGTTTGGTGGATGCCTGGATAAAGTGTTTGCTTGAATAAATGAATGAGATAGCATCTCATAGAAAATAGTTATTGCAATGTACATAAGGCACGGGTGTCCTCATGAGAAAGTCACATTGTTTCACCATATGCAACAAATAGGTCTTCAATCCGATCAATTTACATTTACTAGCATACCCCCAGCCTGTGCTAATATTCGTAAAAGCAAGAAGGATAGAGAAATTTTGTTAGATGTTGTAGTTGGAAATGCTCTAGTAGAAATGTATGCAAAATGTGGGAGCATAGACAAGGCACGTGAACTATTTGACCAAATGCCTCAAAGAAATGTGGTCTCATGGAATGCTATGATTGCAAGATATGTACAAAATGGGTATGCTAAAAATGCTTTAGAAACTTTCAAGCAAATGCAATTGCCAGGTGTAAGGCCTATGGTCATGCCTACACTCTCTCTAAGAGCCTTAGTTGATTCAACATGGTAGCAAGGGGATTCAAGTATGTGATGTTTTATGAGTTATTATTTGTGATTATTCTTATAAGTGTGGATTAGAGTTGATAGAGTGGCTTAATTTTATCAAGAGAGTGATTGCAAAGATGGTCCTAGACATGATTTAGTAGGAAGACATTTGTAATGGTCACCAACCACTTGAGATATGTGATTGGCACATTGAAATTTTTGATCTTGTAGCTTGATTACAAGTTGTGTATCATGAGGAGCAATGAATATCTAGGATGGGGATATGTGTAGGTAGAGAAAGATAGGCTCACTACCTAACTATGAGTGGTGGAGACTCATATAGGCTTTTTTTAAGTTGTAGATGACTAGGCTCAAGTATAACTTGTAGAGGCATTGTTAGATGTTGAGGCTGTTGCTTGAGACAAAGATGGGTGGTGAGAGATTAGTAAGTCTACACAATAAGAGGTGACTCAAATGTAGTAGGTAGAGGGATTCCTTAGTGTATAGATGGAGAGGCTAGCTACTAGGTCACTCTAATTTTAGATGGAGTGGGATGTCACGTGGGTTGCATGCATTACATGCATAGATGGCTCATGTTTAGGAAGAGTTAGTGACATCTTAAAGATAAATATCACCAGAATCCAAGTAGAGGGATATTAGTTTCAATTGATAGAACATGATGTGCTTGAGCACCTACAAGTTCAATCTTTGATAGAGGAGGTAAGGAGCCTGAGAGAGAAACTAGGATGGGTAGAGGTTGGGGCTATGTGACTCTGATTGGTGATGGTTGTGATGGCTATAACATTGAGTGCCCACACACAAGGGTGACCTTAGTCGGTTAGCTCAATCCATCCACTTGATAGATAGAAACTTTGAGGTGATGAGCCACCACAACCAATTGAGGGTTCAATTATTAATGGCTAGATTTTTGGACACACCACATTTTGATGTTATGGTGGATATATCTGTATCAATAAAAACATGTAGATGTACATTTTGAGATACATACATATAGATAATTTTCATGGTCTACAATATGTGTTATGGGTGTTTATAGATACTTTCATATGAGGCTTCTATTATTATGGGTTATTAGTGCTTTACGTTATAATATGTTAATGTTTTGATGTGATGGCTAATTAGATGTAAAATGATATTACTTAGTGTTCATGTTTGATATAATTGGTTACATATGGGTAGGATGAAATTAATTAATTATTTGTTTGCAAAATTCTTTAAGTGATTTAGGCAGTTAGGTAGAAATCAAACATGGCAGGATTTATGATAATGACCATTAGGTAGGATTTAGGATAGAATAAGAACACCAAATATTTGGCCAGCAAGATGGTATCATAGTCACATAGGAGTTAGACGATTCCATGGGCTCTAGATTTCTATCTAAACAAAAGAGGTGTCAAAGGGATAATAGATTGATATCCTACAAAGGGAAAATACATTAATCAAATAGAAATATCTCACAGTTGGAGAATACAATATGAGATAGAAGAAACTAAAGAACCTAAGATTGTGCCTAGACAATGATCAATTGTACAACTCTCATAAAGGCTATATAGGAATTAGAATTTATTTCTTGAATTTCCTCACATAAGTAAAGCTACAAGGGCTTTGGAAAAAGTTGACACTATCATGCCATGCGAGGGTAAGAATGTGTGCATCATAGATACCATCAAGTTGCCACTCTGTCTAAAGAAAAGATTGTCATTGTGACACTCCTTAACAACAAATCATTGAACATCAAGATAACACTCCACCATGCCTAACCATGTGCCATCTCCTCCATGGAATTTAGGCATGTTAACCTTTTGGGGTAGGGGAGGAGCTCATAGGCTATTAGACAAAGTGTTAAAAAGATGAATTGGAGTTGGAGTGATTATTGGTAGTTGAATGAAGTGTACTATTCATCCACTAAAGCTCCACTTTGGTGAGGCTATTAGTTAGGTTATCAAATTAATTTTGGAGTAGTCAATTAAGATTGGATGTCTTGTAGGTCAACTTCCATCTTGGGATTTATCTTGCGTAGTATTGTGCTATTGTGGAATGAGAAACAATTCATTAACATAAGGAAGTGATCTTTTGTCTCCATATCTGAGACTAGCATAGGAATCAGAAATCCTAGCGCCCTTACTAATGACCACAACATCTTTGAATGAAATGTCTGTTGAAGATTCTGCAATACCTGTACCCTTTGAACATGGCCTACCAATCGCAGAGAACGTAGAAATCATGGAGCATGCAGGAGTAGACAAAAAAGGCTTCGTGGAGAGACACGTTAGGCTTTCAAAGGATGAAAGATTGAGAGTGACTCCACAATATATAAATTAATATTATTAACAATTAGGACTAGGGATGTATCTTGGGCAACATGCAAATGCCCCACTCCACATGTCACGGGTAAGTCAAGATACAAGATCTTGGGGGGCCCTCAATTGTTGATGCGGTGGAGGGAAACCCCATGAGGTTTGAACCTAGGTTGTTGGCAATATAGGCAAGATAAGAAGCCCCACCATTTCCTCACAGGGTCTCCCTATATATATATGTTTATATTTATATATGTGTGTGTATACATAGATATTTCATCATAGGGTCTCCCTATATATATATATGTTTATATGTTTATATGTTTATATATCTATGTGTGTATACATAGATATAAATACAAATTATTCTAATATAGTTATTAATTTATACCTCTTTGAAATAAACTTTTAAATTACTTGCATTGAGATTTATGTTAACTACTCTACTTAAACCTCAAGTGATCCAACAAACAAATAAAGGATAAGCAATGCCAAACAATCCTAATTCGACTCATCAAAAATAAAGGACAAGATCAACCATATTGGAAAATAGTCAATCAAGACAAGGAGTCGACATTGTATTCTTTATGCCAACTCGATAGAGCATGTATAAACAAATTAACATACCAAAAATGATGATACAATGCAAAGTACACTAACCTTATGGCATAAGAAAAGTATCCAAACACATGCAAATTGCCACAATACTTGTGTGTGTGAGTTCTCAAAGGCATGGTTTCTTGTTTATTCACCTTGATCGACTTCCCTCTCTCCGATGATACTCTCCCTCTTCGTACGGGAGGGGAAAACTATTTTCCTGCATCCACCTCATTTTAGAATCACAATAGTTAGTCCATTAACCACAACATTTATAACATCACATAAATATTTCAACAACAATAATCATGAAGATAAACCATTATCCACATTAGAAATCATATCCATTTCTACATTTCATGAATAAAGACAATTTTATCTCATCATATCTATCCCCTAATCACAGCTTGATAAACATAATTCAAAATCCATAATAAAGCATCTAACTAATAATTAGTTAAAATAACATAATTAAAGTTGTCCAAAAATGGCATGTGACTAAATATAATAGCAATGCACAAATATACACAAAAAAAGAGCAAGAGAATGCTTGTATATAAAGTTTACAGTGCCACTTTGAGGGGGAAATCATCCCAATAGAGTATAACTATAAATACAATATTCAAGATACATCTTTCTCAAGCATAATGTAACTTTTTATAGCTAACAACTAAAGATAACTATTATTATCCTTTATTTATTACAGTCTAGCTAAACTACTCCCTCTGCTCTAGCATCTTTCGTGTGCCCTAGAGGCTAAAGCAACCTTATGGCTTCTCTCACATCTCTTGGATGTGCCCTAGCAGTCTCTACATTTGTTCCTTCTACGTCTACTCTTAAGCATGCCCCTGTGTTTATTTTAGATGCTTCAAAGCTGTTTGGTTTGGGTTTTGTTGTGGACATTTTTCCAATTCTCAGCATGCCTTTTGTTCTGAGTTTGGGGGATTTCCCACCTATCAGGTTGGGTCCTAGTGCCACTCCTTTATCTTGTGAGGGTTTAGTAGTGCCTGATGATAAGCAAACATCTAAATTTGGTGCATCCTCTAAGGCAATGGATATTGAAATGGTGAGCACAAATACAGAGACAACTAATCAAACCATGGTGCATAGAAAAATAACATAAAATAATATATTGATGATTTCTTGGGATCATTTTTACATTGCATTACATTGGCTTTTTAAAGCCTTGTTATTCCCGTATATAACTTCTTACGGGAAAGTAACTTCCCAAAAACTAACCAACTAATTATTTACTTATATTTATTTAACTAACAATGTAATACTACTATTATGCCAACATTCCCCCCCTTATTACATTGTTCCTACAATAGTACCAAGGGACTGTTGGCAAGAGACACTATATGGATTCATGGTTGTTGTCATTGATGGCAACAAAGGTCATCCCACATATCCGCAAGTCATGGTGTGTCTCTACCGGAAGTCAGAATAAAGATTGTTGTGGTCCGGTGAACAAGAACAGAGCATGTGGCAGGGTCCGACAGATTGGTCCGGATCTCTCAGAGGAAGTGTCTTAGTGTAGTGCGGATTTGGGGAAGTCAAGAGGACTACCTTGAATGGTATATTCCAAGGATTTAGCCTCCGGTGATGGACAAGGAAAAAGATATGAATAGTTAAGTACCGGATTCCTGAGAGACAGTGAAAACAGAGGAAGAACTGACTGACAGAGTATCAGACTACTTTCCGGATGTGTTACTGTTGATGATAAAGGTTGTGAAGGCATGAATCATGTTTGGCCGACATGATTAATGATATCTACAAGTATATGCTTGATCCGCATTGCTTGGTGAGCAAGGATTCAGCTGACAGAATAGAGTTTGTAAGAAACTAGACTGTTCCGGATGCCGACTAGAAAAGTGATGAAATTACTTGTGCGGATATATATAAAGGATGGATTTAGTTGTGAAGTGTGTGATTGTGTGAAGGTATATGCGAATAAGTGCAGAACAGAGTAGAAGTAGCAAGAAAGATCCGGTATGTGAAAGGATAGTAGAATAAAGAACAGAGGAGAGATGAAGTGCAGCAGATCAGTGTACTGAGCCTAACCAGAACTGAACTCCAGCATATGCAGATGCTTCCAATCAGTTCAAGACTGTGATTCTTATCACTTTGTAGACAGTGTGTCTCCTTGTAGGAAGTGGGCCTCTTTGTGAGCAGTGTGCTCGGGCAGTGAGCCCTAATTGGCAAGTGCCATTTTTGTAATTTCCTATTCTTGTAACAGAGAATAATTTTGGGTTAATCACCCCGTGGTTTTCTCCCTTAACAGGGTTTCCATGTCAAAATACCGTGTCATGTGTTTCTTATTTCATGGCAATATTTTTGTGTTTGATTCAATGCTGCATTAATTAACAATAAAGGTCAAAAACAGAAATAATTAGGATAACTGATTCACCCCCCCCTCTCTCAGTTATCAACAATTGGTATCAAAGCTAAGTTCCTCCTAATAGAGCCTAACAGCTTGAGGAAGATCTGGGAGTTCAAATGGATGCATATGGTTTAAGGGAGCAACTCAAGACTGCCCTTGAGGATCTTGAACAGTCAAATTCTGAAGTCAATGAATTAAAGGAAAGACTCAAACAGGCTGATGAATTCATGAGAGAATTAAAAGACAAATTAAGTCTCTCTATGAAAAAGAGAAAGGAGCTGCTCCAACAATTGGCAAGACAAAGTGAAGAAAGCAATACAAATGAAGAATTGACTGAGCAAACCAAGTTATGTGAAAAGTTATCAAAAGAAGTCATTATGTTAAGACATGAAATGGAATAAGGAACTATAAAATTTACTCAAGAGATTGAAGAAAAAAGAAAAGCTGAAGACAATCTAAGACAATCTCTTAAAGAAAAATCAGAAGAATGCCACCAGATGGACAGGATTATCAGACATCTTGAATCTGATCTTGAAGATGCCAAAGATAATGAAGAAAAACTTGAGGATCAAATTGCCTCTCTCAAAAGAGACCTTCAAACAGCAAATGAATATAAAGAGAAATTCAAGATAAGTTCTGCTCAACTTGAAGTTCTTCTTGGAAGTCAAAAGAGGATAGATGACAAGTATGGTTTGGGATATGAGAAAGGAGAAAGCTCCGGATCTGGTCAAAAGAATTCTGGATCAGAAAATCCAAGGAATAGACCTAGAAGACCTCCGGTAAGACAGCCCAATGCTCAAAGATATCCATCTTTCAATGGATACTGCCACAGCTGCAACCACTTTGGTCACAAAGCTAATAAGTGCAAAAAGAGAATGAATCAGATTAATTCATCCTTCTCCGGATAGTGCTTTAACTGCAAAAGGTATGGACACAAATCCCATGAATGCAGAAATATGCAAGTAAACAATTCATTCAAAGGTAGATGCTTTACATGCAATAGAGTAGGTCATATGGCTAATCAATGCAAATCAAGAGGTTATTAGTCAAATATGCAAAGAAATGTTATTTGCCAAATCTGTAATAGGTCCGGTCATAATGCTAAAGTCTGCAAAAGCAAGAATCAGGACAAAAGAGGTCTGGTGTATAATCAGAATCAAGACAAGGGTAAACAAAAGATGAATGCGGATGAAGTTAGGAATCAGATGAGCAAGATTTGGGTGAAGAAAAGTTCAGAGAATGTAGAGGTTGGATCCGCACCAGACTCTGGTGCTGATATTTCTTTCAAAAATTAAAAAGTGAGCTCTGGCTCAAGGGGAGACTCAAAGAAAATCCAGTTCCCCCAGCCAATCAAGTGGTGCCGGATGTGGCACAAGATGCGGAGTAAAGGGTTTGAAGATATAAGTCTTGAGATGATCCAGATAAGATTTCAGAGGTCCGCATGGAGATATGAAGAAGCTGTGATCGATCAAGTAAGACCTGTTCCAGGAGATGCTCCGGTATGACAGAGGATTACAAAAAGATCCGGAGAGATCCGGAAGTGCATTGTCTTATTCTGCGGATTGGACAGAGTGTTTGGGATGTTCTTGTAATGTGTCACCTCGATTTATTCATGATTGAAAGATCCGGATGATGTTCACAGATCAGGACTGATCCGGGATACTCCAAGCTATCCGAATAAGGCAAACCAGAATAATATAGGTCGAGCATTTATTGCCATCAGATATTAGGGTTTGCGGAGCAATATAAGGGATTTCTCAAAAAGCATTTGCTCATTCTGCACTCAAGAAGAAGTGAAAAGTGGAGCTCTGCAACAAGATTCATCAAGCACACCAAAGATCTCCTGCCGAAGTCATTGCATAAAGAAATCAATCCAACCACTCCGTGCAAACCGAAGGCGCATAAGGTATTCTCCGTTTTCATTATCTCACTACAAATCTTTGAAGAAATGGCTACTCCAAATATAGTGAAAATCTCAGATAGGCCCCGACCTGAATTTAAGAAACATCCTTACAAATCCTTGGAGGTAGATCCACTAGGAGCCTTCTCTAGTGTTCCTCATGGTGTATTGCACACGGAAGATATTAGGGTTTACATCCATGCGAATCTTGAAGACTTTGGAGAATCAAAACTGATGGATATCTATCACAAACAATTGATAGATGACTCCTTTGAGATCAAACCTCAGTACAAAGCCATCCAGGACAAACACTTTGCACAGTGCATTCATTTCCCCTGTTTTGAAGAAGATGAATGGGTCCGGTATGTACTAAGTAGAGTACATGACAACTTCCTATGGTTGAACAAGCCCTTCAAGATCACCAAAGATGCAATTAGGGCTGTAACCAGTCTGCACTCATCCGGTGGATTACCTGTTCTCAAATCTATCAAAAATCAGACAGTTAGTGATGCAACCGGATCCAAGTTTGACAAGAGAGCTATGACAGTTGATGACATCACTGAACCGGATGTCAAATTTGCATCTATGATAATTGGTTACAAAATCTATCACTCCAGTAGGGAAAATTCAGTACCGGGAACTGCAATCTACACAGCCTATCAAATGTTAAAGGAGAATGCAGACTATGACTTGTGTGAGCTTCTTGTAAACCAACTCTTTGAAAATCTGCAGAAGATTAAGAAGGACAAGAAAAACTCCTTCAAGTATGGCAATCTGATCCTTTGTCTCTTCTTTTACTACATGAACGAGCTTCCCGGATCCAGTGGATGGATATGGCAGAATGACAGACCGGTTGCCATCCAAATCAGAGACTATTTGCATGGACTTGGGGATGCTAAAGCAAGAAACACAGCTCTATGGGGATACTTCAAGAACTTCCAAAGCATGATGCATGCAAGAGAAAGAATACCCCTATCCCTCGTCGAAAAGTACAAAGACACAGTATGCTTCATGGTAGAAACAGATCAGTGTCTAATGGAGGCAGTAGAACCAAGAACTGTATGGATAATGCCCATGGGGTATGAAGTGGATGAGCAAATAGTGGAGCTGCATGTTCAACACATGTTAAGTCAGCCCAAAGATCCAAAGGCAGAAAGGTTTGGAACCTTTGAGGAGCTGAGTGTAAAGATACATGTAGAACTCAGGGAACCGGAGATAAAGAGGAAGGTAAGAAAAGAAGTAGAGCATATTGCTCAAGGCCTAGGCATCTCAAAAGAGGCACTTGATGCCAGCCGGGAAAAGAGGAGGAAGGTTGAGGAAGAAAAGAAAAGTAAAGAAAGTGTTCTGGTTGAAACTTCCACCCAGACCAGATCATCAAAAAGATCTGCACCTCCCACAACCAAAAGCTCAAAACCGGAAGTCCAGGCATCCGGTAAAAGATCTAAGACAAAAGCCACAAGGGCTTATGAAAGCCAAAAGGATGAAGAGGAAACAGAGTCAGATGAGGGAGTAAAAGAAATAAAGAAGCAGAAGAAGAAAGGATCCGGTAAACCCTCCACAGGCCAAGACAAGGATGAAATGGCAGAGGTATCTGTTGAAAAGCCCACTCTGTCTCTAGAGAGTGTAATCAAGTCGGTTACGGTGGATGGAAACCTTCAACCAATGACTGAATTGTATGATGACTACAATGAGGCTGACCAAAAGACTCTGCAGGAAGCCACAGTCAAATATCTGAACATATACAATAAGGCTTTCATTGAGATCATATCTCTTATTCCTAAAAGCCTAGAAAAGGAATTAGAAATAAGAAAGAATAATGCTCATGCAAAAGATCTTGAGATCTGGGAGCAGATAGCTATTCAGCTATATCCTCAAATTGATCCCAAGATAATGAACATAATCTTCAAAGACTGCAAAGATGAGTTCAGAAGTAAAGCTAGGATGAATCAACTCATGCTTGGTGAGACTGACAAAGTGGCCAAAGAGACAGAAGAGATCCTCCGGAAGGCCTTCAAAAGGTTCAATCTTCCTATTGTAGAGGACTTAGGTGCAGAAACAGCTGCGGATTTGGAATCATCTGCTCCGGAAGAAGTGGGCCCTGAACAGACTAACATCTCTCCTCCGGTTTCCCCTACAGTCTCCGGATCCCAAGAAGAAGAGAAACTACAGGAGAAAGAAGCAGCAGTTAAAGAAAAAGAGGTTGACAGCACCCCAACAGAGAAAACCACGACTAAAAGTGGTAAGAGTAAGGAATGAGAAAATATTCAAAAGGACAAAACTGCAGAAGAGAAGAAACATCTGTCTCCGGCAAGAGACACTGCACAAACTGTTCAAGAATTCCTGACAAAAGCCACTATAGAAATTGATGAACCGGACCTGCTAAAAGGACCATTAGATTTTGACTCTTTGTCACCGGTGCAAACAATGAAAATAGCCTCATTTGCAAATGAGAAAGTCAAAGAGAAATTGCTGAAATCTCACATGGAAGACTGTGAGCTTATGGAGGTAGCATCTGGAGTGCTAGAAAAGATCATGCCATCTTTTCAAAAGGATCCCACAGCCTCCTCTTCCGGTAATCTCAAAACCTTAATCAGCAGTGTTAGTACACATTTTGAATCTCTAGAAAAATCTGCTGAAGAAAAGGTCCGGAAGGAATTTTTGGATAAAAAATTTTTAGAAGTATTAGGGTTAATCTCTAACGATAGGAGAAATATGAGTATTGGAATAAAGAGCTTAGAAAATTCTCTTAAGGATGGCGGTGACATTTACAAATTTTGTATATCCTGGTCAAAGGCGACAGCAGCAATTGATAAGAAAATAAAAGAGGAACAAGACAAGATACAAAGTTTATCTCAAAGTTTTGATCCTCTCTCTTCCTCCATAATAAATCAAGAATGTCAGACTATTGCAGTCTTGAATGAAATAAAGAATCTTGAGAAGGAAAGGAAGAATATCACTAACCGGATGGGAGAACTTAGAAGGATTATAATCCCTAAGTTAGAAACTATGCATGAGGCCATCAGTGATGCTCAGACCACCGCCCAAACAAATGATCCGGCAGATCTCAAGAGGGCAGAAGCTTTTGCATTTTTATTGAGTGGTCACATCTCAATTTTGGATAGAATGAAGCAAAGTTGGGCTACAGAACTCATCCAATTGAAGACATCCTTTGCAGACATTCTTCAGTATATGTGAGTATGTAAATATGCGGCTATGTATAGAAAACTTTTGAAAATTTTGGTGTGCGGACCCTACCCTTTGCCATTGATGTCAAAGGGGGAGTGAGGAGCAGTGAAAAATGAGGAATCCAACTAAGGGGGAGTTCCAGAAATTGTATATAAAGACAGAGCATCAGCAAAGGGGGAGCATAGTGTAAACACTTAGTCATTTTTCACTAAGTGTTGCCATCAATGCCAAAGGGGGAGATTGTTGGCAAGAGACACTATATGGATTCATGGTTGTTGTCATTGATGGCAACAAAGGTCATCCCACATATCCGCAAGTCATGGTGTGTCTCTACCGGAAGTCAGAATAAAGATTGTTGTGGTCCGGTGAACAAGAACAGAGCATGTGGCAGGGTCTGACAGATTGGTCCGGATCTCTCAGAGGAAGTGTCTTGGTGTAGTGCGGATTTGGGGAAGTCAAGAGGACTACCTTGAATGGTATATTCCAAGGATTTAGCCTCCGGTGATGGACAAGGAAAAAGATATGAATAGTTGAGTACCGGATTCCTGAGAGACAGTAAAAACAGAGGAAGAACTGACTGACAGAGTATCAGACTACTTTCCGGATGTGTTACTGTTGATGATAAAGGTTGTGAAGGCATGAATCATGTTTGGCCGACATGATTAATGATATCTACAAGTATATGCTTGATCCGCATTACTTGGTGAGCAAGGATTCAGCCGACAGAACAGAGTTTGTAAGAAACTAGACTGTTCCGGATGCCGACTAGAAAAGTGATGAAATTACTTGTGCGGATATATATAAAGGATGGATTTAGTTGTGAAGTGTGTGATTGTGTGAAGGTATATGCGAATAAGTGCAGAACAGAGCAGAAGTAGCAAGAAAGATCCGGTATGTGAAAGGATAGCAGAATAAAGAACAGAGGAGAGATGAAGTGCAGCAGATCAGTGTACTGAGCCTAACCAGAACTGAACTCCAGCATATGCAGATGCTTCCAATTAGTTCAAGACTGTGATTCTTATCACTTTGTAGACAGTGTGTCTCCTTGTAGGCAGTGGGCCTTTTTGTGAGCAGTGTGCTCGGGCAGTGAGCCCTAATTGGCAAGTGCCATTTTTGTAATTTCCTATTCTTCTAACAGAGAATAATTTTGGGTTAATCACCCCGTGGTTTTCTCCCTTAACAGGGTTTCCACGTCAAAAATACCGTGTCATGTGTTTCTTATTTCATGGCAATGTTTTTGTGTTTGATTCAATGCTGCATTAATTAACAATAAAGGTCAAAAACGGAAATAATTAGGATAACTGATTCACCCCCCCCCCCCTCTCAGTTATCAACAGGGACCCCCCCTGAATGCTAAAAAATTCAACAAAGTTGATTACATAATATGAATACATATTTTGTAGAAGATCTTCCCCCAAAGAACAAATCCTGAACCAAGCAAGGCTCCATCATGCTATCTCATCTACCCTCGGAAAGGCATAGCTTCAAACCATGTTCTTGAGATTTTTAGTCCCGAGCTCTCAAATCACAGAGTCTTGAATTATTCGACAATGGACCCTAAGAGATATGATAGATCTCTGCCATGTTGTCTAGTGACCGCAAAAGGGTATAATTCAAGATCATATACTCTTTGAAGCTCGCTGGACAACAATCCATATTGAGCTCAACACCAAACCCCAAACCTGTCTTCAAAACAAAATCTTCACAAATTATACATTCTTCAAATCTGTCAGCTCTGTCAGCATCAACAAAGAAAAACAAAAAAACCAAAACCAAAAAAGCTTCTCATGCAAAGCATCATCTCAAAGCGAGAAGCTAACTTGAGATGATGGAAAATCCTCCATCCTTCGATGCCACCTGCCTCCAATATGACCTTGTTACACTTTATGTGTTCAATGTCATATTAATCTCTCTGATAACACAAACATGTGAGTCTTTGAAGGCCCCATTATGTGTAACAAAGATGGCACCGAAAGTCCATGCATAAGTAAATATGATTAAAAATCCATTTTAAGGTATTGATAATCAATCAAAGTGAAATAAGATGACAAGAGCCTAGCCATAATCATATTTTGAACTCATGACCTTTTGTAATCACCACTCAAAACTTCCACCAGTTTCACCAACTAGTCTATTTACCATACTTGATTGTCCCAAATGTTGAATGCCTTTATTAATTTTTACCTTACACCTTCACACTTCAAAATTCCTTATATACTTTAAAATTTACATAATACTTATGTCTCCCTTTTTTCTTAAAAACTTCACTCTTTCTTTTTAGTTAAATATCTTTATTTTGAGTTTAAAACATAAGATCCCCCTCCATTTTTTTTAATGTGCCCGCTTTAAAAGTAAACCTATTCTTTTAAAAAAATAATTGCAACTTAAAATGATTCTAAACTTACGTAGTGCAAGAGCCCACAAACCATTACTCTTTGAATGTTTGATCTGTAGAACAGTATCATTTGGATGTGATTTTTCCACTGTACAGAAATTTGGACACCATTTTATGAATTTCATGAATTTTTCTTCTTCATAGTTTAATCTCTCTTCCACATTTCTGTATGGCTCCCTCAATAGTATTCAAACAACCTCTTTCTTGCAGCAAAGACCATTGAAGAGATGGCTCTCGTAGTATCTTAATCGCCTAGCAGCAGTTTAATTGCCTAGTAGTAGTGTAAACGTCCAATATAAGAGTTTAGACACCCAACAAGAAATTGCATAAACATTTGATTACAGCATTAAATATCAAATAGATGCCTCCTTTTCTACATGTTTGGAGTTATCATTTTCTTCAAAATAGGAATTTCATTGCCTCACCCAATATCCTCATTCAAACAACGAACTTCTTAAGCCAATACAAACTTGATAAATTGATTCATTGCAGATTTATATGGCACAGAATCATGCAAATGCAGTCCAACAAATAAACAATACTTATTCTATCTTCCAAAGACTAGTAACTTCTCTGATACCATATTGAAATGGTGAGCACAAATACAGAGACAACTAATCAAACCGTGGTGCACAGCAAAATAACATAAAATAATATATTGATGATTTCTTGGGATCATTTTTACATTGCATTACCTTGGCTTTTTAAAGCCTTGTTATTCCCGTATATAACTTCTTACGGGAAAGTAACTTCCCAAAAACTAACCAACTGATTATTTACTTATATTTATTTAACTAACAATGTAATACTACTATTATGCCAACAGTGGATGCTTCCAAATCTTATGTGGCCATGGTTGGGAGAAATGTTGGTTCTCCTTCAACAGGTATTTCTCGCCCCCCGCTACGAAATAAAGTTAAGACTATATCCCATGCTCCTTCCTCCCCTATCATCATCTATGGATAGGAAGTGGAGGATAATGAAGATCATTTCAAATGATTATCCCTCATTTACAGGTTTAATTGTTTCTAGCCATCCATGCCAGATATGAATAAATGGGCCTTGAAGGCTTGGAGGCCTCTCATTGAAGGCAAGATTGAACTTTTATCCCTATGCAAGGGGATTCTTCATTGCTTCTTTCCAAAATGAAGAGGCTAAGAAGTAAATTTTGGATGGTGAGATTTGGCTATGGGGGAAACATTCCCTCTCCCTCAAACCATGGTGTCCCTTCTTCAACCCTATGACATAATCATTGAACATCATGCTTGTATGGGTAAGATTACCTAACATCCCTCTTCAATTTTGGGATGGCTCCTATTTCGAATCTATTATAAATGCACTCGGTCATTTCTTACACAAGGATGAGGCATCATTGAACTTTAACTAGATACTACTTTTGCCTACATTCTTGTTGACATTGACAGATCTAAGGAGTTGCCTGGATATGTTGTCCTACTTGTTGGGGATAGACCATGGACTCAAACTATCAATTATGAGGGTTTTTCTTTTCACTGCAGGAGATGTTACACCATTGGATAGCTCACTTCGGATTACCCTCGTCCATGCCATAAGAAGGGTGAGGCAACTTGGTGGAGGAACTTCCTCCACGACCATTTGACTATTGGTGATTTTACTAAGGATGATGAGTCCTCAGTGGATCTTGTTGAGTCTGTTCCCTCTATGGTTGCCGTGACTTCTAAATTTTTTGAAAGGTCATTTCTTGCATCAATTGTGCCTACTTTGGTGGAGGCTTCAATTCCACACTCTGTTCCTCTTCTAGCCCACACTAGGGCTCAGGTTTTTGTGGAGGATAGTTCTCCCCTCTCTCCTCATTCTGAATCCATGGAAGCTGATGTTTCATGGAAGATTTCTCAAAGAAGGAAGAAAGGTCTTCCAAAACATGCTTTTGCTTCCCACACTCAAGTCACAGGTGGTCAAAAAGAAAGATCGAAGCATGGGGTTGTGTAGTTGGCTTCCCTTGGTCTTTTTTGGTTGGTAGCTTGATTGTTGTTGTGAGCGTTTGTTGTGGGGTTTGCTATTGTGAACATTATTTGTGTTTTATCTATCTTTTTGGTTTATTGTAAAGGGTTTCAGGGCATGTTCAAAACTTACTTTACCTCTAATAAAAAACTAAAGATAACTATTTTTATCCCATGCATGTGGGATAAATATTTTATTCTAACTAAACAACAAGGTGACTTAGAAAGAATATGCACCCACACCTTTATTTAATAATATGAAACACATATGTGATAAATTAGGTTTTTTTAAATTGATCCTATGTGGTTTTCATCCACATGGATCCATGTGGTATACTTGGATTGGTTTTAGTGAGTTATGTATTTAATCAAAATGTTTATTGTCAATACACAAAAAGTACATTCAAGTATTACTAACTTGGTATCAAAGGGAGTGGATTTTTTTTATCTAAAGATTGAATCATAGGGGCCCTCTCATAGGAACTTTGGGTGCCTTTCTATAGTTGGTTGGGTTGAGATTATATTTATATGGGGCATCCACATGGAAAATATGCATGCCTCATGTTGTGATATCTAGTGTTATGGCCACTCAATGCATTATATGTACAGTGGAGTATTTGGAAATACTTCATTGGTTGTGTCCTTCCACCAAGGTAATGTAAATAACATGAAATGATTTAGTCATTCATCCTCATTCCTAGCTCCTATGCATCTACAATTAGGTGGCTGATCTATTGCATATTCTTGGGATTTTGTATTAGCTAAGTTATTTCTATTGGCTAGAGATCTTGACATTAATATAATATACATCAAAGGCTAAGAAGCATTGGAATTTATTAGCTTCTAGTACATTTGTCTTTTGATTTCTTATCTATCTATCATGCACCCTAGCCCTCAAATATACTAAATATCTCAAGTGGGATACTCTCGTGTCTTTTCCTTATAGGGAAATTCATTGACAATATATTATGATAAATCAATTTTCCATTTACATAATATGTCAATGATGTGGAAATCCATGTCCTTGTATTTCCACTATCATTTCTGGTAGCTAAAAGTGTAGTTCTTATGACTTCAATTGGTATGATTCTTAAGGCCATTAAAATCACTATAAAGGGGTTGCAGATTTTTAGAGGTATCATCTCACTTTTTTGTGAAATTATAAGTTTGAGCTAGTAAAATGGCTTCTCCTCCTGGTTCCTCCTAATCTTTTGGGTTTGGACAAACTCCTTCTAGTAATATGCCTTACAAATATTAATGTTTGATTTAATTAATTACTTTGTACTATTTATGTTCCCACTTGATGTGGCAATCTATCAAATGTAATATGTATTTAGATCATGTAAAGAGGGAGTAAATTGTGAACTAGAAAAATCTTGGAAGATTTATTGCCAATGCATGGCATGCAAAAGTATCTTTCTAAAAGAAAGATAAGTCCAACTTGGAGCATCCAAAATTGGTGGAGAAGATATTGTTGACTCACCATGGATTATGGGTGTTAGGTTTTGTGCCTTGATTTGGGTGCCTAACTTGCCCATGGATTTAACTCATGGAGATGGTTATGCACTTGTATTTTTTAGGGGATTATGCTACTAGATTTTCTCTAGACATAGTTGGTGATTGGGACCAAGGAGTGATAGTATGTTATTGTATTCTAACTATAGTATTGGTGTTTACTGAGTAATACATTGAGTGGTCCTTTGTTGTCATGTTTTATCCAAAACATTTTCCTAGGGTACATACTATGTCATGGGATCCTTTTATGTTGCATGTCATTGCACGTTTATTATATATTGTTGCATGTTATTGTATGTTGTTGGCATGTAGTTGCATGTGGCTTACATGTGGTTACATGTTGTTTCATGTGAGTGTAGGAAGCTTGCGTGTTGAATATTCTTGTTGAAATTGTTAGGTCCTAGACTCTTTTACATTTTCCTCTAAAAGAATAAGTAGGAAGTTTTTCTATTTTATCTAGCTTCCTTTCATTTGGCATAAGAGCTTGGCCAACTTGTGATATCCTTGGTTAGGAAAAAATATTTTTTGTTATTAATCTTAGTTGAATGGGAGTTGTGCATAGGTGTGATTTTATTTCAAGTACAAGATTACAAGGACTTCATAGTTGAAGATGGATAAATTTCTTGCTTTTACAGATACCTATACCCTATTTCAAAGCTCCCAATTTGGCATAGGTTGGGAATACATTGGCAAATGTAAACTGATCGGGTTGGAGACCTGCTTATTATATATGGTGAAATAGTGCAACTTTCTCGTGAGGACAACCATGTCTTCTATACGCTATAGTAACCATTTTTGATGAGATATTATCTCGTTCTTTATGTGATCAAATACTTTATAAGCATCCACCAGACCTTTGTAGCATGAGAACTACCAAATGAGTTTGAATTTGAATTCAGTGGCTGATGATTAACAACGATGGTTCAAGGATAGAAACAAGTGTTGACAAAAGGAACAAACCCACATGCCACCTAAGAAATCAAGTCTTCGAGTGTGTGAGATAAGCCCAACCTCAATAAAGTATCAAATTATTTCTAATATATTATGCAAAAAGAAAAATGAATCCCATCAACTTTGTTAAATTTGATGTTTGATTTTTTCTATAGTTATCTACCTTTGGTATATATGACTGCCAAATTTCATGATCAAAGCTTTTCATGTAGTTATCTTCAAGGATGGGATATGTGTGTTTGATAGTTTGTTCAAATTAAAGTGTATGATAATTCCAATCCATGATATAAATTGTAAGGTTTTGTATAATTTATTTGCATTGATATTTTAGATCACACTCTATGATCCATCATCAGGTAGAGGATGAAAATAATGGGTCACAGAGTGTAATACAAAATGTCGATACAAAATAGCATACAAAAAAGCTATACACAATTATCCACCAAAAACATTACAAATCTACCCAAATTTTCAACTTAAAAATTTGATTGTTTAATACGTTTAAATAACACTAATAAGATCACATGGCCATCATATTTCAATTGTTAATCTTAATACAATTCTATTTTGATCTTAATGTAAACCCCAAATTGGCCATACCAAAAGGTCAAATTATACATTACTTAGAGAAGCAATATAGTTCAGCCTTGCCAGTGACCACACAAACTCCCAGAATGTTTAACCATTTAAATTTTACTACGAGTTTAATGGCTTCAATGTAGGATCAAGATTCTTTCCTAATTTCTTGTGGTTTTGTAGATCTTTTGTTTTTCTTTTAAATTTAAAAAAAAAAACTCTACAGTAATTTTTTAATTAATATTTCAATGATACTTTGTAATCCATGATAGGAGCACCAAATTCAACATTATAAAATACTCTCCAAAGTCAAAAACTCCGTTAATACTTTTCAAAAACTCCAAAACTCCATAATCCGAAAGTTGCGAAAAACATCTGATCGTTCATAGTAGACAATTTCATTAAAAATGTATCCGTGATTCCACTTCCAAGCACCAAAATATCAGTGTAAGATCAAAAATAGAAAATTTTAAATACAGTACACTGTACAATCACTCATCTCTGGTAAATTGAAAATTTTAGAATATTCGCCATTTACAACAAAAGCAAATTGCAATAATGGTTGTTTATATAATTTCTCAAATAATTACTGCGTAAAACAGCATATATCCAATCCTTCATCAATAAAATCCATTATCTGTGAGCAGTTAGATACTAGGGTTTCAATAAATCGAAGGCCATCGAACCTGGGCGCGAATGCTTCCTCTGTACTTTTTTTATTCAAGCTTTCGGGTTTTTTCTCCGGTAAATCGAAATCTGCTGTTATTTAAGCCGAAAATAATTTTCTTTAATGGGAGAAATCTTTCATCAAAGTAACACTAATAATTCTAGAACTTTAAAAAAAATAAAAATGGAAACTTAGGGGACAAACATAGAACTCGCCATAGAGGCGGAGGCCTTACTTGAATGTTGTCATCGGTGAAAGAAGTGAAGAGCGCTCCAGGTCGCTTCATTTTCTTGGAAAATAAACAGATTAAAATGGAAACAAATCTACCAATAATTGAAGATCCTTCCTACAATTTCCCTATAAAAACCAAGAATCCCAAGCGCAAAACACTAAATTTAGAAAAGAAGAAAGCACAAGAGCATATTGAATATGCGCCACGGACGCGAGATTTTTTATGCGATCAAACACTTTACAGACATCCTTGCGCGGGAACTATCAAATGAGTTTCAATTTGAACTGGGCGTTAAGGCGACAGTTTGGAGATGGAAATAGGCGTTGGCAAAGGAATGGGCCCACATGCCACTAAGTAGTCAAAGCTTAGGGTGTGTTGTTTAAGCCCCACACCGGTGAAAAGCCCACTAATTCTATCATATTGAATTAGGTAACAGTGATAAGCTTTTATGTTTTTATATCTCGTAAATGATAAGAAAATACAAACTATTCACCATACTCACCATAGTAGACTGCGTTCTCCGCAGAATGTGTACACTGTTCTATACATGGTAGAGAAAAGTCAAGTAATTCTATCCTATTCTAGTAGTTTAGATTTTTATACAACCAGGTTCAATAACTATTTTATTGCATCCTATTAGGTAGCTGTGACACAAATCAGCTTATATATTTGTAAATGAATTAAAAAAAAAAAAAAAAAAAACCATTGAAACAATTTTATCCCACCCACAATTGACAAATTCTTGTGTGATCCATCCAAACGAAATCTAACTACCATCATTGGACAGAGTATTCCAAATTATGGGTTTAACAAGTCTGACCAAATCATAATCTTCGAATAAACAATTATATATTATACCGCTCATTCCCATAATTTCCCCTATAAATGCATGCTTTTGGTATGCTCAAATCATATCAAGCTCTGATTTCTATTTCATGTATCGCACAACAATCGGTGCCAATTAGAAATAAAAACTTCCAGAACAATGATCAAAGCTTCCTTGAGCTGCATTTTATGGCTTTCCATAATCTTGGCCATTAATGCATCAGACCCAGATCCTCTGCAGGATTTCTGTGTGGCTGATATTACTCAAAGTAATGTGAAGGTGAACGGTTTTGTCTGCAAGGACCCAAAGTTAGTGGAGGCATCAGATTTCTTGTTTAAGGGACTAGGTATTCCACTCTCAACCAACAACGATTTTCGGTTCAATATCACCGCAGGTAATGTCGAAAACTTCCCAGGAGTAAACACACTGGGCATATCAATCAACCGTGGGGAATTTGCCCCTGGTGGTTTGAATCCCCCTCATATTCACCCTCGTGCCACTGAAATCATATTTGTCATGGAGGGCACTATTTTGGTTGGTTTTATCAGCACAAATAATGTGTTGTTCTCACAAAAGTTGGAGAAGGGAGATGTGTATGTGATACCAAGGGGCTTAGTGCATTTTCAGCAGAACGTCGAGGCATCATATGCCACTACAATTACTGCTCTTAACAGCCAGCTACCTGGCGTTCAAGTGGTTGCATCTGCCCTCTTCGGAGCCAATCCTGCCATTCCTCAAGATGTGTTGGCCAAGACATTTAAAGTCAATGACCAACAGCTCAAGGAGTTGATTTCTGAACAAGGCTCTGCACCTGCACCTGCACCTGTAAGGTATTAATCCATCGTTTTTGCTCGAAATTGGTGGACCATTCTGTTGAAATAAGATGTCATCTTGTCTCTCTTAGACTATTCTTACTCAATTTGATTTATTTCTTTCTTGTCAGCTGTTTTGAAGCTGCACTCAATAAAAGCCTCATCCTACTTTGAGGCTGAACTGAATTGAAATTGAGACATTAATTCTTTTGAATGATCTGTTTTGTGCGTCTAGGTAATCTATACAATGTAAAAATAACATAAACTGTTATCATTATCCAATGTTTTACTTATTGTTAGAAGCTAGGTACTAAATAATACAAAAGTTCTGATGCATCTATAACTAAGAACATTTTGTTTCTCAATGCAAGCAGTAGTCAAGAAACCTTGATAATGGAAATGAGGTCATTTCAAATTTTCAAACAGTCTATGTACAATTTTATGGTCCAAAATATATTTCGAACAAGTCAAATCTCTACGGATGTTTGAAAATATATTTATACTCATAATAATTCAATGTTGGAAGGATATATATTATTATATTAATTAATTAGTTATAAAATTAAAATAATAGAACAAAATAAGTATTCAAAATTATTCATAGGTCAATCAGCCCTTGGTTTATGTAAAGTTGAATGGTTCTGAATGAGCCCACCAAGGATCAAGCCTTGTTGAGTGCAAGGGATGAGGCTAGAATGGATACCCCTCAATCCTTGGCTCTCAGTGGAAGAGGTTTCAGCGTAAGGCTCATGCTCCCATATAAGGTACCTAGATGATTATGTGGGTTTGATATAAATCCCTCCAACAAAAATTATTCATATAAATTTTTAATATATTTCTAATTAAATATAATAATAAAAATCTAATTTTTATTGATACAGGTTTTTTTTAAAATATGTATTTTTTAATTTTCATATGCAAGTAATACTAACTACTAATATTAGGTTTATAATACTAAAATTAAAGTTTGTTATAGTTTCGAAGTTGAAAAATATACAAATCTATAGATATTTGTATATATTGTTTATTTATATATAATTAAATTTTTATTTTTTATTCACATATAATTGTATTTCTTTTTGTATTAAAAGTATTATGATATTGGAATTCTCAAGATATATCTCCTCATAAATCATTGTACAAAAGAAAACAAACATTTCTTAAGGATAGTCTAGGCTAATCTAATAAAATGCATATATAAGCACAATTAATATGCACTAATTAATGATGTTTCTTACGATTGATAATATGTTGATTTGCAATAAAAGCTATTGTAGAAACGTAAGTGCAATAAATAATGAGTGCTTAGCTTTGTGGCTAAACAATGTAATGCAACCTAGAACAAAACATAAATTTAAACATTTAGGGATTTAAAATGTATGATGATAGTCTAAAACTTCCCCTTAGAATTATAATACTATTTTATCTTTGTGAAGAGATGAATCTATAGATAAGAGACAAGTCTATGGTCATGGATCTTTCCTGCACTTGTAGACTTGTGTTGTGAGATCTACAAACCTCTACTCTTCACTTCACTTGTTTGGCCTCTCTATCTTCTACCTCTTTTGATGTTTAAAATTGACAATATTTATAAATACCTTATTGTCATTGTGTCACAAGCAAACATGTTCTCCTAGGTGAATCCATGCGAATGTGTGTACACAAGATAAAAAATAACACTCTTCAATCATGTAAATGTTGCTAGGATGATTATGTAGATCTAGTTTCATTTTAGTGCACTAAATCCAAATGTCTTTGCTTCTTAAGATGAGAGAGGACTAATGCATTTTTTATTTCTAAAAATAATGCATTGAATGCCTTTAAATACTAGGACACAACAACATATCACGTAAAATTGTGTTTAGTTATCCCTTGTTGGAAAAGGTATAGATTGGAGTCAGCCACTATTGAATTTAAAATTATGAATTTCAAAAGGATGATTCAACAAATGTAAAGACATATTGATGACTAAAAACTTGTCTTGAGACATGAAAATAGGTTGAATTGAAGTGGGCAACATGTGTATACAAATGTGTGAATACATAGGTTTAATAAATAAGTGAATAAGGTGGATCTATTAGACATGTCAAAACATATAGATGGGGGTAAGGGGTAGATAAATAGGAACATCTATAAGGGATAGGTAGTTAGCATAGGGCAAGCGACTTGACATTGCACAAAATTATACCATTTTCTAATATGTATGTTGTGAAGCATAAAATTGCATATGAAGACTAACTAAAGAAAATAAGCCAAATTACGGTTATACCTTCCTTCACAAGCAAGTTTTACCTCACCGGTCGATCATATTGAAGTGCACCTGAACTTCAATGGACATGCTCCTTTGATTTTCATGGATATGTGGATTGCTCAACTTAATAGCATAACTTTGATAACTAATAATGGATGAATCAAATGCAACAACATAAGTTTGTGAAAATGAAAGTTGATGATTTGGTTTGGAGGAAGCTTTATTTATAGATTTTCGATGATGGAGGGAAAAGGATTTGATTTTAGAGATAAGATTTGTTTTTTCCTATATTTGACAAAAAAGAGGAAATAAATTAGGTAGAAGATAAGAATTGAAAGAAGACAAGTGATTTGATTTTTTATTTAAAAGAAATAAATCTGGAAGAAAGCAAGATAAGATATCAAAGGATTTATCTAATTAATTTAATTAATTAGATACACATAAGTTTAAAAAAGGAAAGAAATCGAGAATAAGGTGTTAGTAGGATTTATTTAATTAATATTAGAAAAAAAAAGAATTAATTAAATAATTGTAAAATTATTTAATCAATGCCAGGAAATGGAAAAATTAACTTAATTAAATAATTAATAATAATTTAATTAATGTGGAAAAATTTAAGGTAGAGTGATTTTCATAACGATAGGTGAAATTAATCAAATAAATAAAAATTATTTAATTAATGTGAAGGTCTAGTAAATGAATAACTATGTTGGGAAGTGAGGTTAATTTTAGGTGTCTACATTTTGCCCCTCTTTGAGATGGTGTTGCAAAGAAACATCATTTCTACGAAGTTTAAGACATAGTGTTGTGTTGGAAGAAGAAGACTTTGTTTAGAAGAAGTACTTAGTAGATTAATTAGTGGGTTGAATGATGCCCGCTTGAGAGGACATGCAAGTTGGAAGAGTACGGGTGTGCTCTCAAAATGAATGGATGTAAAGAGAAGGGGAGATAAAATATGGAAAATTGGTGGAAGAAGAAGAACAAAATAGAGAAAAATTGCAAAGATAAAAAGATGGATGCAATAAAAAATTTATTTATTATGAGGAGTAGTTATGCTGATCTTAATAGAACAATCCTTTATTCAATATAGCAAAATGGATATTATGCACCAAGGTATAAGGAACTAGGGTGACTTTGTATCCTTTGCGTGGACTTGACATTGCAAACAAAAAGGGTGTCCTTATACGTGTCCAACATAATAGAATCTTGTCTAAAATATGTGAGGAAGAAAACTTAGAGCATGATAAAGTCCAATTATGCAAAAGGTATTGAATGACCTTATATGCAAAGGACAACTATTATGCAAGAAACTTATTCCAACACACACAAGATAACTATTAGCTCGAGTAATAAGAACATCCAACAAACATGGCACATGAAAATCAATCACTATGCCCCATTATATGTCAATCTTAACACACCAAAATATAGAAAGATCTAGGTGGCCTCTGAAGAAGAAATAGAAGGAGACAAAAGATAAATCAAAGAGAAAAAGACTAACAAAAAAACAAAACCAATCAGCGATCATAATCTCTTGCCCCAAAATGTGATTGATATTGGATTATGTCGGATGTCGGAAAGATCTATCCTGTTGTAGGCATAATTCTAGATGATATCTCTATATGTTGAGGCAATGGATACTTAGGTATCATGATGTTTCAAAAGGTAGTCTTAACTATGAATTTGCATGAAAGCTCTATGTTTTTTATGTGTAGATTGTTTTGCTTGGGTATCAAGTCTAATGAGTGTGCATTTATTACGAGTGATGGATAGTGAAATATTTATTATGGTTTGTGGTAGGTGACGAGTTTTTATTGTGAAAATGATAATGAACCCTCTTTAGGATGAAAAATTGTATATACCAAGAATGCCCCAAGTTAGGTACAAGAGTATTTATTATAGAATGGGATAGGCGATACTTATTATGAAAATGGATGAGGGTTGGATAATATCAATTTATCTCAATTATCAAGCCATGATAGTGGGATAAGTTGATAAATGGGAAAGATAATATATGGTGAATTGGATGGGATGGGTGAGAACCTGATAGACGGTGGATATTTAACTCTACACATGACACTTGTTTGCCAGGTTTTCACCATGGTACTTGCCTAAGGTGCCACTGAACTGGTTTTCACCATTGGATGAATTATTTCTCTTTACTAATATATATATATATATATATATATATATATATATATATATATATATATATATATATATATATATATATTTGTTATTTTTTATTTTATTTTAATTTTTTTGAATTTTTTGACTAGCTGGGATAGCTGAGGATCAAGTATAGAACCACTTGAGATGAATGATGTTTATTGGTTCTTCAAGAGGCTAGCCCTCTGGTGTTGCATGTTGGTAGGAACTATTAGCATAGTATTATTTGTTTGATAGCGGTTACTTGGTTACTGATATTAGTTATGCCGTCGATTACAACTACAACTACATATCTACCTTACTTATAAATGTGTTTACTGCCCTCGAATATATTATCAATAAAACATTTTTCATTCGCATACTCTACATTAATTGGTATCAGAGCAGGTTTAGTTGTTCTTGTACGATGTGAGGCGTTGGAAGATGGAATCATGTTAGTCATATTGCACATCACCAGAGATCCTTGCAAAGGCGTCAAGATGCTATAGAAGGTGTTTGGTTTAGATTCATTTATTAGATCACTATGAGATCACTGTGCCTATATGAAATGTGAGAAAATTATTTACTGTGTAAAGTACATGAGAGAAAGCATCTAAATGCAACGATATTTTGAAGATTGAGAAACCTATGTATAAGCATGTGGAGGAATGTGGATCTCCAGCATCCAAATCATGGAAGAGGATGCAATTGTGCTGCATATCTACAAGTTGGTGTTTCAGTGATTAGAAACTAAGAAATGGTAGATGATTTTCTGTCCAAAGGAGAAATCTACAGTTTTCTATATGAGAGTATATGAAGGATGAATTAAATCTTGTAGATGATGTCTGATAGATTGCAAGAAGATACAATAAAGTCTTTGGTTTTGTGAAATAAGGTGATGATATATATTTTTCATTGGTTATTGTTTCATTTCTTATACTGTGTATGAAAGGGCAAGAATCAAAATGTGGAAATGAGCATGTTGCAGTGGTAAAAACCAAGCACTGGAGGATAAAATAGAGGCGTAGTATACTCTGTTCAGGTCATGATTGATATCTTTATTGCTGACTTTGAATGGTAATGTCAAATTTCTATCTGTGTCTAGTTTGTTTTTCAATCTAAATATCTTTGGTAGATGAAGTTTGGAGTGACTAACCTTTGCCTAAATTATCAAAGATCTGCATTCATCCTCTATAATTTGTGAAAGTCGCCTGTGGGAAGAGTAGTTATCATGGGAGCACATGAGGAAGCATAAAATTATACTAGTTGGTATCTACAGAAGTCTGAACCATTAAAACAAAACGTATTGGTTACCACACCTCTTAAAGGAGATTAGAGACCATCGACAAAACAATGTCATAAAGTTTGCCTCTTCAGCATACTGTTATAAGGTGGGAAAGTGATTTATTGGAAGAATAAGGTTCATAACTATTTTTAGATTTGTGGAAACAAATTTTTGTAGACATTCATTTTATGTATCCTAAAAACTATACGGGAGGTATATATTGAGAAATGGTGAGCAAACATACACAAAATTAAACCATAATAAAATAATATAGTATTGTCTTCAGGATGATTTTACAATGCAATACATTGGCTTTTTTAAAGCCTTAGTTATTCCCGTATATAACTTCTTACGGGAAAGTAACTTCTCGTAACTTCCCAAAACCTAACTTATAAACTAACATTTATTTAATATGCATAAACTAACATTTATTTAATATGCATAAACTAACAATGTAATACTATATACTATTATGCCAACATTCCCCCCCTTATTACATTGTTCCTGCAAAAGTACCAGGTACCCCCCCTTAATGCTAAAATACTTAACAAAGCTGATTACATAATATGAATACATATTTTATAGAAGATCTTCTCCCAAAGAACAAATCCTGAACCAAGCGAGGCTCCATCATGCAGTCTCTTCTACCCTCGGAAAGGCGTCGCTTCGAGCTGTGTTCTTGAGCTCTTTAGTCCCAAGCTCTCAAATCACAGAGTCTTGAATTATTCGACAATGGCCCCTAAGAGATACGACAGATCTCTGCCATGTTGTCTAGTGACCGCAAAAGGGTATAATTCAAGATCATATACTCTTTGAAGCTCGCTGGACAACAATCCATATTGAGCTCAACACCAAACCCCAAACCTGTCTCCAAAACAAAATCTTCACAAACATACATTCTTCAAATTTGTCAGCTCTGTCAGCATCAACAAAGAAAAAAACAAAACAACCAAAACCAAAAATGCTTCTCATGCAAAGCATGATCTCAAAGCGAGAAGCTAACTTGAGATGATGGAAAATCCTCCATCCTTCGATGCCGCCTGCCTCCAATATGACCCTATTACACTTTAACCAGCTGATGTCTTGGATGAGTCTTTCGAGGCCTCATCAGGCGTAGTATAAATGGATCCGAGAGCAATTGATGTAGCCATGATAAAACAAGGTGTCAGATTCCACCAAAAGTGCACCTTTTACAATATAGTGTAAACACAATTATATCCTTATAACTCCAATGTTTTCCACCTTATTACTCCAAAATAAAACCTTATATCTCCAATGACAAAATAATATTTAAAATTTATACCTCCCAAATTTTGAACTCATAACCACCTCATACCAACTATTAATTCCTCCAACCTTCATTTAAATCTTTTTTTTTTAATTTTATTCCCTTCCAAAAATTTGGTTCCAAAAATAGATATGAACCATAATTTTCCAAATGAAAATAGCATTAATGTTTTTAAATGTGAACTTACTGCTGCGCATTCAAATCAAAACCTAAAAAAATGCCGCACATTTTACTCTCCTTAATATTTCCTCTTAGAAACTTTTTAACTTTATCCAAAAGGAAATTGTATTACTCTAGGTAATAAGTGAAAACTTTTCAATGCTTGCTATAAACTCATAAAATATTTTCCCTCATGTATCATTAAGAAATTTTAGTCAGTTTTAATCTCACCATATGAATTGCCTCTTTCACTTACATTCAACGCAACAGAGAAAATATTTTCCTTTCACAAGTTTGCGCTGCCAGCAATCATAAATTCATCATCCATGGTTTTCACTTCATAGTTGTCTTTATCAACCTTCTTCAAACACACCAACTCCCTGATTCAAAAATGTGAAATAGGCATCCACAGTTGCTACTGTGTATGTAAATTAACAATCTAAACTGCACCTTTCTTAAACCCTAATTAATTTCCCCATATTGATCGGCCACCTTCTCTAATCGTTGGATGCTTGGAGGCTGCATTTAGAAATAGGTTCGTATACCTTCTATCTGCTGCAATAATTATATTCCATAAGATATCATCAAAACCCCTCAAAAAAAAAAATCTCCAAAATCACATATCTATGGGAGATCAAACATCAATAAAAACTGTCATGAAAAACAACTAAAGACTTCATTCAAATGTCCATTCTTGCGCGTAGTCATAAAATGTGCTCCAAAATTTTTCTTTATATATATTGAACATCTCCTTTATCCAATGCGCCAATAAATCAGCTATAATGGTAGTTTTAGATCATTTATCACGCAGGCCATTATCGAACCATCCTTATGCTTCCCCTAGATTTTAACACACAGGCACAACGAGCTCTGATACCATATTGAGAAATGGTGAGCAAACATACACAAAATTGAACCATAATAAAATAATATAGTATTGTCTTCAGGATGATTTTACAATGCAATACATTGGCTTTTTTAAAGCCTTAGTTATTCCCGTATATAACTTCTTACGGGAAAGTAACTTCTCGTAACTTCCCAAAACCTAACTTATAAACTAACATTTATTTAATATGCATAAACTAACAATGTAATATTATATACTATTATGCCAACAGTATAAGCATTATAAGGAGTTATAAGGATATATTTGTGTTTACACTATGTTGTAAAAGGTACACTTTCGGTGGAAACACTCTATTCATTTTATTTTATCGTGGCTACATCAAACATATCTTGTGCTCTTGGGGCCATTCATACTACACCTAATAGGGATTTCAAAGGATCACATGTAACATTAGGTGGTTAAAGAGTAACAAAGTCAAATTGGCGGCAGGCGGCATCGGAGGATGGAGGAATTTTCATCATCTCAAGTTAGCTTCTCGCTTTGAGATGATGCTTTGCATGAGAAGCATTTTTGGCTTTAATTTTTTTTTTGTTTTTGCTTTTCCTTGTTGTTCCTAACAGATGTGAATAATACATGTTTTGTGAAGATTATGTTCTTGAGACAGGTTTGGGATTTGGTGTTGAGCTCAATATGGATTATTGCCAAGCAAGCTTCAGAGTATATGATTGAGAATTATACCCTTTCGTGGTCACTAGACAATGATAGAGATCTATCGTATCTTTTAGGGATTGTTGTCAAATAATTCAAGACTCTGTGATTTGAGAGTTTGGGACTGAGAGCTCAAGAACATGGCTCGAAGCTACACCTTTCCGAGGGTCAAGAGACAACTTGATAGAGCCCCGCTTGGTTCAGGATTTGTTCTTTTAGGAGAAGATCTTCTATAAAATATGTATTCATTTTATATAATCAGTTTTGTTGAGTACATTAGCATTCAGGGGGGGTTCATTGGTACGATTGTAGGAACAATGTAATAAGGGGGGAATGTTAGCATAGTATTATTACATTGTTTGATAGCGGTTACTGATATTAGTTATGTTGTAGGTTACAACTACAGTTATGCCGTTGGTTACAACTACAACTACATATCTACCTTACTTATAAATGTATTTATTGCCCCTAAATATATTATCAATAAAACATTTTTCATTCGCATACTCTCCATTAGGCACCTGATCCATATTTAGTTGTAACGACAAAAGTTCCTTGCCAATTTGGTTCAAATTTGCCCTTTTTCTCTCGTTCTTGTAGATTTTGTTGATTCTCTTTGAGGAAAAGGTCATCAATTTCAAAATGGCGGGCTTGACTTTCTTGTTGTTGTCTAACCTATGAAATTGGGATCCTAAATTGGATGCTAACTATCCTAATTGCACCCAATACCAAGGCCAAGGGACCTCAAGATTGAGCTTAAACTACTAATGCACTAACTATCTAAATTTTGCCCTATCTAAGCACATAAGTAGTGATATACTCTATATGATTATGCAACTAAACTAAGCTATTTAGAATTGCACTAATTCTATGATGTTGAGCACTCAATTAGATAGAGTTTCTTTGCATATGATGGCTTGTTCTTTGTTTTTGAAGGGGCAAGCTCTAGAATTTATAAATTTTTTGAGACTCAAAGGGATGGATAGGATTTGATTGAGAGATCAATGGTCAAGCAAGGAGAACTTGGCAAGTGTCATGATAGGATTGGTGGAGAGTAGATGTCCTTGGATCAAGGAGGAATGAATGGTTGAGATTGAGCTTTGGGAAGATGGATGGATGCAATTGTCTTGGTAGATGAGAGGCATGGGTTGGATTTGATTGTAATTTTAAATTGGGAAGCATGGGTACATGCCCAATTTAAAATTAGAGGAAAAGGAATGAGCTGGAATAGATTTTAATTTGGGGCATGGGTACATGCCTAATTTAAAATTGGAGGAATAGTGGATGGAGGACAAAAGGACCTTTGTACATGGGTCCTTGACCAAGGATCTACCAAAAGGATAGGGACATATTTCTTCAAAACAGTATTTCTTCTTGGGATGTCCCATCTCCATATCTTGTACCTTCTTCCTCAATTCTTCGACTTCATGGGAAAGATTAGTGAGAGAAGGTGGATTTGGATTGGTATTTGGAGGTTGTTGATTGATCAATTGTTGGAAGAAGGAATTTTGTTGTTGTGATGTGGTGGGATTGGTAGTTTGGAAAGGATGGGAATTAAAAGGTTGATTGGAGATTTGAGTGTTGATGTATAAGGATGAGGTGGAGATTTGAGAAATTTGGGGATGAATGAAGGATATTGATGTTGAGTATTGGGAAGTTTGAGGATTTAGTGGTGGAATTGTGATTGCAACTTGGGGGATTGGAACCAACATTTGTTTTTTACTCTAAGGTTGTGTGACATAAGTTGGAATTGAAGGTTGTGATACATTAGTATGAATGGGTTTACTAATGCTTGCATTGATGCGAAGATAAGATGGAGGATTAATCATGGGAAGTTGTGATGTCAATGGAGGATATTGGGGATGATATGCAAATGGATCTTGTGGGTTAAGATTGGAAATATCATAGTCCAAGGGTAGTTGAGCTCCACGTTTAGCCAACATGAGAAAGTATTTGTCAGGATTAGCTACAAGCATTCGATGCATAAGTTCTATGCATTCATCATCTTGTGAAAATTCTTGTAGGAATGGGGAAATGTCTTGATGATCTTGAGAACCTTGGCCTAAGATATGTGCATTTGGTGATCATAGTTGAGAATTTTCTTTATAGTCACTTGGGATAAAGATGTGGGTCGGCATCCCAACTTCCATATGAGGGATAGGTTTCTTGGTAAGGTCTATTTGAATTTTGGACTCCTTAAGCTTTCTTGCTTGTGCCATCGTGAGTGGAATGCAAAGAAAGGACTTAGGTAAAAGAAATGAGATGAAAAGATATGCTAATTCTTGGAAAAGAAAATGAGATTATGATTCTGAGTTGGGGTACTCCAAATTTAGAATTTGGTATTTTGGGGATGATGTTTGGAATGAGGAATCAAAAATGGCCTCAGGTACAAATCTAGATCTTTTGATTGATGATAAATGATGATACTTTTCACTACTTAGGAGAGATAAATACCTAAGCAATAAAATGGTAAGGATTCTCCATTTCCTACTTGAAGTACACAAGATCTCAAGCAAAATAAGGAGTAAGGATTTTACTAACTTCCTAAGCTTTTTAGTCCAAAGGATTAACTTAACACTACTTGAGGATGATGAGCTCTCAAGTGAAATGCCAAGCTAAGGATGAAAAGATAAAAAGATCTTGATTTAACAAGTTGGATTTTGGATTCAAGGATGATTTGGGATGTAGATTGATAAGATCAATATGGATGATGAGATCAAAGTCTCAAAGTCTTTGGGAATCAAATCCACGTCTATGAGTAAAATTGTCGGATGGTGAAATTGATTGATGGGTGAAATGAAGCTTGGAAAATGGTATGATATGGAGAAATTCTGTATATGGAATAATGGCTTTAGAATGAGGAAGAGGTTGATAGATCCCAAGTGTATTTTGTAAACTCCTAAATAGTTTGACCAAATGCTACAAGTTTTCCAAAGGCTAATTTGGTGGAAATCTGAGAAATGTTTGGATCAAGAGATTACTGCAATCAGGTAACACAATGGCTGACACAACTTTCAAGGTATAAAATGATGCAAAAGGTTCTAGACCTTCGTGGCTACAAGTGGCTATTAAAAGGTATTTCACAAGAAAAACAGGCCAATCACTTGAGAACATTACTAGATACTATTCAGGGAGGAGTGATTTCGTAATGTGGGCCCAAATAATGAAATACCTATCCATGTTCTTACCTAACTAAGAACACTTCACCTTGAGTGGATAGCTAGGGATAAAGGCGTTGGACCCAATACCCCTTTGCTTGGAGGCTTTTATGCCTTACCCAAATAAGACTTCTATCTCTATTTCAAGGAGGTACAATGGTAGCTTCAAGGGGCAATCTGTATCCCTTGCACCACACTAGAAAATGGTTGAAAGGTCTTATCTAGGTTCTTACAAGCTTGCTAGGGGAGTCCTCAATATACGCAAGGTACTACGAGGCACATGTCTATGAACACTAGTCTATTGAAAGCATGTGACATAAGCGATTAAGTGAATGTCACTTCACCTTGTGTTCGGAATCACTTGGGGCTCCAAGGTTGTGCCATAAGTATGTGACTAGATTGAGGTACAACTTTTGCTCCCCCAACTTTGATATACCCCACTAGAACATGTAGTTGAGGTCATCCCTAGGGGTGATAAAATCCCTTAGCGGGTCTCCTAATGGGAAAGATAGATACTAATTACTTTTGATCCCCAGGTTCATAGTAGGCACATTGGGAGAGTGTATGCAAGTTAGCACCACCTTAGGATTTAATCTAAACATGAAAAAGGAAGTGTAAGATTTTTGATCTCCAAGGTCATGCGAAATGCATGGAGAGAGCATACGTCTTTACAAATGCCACAAGCACAAAAAAAAAATCATTAACCAACTAATCTAGTTTAGATGCCTAATTTAGTGAAAAAAAGTGCCTTCAACAATCGATCCTACAAGACAATGCATTAGTAGTTTTTTTTGTTTTGTTTGTAAACTTTGACAAGCACTGAAAAATGTTAGCAGTTTGCAAAAAAGTTTGGTCTTCATCAAACGAGTTCACCCTGTGACCAAAGAGTTAGTCGCAAAAAGATATGCAACCTTATGACTAAAAGACTAATAAAATGCCAAAAATAATGACTAACTAAAGGAAAGAAACTCTAAATCCTCATCTTCTGCTGCTATAGAACCTGATTGCTTACCCATGTTGGGAAATGAGGTGTCTCAACCTTGCATATTTCTCATAGCATTATTTGTATTTAATATTTTCCCACGGTCAATTATTGTTTTTATTTAGTTCCACAATAATGAAGGGGCGTTTGAATTCTTAATTAGCACTTTTGCCACATGTTGGTGCCTTGTAAATTAAAAATTAGTTGTCAAAAGATTCCCACATGATAGTATATCATGGAAGGACTATTTTTAGCGATATTATGATAGATTTTATGACAACTATAAGGGTTAAAAATAGGGGAGAACATTTTGGACGTGAGAGCTTATTTTTAGACTAGAATCTTGGCTGAGAATTTAAGCACATGGTTTTGTAAAACCACATAATGGTTTCTTGGTTGTGAGAAGTCTATAAATTGGAGGCTTAAGGAGAAGTTTGTGTGAGAAGAGTTATATGTAGGGTTATGTTGTTGGTTTTTCCTCTAGAAGAGCAAGATGTAAATCTCCATGTTAAGGCTTTGAGCCTACAAGTGTATTGTAACATGTTTGTTGTTGCAGATTAATACATTGGTTCAATGCTTTGGAGAGTGGGGTTTTTTACCCGAAAGGGTTTTCCCCACATATATTGGTGTCTCTTCTCTTCTATCTATCTTTCATCTCTTCTTCTTCTTTTCATGTTCTTAAAGTGTTAATTTATATGCCGTTATGCCACTAAAATTTATTTAGATCTGTAAGCTACATTATCTTTCCTCTAAGGGTTAATGTGATTGGAAATCAACTAACGTTTGTTTCCACTTTAAGGGCATAGTAGTATCTTCTTGCATCAAGCTATTGAATATATGTTTAAGTAAAATATAGGATGTTGTAAGGTGCATGCTGGGTTCTCTTTTCCCTTTTAGTTGGTATCAGAGCTACGGTGATTCCATGGTTACATGAGATTGCATGTGTTGGTTCCATGGTGTTTAAAGGTTCTGAGTATTTCTTCTGTTGTGATTTCTTATCTTGGAAACCTTCAATCTGTAGGAAGGAATTGGATGATTATTAATCCTTGTTTGAGTGGAAGTCTTGCAGTTGATCTTGTTTTCATGGTACAGTAGGCATTTGAAGGATGGAAAAGATGGAGTATAATGGAGTTGATCATGTGGTTACATTTAATATGATATTGATCTAGAGCTCCTATTTGATAGTATGTAATAACCCTCATGCATGGTGGTTATGTTCTTTCATTCTATGGTCATTTGCAGCAAAGTATTCATGTTGGGTGTTTGTTCTTGGATCCCTGATCACATGGAGACACTTGGGTTGTCATGACTATGGTTTGGTGTGCTTATGTTGGGTGCTCAGTTTTAGTCCCTGGCATCGGAAGGCATTATTTTGTTAACCTCGAATGCATGTACGCTGTGGAGTTGATCATTGGATGATCTGAAAGCTTCTAGAACAGCCTAGCTCCTCTGTATGCTTGTACATGGTGGTGGTTGTGGAGTTGGCCTAGAAGTGGGCCTAGAGTTCCTAGACCTCTTCTTCCTTTTGGTTGGTTGTACTTGTATGTCTCAGTTTCATATTGATTTGATCTGAGGGTTTTGTAGATTTTCTGTTCAAAATCTATGGTTATACTTATCTGTGTTATTCCATTGTTCTAGTATAGTTGTTATTGGTGGTTTTCAGACTTGTGGGTCTTCCAGATGATAAGTGGATATGGATTTGCATGTATGTTAGTGACATGGTGGTTTTGCAGGTTTTACATGGTTAATCAAAACTTGTGGTTTTGTAGATCTGCAGACAAACTATTTTTCAGATTATGATTCCTTGGGGGTGTTTCTAGATATAAGATAGTTGCAAGTTTGCATGTATGCTTCATGCATGGTGTGAGGAGGTTTGCAGCTTTCTCAGTGTGGAGATGTTGGTATGTGATTAGTCGATCATCATTTCTATGTACAGTATATGCTTGATGGGTTTCTTGACTATGGTTATTCATATGTGGACTTGTTTGGCAAATCGAATCTAGTGATGATTTGGTGTTTGAGTCTTGAAGTCTACAGGTTGTCTTCTTTGATATCTTAGTTTGTAGGTTACTAATGTAATGATGAGTTTGTATGTTACATTTGTTTTGGATCTTTGAGTTATGTAGTTTGTGGATTTGCTGCCCATTAGCTACAGTGGGATGACTCGAATGTTGACTGTCTTTATCCATGAGATTGATTCAGTGCTTATGCAGAATTTATTAGTTGGCCTTGTCTATGGTCATTTGTGCATTAGTATGTTGCATTGGGATAAGAGGATGGATGATTAGAGTGCCTGAATAGTTAGTTATTGTGACTTGTAGCATGTTTATCACTATGTCATGGATAGCTTGGTTACATAGTTTAGTGTGAGCTTTTGATAGTGATGGTTTTACTTTCTTGACTTACAGATCTTGGTTCTACTTTATTCTTTTGTATTGCTAGTATTGTTGGAAAGAGACACTGTGTGGCTTCATAAGTGTTTTCATTGATGGAAACAAAGTCTATCCCACACATCTGCAGTACATAGTATGCCTATACCGGAAGTCAGATTGAAGATTGTTTTGGTCCGGTGAACAAGAATAGAGTATGTAACAAGGTCCGACAATCAGGTCTGGATCTCTCAGATGGTGTAACTCAGTAAGTTGTGGACTTGAACAAGTCAAGAGGGGTATCATGACTACTGTATTCTAAATATTTAGCCTCTGATGATAAAGCAAGAAAAAGATATGAGTATTTGAGTGTTGGGTTCCAGCCAAGCAGAGTAGACAGAGGAAGAACTGATTGGTAGAGTATCAGACTTAAATCCAAATGAGTAAAAGGTGTTGATCAAGTAATTTGTGGGATTATACGTTGTTGGCTGACATGATTAATGATTTCTATGCCTATGTTTTTGATAAGCATCACAAATCAAGCATGGATTTAGCCGACAGATTAATAACTTGCAGTGTTCTTGTTACTGACTAGAATGTTGATAAAAATCCTAGATGCAGATATAGATACTAGATAGATTTCAGCATGTAAGAGTGTACATGAACAAGTAATGAAATAAAGTGTGAAGAAAAATAGGGAGAAGTGTGAGAATAGCAATTCAAGTCTGGTATGTGATAGAACAACAACATTAAATAGAGGAAGAATGAAGTGCATCAGATCAGTATATTGTGCCTAAACCGGAACTGAACTCCTGCATTTGTAGATGCCTCTCATCAGTTCAAACACTTGATTACCTTCTATAAGATTTGTAGATAGTGAGTCTCTTGTAGGTAGTGTGCCTTTTGTGAGCAGTGTGCTCAGGTAGTGAGCCCTAATTGGCAAGTGTCATTTTTGTACTCCTTATTCTTTTAACAGAGAATACAATCTTGCGTTAGTCACCCCATGGTTTTGCCCTTAACAGGGTTTCCACATAAAAATCCTTGTGTTATGTGTGTTGATTTTATTTCTATTCTTCTGATTACATATGCTTTCATGTTTTGATACAACATTGAATATTAAGATAAGAAAAAGAAAAGAAAGTCAAGGTAATTTTGGGATAACTAATTCACCACCCCTCTTAGTTATCTACCTTGTTTCCAACAATTGGTATCAGAGCCAAGTTCCTCTGAACAAAGCCTAACATCTTGAGGAAGATCTAGGAATCTCAATGGATGCATATGGTATGAAGGAACAACTTTAGTCTGCCCTAGATGATCTTGAACAGTCCCACTCTGAAGTCAATAATTTGAGAGAAAGACTCAAACAAGCTGATGAATTCATAAATGAGCTAAAAGAAAAACTTAGTATTTCTGTGAAAAAGAGAAAGGAACTACTTCAAAAATTAGCCAATCAGAGTGAAGTCAATGACACTAATGAAGATTTGAATGAGAAAAATAAGCTATGTGAGAAGCTGTCAAAAGAAGTCATTATGGTAAGGGATGAAATGGAATCAGGGGTTATGAGGTTCACTCAAGAAATTGAAGAAAAAAAAAAGATTGAAGATAATCTAAAATAATCCCTCAAAGAGAAAACAGAGGACTGCCACAAAATGGATAGAATAATCAGGCATCTTGAATCTAATCTTGAAGAAGCTAGAGACAATGAAGAACAACTTGAGAATCAGATAGACACTCTTAAACAAGATCTTCAAATAGAAAATGAATACAAAGAGAAATTCAAGATAAGCTCAACCCAATTTGAAGTTCTTCTTGAAAGCTAAAAGAGGGTAGATGATAAGCGTGGCTTGGGATATGAGAAAGGTGAAAGCTCCAGATCTCGTCAAAAGAACTTTGGATGAGGAAATCAAAGAAATAGGCCTAGAAGAGCTCCAGTAAGGCAACCAAATGCCCAAAGATATCCATCCTTCAATGGATACTACTTCAATTGCAACAATTTTGGTCATAGAGCAACCCAGTGCAGGAGGAGAATGAATCAGAATAATCCATCCTTCTCCAGACAATGTTTTAATTGCAAAAGGTATGGTCACAAATCTCATGAATGCAGAAATATGCAAATAAATAATTCATTCAATGGTAGATGCTTTGCATGCAATAGAATGGGACATATGGCTAATCAATGCAAATCAAGAGGATATCAATCAAATAAGCAAAGAGATTTTGTATGTTACAATTGCAATAGATTTGGTCATATTGCCAAATTCTGCAGAAGTAGAAATTAGGATAGAAAAGGTCCAATGGAACATAATCAGAAACAAGATAAGGGGAAAGGTAAAGTGAATGTGGATAAAGTTCAAAAGGAGATGAGCAAGATTTGGGTGAAGAAGAGTAAAAAAATTATTGGGGATGGATCCGCACCAGAATTTGGTGTTGATATTCCTTCTGGAAACTAAAAAGGTGAGCTTTGGCTTAGGGGGAGTCACAGAGAAAAACAATTTCCCCCAGCCAGTCAGCTAGTGCCTAAATTCGGCACATTGAGAAAACATCTGACGCTGCGGATTAAAGGGTTTTTAGAAAAACCTCCAAATAACCTTTAGTCAAAATGTGAAAGATCTGCATGGAGTTTTACAAGATTTTAAATTGCTCAAGTTAATCCGGTTCCGACAGCTATCCAGTAAAGTAGAATTTCATAAACAGATCTGGTATGAGTCAAAAGTGAAATGCTTTGATCTGCGGACCCATGGCATGATTGAAGAAAAGAAGATACGTTATCAATCCTCACTGACAATGATTCTAAGTTTGGTGCAATGATTCAAGAAGATCTCTCTCAAAACAGGGAAACTAGATAACTTAAGTTGTGCATTTATTACAAAAGGAAATTAGGGTTTGCGCAAAGATAAAAGGGTTCTTTCACGCATTATTTGCACACTTACACTCACAATGAAGAAAAGAAGAGCTCTGCAACAAAGATTCTACAATTCACTCAAGATCAACTAAAAAATGAATTTAACTAGCGATTTGTTCCGGCTCCTGTTTCAAACCCTAAAGCGTCAAAAAAGGTACTTCCATTCTAAAAATATCTCTCTAAATCTCTTGAAAAATGGCTACTCCAATGGTTATCAAGATCTCTAATAGGCTTCATCCTAAATTCAAGAAACACCCTTATAAATCTCTAGAAGTTGATCCTTTAGGCACATTTTCTAGCATTCTGCATGGAGTATTGCATGTAGAAGATGTTAGGGTCTATATCCATGCCAACAGTGAGGAATTGGGAGACTCAAAAGTGATGGATATTTATCACAAATAGCTAATAGATGAGAATTTTGAACTCAAACCTGAATTCAAGGACCTCCAGGATAAACACTTTGGACATTGCATACATTTTCCATGTTTTGCAGAAGATGATTGGGTCCGGTATGTTCTAAGTTGGATGCATGATAATTTCATGTGGCTAATGAGGCCCTTCAAGATAACTAAAGATGCCATCAGGGCAGTGACTAGACTGCATGCATCCGGTGGGTTACCTACACTTAAATCCATGAAGAACCAAATAGTAACTGAAGCCACCGGATCTAAATTTGACAAAAGAACAATGACCATAGATGACATCACAAATCTAGATGTCAAGTTTGCCTCAATGATAATTGGGTACAAGATCTATCATTCGAGCGGGGAGATTTCTGTGTCTAGCATAGCAATCTATGCAGCATATCAAATGTTGAGGGAAGATGCAGACTATGATCTATGTGAGCTTCTTCTAAATCAACTGTTGGAAAACCTATATAAGATCAAAAAGGATAAGAAGATTTCCTTTAAATATGGTTGTCTAATACTATGCCTATTCTTTCATTATATGAATGAGCTACCTAGATCAAGTGGTTGGGTTTGGGAAAATGATAAACCGGTTGCAATTCAAATCAGAGATTACATGTATGGACTTGGTGATGCTCAAGCCCAAAACATAGCTCTCTAGGGTTACTTCAAGAACTTCCAGAGCATGATGTAAGCCAGAGAGAGAATTCCACAGTCCATAGTTGATAAATACAAGAACAAAGTTTGCTTTATGGTTGACACTAATCAATGCCTAATGGAGGCAGTTGAGCCAAGGACTGTGTGGATAATGCCTATGGGATATGAAGTCGATGAAAAAATCTTGGAGCTTCATATTCAACATCTGTTGAGCCAGTCCAAGCACATTGAAGTAGAAAGGTTTGGAACCTTTCAAGAGCTAAGTGTAAAAATACATGTTGAGTTAAGACAGCCAGAGATAAAGAGGAAAGTAAGAAGGGAAGCTGAAGAAATTGCCAAAAGATTTGACCTCTCAAAGGAGGCTGTGGATGCAAATAGAGAGAAAATGGAGAAGGCTGAGAAAGAGAAACAAAAAGCAAAGAAAGGAGACATTCCGGTACAAGCCTCCTCCTGGACTAGATCTTCCAAGATCTCTGCACCTGTCAACCCTAAAAGCTCAAAGGCTACTAAACTGGAAGTCAAGCCATCTAGAAAAAGTGAAAAGAGAATGAAGACAAAAGCCTCAAGAACATATAGAAGTCATAAGGATGATGAAGAAATAGAATCAGATGAAGAAATCAAGAAAATGAAGAAGAAGAGAACATCTAAAAAGTTCTCTACTAGCAGAGATGAGGAAGAGAAGGAAGAGGAATTTGTTGAAAAGCCCACTCTTTCCATTGATAACATCATCAAGGCAGTAACTATGGATGGGAACCTGCAGCAAGTGACTGAGTTCTATGATGCATACAGTGATGCTGACAAGAGAATTATGAAAGAGGCTACTATCAGATATTTGAACATTTACAATAAATCTTTCATTGAAATTATATGTTTAATTCCTAAGAGCCTAGAAAAGGTACTTGAGTTGAGAAAAGAGAATGTAATGGCAAAAGACCTAGAGATTCAGGAGCAGATAATAATATAGCTCTATCCTTCCATCACTCCAAAACAAATGGACATGATTTTCAAGGAGTGTAAGAATGAGTTTTGGAGCAAGGCAAGAATGAATAAACTCATGCTTGGAGAAACATACCAAGTAGCAAGTGAAACTAAAGATATCCTTTGGAATGCTTTGAAGAGATTCAATCTTCCTATTGTAGAGGAAACAGATGAAGAACCTTCTACCATGGATGTTGAAGGATTAAATGTAATCAATGAATAATCTTCTGACAAGGATATAGAAGGATCAAAGAAAATAGATGAAGAGAAGTCTGAGGACTTAGATTCCTTTGTTCTGGAAGAGGGAGTTCATGAAGCAGTTAACATAGGTGACATCTCTCCTTTGGATCCCACTATAGACATTCTAGACTCTGAAGCTAAAGGAGAAGGTGATTCAAGAAGAAGAGGTTAAGGGAAAAGAAGAAGAACAAGTAGAAAAGACCAATGACAACTGTTCTGATATCCCAAAAGAAAAGAAAACTCAATCACCAGCAAGAGACACTGTAGAGATAGTGAAGAACTTCTTAAATAGAGAAATGATGGAGATAGATGAACCTGAGCTATTTCAAGGACCACTGAATTTCAACTCTCTCTCCCTGATTCAGACAATGAAAATAGATTCTTTTGCTCAAGCCAAAGCAAAAGAAAAACTCTTGAAATTGCACATGGAGGACTATGAACTATTGGAGATTGCATCTGGGATACTAGAGAAGATCATGCCAACCTACCAAAAGGATCCTTCAGCCTCACCATCTGGTAACTTGAAAGCTTTGGTAAATTCTGTCAACACTCATTTTGAATCTCTAGAGAAATCAGCAGAAGGAAAGGTCCGGAAGGAGTTTCTGGGAAAAAGATTCACTGAAGTGCAAGGACTTATTGCTAATGATAGGAGGACCCTTGACATTGGAATAAAGAGCCTTGAAAATGTTCTTAAAGATGGTGGGGACATATACAAATTCTATTTATCTTGGCCCAAAGTGACAGAGGACATTAAGAAGAAAGTGAAAGAACAAGGAAAACTATCAAGTTTATCTCAGAATTTTGATCCCCTTACTACCTCTCTAATGAATCAAGAATGCCAGGCTATTGTTATCTTAAATGAAATAAAGAGGCTGGACAAAGAAAAGAACACAATGAACAGAATAAGTGAACTCAGAGGGATAATTATCCCTAAGCTAGAGGCAATGAATGAGGCCTTGACAGATGCTCCGACCATAGCCCGAACCAATGATCTAGCAGATTTAAGAAGGGTAGAACCATATAAATTTTTGTTGAGTGGTTGCATCTCCATTTTGGATAGGATGAAGCAGAGCTGGGCCACAGAGTTTGTACAGCTAAAGACTACTTTTGCGGATACACTTAAGTATATGTAAGTATAACATATATGTATACTCATGCAGCCATGTATAGGACAATTTTTGCAAACTTTGGTATGTAGATTCTGCCCTTTGCCATTGATGTCAAAGGGGGAGTGAGGAGTAGTGAAAAATGTAGAATCCAGCTAAGGGGGAGCTCCCATAAAATAGTACAAAAGACAAAACATCAGCTAAGGGGGAGTTACTGTGACACTTCACCATTTTTCACTAAGTGTTGCCATCAATGCCAAAGGGGGAGATTGTTGGTAAGAGACACTGTGTGGCTTCATACGTGTTGTCATTGATGGAAACAAAGTCTATCCCACACATCCGTAGTACAGAGTATGCCTATACTGGAAGTCATATTGAAGATTGTTTTGGTCTGGTGAACAAGAATAGAGTATGTAACAAGGTCCGACAATCAGGTCTAGATCTCTCAGATGGTGTAACTCAGTAAGTTGCGGACTTGAAAAAGTCAAGAGGGGTATCATGACTACTGTATTCCAAAGATTTAGCCTCCGATGATAAAGCAAGAAAAAGATATGAGCATCTGAGTATTGGGTTCCAGTCAGACAGAGCAAACAGAGGAAGAACTGACCGACAGAGTATCAAACTTCAATCCGGATGAGTAAAATGTGTTAATCAAGCAATTTGTGGGATTATACATTGTTGGCCGACATGATTAATGACTTGTATGCCTATGTTTTTGATACACATCACAAATCATGCATGGATTTAGCTGACAGATTAATAACTTGCAGTGTTCTTGTTGCCGACTAGAAAGTTGATAAAAATCCTTGATGCAGATCTATATACCAGATTGATTTCAGCATGTAAGAGTGTGCGTGAACAAGTAATGAAATAAAGTACGAAGAAAAATAGGGAGAAGTGTGAGAACAACAACTCAAGTCTAGTATGTGACAGAACAACAGCATTAAACAGAGGAAGAATGAAGTGCATCAGATCAGTATATTGTTCCTAAACCGGAACTGAACTCCTGCATTTGTAGATGCCTCTCATCAGTTCAAACACTTGATTACCCTCTGTAAGATTTGTAGATAGTGAGTCTCTTGTAGGCAGTGTGCCTCTTATGAGCAGTGTGCTCGAGCAGTGAGCTCTAATTGGCAAGTGTCATTTTTGTACTCATTTTTTTAACAGAGAATACAATCTTGGGTTAGTCATCTCGTGGTTTTTCCCTTAATAGGGTTTCAACACAAAAATCTTTGTGTTATGTGTGTTGATTTTATTTTTGTTCTTCTGATTACATATGCTTTCATGTTTTGTTACAACACTGAATATTAAGATAACAAAAAGAAAAGAAAGTCAAGGAAATTTTGGGATAACTGATTCACCCCCCCTCTTAGTTATATATCTTGTTTCCAACATGTATTGCATAGGTTAATTATTAGATTGTATTAGAGCCATGGATTATCTCCATTAAGAGGATGGTTACCATAATGCCTTGATAAGCTTGGTATCACAGTTTCAGTGGGAGCTTTGGCAGTGATGTGGATCTATCACTTGGTGATGGATGATCTTGTACAGTGGTTGTAGGTGTCATGGTAAGGCTTTTGGATTATGATTCTTATATGCTATGAAATTATTTTGACATCTTGAGTTCCATTGTTAGAGGATAGTTATCTTCATGTGATTGGAGATGGTATTGTGTCATGATGTATTCTTACTTCTAATATTGGAGTTTTGGCATGATGGTGCCCCTTTGGCAAGATATGTTCATTGGAGCAGGTAATGATCTCCTAGGAGGAGATGTTAGATCATGATGTCATGTGTGTTCTTGGATTTTGCAGACGTGCAGTGGGAGCTTTGACAGTGGTTTGGTGAAGTTCTCTTTAGTTTTGAGTATTAATCATTTGCTTGAAGCTTCATGATTTTGTAGGATGCATTTGAAGTTGGTATGTACAAGTTGATGGATGCTCATGATACTAGAGAGACTTGAGGTGAGGCTAGAGATCTCTTATTGCGGGGATCATGTGTTGGAATGGTGAAAGTTTAGCAAAAAGACCGAGGAGCCTTCACTTGTTATGGACATGAGTTCATGTTTTAACTTGAGAGGAGATTGTTCTTGGAAAGAGTCTATGAGACTCGGTGTATCTCAGTGGATCATTCTCATTCCCCACTCTCAGTTCACTCGGAAGAAAATGATCTGATAGGTATTGCCCATGTTATTTTAGATTCATTTTTTTTAATGCTTTGATTTCTCATGGATATGGATCTTGAGCTATAGTTTATAGTTCTGGAGGGTTCATTTGAGGATTAGTTGGCATGGTTACCTCCTTAGGTATATGGTTTGATTTATGAGAAGTTTTGGAGATGTTAGTGGGATGAATTCCTATTTTTCGAATGGATTTTTTCTTTGAGTTTGATCTTCTTTGGTTAGAGATGCTTACATCCATTTTTTTGTTATATGAGATTAATATGTTTTGTTTGATCTTTTGAGATTGAACATTTGGGTGTTGGTAAGGCTTTTCAGTTGGGGTTTTGCGAAGGAGATTTTACTTGGTATAGCTTAGCACTTGGTGGTATTTGCATAGAGACATGATATATTTTGTAGTTTCTCTTTATGGTCTCATATTTCTTCCTAGAGGTTCTTATTCATCTAGTATGATCACTGGGTTTGTGGTCATCTACTGTTATTGTACTTTATTTATTTTTAGCAATAGTATGTGTTCTTTTAATTATATCATTTGAGATATGGAGGGCTTGGGAGAAGTGGAGGAGATCAAAGGTAAGAGAGTGAGAAGAAAACTATTTGTGGAAGTATGCTCTATTTTACAGCAGTTGGTTGCAGTTTGCAGATCATTGTGATTATTCTTTGTATTACATGATTTGATTATATGCCACACTTTTATGTAAGTTCTAATTGGTAGACAGTGTGTTGCTTTGGTTGACATTGCTCATACAGTTTGATTCCTAGGATGTATGTATGTCTTTGGCAGATTGTTTTTATTAGACTGTAGTATCAAAGGTCTTCAGATTTTTTGCACATCAATGGTTTTGGTGTGTTTGTTATCATGGAAGATGGTAACTTTGAGCAGGACAGTGGATTATACAAAGATGAGAGCTGCAGTATGGGTTGGATATGTCATGTGCAAAGTTCTATCAATGGTGGGTTTTTAGTTGGATGTAAACAACTAGTCGTGGTTGTTGTTCTAACTGTTCTGGAGCATTCATGATCAATCTTGTTTTAGAGGTGTTTGGACTTCAAAGTTGTGTTTTAGTAACGGGTTTGAAGCTGAATACATTGGTGTGTCTATGTGACATTTAGTGTTTCATTATATTTTTGGAATTCTAATCTTTTTGTCATGTTGGTAATCACTTGGAAGATGTTATAGGTGCTTCTGTAAAGCTCGTGAGCATAGTGGAGTTTAGTTGAGGTAGTATGGTAACCTCGGTTGTTCACAGACTAGTTGTGATTCCCTTGGCTCTTGCAAGGTATTTGACAAGTGGGAGAATGTTGGGAAATGAGGTGTCTCAACCTTGCATATTTCTCATAGCATTATTTTATATTTAATATTTTCCCACAGTCAATTATTATTTTTATTTAGCTCCAAAATAATGAAGGGGCATTTGAATTCTTAATTGGCACTTTTGTCACATGTCGGTGCTTTGAAAATTGAAAAATTAGTTGTCAAAAGATGCCCACATGATAGTATATCATGGAAGGACTATTTTTAGCGATATTATGACATTCTATGACAACTGTAAGGGTCAAAAATAGGGGAGAACATTTTGGACGTGAGAGCTTATTTTTAGACTAGAATCTTGGCTTAGAAGTTAACCACATAGTTTTGTAAAACCACATAATGGTTTTTTGGTTGTGAGAAGTCTATAAATTGGAGGCTTAAGGAGAATTTTGTGTAAGAAGAGTTTTATGTAGGGTTATGCTATCTGTTTTTCCTCCAGAAAAACAAGATGTAAATCTCCATGTTAAGGCTTTGAGCCTACAAGTGTATTGTAACATGTTTGTTGTTGCAGATTAATACATTGGTTCGATGCTTTGGAGTGTGGGGTTTTTTAACCGAAAGGGTTTTCCCCACGTATATTGGTGTCTCTTCTCTTCTGTCTATCTTTCTTCTCTTCTTCTTCTTTTCATGTTCTTAAAGTGTTAATTTATATGCCGTTATGTTGCTGAAATTTATTTAGATCTGTAAGCTACATTATCTTTCCTCTAAGGGTTAATGTGAGGGGAAATCAACTATGTATATTTCCGCTTTAAGGACATAGTAGTATGTGCTTACATCAAGTTATTGAATATATGTTTAAGTAAAATATAGGATGTTGTAAGGTGCATGCTGGGTTATCTTTTCCCTTTCAATCCAAAGCACCAAAACAAACACTATTATTAGAGACAGCAGAAATTACAACAACACTATTAAGGCAGAGAAATGGATTGTCAATGGACCGAACCCAAATGAAAATACAAAAAACTTCAGTTAGGTACAAACTATTTTAAAAGATATGGAATTGTGAAAATAAAACATTCGTAATCATCATCCCAGCCATCGTGTAGGTTCCTATGCTTGACGAGCTCACCCACCTTAATGTGACAAATATTGATAGAATGAGTGTTTGTTAATCAGAGAACAAATTGTTGGCTTCCGGTCACTAAAATGTTTGGCCGCCTTCAGCAAATCGACGCCTTCCTTATCTGATGACCAACAGCCACAGCAAATGTTAATGGAAATGTCAGATTCAATAAAAATAACACCAAAAGTTATAGGACAGGTGGTGGTAAAAGTTTATGCCACAGCCAACAACAATAATAACAGTCCCTGTCAATCATAAACTACCAAACAAAATGTTAAACAAAACATTAGTGAATTTTAGCGATTGAGAAATGTTAACAATGAGGTTTAAGGTAATCAGATCTGGTGGCTCTGCAACTAGTATTTGTTGCTAGCGGCTGAGAACATCAGAGATGCCGCTGTCAAATTTATTGTTGCGGTGATAAGGAGTGTGCAATAAGGATAGAAGTCTTCAATATAATTCAGCAATATGTGTCTGCAATATAATCCAACAATACGTATAGAAGTCTTTAACAAATTATAAAAGGTGGGGTCATGCAGATCCAACTCTACGATTTGGTTTGTCACTAAGTTCTATGATTTGGTTTGCATTAAGATATAGAGAGAAAGCTATAACTTTGTGTTGGTCATGTGAATATGAAAAGCTATAACATTATGCATAAAGATATGAAAAGCTATGACAGGAGATATGTTAAAACACAGACAGAATTTGGAGGATGCAAGAGGATTGCGACCTATGAATTACAGGAAATGAAGCAGCCAGAAATCAGAATCATCAAAAGGCAGTTTGATCATAGCCTTTGGAAGAACCAGCCGCCACAACAGAACGCAGTTTTATTCAACTTTACAAAGACCAAGGGCTCATTGACCTATGAATAATTTTGAATACTTATTTTGTTCTATTATTTTAATTTTATAAAAAATTAATTAATATAATAATATATATCCTTCCAAAATTGAATTATTATGAATATAAACATAATTTCAAACATCCGTAGAGATTTGACTTGTTCGAAATATAATTTGGACCATAAAATTGTACATAGACAGTTTGAAATTTTGAAATGACCTCATTTCCATTATCAAGGTTTCTTGACTACTGCTTGCCTTGAGAAACAAAATGCTCTAGTTATAGATGCATCAGAACTTTTGTATTATTTAGTACCTAGCTTGTAACAATAAGTAAAACATTGGATAATGATAAGAGTTTATGTTATTTTTACATTGTATAGATTACCTAGACGCACAAAACAGATCATTCAAAAGAATTAATGTCTCAATTTCAATTCAGTTCAGCCTCAAATAGGATGAGGTTTTTATTGAGTGCAGCTTCAAAACAGCTGACAAGAAAGAAATAAATCATATTGAGTAAGAACAGTCTAAGAGAGACAAGATAGCATCTTCTTTCAACAAAATGGTCTACCAATTTAGAGCAAATATGACGGATTAATACCCTACAGGTGCAGGTGCAGGGGCAAGTGCAGAGCCTTGTGCAGAAATCAACTCCTTGAGCTGTTGGTCATTGATTTTAAATGCCTTGGCCAAGACATCTTGAGGAATGGGAGGATTGGCTCCGAAGATGGCAGATGCAACCACTTGAACGCCAGGCAGCTGGCTGTTAAGAGCAGTAATTGTAGTGGCATATGATGACCCGACGTTCTGCTGAAAATGCACTAAGCCCCTTGGTATCACATACACATCTCCCTTCTCCAACTTTTGTGAGAACAACACATTATTTGTGGTTATAAAACCAACCAAAATAGTGCCCTCCATTACAAATATGATCTCAGTAGCACGAGGGTGAATATGAGGGGGATTCAAACCGCCACGGGCAAATTCCCCACGGTTCATTGATATGCCTAGTGTGTTTACTCCTGGGAAAGTTTCCACATTACCTGCTGTGATATTGAACCCAAAATCGTTGTTGGTTGAGAGTTGATTACCTAGGCCCTTAAACAAGAAATCGGATGCCTCCACCAACTTTGGGTCCTTGCAGACAAAACCGTTCACCTTCACATTAGATTGAGTAATATCAGCCACACAGAAATCCTGCAGAGGATCTGGGTCTGATGCATTAATGGCCAAGATTATGGAAACCAATAAAATGCAGCTCAAGGAGGCTTTGATCATTGTTCGGGAAGTTTTCATTTCTAATTGGCACTGAATGTTGTGCGATACAAGAAATAGAAATCAGAGTTTGATATGATTTGAGCATACCAAAAGCAGGTATTTATAGGGCAAATTATGGGAATGAGCGGTATAATTTATAATTGTTTATTCGAAAATTATGATTTGGTCAGACTTGTTAAACCCATAATTTGGAATACTCTGTCCAATGATGGTAGTTAGATTTTAGTTTGGATGGATCACACGAATTTGTCAATTATGCACGGGATAAAATCATTAATTCATTTGAACGGTTCTCTTTTATTTTTTTAGTGCTTTACAAAGATATAAAGATTTAAGCTGATTTGCGTCACATCTACCTAAACAGATAGAATGAAATAGTTATTTAACCTGGTTCTGTTATAAACTGAACTACAAGAGTATGCTAGAATAATTTGACTTTCCTCTACAACGTATAGAACCGTGTAGACATTCTCAGAGGACTTGGTCTACCATGGCGAATAATTTCTATTTACTTTTCATTTAAGAGAGAAAAATATAAAAGTCGATGATTCTCGTCACAGCTACCAAATATGATAGAATAGTTTGCACATTTAATGACCTATTCTTACGACACCTTATTATTTCTTCTTAACTAGCACTTGGTTTCATCTCACCGGCTTATGTGCAAGTGCGGGCCACAATTTTTTTTGTTTTAATAATTCGTTAGGTTTGTTCTCCCGCTTGTAGTTTTCTCTCTTAGCACGTAACTAACCGCCACTATTAAAACAAAATTTCACCCTCAGTAATTGAGTACCTTAACCTGCAAACATAAAACCGAATCCGATGCTTATTTTGAAATTTTAGGGATTATCATATCAAAGATAAAGACTAGGTTAACGCGGAAAGCAATAAAGAACATACTACAAGATTTTGACACCATGTTCATTTCAACTTGTTTGTGCCAACAAAAGAGATACCAAGTAAAGACCTATGTATGAATGAGTGAGTTGTTTTCATCTCTTATATTGGTTTTCTCTCGTTAATGTTCATTAAATAGGTGGATTCACAAATTGCATTCTACATATCGAGAGATTATTTTATTCAAATAAGATAATAGATCTAAATTGTTATTTTGTACAAATAAGATAATAGACCTAGATTGTCTCCAATTTATTAAATTGCTAAAACACTTACAACTATTATCACATACCCTTGATAGACATTCGCTTCCTTTTGGTTTGAAGCATGAATCTATTGTTATATGGAGCTATTGATAAGCCATGATAAAATCTCCAAATTTTTATCTACAAGAGGCATTGATGGAGTTCAACCTATTAATGAGAGACATCATTGTTTTCTCTCATTCTATAGTTGCTCTATTTTCTCCCATTAATATTCATTAAAAAGGGGGTTCATAAGTTCTTGTATTCCCCTATTGTCTATGCTTTGCTAGATAAGAAATTTGTGTATTTACCTTTCACAATATGACTAAACACAATGTTTTTTAGGTGATAAACACCTATACATTATAGTAACAAGATAACTACATAAAAAATAAAGGTCTTGATAGACCAGAAAGGACATACACATTCTAAGATTTTTCTAGTTCTAAGACAAAAATCTCAAAAAACTAAATTTACATTGGCCAAAGACCCCAAAGAAGTACATAGCATACGTAGGCCATAGGCCCAAAAAGCACAAAAGGAAACACCATTAACCTGGATCATGAGAGTTGGAGAAGTCATTGGTCGGAGGAGGCAAGGAGGCTATTAAAGCTGGTGGAGCCATGGAAGAAAGTCATGGGGCCTAGTCCAGAGCATGCATTTGCAGGAAGTGAATTCTATTGAAGATTTCCTTGATTTTGACATCCATCCCCAGTGGTAAATGGGACTTGATGCAGGGGCATCATTTTCCCATTTTCCCCAACAAGTTTTTGATTTGATTAGTCGATGTTTAAGTTGTGTTTTGTTAAGTCATTTGTTAAGAGTTTGTTGGGGAGTTAGTAGTTGAGATTGTTGGGGAGATAGTAGTTGAGATCATTGGGGAGTTAGTAGTTCTTGTCGCCATCATGGTTGGTAATAGTTTTGTTCCTGTTGTCGTCCCAAAAGGAGGAGCTTGGAAAATGCCAAAACAAATAGGAGGAGGAGCAGTTAGCAAGGACCAACCCCCGAGTAGTGAAGGGGGAAAGAATGTAGAGATAGGAGAGTGTGTGTAAAACTCCTTGAAAAACATTGTAGTGAACATATGTGCAGGTAGAAAATGACGTGAACGCAGGCGGGAAAATGGCTATAGCTTGATGTATATGCTGAGCCAAAGCAATCTCCTTAAGATCGTGTGGAGGCCTCTATATGAGGCATTTGCAGTTTTTATCTATTTCTCCTCCACAGTTTATGTCTTTTCTGAAGAACATTGAATCTATGAATACTTAATGTGCATGCAAAGTATCTAAGTTTGAACTATTAGTCATAGTCTATATCTCTTTGTGTGGATTTTGTATTAGAGCATAGGTGTGGGAGAGAGTGTCATCAGTTTGGTGTCAAAGCCTAAAAGATTTGGGAGAGCCTATAAGGGTCTTGTATGGGTCTGGGAGAGTCTAAAAGATTTGGAAGGAGAAGTGCGTTATGTGATTTTCCATAAGCATGTAGGTGGAAGTTTGATAGGTTAATGAGAAGAACCCGAGTACCAAAAGACTAGGCAGAGAAAAAGGAGAGAAGCCCTAGGTGAGGTATCACAAAGCCAAGAAGAAAGATAAAAAGATGCAGCAGTATGCCATAAAATAAAGCCTCAGGAAGATAGCCAAAATGAAACTGAATGTGGAGAAGCAAAATGTAGAGTGGGATAAAGAAATAGAAAAGTTGAGAAGAGATTTAAGGAAGTGTAAGCAGTGGCTTGAGAAAAGAAGCCAAGAATATGGTTGGTGTTGGTCAATGAAAAAGAAGTTGAAGTGACTTGTGAAGATAATTGTTAAGAAAAGCAAAGGGCATAAAATAGTTGCCTTGAAAAGAGAAGATGAGAAAGGTTTGAAAAGAAAAGAGTTACCAAATGAGCAACATGGAAAGGTAGTGGAGTTGCCTAGTGCGCAACATGCACAAGAAGTGGTAAAGAAGGTTCTTATTGTGGAGAACATGAAAGAAAACAAGAAAGAATGGAGAGAGGAAGAAGTACAAAAAGAAGCACTTGAAGAAGTGACTAATGAGGAGAGAATGAAGGAAGACTCATATCAAAGGTTATAAAATGAACCAAATCAAGAAAAGAAGTTACTTGGCATTGATATGAATGAAGTTCAAACGTATCTTTCAGCTAAGCAAAGAATAAAAGTGAGTATAGAACGAGTAAGAGGAACTGAGGCAAACGCAACAACAAGAAATCAAGTAAAAAGAGAAGGGGATGCAAAAATGGATAGTATTAATGACACATATGAACAAGATAGATTTTTGGAGTCTTGTAGCTAAGATAGAGATAAGAAGGAGAAGATACATGAGAAAAGAGGTAAACAAAAGATTGCAAACTAAGAAACTCAGAGAAAACCAATACAAACATGGAGAGGAAGAAGAGCTAAGAACACAACACAATTGGAAGAAGAGGAAAAAGAAAACAATCATTTGAGATGGAACTCAAATTTCTCCCACCTGGGGAGCCTGATGTAGGGGTATCGTTCCCTATTTTCCCCATCAAGTTTTTGATTCGATTTGTTGATGTTTAAGTTGTGTTTTGTTAAGCCATTTGTTAAGAGATCATTGGGGATTTAGTAGTTGAGATTATTGGGGAGTTACTAGTTCCCACCACCATCATGGTTGGTAATGGTTTTGTTCGTTTTGTCACCCCAAAAGGGAGGAAGTTGGAAACTGCCAGAATGAACAGAAGGAGGAGCAGTTAGCAAGGAATGACCCCCAAGAAGTGAAGGGGGAAAGAACACAGAGATAGGAGATTGTGTGTAAAACTCCTCGAAAAACAATGGAGTGAACATAAGTGCAGGTAGAAAATGACGTGAATGCAGACGCGAAAATGGCTATAGCTCGATGTATATGCTAAGCTAAAGCAATCTCCTAAAGATCACGTGGAGGCCTCCGTATGAGGCATTCAATGCAGTTTTTATCTATTTCTTCTCCATAATTTATGTTTGTTTTGAAGAATATTAAATCTATGAATAGTTAATGTGGATGCAAAGTATCTAAGTTCAGACTATTAGTCATAGTCTATATCTCTTTGTGTGGATTTGGTATCAGAGCATAGGTGTGGGAGAGTGTCATCAATTTGGTATCATAGCCTAAAAGATTTGGGAGAGCCTATAAGGGTCTTGTAAGGGTCTGAGATAGTCTAAAAGATTTGGAAGGAGAAGTGGGTTATATTATTTTGCATAAGCATGTAGGTGGAAGTTTGACAGGTTAATAACAAGAACCTAGGTACCAAAAACTAGGTAGAGAAAAAGGAGAGAATCTCTAGGTGAGGTATCGCGAAGCCAAGAAGAAAGATAAAAAGATGGAGTAGTATGCCATAAAAGAAAGCCTTAGGAAGAAAGACAAAATGAAACTAAATGTGGAGAAGCGAAATGTAGAGTGGGATAAAGAAATAGTAGAGTTGAGAAGAGATTTAAAGAAGTGTAAGTAGTGGCTTGAGGAAAGAAGCCAAGAATATGGTTGGTGTTGGTCAATGAAAAAGAAGTTGAAGTGGCCTATGAAGATGATTGTTAAGAAAAGCAAAGGGTAGAAAATGGCTTCCTTGAAAAGAGAAGATGAGAAAGGTTTGAAAAGCAAAGAGTTGCCAAATGAGCAACAAGGAAAGGTAGTGGAGTTGACTAGTGAGCAACATGCACATGAAGTGGTAAAGAAAGTTCTCATTGTGGAGAACATGAAAAAAAATAAGAAAGAATGGAGAGAGGAAGAAGTACTACAAGAAGCACTTGAAGAAGTGACTAATGAAGAGAGAATGAAGGAAGATTCATAGAAAAGGTTAGAAAATGAACCAAATCAAGAAAAGAAGTTACTTGGTATTGACAAGAATGAAGTTCAAACATATCTTTCAGCTAAGCAAATAATAGAAGTGAGTATAGAATGAATAAGAGGAACTGAGGTGAAGGCAGCGACAAGAAATCAAGCAAAAAGAGAAGGGGATGAAAAAATGAATAGTATTATTGACACATATGAACAAGAGATAGAGTTTTGGAGTCTTACAGCTAAGAAATAGATAAGAAGGAGAAGATACATGAAGAAAGAGGTAAATAAAAGAATGCAAACTAAGAAACTCAGAGCAAACCAATACAAACATGGAGAGGAGGAAGAGCTAAGAATGCAACACAATTGGAAGAAGAGGAAAAAGAAAATTGTCATTTGAGATGGAACTCAAATTTCTCCCACTCGGGGAGCTTGATGCAGGGGCATCGTTTCCCATTTTCCCCATCAAGTTTTTGATCCGATTAGTTGATGTTTAAGTTGTGTTTTGTTAATCCATTTCTTAAGAGATTGTTGGGGAGTTAGTAGTTGAGATTGTTAGGGAGTTAGTAGTTCTTGTCACCATAATGGTTGGTAACAGTTTTGTTCTTGTCATTTCCCCAAAAGGGAGGAGGTTGGAAACTACCAGAACAAATAGAAGGAGGAGCAATTAGCAAGGAATGCCCCCTAAGCAGTGAAGGGGGAAAGAATGCAGAGATAAGATAATGTGTGTAAAACTCCTCAAAAAATAATGGAGTGAATGTATGTGCAGGCAGAAAATGACATGAATGTAGACAGGAAAATGGCTATAGCTCGATGTATATGTTGAGCCAAAAAAATCTCCTTAAGATCACGTGGAGGCCTCTATATGAGGCATTTGAAGTTTTTATCTATTTTCCTCCATAGTTTATGTCTATTTTGAAGAACATTGAATCTATGAATAATTAATGTGCATACAAAGTATCTAAGTTTAGACTATTAGTCATAGTCTATATCTCTTTATGTGGATTTGGTATCAGAGCATAGGAGTGGGAAGAGAAAGCAAGGTATGATGAAGGATTGAAGAATGAAGAGAAAAAAGAAGGTACAACTAAAAATGAAGAAACAAATGTTAGAGCAGTAGTGGAAGGCAAAGAAATGCATGGTGAAGAAGTTACAAAGATGGAATTTGAAGAAGGTGCAGCAAGTGCAGAAGATTTGTGAGCATAATTCAGTGATAGAATAGGAGTGGATGGAGAAGCTCGCTAGTAAAGGTATGAAGACAAATGGGACCGCAGAGGATACAAAGATGAAGTTGGAAGCTAAGGATAAAGAAGCTATTGTAGAAAAAAAGGAAGAGGTAAATTTATTGGTCTTAAATAAGGATATTGTTTCATTTTCATTTGCTATGTTGAATGTTGAGAATCCTGGGAACAAGTATGGACGAGTATATGCACATTTTAGTGTAGATATTATGAGTTGTAATGTGAATGGTAAAACCAATGAGGATTTGCTATTGTTGTTGGCTATCGAAGAAGAATGGCTGAAAAAATGACTGATGACAATGAGAAGTTCAACATTAGAGCACAAGATCAAAAGGTAAATTGGTTGGCAAATTGTGAAGATGATGTTCCAGAATGTACAGAAGAGAATAGGATAGTAAGTGTAGATTTGTATAAGAATGTCGATGATTTTGATGCAGCGAAAAGACAAATGGACAGGGTGAATGAGTTTCAAGATATGGAAATATTTAATTTCCATAAAATTGTTTCTATTGATGATTGGGAAAGGAGACCTTAGAGGCGGATGGTAATTGATGGTTGTAAATCCATGATTGTGAAGACGGAAGGTGTGCAACAATGCTAGAGAAGGATGATACATGTTCTAGAACAATGTTGGAAGAAACATAAGAAAAAGAATAGTGAGGAATAATTATAATGTTGACCTCATGTGCAGGAGCACATGCTTTCTTTTGTCTCTTGGGGAGCTTGATGCTGGAGCATTGTCAAATTTTTGTTTCGATTAGTTACTATTTTAGTTTTGTTTGTTAAGTTTTTAGGTTGGTAATTTGGGATTGGTTGTTCCTCTCCCATATTTGGTTGTATCAACCTCTTAGAGGCAGTTATATATTGGTTAACAGAGGATGTTGTGGAGGTTGGTAAGTTCCTCGCACCAAACTATAGGAAGTTTGAAAACTGCGAGAACGATAAGAAAGGGACAGTTAGGTAGAGAATGACCCCAGATCGGGCAGGAGTAGTTAGAGACATGGTGGCCATCAAAGTAGAGAAGCAAATGTAGAAGACACGATGTGAAGGAGGTCCAAATAAAAAGTAGAATAGGATAGAGATCCGGCCTATGGAATAAAGGTCACCATTGAAACAAGGGAAAGGAGTAATCAAAGCAAGGAGAGAATGGAGGGAAGTAATAGGCACGACAGTCATGAGAAGGAGATGTCATAGTAGGAGAGATAAATAAGGAGATCAACTATGTGATAAGAAGATTTAGGTTGTGTGATTGCAAGCCCAGGAATATGTTGGTAAACAGATTTGTCACTGCAGATTTGAATGTGACTCACCCAACAAGCAACGATAATTGTCCCAATAGTTGGAGAAGCTATTACTGGACTAGTAGCTTTCCTCTGCATTTGAGAGTGGCAACTCCCTCATATGATGGGGCCATTTGTATTTTTTGTGTACTTTTGACCTAAAAGTACAAAAAGGAGGAAAAGAAAAACTAACAATAAAGATGATTTACTGAAACCTTAACAGTAGACATACGAATACTAGTTTGGATTTCACAAACTCAAGACAAATTAGGAGGGGATTTCACCACAGAAGTTAGAAACTATGTTCTTGAACCTATATGATGAATTATACAACAATAAGTTTAATTTGCAATGACAATGAAAAGAAGATGATGAATCTCAACATATGAAGAGACACGTTTATCCAACACATTCAAATCGAGATACCAAGATAGGATTGTGTTTCATTACATCAATTGCATGGTTTATGTCAATGCTTCAATAGATGACCAATGATTTACAGAAAGACACAAAAGATTACCAATTTAACATACAAGAAACTAGTAATGATAACTCAGAAGCACAATTGGAACCTACGAACCAAATACACTCTTTATTATTTTTCATGAAATTATACAACTTCATAAAGTTTTTTGTACAATATGTGAGCTCAAAAGTCTCTAAGAATCTCTGCAAAAAAGTCCCCTCCATAATCTAGTCTCTTGAAAAGTCTCATTACATTTGAAGAGGCCTTGTATTTATAGGCTTCTCCCTAGTAACTACCTTGTAACCACCTGATAACTACTTCTTAACTACCCTTTTTGAAATACAATAATTTAAAAATAAGCATTACTCTAGTTAGATTTTACCTAACTTTTCCAAAAATAAATCTCATTTTCTAACTTTTGAATTAAAATAAGCGACGTAAGTCACTTTTTACAAAAAGGTAACTTGAGTCTTTAAATTTTGAGCTATGAATTTCGCTAAGCTACTTTCCATCACATCTACTATATTTTGGTGGTCAACCTCACCAAATGTTGATGACTCCTCTGTATACCTAAATCTTAGACTCCTGTGTTCATGCATACAAAACCTAGATGAAGAGAATAGTTACACACTTTCCTACTCTAATAGAGTTACAAAATGTTACCATCATCATCTCCCAAGCCATTTGAACTTCATCCTACATGCCCACTTATGCGCCAAGAACACATCCACACAACCACAAGAGTCCTAGATGTCATCTTAATGATAAAGTTTATGGTGTCTTTAAGATAGCTAGCATGAGCGAGAAGGTCAACCATTCATACATAATGATCAATTGTAGGTGTAATGAAATAAGAGTTACTTGTGGCAATCTTTGAAATTAAAAATCCTTCTTAAGTTCTCCTTGTTTAATGTCTCCATGTCCACTATTTCACCATTGCTTGTAAACATCCACAAGTGTGTTGAGTTCACTATTCGCGGGCTACCTCTACAGAAAGGACATGATCCTAATCATATGTTCTAGTCCTAATAGTACCTAATACACATTACATGGTTGCAAGTAGGTAACACAAATTTTCCATTGGTCTCCATGCATATTCCACATTCTTCTTCACTTTCCAAATCAAGGTCTCAGAGTTTTCTACTTTCTTCATCAACATTTTTCTTATAACTTTCCATGCAAATTGCTCTATATTTCATATGTTCCTTTTCTATTAAACCTACTTCAAGTTGCACTATGGAATGATATATGATAGTGTAGATTTCCTGAAGGTTGGCTTTCCTTTCATTAATTGACATTGTTGCTGATCCATCTCATTTGAAGATAGGCACCATCATACTCCCTTGGAAATGTAGATGCCAATGTATTTTCATGTTGAATATCTTTATCCAGAGATTTGATGGATTCTTTATAGGATTCAGGTTGCCTCTGACCCTCTTGTTTTTGCACTTACTATTGCTGCTGCCAAAGACCCATTTCCTTTTTCAAATTTCTTTTCCTTTCAAAATTTTTCCCTTCTCTGATATGTCAAGAAAATCTTTTCCTAGATCAAGAATTGCTCCTACTGATTCCATGTTGCAATCATTGTAAACCATGAGATTAAACATTCTCATGCTCTTTGTCTATGCTTACATATTTTGCAAGCCAATCTACTAGAGCATTTCCAACTATAATATTTGACAATATGATTTGATGGAGGTTCCAACTTTGTACTAAAACTCCCATTTTGGTATAGCTGGTAGAATGCTAGCAAGGTTATGGAGTTCGGCTTCACAAGTCATGAGGATGCTGGTAAAAGTTGTGGAACTTAGCTGTACACCTACCACCTGCATTTACTTAAAAGATTTTGTAGCCTTCTCAACAAAACCATTTTGTGCATACCATGTAATCATTGCGTAACATGAGATGGCATCTCTTTGAGGCATGTTGTCATGCAGTTCACATGTTGTGTCTATACTTCCACATTTTGCATCGATGTCTACTACGGCACTTTGAAACATAATATCTAACAAAAATCTCTGTTTACTTATGTTTTGAGAGATGTCCATACCTTGTTGAACATATCCCATTTTGGCATGGGCTGGGAGGATGCTGGGAAAGGTCGTGGAGTTTGGGTTTTTACACCTATGAATTGCTTTTGCTTGAAAGTTTCTAAAAACTTCACAACAAAATCTGCTTCATGCAACTCATTCTTGGGTAGTTATATAACTACTTATTTGCAACGTTTTGTTCATCATCTCTTTGGGAGTGTTTCATAACTTCATCGGTATTTCAAACAACTTTTAAAACTTGATATTTTTACCGATGGTGAATGGTGGTAGATTTTACATGTAAATGCAATGCATATTAGTTATGAAGGCTAGTCTTGTATCGACACTTTAGGTGGCTTTCAAAATGTTGTCAGAGGAAAACAAAACTTTCAAAACCAAATAATTCCCTTGATAATAAAAGTGTGACTTTCCTTTTTTAGCATTTGAAATGCTAGGCACAACTTCATCGGCATTTTAAGAGTTTTTCCAAACCACATCATGAGCCGATGAGCTTGTAAAACCAAATTAAACACCCAATAAAGAAAGAGATGGCCTTTCAAAAGGCTTAATCGATAGTTTAAGATGCTTTTGAAACTTTACCAAAAGTAAGTTATACTTTCAAATCTAATCAAAACTCTCGATGATAAAGGCATGAATTTCCTTTGTCGGTATTCTGGTATGCTTTACCAACTTTTATCGGCAACATGTATATGAGTTTTAGAATGCCTAACACAATGCCTTTTGGGTCTTAGAATAGATTTTGAATTTTTATAAAAGTGTTGCGCTTTGTGTATACCTTCATACTTTGCATGCTTCTCATCGATGCTTTGAAGGGTGGTTAAAACATTATCGGTGACCGAAGACACTTTTGAAAGTATTTATATTCTCAGATGGTAAATGCAAATGTCTTTCACCTGCATTTGAAACTAGTTTTTAAACCTTTTACTTTCACCGACAATTATTTTCAAAACACTTTTTTATAGCAGAAGTAACCACTTCATTGTCGATGTGTGAAGCACAACACTTATGAAGTCGTTCATATTTCTTGACAACACAAGTAACTTATCCTCTCATCGACATTGTTGGAGACTTAATAACTTCATGGGTACCAATTTGAAATTAAATTGAAACTGATTACATTGCCTGATGTTACTACAAACATGAAGATGGCGAAGGGCACATAACTTTTGACTGATATAGTATTTTCCCACACAGCAATGGAGTCATAGAAAGTAGAGGCATTGACATTATTTGTGTTGATAGAGCCATTATTTTTATTGTTGGTTTGAACATGGCCTAGAAAGGCATCTTGGTCTATATACCCAAATCTACATTGGTTGTCTTTTGAGGCCATCCTTCTATCACAATCTCTCCTTGGTCTATGAGGTCTTGGATGCCATTTTTGAGCCACATACAATTTGATGTTATATGTCCGTTTACCCTATGATACTTACAATATTCTTTCTCATTGAACTATGGGGGTTTAACTTGGTTTTCTCCATTTTGTCTTATAGTGGGTAGCTTTATGAGATTTGATAGCACCAATTTGCGTAAGGCAGATTCAATGGGTTCAACTAAGATCGTGAATCTTCATATAGGTGTAGATGTTTGTTTAGATGTCCCTTAGGGATGGTAATGTTGTTATTTGTGTGTTCTGGGAATGAAGGTGTGGTACTATACGGATTTTGAATGTGTTTGACATCGGTTACACCATCATTCACAATGTTTTAATTCTTCAACCAGAAACGAAGTTTTCCATTAGGTTGGTTGTTGTTGTTGCCTTTGTAAATCTTGACCAAAGCTTTAGCTATGAGGACTTTCTCAATAGTGACACCTTTGTCTATGATTTCATCGAACATATTCACACATTGAATTTGCAAGTAAAAACTCATCTCTTGATTTAAGTTCTAAACAAATATGTTTACAAGTTGTTTCTCAGGGATGGGATGAGAGAATTTACTAGAAAGATTCCTCCAGTATTGAAGGAAGGCAGCAAACGATTCCCCATTCCTCTTTTTGGTATTGCAAAGGTCAGTCATAGATACCTCATGTTTGATGTTATGAGAAAAGTGTGCAATGAATTTCTTGGCAAGTTCTTGAAATGTCTTAATTCCATGAGGTAAATGGGAGAACCATTCAATAGCCTAGCCTCCTAGACTACGAGGAAAGAGTCACATGAGATAGGTATCATTATAAGAGACTTCCATACATGCTATGTAAAATTCTTTTAGATGGTCCCTAAGATCACCTTTCTCTTTATTTTTGTCAAACTTAGGTATATCAAAGTTATGTGGAAAGGGGATGATGACCAATGATCTATCAAAAGGATAGGGACATATTTCTTCAAACAAGTATTTCTTCTTGGGATGTCTCATCTCCATATCTTGTACCTTATTCCTCAATTCTTCAACTTCTTGGGCAAGATTAGTGAGAGGAGGTGGATTTGGATTGTTATTTGGAGGTTGTTGATTGATCAACTGTTGGATGAAGGAATTTTGTTGTTGTGATGTGGTGGGATTGGTAGATTGGAAAGGATGGGACTTAAAAGGTTAATTGGAGACTTGAGGGTTGATGCATGAGGATGAGGTGGAGATTTGAGAAATTTGGGAATGAATGAAGGATATTGATGGCAAGTATTGGGAATTTTGAGGATTTAATGGTGGAATGGTGGTTACAACTTGGGGGATTGTAACCGACATTTGTTGTTGACTCTGATGTTGTGTGACATAAGTTGGAATTGAAGGCTATGATACATTAGTATGAATGAGTTTACTAATACTAGCGTTGATGCAAAGATAAGATGGAGAATTAATTATGGGAAGTTGTGATGTTAATGGAGGATTTTGGGGATGATATGCAAATGGATCTTGTGGCTTAAGATTGGAAATATCATAGTCCAAGGGTAGTTGAGCTCCACATTTAGCCAACATGAGAAAGTATTTGTCAAGATTAGCTACAAGCATTCGATGCATAAGTTCCATGCATTCATCATGTAATAAAAATTTGGTAGGAATGGGGAAATGTCTTGATGATCTTGAGAACCTTGGCCTAAGATAGGTGCATTTAGTGATCATGGTTGAGAGTTTTCTTTATAGTCACTTGGGATAAAGATGTGGGTCAGCATCCCAACTTCTTTTCCAACTTCCATGTGAGGGATATGTTTCTTGGTAAGGTCTATTTGAATTTTGGACTCCATAAGTTTTCTTGCTTGAGCCATCATGAGTGGTATGCAAAGAAAGGACTTACATAAAAGAAATGAGATGAAAAGATATGTTAATGCTTGGAAAAGAGAAAGAGAATGTGATTATGACTTGGGGTACTCCAAATTTGGACTTTAGTATTTTGGGGATGATGTTTGGGATGAGGAATCAAAAATGGCCTTAGGTACAAATCTAGATCTTTTGATTGATGATAAATGATGATACCTTTTGCTACTTAGGAGAGATAAATACCTAAGCAATAAAATGGTAAGGATGCTCCATTTCCTACTTGAGGTAGACAAGATCTCAAGCAAAATAGGGAGTAAGATAAGGATTTTACTAACTTCCTAAGCTAATTAGTCCAAAGGATTAACTTAACACTACTTGAGGCTGACGAGCTCTCAAGCGAGATGCCAAGCTAAAGATGAAAAGATAAAAAGATTTTGTTTTAACAAGTTGGATTTTTGATTCAAGGATGATTTGGGATGTAGATTGATAAGATCAATATGGATGATGAGATTGAAGTCTCAAAGTCTTTGGGTAGCAAATTCAAGTCTATGAGTAAATTGAAGGATGGTGAAATTGATTAATGGGTGAAATGAAGCTTGGAAAATTGTATGATATGGAGAAAGTTTTTGTATGGAAAGTATAAATGGCTTCAGAATGACGAAGAGGTTGACAGATCCCAAGTGTATTCTATAAACTCTTAAATAGATTGACCAAATTTTACAAGTTTCCCAAAGGCTAATTTGGTGGAAATCTGACCAAAGTTTAGATCAAGAGATTACTGCAATCAAGAAGCACGATGCCAATCACTTGAGAACATTCCTAGATACTATTTAGGTAGGAGTGATTTCTTAATGTGGGCCCACATAATGGAATACCTATCCATGTTCTTACATAACTAAGAACACTTCACCCTAAGTGGATAGCTAGGGATAAGGGTGTTGCACCCAATACCTCTTTCCTTGGAGGCTTTCATGCCTTACCGAAAGAAGACTTCTATCTCTACTTCAAGGAGGTACGATGGTAACTTTAGGGGGTGATCTGCATCCCTTGTGCACACTCCACTAGAAAATGGTCGAAAGGTCTTATCTAGGTTATTACAAACTTACTAGGGGAGTCCTCAATATATGAAAGGTACTGCGAGGCACATGTCTATGAACACTAGTCCATTGAAAGCATGTGACATAAGAGATTAAGCGAATGTCACTTCACCTTGTGTTTAGAATCGCCTGGGTCCCCAAGGCTGTTCTAATAAGTATGTGACTAGATTGAGGTATAAGTTTCAGTCTCCTCCCTTTGATATACCCCACTAGAATGTGTGGTTGAGGTCATCCCTAAGGGTGATAAAATCCCCTAGTAGGCCTCCTAATGGGAAAGATAGATACTAATTGCTTTTTGTTGGTGTATAACTCCTATAGTTTACACTAACTTAATCATAGTTAGGCGAATTCGCACACATGTTCTTTGACATAATCAAAATAGTTGGTCATTTGGGAGATGTGTCATCTCAATGGACACCTCTCTGCTATTCTCTAGGGTAGTTGTACTATTCATATGGTTTGTAAGTCGCCACCTATCCCTATTTTGTGGAGAGTCAGGTATCCAACTTCTCCTATTTATATCTTCATATTTGTTAATACATTTGTTCATTTTCACTTGCAATCTCATGCTTTTTGTATCTCCATGATCTTGGTAGTTTCTACATGGTATCAGAGCCGATATGGTTAGCCTCAACTCAATTTTCTCGTTGTTTGAATCATTTTCATTGACATCAGTTTTGCATCTCTGTGAGATTTCATTTGAATTTGGTTTTTTTGTTATCATTTCAACATTAATCATGTAGTTTCATTGTGAGTTTGAATCACCCATAGAGGACATTATTTCAATGCCATAGTAAGGCCATCAATCAGCCTGTGTTTGTGCAACTAAGAGGAGCCTCATCCCTACACATACACCTCACAAGGAACCATGCATATGACAGGAAATCATAGATGGCATCAAAAAGTTTTTTTTGCATCACTTGGAAGCCTCAGAGGAGGCATTACCCACGCAGGCCGAGCCTGCATTGTAGGCATGCCCTTGATGGCCCCATACTCAGCATAGTCAATGCCTCACATAGAGGCTGATTCGGCCTCTATTGCAGCCACTGATGGCCATCCAAAAGTGGACCATGCCCATGCTAGAGATAGCGAATGACACTAGTTGTATGGGGCGGCTCACTTGACCCAGTCCACCCTCCACGTCGCCTAGTCTATTTTGAATTTGGGCTGGATTATAGGCTTTTGAAAGCCACGTACAACTAGCATTTGATTGCAACAACTGTCAATTTGAAACCCATGTTTCTTTGCACTATTCATTTAAAAAATTGAGTAATTTACTGATGTAAGAAACTAGGGGAGTGAGGTCAGCAAAGAGAAAAAGGAGAGGGGAGGCTAATTTTTTATTTATTAGACATTAGTCATATGGGTTAATAAGCCCCTGGTCATGCTCTGCCAACGGGTTCTAAAAATTGTATGTAAATTTTTTTTTCCAAGCACATTGGAAAATTTTTGCAAAAGGTGTATTTTTTTGTGAATGCAATTTTTTTTTCAAAGGGCCATAACTCTTGCCAAACCACTTGAAATTGAGTCGTTCTTTTTCCAAAAGTGGTTCTTTTTTCATCCCCAATCCAACTAACCTGATATCGCACTACAATTATAAAGTGCCCGATTAGGCTGTTTAGGGTGACTCAACAAATTTCTTCTTTTCATTGCATAATTTGGGAGGGAAAAATAAACTAAGGGGGAAATTCAATAAAAGATATAATATGATGTCAATGCACTAAACTATAAAGTGCCACTTTAAGGGGTATCAAGGAAGAGTGTTCAAAAACACTCAAACTAAAGTGCCACCTTAAACACTTAAACTAAAGTGCCACCTTAACTTTAAAAACTGATCATTAAGAAGTCTTCACCACTCAAAAGGGTAAAAAAGGTAAAACAATGCCACCGTAAAAAATAGAACTTAATAGATGGGTCCTTAGTTTAGTTATGGGTGATCACATGTCACCTTTCATTGAATTGTTTGTGAGAATTCAATCTTGCAATACTTATAAAATGCTAATGGATAATGTCTATCATGATGTTCTTGGCAAAGGGATTGTAAAATTGGAAAATGGTTTTGTACATAATGTATATTACATTACTGATTTATTCAAAAATTACCTCTCAATGTATGCACTCACAAATTTTGAGAAGACAGTTGAGTTCACAGCAACATCAGCCCTCATTCGAGATTCCAAAGTGATGGCATCGAGATTATAGATTTAGACCCAAAACCCGTTGACAGGGACCACAAACCAAGATAATTCAGAAATAGCGATAGGAGAATACAAGATCATCAATACAAATTTAACAGACAATTACATGAGACAAGAGGAATAGACAAATACCAAATTATTAAGAATTTAAAATAGACAATGTTCTCCACAGACTCTTCATTATTCTATTTTATTGTCAACTAGACTTTGCATGCATCAGACATACAGCCTCACACAATTGGCCTCTTTAATGAACATGAGCATAAACTCTAATCGACTCTCTCTACTTAGCATTTACATTTGTTTTTATTTCCCCTACAGCATGTTATGATCGGCCTCCCCCTATGTAGAAATACAATAATTCTAAACTACTTTATTACTCCCATCGATCTCTTTTACTCATTAGCATTCCAAACTATAGAGCTCCTCCATTGCTCCTCTAAACTCCTTGGCCAGAATCAGCAGCCTCTTCTATTTTTTCCTCCTCCTTTAACATCAAATCATTAGCTTTTTTATAGCCATCGCTTCACCTCAGATCTTCTTGCTGTTGAATCCCCTCTCGCCTCTCCATAGATTTCAGTAGAAATTAAAGGCCATTTCACCACGTCGGTCGCTAGGCATAAACCCCACGATGCCCACGACCTCTTTATTGTGGTCTACATGAACATAATATGGTCGCTCTAGAAATTGCCCATGACCTACCCATAATCGGCAACAAAAGAGAATATAACTATCATGCCATGATGCCAAGATATTCAGATATGCCAAGAATAGGTATTTTGGGATGCACGATTTGTGGCATTTTTAGATCCTTAATAAAACTACATATTTTACAAACTTTCTCCAGCTGTTTAAAACTGCTAGCCACGATTAGAAATATGCCGAATATAAGTTTAGAAAGGATATCAAAGAGAAATAGAATTTTCTGTCACTTTGGTGATAGGAAGATCTTCATATGCCAGGCAACAGGAGCTACACAACAAAACCCAAAAATTGAAAAATATATAAAAATATGCAATCCAAAATTGTTGAACATGATGCCACTGCAGTAGACTCCCCAGGGAACAAAAATCATGTTGTCTAACACATGTGTTCCTTTATAAACTTCACCCATATCTTCTTCCACTTCTTCCATAATCTTTCTGGACCATATGTCAAATTCCTCCAATCTAGTTGAGCATCATTATTTGCTCTCCCCATGAGGCTGTCTACACCTCTTATTGTCCACCTCCAATCTCTACTTCTCTTTTCATCCATACTAAACGTACAAAAAAATCAACATCACCAATTACATCATCAACACTTACCATTCCTATATCATACTCAATATGCTCATCTTTTTCTTTCAGCCACTCTTCCTCCATGGCCATCTGCGGCAACCACAAATCATCTTCAGCTTCATCTTCCATTTCACTTAACTCCACTACCACAATAACTTTTGTATCAATCTCTTCTACCTCCCTCAAGGTGTCCTTGGTTGTCCCACACTTGCTCAAGCCTTCCATCTTTTCATTCCATTCTTCTTCAATGGCTGCAAATTGTCTCCACAAATCATCTTCATTGTCTTCAGCTGCTATTCTTTCTTCAAATTATTTCGCTATATCATCCTCAAAATGTTTGCATTCTTCATTAGCATCCTCTGCATGCTTGTTGTCAATGTCTTCTATGTCTATTACTGCCTTGCGATCTTCTACTTCCTTCTTTCTTGCAATCACATTAGTATTAGGAAAATAATACTTTTCCAGTGCATCCATTTGTCTTGAAAGATTTTGTAATTTCTCATTAAACTTTCTCTTCTCCACACCATCCCAATATCTATCCAATGATGGTATAACAACGAGTCTTCTAACTGCAATCTTCTTCCTCTTCACTATTTTGCCAACTCACTCTGCAATCAATCTTCCGTGCCTCCTTCTCTACCCTCTGCAATTATAGGTCTCTTCTCTCCTACAACAAATTCTCCTAGGGTTTACTCGAGACACAACCACTTGACTCTTTTCCCACACCTACTAGTCAAATCATCGGCCTTTTTATAGCCGTTGCTTCACCTCAGATCTTCTTGCTATCGAATCCCCTCTCACCTCTCCATAGATTTTCAGTAGAAATTAAAGGCCATTTCACCACATCGGCCACTAGGCATACACCCCATGATGCCCACGACCTCTTTATTGTGGTCTGCATGAACATAATATGGTCACTCCAGAAATTGCCCACGATCTGCCCATAATCAACAATAGAAGAAAATATAACTGTCACGCCATTATGCCAAGATATTCAGATATTCTAAGAATAGGTATTTTGGGATACATGATTTGTGGCATTTTCAGATCCTTAATAAAACTACAGATTTTGTAAACTTTCTCCAGTTGTTTAAAACTGCCAGCCATGATTAGAAATATGGCAAATACAAGTTTTGAAAAGATGTCAAAGAGAAATAGAATATTCTGTCACTCTAGTGATAGGAAGATCTTCATATGCCAGGTGACATGAGCTGCACAACAAAACCCAAAAAACTGAAAAATATATAAAAATATACAATCAAAATTGTTCAATGTGATGCCACTGCATCACAAAGATCGAAAACTTGTTGTAGTAGGCAAAGTTTGTCACTTTGACTGCACCATCATCTTTTCACATTTTACATCCAGTGAAGAAGACAATAAAGATGCAACTTCAGAGCCATCTATCAACTCACGGTTTAGCTCAGTTGGTTCCATATAGCAGGTTGATTAAACTCCACTAGCATCTTTGTTGGTAAATACACTCATGTAGTGTCATGTAATTGAAAGTGTAAAGGGAATTGGGAAATTGTACTCACACTGATCTATAAAGTGTAATGGGGGTTGTAACAATCACAACTTGAATCGCACAGATTCTTATCTCATTCGTATGTGCGCTCAATGCACATCCTTGTCTTTAGTTGTTTAAAATATTTCTTAGACTTACATCTTGGCCTTCATCCTTTGATCACTGCCAAACTTCAATTAGTTTGGTCAATTTTCTTGGAGTTAAGAAAATGGCAGAATTTACTATTATAACATGCTTCAGGAGTTCCTCATACCTACAGTGCGGTCTACATCGACATCATCATCTTTTGGGGGGGCTATCTAAGCTTTTCTCTTTGTTTTCTCTCTTTTTGGAGGAAAGTTTTCTCCCACAGGGTTTTCTTTCTTTCTCCGCTTTTTGAGAGATGCATTTTGTACATGGGTACCTAATCAGGTGCATAGCCGGGACCCATCTTTCATAAACTCACCTAAACTATGCCTAAGGGGGGGTGTTGGTGTATAACTCTTATAGTTGACACTAACTTAATAATAGTTAGGCAAATTCCCACACATGTTCTTTGACATAATCAAAGTAGTTGGTCATTTGGGAGATGTGTCATCTCAATGAACACATCGCCACTCTTCTCTATGGTAGTTGTGCTATTCATATGGTTTGTAAGTCGCCACCTATCCCTGTTTTGTAAAGAGTTGGGTATCCAACTTCTCCTATTTATATCTTCGTATTTGTTAATACATTTGTTCGTTTTCACTTGCAATCTCATGCTTGTTGTATCTCCACAATCTTGGCAGTTTCTACACTGTTGATCCCCAAGTTTGCACTAGGCACATTGGGAGGGCATACGCAAGTTAGCATCACCTTAGGATTTAATCTAAACATGAAAAAGGAAGTGTAAGATTTCTAATCTCCAAGGTCACACGAAGTGCATGGAGAGAGCATACTTCTTTACAAATCCCACAAGCACGAAAAACAAATTCATTAACCAACTAATCTATTTAGATGCCTAATTTAGTGAAAAAAAGTGCATTCGACAATCATCCTGCAAGACAATGTATTAGTAATTTTTTTGGTTTTGTTTTTGAACTTTGACAAGCGATGAAAAATGTTAGTAGTTTGCAAAAAAGATTGGTCTTCATCAAACGAGTTCACCGCGCAACCAAAGAGTTAGTAGCAAAAAGATATGCAACCTTATGACTAAAAGACTAATAAAATACCAAAAATAATGACTAACTAAAGCAATGAAACTCTCAATCCTCGCCTTCCGCTGCTATAGAACCTGATTGCTTACCCAGAGCACCAAAACAAACACTATTATTAGAGACAGCAGAAATTACAACAACACTATAAGGCAAAGAAATGGATTGTCAATGGACCGAACCCAAATGAAAATACAAAAAACTTCACAGTTAGGTACAAATGATTTTAAAAGATATGGAATTGAGAAAATAAAACATTCGTAATCTTCATCCCAGCAATCGTGGAGGTTCCTATGCTTGACGAGCTCACCCACCTTAATGTGACAAATATTGATAGAATAAGTGTTTGTTAATCAGAGAATAAATTGTTGGCTTCCTGTCACTAAAATGTTTGGCCGCCTTCTGCAAATCGACGCCTTCCTTATCTGATGACAAACAGCCACAGCAAATGTTAATGGAAATGTCAGATTCAATAAAAATAGCACCAACAGCTATAGGACAGGTGGTGGTAAAAAGTTTATGCCACAGCCAACAACAATAACAACAGTCCCTGTCAATCATAAACTACCAAACAAAATGTTAAACAAAACATTAGTGAATTTTAGCGATTGAGAAATGTTAACAATGAGGTTTAAGGTAATCAGATCTGGTGGCTCTGCAACTAGTATTTGTTGCTAGTGGCTGAGAACATCAGAGATGCCACTGTCAAATTTATTGTTGCGGTGATAAGGAGTGTGCAATAAGGATAGAAGTCTTCAATATAATTCAGCAATATGTGTCTGCAATATAATCCAACAATACGTATAGAAGTCTTCAACAAATTATAAAAGGTGGGGTTATGCAGCTCCAACTCTACGATTTGGTTTGCCACTAAGTTCTATGATTTGGTTTGCATTAAGATATAGAGAGAAAGCTATAAATTTGTGTTGTTCATGTGAATATGAAAAGCTATAACATTATGCATAAAGATATGAAAAGCTATAACAGGAGATATGTTAGAACACAGACAGAATATCTTGTTGTGAATGACACTCGCTAATTTGGAGAATGCAAGAGGATTGCGACCTATGAATTACAGGAAATGAAGCCGCCAGAAATCAGAATCATCAAAAGGCAGTTTGATCATAGCCTTTGGAAGAACCAGCCGCCACAACAGAAGGCAGTTTTATTCAACTTTACAAAGACCAAGGGCTCATTGACCTATGAATAATTTTGAGTACTTATTTTGTTCTATTATTTTAATTTTATAACAAATTAATTAATATACTAATATATATTCTTCCAAAATTGAATTATTAAGAATATAAATATAATTTCAAACATCCGTAGAGATTTGACTTGTTCGAAATATATTTTGGACCATAAAATTGTATATAGACAGTTTGAAATTTTGAAATGACCTCATTTCCATTTTCAAGGTTTCTTGACTACTGCTTGCATTGAGAAACAAAATGTTCTTAGTTATAGATGCATCAGAACTTTTGTATTATTTAGTACCTAGCTTGTAACAATAAGTAAAACATTGGATAATGATAATAGTTTATGTTATTTTTACATTGTATAGATTACTTAGACGCACAAAACAGATCATTCAAAAGAATTAATGTCTCAATTTCAATTCAGTTCAGTCTCAAATAGGATGAGGCTTTTATTGAGTGCAGCTTCAAAACAGCTTACAAGAAAGAAATAAATCAAATTGAGTAAGAACAGTCTAAGAGAGACAAGATGGCATCTTCTTTCAACAGAATGGTCTACCAATTTAGATCAAATATGATGGATTAATACCCTACAGGTGCAGGTGCAGGTGCAGAGCCTTGTTCAGAAATCAACTCCATGAGCTGTTGGTCATTGATTTTAAAAGCCTTGGCCAATACATCTTGAGGAATGGGAGGATTGGCTCCGAAGACGGCAGATGCAACCACTTGAACGCCAGGCTGCTGGCTGTTAAGAGCAGTAATTGTAGTGGCATATGATGACCCGACGTTCTGCTGAAAATGCACTAAGCCCCTTGGTATCACATACACATCTCCCTTCTCCAACTTTTGTGAGAACAACACATTATTTGTGGTTATAAAACCAACCAAAATAGTGCCCTCCATTACAAATATGATCTCAGTAGCACGAGGGTGAATATGAGGGGGATTCAAACCGCCAGGGGCAAATTCCCCACGGTTCATAGATATGCCTAGTGTGTTTACTCCTGGGAAAGTTTCCACATTACCTGCTGTGATATTGAACCCAAAATCGTTGTTGGTTGAGAGTGGATTACCTAGTCCCTTAAACAAGAAATCTGATGCCTCCACTAACTTGGGGTCCTTGCAGACAAAACCGTTCACCTTTACATTACTTTGAGTAATATCAGCCACACAGAAATCCTGCAGAGGATCTGGGTCTGATGCATTAATGGCCAAGATTATGGAAAGCCATAACAGGCAGCTCAAGGGAGCTTTGATCATTGTTCTGGAAGTTTTCATTTCTAATTGGCACTGAATGTTGTGCGATACAAGAAATAGAAATCAGAGTTTGATATGATTTGAGCATACCAAAAGCAGGTATTTATAGGGAAAATGATGGGAATGAGAGGTATAATATATAATTGTTTATTCGAAGATTATGATTTGATTAGACTTGTTAAACCCATAACTTGGAATACTTTGTCCAATGATGCTAGTTAGATTTTCGTTTGGATGGATAACACATGAATTTGTCAATTGTGGGCGGTATAAAATTGTTTCAATGTATTTATTTTTTTTGGTTTTTAATTCATTTGCAATTATATAAGTTGATTTGCGTCACAGCTACGTAATAGGATGCAATAAAATAGTTATTGAACCTGGTTGTATAAAAATCTGAACTACTAGAATAGGATAGAATTACTTGACTTTTCTCTACTATGTATAGAACAGTGTACACATTCTCCGGAGAAGTCAGTCTACTATGGTGAGTATGGTGAATAGTTTGTATTTTCTTATCATTTACGAGATATAAAAATGTAAAAGTGGATCACTGCTACCTAATATGATAGAATTAGTGGACTTTTCACCAGCATGTATAGAACCGTGTTCACACACACCCGAGGATCTTATGACTGAGAGCCTGTTCCAAATATTTAGTACAGAGATCGTTTGACTGGCTTATGTGGGTGTGGGGGCCACGAACATTTTCGGTAAATACCTTGTCACGTCTCTTCTCTAGTTCATAGACGTTTAATGTTAAGATCACTGTAGCTACTTGTTTATGGATTATGACTAGTCACTCGGTGATTAAAACCCATCTCTTATCTCTTAACGTTCAGCCATAAACAGCCGGTGCATTGTAAACGACCGGTTGTATGGAAACCAAATTGACCAACACAGTCGACTCCAACTAGTGTTCATATAGGGTGGGTCGACATCAGAGATCGCTTCCATACTGCTCATTGGTGCAGGGTCGACTGCCACATGGTGGCCATACATTTTTCGACCAGCGGGTCGTTTACAACGCACCGGCTGGTTAAGCGCTTCCTCTCGTAACACACAAACCAATCGTCACCATGAAAACACATTTCACCCTCCATAGCCAGGCAACGTAACACCCAAACATAAAGCTAAACCTCATGCTTATTTCAAAATTTTAGAGTACTCTAACAGATGGAGATGAAGGTTAAACAGGGAAAGCAACAAAGAAAATACTAAGGATTTGGCACCCTCTTCTTTCCAGCTTGTCATTGTCGACGAGAGGGTTATCAAGCAAAGACCATTTATAAATGAGTAAGTTGTTTTCTTATGAAATGTCTTTGTTTTCTCCAATGCATGTTCACGAATAGATTCATAAATTGCATTCTACATTTCTAGAGATAATTTCATTCAAAATAAAATATTAGACCTAGATTGCCTCCAATTTACCAAATTATAAGATGCTTATAGCTATTATCACATAGTCATGATAGCCATTCACTTCTTTCTCATTTGAAGCATGAATCTATTTGTACATAGAGGTGAAGCTTCAAATCAAAAGGAATTGAATAGCTCTATCAAGGGTATGTGATAATAATTGTAAGTGTTCTTGCATTTAAATACACTTGAAGCAATATATGTCTATTATTTTATTTTCAATGAAATTATCCTTAGAAATGTAGAATGTAATGTATGAACTTATTGATCAATGAACATGAATGAGAGAAAACATAGCAGCCTCAAAATGATAGAAGACAACTAACTTGTTTATAGATGATCTTTGCTTGGTAACCCTCCCCGCCACATAGACAAGTCGAAACAAACCTGGTGCTAAACCCTTGTAGTATGTTCTTTGATGTTCTCACCATTTAACCTTTGTCTGGACGTCTCTACTATGGTATTCTATTAAATTTCACAATAAACATAGGGTTTGGCTTTACGTTTGCATGTTAAGTTACTTAGTTACTGTGGGTGAATTTTGTGTTAATGGTGGCAGTTAGTTATGTGTTAAGAAAAGGGTACTAATTATTGAGTGGCTAATGGTGATCATAACTTAGTAGCTACTATGATGTTAGAATTAGATGGCTATGGGTGGGAGAACAAAAGTGATTAATTATTCAACAAAAAAGTTTGTTGCCCCCACTTCCACGTAAGTTTGTCAAATGAAACCCAATGCTAGTTAAGCATGACTGGACAAGGAGAAATAAAGGAAAAAAATATGGTGTCCCAAATAAAGATTAGGTTGTTAGTGTTAGAATTATTACACCATATTGTTAGAAATTATAGTTATGCATTAATGTTTTGTTAGTAAATATATTGGGTAGTCAATAGTTAGGTTGTTACAAGAAAGGTGGTTTCAGAAGTTAAAAGGTGAAGGCCTTTTATAAAGACCTGTGATTACAATAATCTAATCAACTTGCATGTATTCCTTTTTATATTTGCATATATAAATTTTTATTATTATTCATGTGTATTTGATTCTAATTCCTACAATAGTACCAAAGCAGGTTAAAAATGGGAATATATTTTTTTTATTATATGCATTTATTTTTATAATGTTTACTTACATAATATAATTACATGTGATATTTGTAGTTTATAATATTAAATTTCTTATATACTACTTCTCATTACAATAACTTAAAAATATTTTGTGAGGAGTTAAAATTTTCCTTGATAAAGCCCATGCTACACTAGGCTATGAATACATGCAAATACCATTCAACACAATTCTTTAGATTATTCGTTGTTATAGAAGAAAAGAGCTTGGAAGTAGGAGACCATCACTCTTACTTAAGAGTATGTTTGGAATCATCGTATATTACTTTTGCTTGGACAAATCTAAGTTACTTTCTTTTCCTTCTTAAATAAAAGATAATTTCAAAAAAAATTCAACGCTTATTAGTGAAAGAAGGCTTCTTAATAGTTAACTTTTCATAGATGTATTGTGCTACAAATTTATGAAAACTTTCTATCACAAAATGGTTCTCATATGGGCTTAGAAAGCAACAATCATTGAAGTCAAGACTTTGTGTTTAAATGAACTAGTCAATTTGTTATTTTTTGCTATGGAAATAGAAACCCAAAATCTACAAAGCTAAAAGCAAGCACATAAAGAAGACACAATGAAGGATGCAAAAGAGATCATATCAAAATAATATTGAATCAATTGCTCACAATAATAATGCAAAATACAAGCCAGGTAGTGAGTTTATATGGACCAGAGAGGGGTGTAGGTGGCAAAACCAACAAATAGAGAGAAACCACCAAACAGTCTAAACATAGAAAATGTAATTCTATAATGTCCCCTTTTAGGAAATTCAAAATTTCTTTATCTTGCACACAATATAACTTCTCAAAGAGAACATTAGTAACCAAAAATATCCTTATAACATCATAACATTGCAATTAGGCTTAGTAACCACATAATCATAATCAATATAAAAGTTCATTAACATATATGCATTCCACCTTTTCTCATTTCTATTATATGGAGATTCCATGATATACCTCAGGAGAGTCATCCTTGAGCCTGATCATTTGTGAGAACAACACATCTTCATTACACCTGCAATCTTGAATGTTTCTCTCAGATAGTCTTTATTGGTTACTTTTACTGTGTTGTGACAATCCACATAATGGCTGCCTTTGGCTCATTTGAAACCACTCATTTAAATATTATCCACTTCAATGGTCAAACATTATCTTAGCAAACTCATTTCATTCATAGTAAAAGTGGTAAATATTTGCCCCATTTTTATTTGTCCGAACTAGCCTTTGGTGGATAATGTCCGGGTACAGTCATTTGAATTAATTAAGCCCTTTATCAAAACATTATGGAATATTACTATTTGTTTCTCTTTGACTAATTAGGACAGCACCTTTTAAGGCTACTCCTATTGGCATAGTAGTCATAATAACAATGGTATTACATTGTTTATGTATATTAAATAAATTCTAGTAAATAATAATAGGTTAGTTTATAAGTTAGGTTTTGGGAAGTTACTTTCCTGTAAGAAGTTATATACAGGAATAATAAGGCTTTAAAAAGCCATTGTATTGTATTGCAAAATCATCCGATGACATTAATATAATATATTTTATGCTTTGATATACCTGTGCAGTAATGGTTTAATCTGTGTGTTTGCTCTACCATTATCAATATGGTATCAGAGCTTTCATATCTTTGTGCCTATGAAGAGGAGGAATGCCGCATGGAAGAGTAGACCAGCATTTGAACAAACCTTTATCCATGGTGCGCAATCATCATTGTTGTGGAAGGCTGCTCTAGATCATACCATACGTAGTAGGAAGGCATGATGAAAAATGATACATTCTATGATGTGGAAAGACTAGCATAGACAAGCATGATTTTCTGTATGGAAGCATAGAAAGAGATCAAAGATTTAGTTGGGCATTTTTGTCAGTCAAGTGCAGACCGAATAATCCATTTCTAGCTGATCTCTGGTAAGATGGAGATTTTATTTGTTTGAAGATCATTAGGCAGAGTGAAAAGGCAAAATGCTTGTGTAGAAAGAAGATTACATGAAGGTATAATCTGCAACAACATTGAAATCTCAAAGGAAAAAAAAAACATTGAAATGTTCGAAGGCATTTGCTGGGTGAATAAATATATTCTGAGATATGTTTGAAGGCATCCAATATCTGCATCACCATACATATTTTGAAGCACCATACATAGTATAGTTAAATATGAAGCACCATACATAGTATAGTTATGTGGAAGATCTGCAGCAATGATATACCTAGTCGTGTTGTGTGAGTTTTAGGGTGCATCTTTATCATTCATCATATCCCTGTCACTTATGGTTCCCAAATGCCACAATAGTGGAAGTTGATAAAAATCATTTATGCTCAGTGTTGGGCATTGAAGAAAACTCCATTGAATTTTTGCACTTCATTTCCATGATGGATGCACATGTGGAGATATTGGGTAAGAAATAGTTGTTTTTTTATTTTCATTTTGATGAGTAATTGATTGCAAAGAGTGGTAAAAAGTTTAAAGAGGAATTTTAAGTATTGAGAAAATGACTGAATTTTGATATGGTTAAAGAAGGGAATTCTGAAATTGAAGAGATTTTATATTTATTTGGGTGATTATGAGAATATATTGAGATTCAATGAGTTGGTAGTGGTGATTAAATCATTTGATTTTGATTTTATTGTAAGTGGTCACAGGATCAAAACTGTATAAGGTGTGAAATGAGAATTTGTTTGAATTTTCTTTGTGGATTTAACTTATTAAATTTTTGGAGTAATAAGGTGAAAAATATTGGAGTTATAAGGATATATTTGTGTTTACACTATATTGTAAAAGGTGCACTTTTGGTGGAATCTGACACCTTGTTCATTTTATCATGGCTACATCAAACATTGCTTGTGCTCTTGAGGCCCTTTATACTACACCTGATGAGGTCTCTAAAGACTCATCTAAGACATCAGTTGGTTAAATTGTAACAGGATCATATTGGAGGTAGGTGGCATCGGAGGATGGAGGATTTTCTATCATCTCAAGTTAGCTTCTCGCTTTGAGATAATGCTTTGCATGAGAAGCATTTTTGGTTTTGGTTGTTTTGGTTTGCTTTGGTAATGTTGACAGATTTGAAGAATGTATATTTTGTGAAGATTTTGTTTTGGAGACAGGTTTGGGGTTTGGTGTTGAGCTCAATATGGATTGTTGTCCAGCGAGCTTCAAAGAGTATATGATCTAGAATTATACCCTTTCGCGGTCACTAGACAATGGTAGAGATCTGTCGTATCTCTTAGGGTTCATTGTTGAATAATTCTAGACTCTATGATTTGAGAGCTTGGGACTAAAGAGGTCAAGAACACAGCTCGAAGCTACGCCTTTCCAAGGTAGATGAAACAGCATGATGGAGCCCCACTTGGTTCAAGATTTGTTCTTTGGGAGAAAATCTTCTATGAAATATGTATTCATATTATGTAATCAGCTTTGTTGAGTATATTAGCATTTAGGGGGGTCCCTTGGTACTATTGCAGGAACAATGTAATAAGGGGGGGGGATGTTGGCATAATAGTCATAATAACAATGGTATTACATTGTTTATGCATATTAAATAAATTCTAGTAAATAATAATAGGTTAGTTTATAAGTTAGGTTTTGGGAAGTTACTTTCCCGTAAGAAGTTATATATAGGAATAATAAGGCTTTAAAAATCCATTGTATTGTATTGCAAAATCATCCAATGACATTAGTATAATATATTTTATGCTTTGATATAGCTGTGCAATAATGGTTTAATCTATGTGTATGCTCTACCATTATCAATAACTCCACATAAAAACTAGTTGCAAGCCTGCCTTTCCTTTGTTGGACACTTTGGTTTCATTTAAGTAGGATAGGGCATGCTTATTGTACTTCTATTTTCTCTTATCTCCACTATTCACAATTGCACATGGTATGTAGTATGTATCATTGCAATGGAATGTGATAGTTATATGAAGATTTCTCTTTTGAATTTGTTTGGATGACTACTCTGTACACTAGTTGTCTCCAATTTGGTAATGTTGACTAGATTTTGTTGTGACTTGGATAGACTGCTCCTTGAGAGCCTCTTTACATGATGATTGTTCTCTTGTCTCAGCTACTCCTTCATGCATGATGAAGATTGATTGTCATGGCTTTGCCTCTCTCTTTGACTGCTCCTATATTGTATGTTGTTGCTCTTTTCACATAGCATGACTGCACTATTCAATGTTGTTCCTTTTGATGGCTCTATCAATTCTCTGGTATCTTTTATGTTATTGTGCACATCTCTTAGCATTTGTTAGTGACTATACCTATAGAGTGATTGTCCACTAACAGCTTATGAAGATCTTCTTCTATTCTTATGACTACTACCTTCTCTTTCTAGGGATGCACCTTGTAGGGTCATTGTATTGATGTCCTTCCATTATGACTGTCTCCTTTTGAGATTGGACTGCTCCTTTATCATGATGACAGTACTCTTAGATCTTGTAAATCCCTTTTGTTAATCAATGATGTTTGTTCATTTGACTTTGAAATTGACTGTCCCCTACAGTATACTCATGTATGTCTATGTTGTCTTGATCAACATTGTGTCCAGCATCCAAGTGACTATTAGATATGCTAGGTGACTGTCTTTTTGGTGTTCTTCTACTCATCTAATGCTCCTCATGTGACTGTACCTCCTTTCTATTGGATAAGTTATTCTTCATGCCTGATGACTTTTATCCACATATGAAATTAGTGATTAATTTTCATGGCCCTGTACCTGCACAGTCAAAAAACCAGTTAGATGAAAATATGTAGGCTAATAGCCTCTCCTTCTTGATTATCTGATATCTTTCTCTTTCTCACTTCATCTTATGCATTCTGATGTTTGTTTGTCTATTACATTTTGTTGATCAGATGTAAAATAACAAGTACATTTTGAGTTATTGCATATAGAAGTAGAGATGAAACTCTGAGCTCTAACATCATGTTTACTTGCTCCTGCAGGTTCACTTGGAGTTATCACTAGGATAGCTAAAGATGCTAGTGCAGGCAACAGGATTTGTCATTCACTTAGGCAATTACGGGTCCCACCTTTCTTTTATATGCTTTCCTTTAGTTTAGATGTACTTGTTGTTGTGCATTGTATCATATACAGTTACTCCCACAGCTTGTGTGGGACCATATAAACACTCCTCTTTTGAATATAATCAGTTATTTCATGCAATGACTTGTGTATAATTTCTCTTTTTTGTAAATCAATTGCATAACATAAGCTGAATATTATTGCATGCAATATGTGTTTATAATCATGAAAAACTTGATAAAGTTATATGTACCTCTCTAAACTGCATCAAACTAGAATGAATGAACTACAATGAATCACAACTGAAACATGATCTGCAATGACTAGATTAGCTTTAACTTCACCTATTAGACCTAGGATACCTCATGCCCTACTGGAGTATCCTATCACCTTATCTGTTTCATGTAACAACTCTAATTGAGCTGATACATGATCTTGGTAGTGTGATCTCTGCAAGGGTCCTCTATCAAGATAGTAGGCCTTCTAGGCTAGACTATGAACGTGAATTCTCTTCTCCCTTCCTTTTGAACTCTCTGCTTCTGGAAAGCAACAAAGAAATTGCTATAACAGCCCAACCTAATTGGGCTACAAAGCACAATTTGGTAACAATAGCATAAGGGAGAAATGGAACCAACAACCCAAAACTAATAGAGAAAAGGAACCAACTGTATTATCCTAATGACTAGATACAAGAATAAATTATTAAAAACTAATAAAATGACGGTTCATTTATGTGTCAAGAAAATTGTAGATTGCAAAAACATGCTATAAAATTACATTATTAGTAATATAAGGATCAGTCTCTTTGATGCATTCATTACTAGTAAGATACTGAGAAAATGTGTAAAATATCACTTTCTTTGACTAAAATGCTCATGCTCAACCTAGTTTTTGTCCACAATTTAGTTGGTGAGCCCGAGTAGAATTTACTCTTCATGCTTTGGTAGGCTGCCATGGTTCATAGTGTGTCCTATCTCTCTTCCTGGGGTTCAACATGTGGCCTTTTGAGTGGTAAGTAAATTCATCTCCTTCCCTAGTTAAATTCAGTCGGTGCTCCTCTCCATATCTTTTGGGCTTGAACATTTGTAGCTATGGCATGAAAGACATTTACACAAATCAGCCTACAAGGAAATTCTATTTTCTGATATAATAACTTTAACTCATTACAGATTGATACAAGTACACATAAAGAACCACGAGCTTGGTTATTGTTCTTAATGAAGGTGCCCAAAACTACCCTGGTTGCCAAAAACACAAAGCATAGCGCTCTGAAACTAGTCCTGAATTCTTCAACGGACAAACAAAAGGAAGTAGGAATATTAAATGCAAGATGATGGCATGAAGACTAAGATAAACCATTAATGGTCTAGGCAAACCATCAAAGAAAGGACCAGCTGAGATTTGTCTTCTGTTGATCAGTTCATTTTTTGTCGTCAATCTCCTCTGACTTGCATGGAAAATCAGATTGCAAATTCATCACACTAAACACAATTGCACGGAAGATCAAGTGATCAATGCTTCTCACTGCTTCAATGGTTGTCCTTGTACCTTAAACACAAGAAATGTTGTCTGATCTGCATCGACTATCTATGGAGCTTGAACTCCTTCCAGAGTTAAATGCCTATCGACATAATTAACTCTTTTGAATGATACTTCCATTTTGTGTGTCAAAGTATGCTAATGTCATAATCATTAACATCAATGTAGTTATGAATGTTGATATTTAAACATTGGAACTTAATATTTACCAATAAAATTAACTCTTATCATCATCCTATATGTTATACAACCTATGGGTATGTTATTTAATTTAACTAAATTAATATGTACCAAATCATATAAAAGTTTTGATACATCCTATACCTATGCGATGTTGTAACTAAGAGCATTTGCATCTTCAATGTTAGGAAATATTGTTTAAGAAAGCTATATCTACTAGTATAGATATTTAATATTTATTTATTTAATAGATATTTAGATATTAGTTTGAAAATATTTGTATATTAATTTGGATTTGTGATATAAATAAAATAGGTGTTTTATTTATATAAATATAATTGTCATCATGAATGCTTTACATATAAATGACCATCAAATTTATGTTAGGGCTTCTTTTATTATCAACTCACTCCCCCATAGCCCTCTTTGGCTGCCACTGTAATTACACCTATAGAAATAATGATAATAAAATCATTTTAAATGCACACACACATCTGTGTGTGTGTACACACACACACACACACACACACACACACATATATATACATATATATATATATATATATATATACATATATATATATACATACATACATACATATATATATACATACATATACATATACATATACATACACACACACATATATATGCATACATACATATTACATATGCATATACATATATATATACACACACACATGTGTGTGTGTGTGAACTTGCTCACAACATATATATACAGCTATATATAGATGTATATATGTATATATACACATACATATTCATATACATATATTTAAGACTCTGGCTTATAAATTATAACCATAAGCTAAGACTATTGTGAGCAAGACATAACAAGATTGTACTTCAACAATGGCATGTGGTGGCTAACACAAAAGAAAACTCAAGCATAAGATTAGCTTGAGACCCCAATAAGAAAGAGCACAAATTAGATATCAAATTCCTCTAGCACTAGCCATTTAATGTCCATCACAACTCAGTTGACAATATGGCACACAATGGTTTAAAAATTCTTCAAATAGTGGTAGTTAGCCCTATTGATGTGCCCTTCATTAAGAAGGGTGTTTTTGAAGGAGGAAAGAGTGTGTGAGTGTTTGATAATTTTGTTGACCTTATGAGCCATATCTTCATGCTTAGCTTCTAAGGATTGAGACGCTTATGTAAATTATCAACATGTTACTACAATTCCTTATTAGCCTTGAGATGTTCTCTCATCATTCTAAACAAATTTTCCATATGAATAGAGGGGTTAGAGTAGAGTAGTTGAATTTCAACTTCAAAAAGATTTTATTTTTTCTAGAAAACACAACTATGCATTGAAATTTCCAAATGAATTTGATTATCACTTGTCTACAAAGTTTTAGAGACACCATTCTGCAACATAATGCATCTAGAAAGGTGGTTTTCTAGGACTATTTGTGAAGAAAAATGGTAGGATTGGAGGTCATAATGGAGTTCCAAATCTTTCTTGACAAGGGATAGAACCAAAACTTATGTTTAGTTGATACATTATTACAACAAAACCAATAAGTGGGGGGATTTGGAGGAATTTAAGATGGTTTATAATGAAAACTTGACATGTAGTAGTTTCTACACTATGAGTTATGATTGGGACTTTCTTTTGATTTCCATAACCTTTATCTCCTACTTCCATCTTGACATGCATCAAAATAAGTACTTCACAACCTAGTTTGATCACCATCCACCCTCAATTAAGTGGAATTGAATGTGGTGAAGCATGAGGTTATCACCAAATACCTTGCAATCTCCTTTGGGTTGGGTGTCACTCTTCATGACATGTGCAAGTGGCTCTCAAGAAAGTCAAAACCAAAATTAAACTAAAGCGATACATTTATATCCATGGTATCAAGGTACAACCAACAAGATACTTCTTGAAAGTCATGTTTATAACTCTTCTTGATGGCTCCCTTCTAAAGCTTACTATAACCAACTTGCCCAATTGATCAGGAGATTCATTTGGTCTAAGTGGGGCAATAAGAAAGGAATGCATGTCGATTCTTAGCAACAATGTATACACTCAAAGATAAAGAGAGAATTGACATAATAGACCCCCACTCACAAGGGGTTTGTCTAATTAAAAAATTGATAGTCCATGCTTTGCAAGGTGATTCCTCTTGGAAACACCTAGTTTATTTCACAATTCAAGAGTGACTATAGGCAACTCTTGGAAATAGGTGCAATTTTCACTCACAAAAGCCACATTTTTATCCATACCTTTGAGTGAAAAGTTAATCCACCATTATGTTTCTCCTTAATCAATCTCTCTCATTGAACTTTCAAAGATATTTAATTGATTTCCTTTAAATAATAAATCATCTTGAAATAGATAATCTAATCACTTAGTTCTATTCATAGTTAAAGGTATTTTGTATTAATCCCTCATTTTGTATAGAACAGTGTACACATTCTCCAGAGAACTCAGTCTACTATGGTGAGTATGGTGAATAGTTTGTATTTTCTAATCATTTACGAGATATAAAAACGTAAAAGCTGCTACCTAATATGATAGAATTAGTGGACTTTTCACCAGCATGTATATAACCGTGTTCACACACATCCGAGGAGCTTAGAACTCTGAGCGTGTTGCAAATATTTTGTACAGTTAACGATCTATTTTCTATTTGCCACGCTTAACTCGTAGCAGAGATTATTCGACTGGCTTATGTGGGGCCACGAACTTTTTCGCTAAATACTTTGTTACGTCTCCTCTTGATAGACGTTTAATGTTATCACCACTATAGCTGCTTGTTTATGGATTACCAGTAGTCACTCGCTGATTACTACCCATCTCTTAACACGCAAATCTATCGTCACCATCAAAACAAACTTCACCCTCAATAGCCAGGCAACTTAACACCCAAACATAAAACTAAACCTTGTGCTTATTTCGAAATTTTAGAGAGTACTATAACAGATGGAGATGAATGTTAAACAGGGAAAGCAACAAAGAAAATACAAAGGGTTTGGCACCCTGTTCTTTCCAGCTTGTTATTGTCGACGAGAGGGTTATTAAGCAAAGACCACTTACAAATGAGTAAGTTGTTTTCTCCAATGCATGTTTATTAAACGAATAGATTCATATATTGCATTCTACATTTCTAGAGATAATTTCGTTCGAAATAAAATATTAGATCTAGATTGCCTCCAATGTTTATAGCTATTATCACATAGTCGTGATAGCCATTCACTTCCTTGAATCTATTTGTACATGGAGGTGAAGCTTCAAATCAAAACGAAGTTATTGTAACTAGCTATTCACTTCCTTGAATCTATTTGTACATGGAGGTGAAGCTTCAAATCAAAACGAAGTTATTGTAATTATAAGTGTTCTTGCAATTTAATACACTTGAGGCCATCTACGTCTATTATTTTATTTTTAATCAAATTATTCCTAGAAATGTAGAATGTAATATATGAACCCATTAATCTAATGAACGTGAATGGGAGAAAACATAGCAACTTCAAAATGAGAGAAGACAACTAACTTGTTCATAAATGTTCTTTGTTTGGTAGCCCTCCCTCCACATAGACAAGTTGAAATAGACCTAGTGTTAAACCCTTGTAGTATGTTCTTTGATGTTTTCACCATTTAACCTTTGTCTCTATCTCTATTATGGTATTTTGCTAAATTCAACAATAAACATCGGGTTTGGTTTTATGTTTGCATGTTAAGTTACCTAGTTATTATGGGTGAATTTTGTCTTAATGGTGGCGATTAATTATATGTTAAGAGATGGGTGCTAATTATTGAGTGGCTAATGGTGATCATAACTTAGTAGCCTCCCCAAAAGTAAGCAATTGTGCCAATGATTGATGCTTAAAATTGTATGGAGAAGACGGTCCACAATCATCGAACAATGTTCCTCCTCTTGGGAAGAAACAAAGAAAAAGGTGAATGTAGAACGTATTCCCATTCCTAAAAGGAATATAAGGGAACAAAGCTCAAGATGAATGAAATATTTGAAAACTACTCATGTGTCTCTATGTTGATGTTGAAGGATGCCACAACCAAATCAAGAGTCCCAGACCCAACTGATGAAAGTGACAAACCAGAACCTAGTGGAAATTGAAATAGAACAGAATCCAAAGATGAATAAAAATCTCCTTTGAAGACAAAGATGCCTCCTCCAAATGTTGCTCAAGAATCTTGAAGCCATTGCCAAACTATGACAAACAATGAAAATATAAATTAGGTACCACAGAAGATTTAGGTATAGTAACCATGGATGTATGGTCCTCACTATAGGTAAGACAATTGAACCAATGACAATATGCAGAAACTATCACTAAAGAAGCGGATGAAGGTAAAGAAGGAACAAGAGGGTCTGAATCTACCCTCATATCATCTAAAGAAGAATCAACTACATCAAAGAGAAGATGAATGCAATCAATAGTGTCTACCAAATCTAAAATGTTGGACTCTACAAACAAAGATGAGATGTCTAGTAGGAATACGTCCCAAGAAACTAAATCAAGAAGACCAATATAAACATCCTGTATCACTACAATGCTAAGCTCAGAATAAGGAGGAGGAGGAGAATAAATAGAAGGCTCAAGAACTGGTTCAGATGTGAGAATACCCAAGTTCAAGTAACCAAAATTCTCCTCAAAATCAAAGGTCACACAAGGAGTGTGATCAACCAAAGAATCATAGCAATCATCAGGTGCAAAGTCTGAAAAGGAGTATAACCAAGATCCATGATCAAACATCCTAGTAGAAATAATCTCTCTACTCGCCAAGTCTTGAATGACAATTGAATTAGGTGTAAATTCCACGGTCTTCCTTGCTTCATTGTGGGTGATCTAATAAATGGAAAGAAGATTGTTTAAAAAATGAGGTACACAAAAAATCATTAAAAGTTCCATCCCCAATATCAACAAATCCCCTCCCAATAACATTCATGTAAGTATTTGTAGCCATCAAAATAGGTGGCATAACACAAGGCTCAAAAGAAGAGAACATGGACTATGAAGAAGCCATATGGTGAAAAGCTCTAGAATTGAGAAGCCATCTCCCTGATCCAAGACTTTTAGAAGCTTGCACAAAGAGTTTTTACTTTGTTTTTCTATGATTCAAAAGCAAAACCTGCATGGCCTTTTTTCTTACCAAATCCTGATTGTTTTTAATGTGAAGAAGAAGAAGTGGACTAGGACATTCTAGAAGGTAAATCAATGTTGTTTTTCTTAAGAAGATGTTTCAATTCATCAATATTTTTTTTATAACAAGAATGTTCTTCATGTCCAATCTTCTTGCAATATGCACAAGTAGGCTTCTCCTTCTTACATGAGTTCTTTTTTGAAGAGGATTTATTTTGTGCTTGAAATTTATGTGGATTTTTCTTTGATTTTTTTTGTTTCTTGTCAGATTGACCTAACTCTTTCTATCCCTTAGGCTAACTAGCCAACAAAGCCTAATACTGTGATGGATTTAAGAGACCCATAGAAAGAAGCTTTTGTTTTTCATGTATTAGCATATTAGAAAAAGTTACAAATGAAGGCATAATGTATGAGGATCCCATAGTAAGCCTATGAGTGTGAAAGATAGAAACAAAAGATACAAATTCAGTACCAAGTTTGTTCAGTACATTATAGATTAATTAAATGTCCCTTTTCTCAATACCACATGCTTTACATTGTCCTCTTAGATCATTAACCTTAGTTATATAATCCTGGATGTTGATAAATTTCTTTGGATCAAGACTCATCAAATCATTATCAATCTAATAGCCTTTGACTTCATCTGTTGTACCATACAATTTTTTTAATTTTTCCCAAGCATCATGAGAGTTTGTACATGCTTCAATCTAAAGAATTAGATCAAGGGAAACAAGGCTACAAAGACATCCAAGAGATTTTATATGTTCAAGCATCCATGAAATCTTTCCCTTATCATCTATGGGTTTAGTTATCTTTTGTTCAAACGATGGAGTACATACCTTAGTTGTATTAAAACATTCCATGCATTTTGATGCCAAGTTGTGTAATTATAAAATGTTAGCAATGGAACCTTTAAATGATCAGTGTGTGAAGGAAAAGAAGAGAAAAGGTAAATAGATCAAAAAACACACTAAGAGACCCCAAAATTACTCAATCAAAGAACCCCCCAAAGCAATATGATTTGGCACTTTATGTTTCGTGCAATTACAATTGCCACTAGCAAGAAAAGCTAAGTGGACTTGATCTCAATGCTTTACAAATCCTTAGAAATGAGTATATGTTGAAAGTACAATTTTGGATCAAAACCAAATGAAATGAACAACACCAATGCAAAGTACACAAGAAATCATGTACCTTCAAAAAAAGAATTACCTTGATCCGAGGTCATATGAGAAATTTATGAGTCTTCGAACTTCCCAAAACAAGAACTATGCAATGTCACATGTGAGATCTACAAATTCTTAAAAATCCATGGACTAAAATAAAAAACCATCTAGCTCAGAGAGCATGAAAAATTGTCCCAAATAATAAAAAAAAGATACTCAAAGAAATGAGATCGTGAGCCCAAGATATGAGTATCCAAAGTTGGAGTGCAAAACTAGAAACTCCAACAGAGAGGGGTAGAAAAATCTATTGGTATAATAGTCATAATGGTATTACATTGTTAAATAGATGTTAGTAAATAAAGCAATAGTTAGTTTATAGTTAGATATAAATAAATAAATGTTAGTAATAAATTAGTTTTGGGAAGTTAGGAAGTTATTTCCTGTAGGAAGTTTGTACGGGAACAATTGTGGCTTTAAAAGCCAATGTACTACATTATAACAATCATCTGAATGACATTAATATATTATTTTATGTTTTGATATTGTTGTGCCATGATAGTGTAGCAATCTGCATTTTGCCCTACCATATTTCAATATGGTATCAGAGCAATATGTGATCCTGTGTTGTGAGAGAGTAATATGAGTGTTCCAGTATGAAATTGTGAATTGAAAAGCAAAGAAGAGGCGTTTGAAAGTTTTTGCATTTGTCTGTGCATTGAAATCTACAGACCAGCATGATAAGACATGAATACACTTGAATACATTTGTTGAGGGTGGTATTTGAAGTGACTTTACTTCACCTGCTGGGTATGAAGGATACTACTCACCATTTTGAGGAGGCCCATCATCTCTTTATTATCGATTTGATGTTTCTCATAAATTGAGAGAGGTGCGAGCAAAGCGATCTGAAGAGGGTTAAATAGAAGGCGTTGAATGACAGTGTTAAAATCTAAATCTTCCTGATAGCATTTGAGAACCGTGGAGATTTGGCCATCCTTTCATTTGGTTTTAGGTTTCCTCCATCTTGCTTCTAGTTTGCGTTGGTATTGAAGATATTAGTGCCTTACGGTGGATGGATGCAAGAAATTAGGGTTCCAGTGCAAAACATTTGGCGAAGGGAGGATTACAAGTTTTATCGGCTTACGTCCTTGATAGTTGGTGAAAATTTTAGTCCAGTGTGATTATTTTGGTTTTTTCTTGGGCAAAAATTAGAGGTTAATTTCTTTTTTCAAGAGTTCGGTGTCATGGAATTGCATCAGCTTCAAATGCAAGTTATTTTAATCATTTGCACCTTAATTATATCTGAATAGTAGTTTGTAAAGGTATAAGGTAAGAAAAAGTTGCTTTTGGTTTCTTTTTTGAAGTGGTACGTGAATATTTTAAAGTGGTGGTCAGAAATTCAAAGAGGGATCTTAAATCTTGAGAAAGTGTGTTAATTTTTATTTGGAGTAATAAGGTAAAAAATTGTTGAAGGCTTAATTTGATAATATCTTGGAGATATAAGGTTGATTAGTGTATGGATCTATCATTGGATCAAATTGACATTATCATCATGAATGCACATATGTCAAAGATAGATTATGCTTTCAGGGCCATCTTTTATATTCCTGATGAGGCCTCCAAAGAGTCATCTGAGACATCAGTTGGTTAAAGTGTAACAGGGTCATATTGGAGGCAGGTGGCATTGGAGGATGGAGGATTTTCCATCATCTAAAGTTAGCTTCTTGCTTTGAGATGATGCTTTGCATGAGAAGCGTTTTTGGTTTTTGTTGTTTTGCTTTGTTTTGTTGATGTTGACAGATTTGAAGAATGTATGTTTTGTGAATATTTTGATTTGGAGACAGGTTTGGGATTTAGTGTTGAGCTCAATATGGATTGTTGTATAGTGAGCTTCAAGAGTATATGATCAAGAATTATACCCTTTTGCGGTCACTAGACAATGATAGAGATCTATCATATCTCTTAGGGGTCATTGTCGAATAATTCAAGACTCTTTGATTTGAGAGTTCGGGACTAAAGAGCTCAAGAACATAGCTTGAAGCTACGCCTTTCCAAGGGTAGACGAGACAGCATGATGGAGCCCCGCTTGGTTCAGGATTTGTTCTTTGGGAGAAGATCTTCTATAAAATATATATTCATATTATCTAATCAACTTTGTTGAGTATTTTAGCATTAAAGGGGGGTCCTTTGGTACTATTGCAGGAATAATGTAATAAGGGGGGGAATGTTGGCATAACAATCACAATGGTATTACATTGTTAGTTAAATAAATATTAGTAAATAAAGCAATAGTTAGTTTATAGTTGGATATAAATAAATAAATGTTAGTAATAAATTAGTTTTGGGAAGTTGGGAAGTTATTTCCCGTAGGAAGTTTGTACGGGAATAATTGTGGCTTTAAAAGCCAATGTACTGCATTGTAACAATCATTTGAATGACATTAATATATTATTTTATGTTTTGATATTGTTGTGCCATGATGGTGTAGCAATCTGCATTTTACCCTACCATATTTCAATAAAATCAAAGTTCACCTTCCACCAAATTTAGCAGAATTGCCACTAGAATTAGTGGTCCTCAAAGTTTAAAAGAACACTAGATAAATGTAGAATTCTAGCAAGTTTGGATCTTTTCTAAATTTATAAAATCTCCAGACAAATTTGGTTATCACCAAAAATAGAAAAAACCACCAAATATAGGGCACTATGGTTAGACTATTGCTAAACTTGGCATAGAGGCCAAGGAGAATGTGTAGGTCCAAGGGCCCAAAGGGCTGAATAAACTATTGAAGAGTAGTTTTAAATGTACAAAGGTTGATGCATGTGTGGGTCGGGGGGTTGAAGGTCACACCCCACAACAATTCAAAGAGGTTGCAGCATCTTTAGAGGTTTGTAGGCTTCTAAATAGAGGCTATTTCCTTTATTAAGGTCATAGACCTCTTGTTGGACCATGGACTCCTATGCAAGAGTAGTATGGCCTGCACAGTAGATATTATGCATACCACACAGGGGTAAAACCCATTTTTAATTTTTTTTCATTTTCAATAAAAATTTACAATAAAAACTATGATATAGGAAATGTTTTTTTAATAGAAAATTTAAAATCGGTGAAAATATTTAAAGAAATGTTTTTTTTGAAAATCATACAACCCAACATTGTTCATAGGTCATATGACTCTCTAAACATTTTTTTTTGTTTTTTCAGGTCCAACTACTTGAATTTCAATGATTTGATGGTTGATCTTAGGTTTTTTAGGCATTCTCAGCACAATGGTAGGGTTGGATTTGACCCAAAATGCTCCAAAAGATCAGGTACCCGTTAGATCTAGCATGCACCTCCCAACTTCAAACCCTCATCGATTTAGCCTCTGGTGTCCAATCTAGATGAAATAAATGGCTATTCTAAATTTTTTAGTAGCTTTGAACTCAATGGTGAGCTTAGGTTTGCTCCAAGAATCTTTTGAAGCTACTTGCAACACAAAGCCACAAACAAACTCTCCCCAGAAACTAGTATTTCTATCAAATCTTTTTAATTCTCTAGGTCATAATCGGATGTAAGAGAAGAGCATAATCAACTATCAAGAGCAACCATAATCTCAAATCCTAGATCTTCTGAATGACTATCCCTAAGCATTCACCCACTCTAATACCATTCTAGATTTTCATGAAAATAGCAACCCAAAATCTAGAAAGCTAAAATCAAGAACATAAAGAACATCACAATGAAGGATACACAAGAGATCATATTAGAATAATACTAAGTTAATTTCTCATAATAATAATACAAAACACAAGCTAGGTAGTGAGTTTATATAGACCAGAGAGGGGTGGAGGTGGCAAAACTAACCAATAGGGAGAGACCACCAAATGGTCTAAACATAGAAAATGTAACTCTTTCATAGGATGGTGACACCTCAAACAACCCACTCACCTAAATAAACTCACTTTACTAACCTAAGAAAGCTTAATAAAAGCATAGGAAAAACCTACGAAATAGAAAAATAAATAACCCACTAGGAAAATAAAAACTTACACTAACACATTTAAGTCAAGACTTAATGTTTAGATGAACAGAATTTGTTGACATTATTTTTATGAAATTAAAGTGGAAAAACTATTTTTGAGGTTAGAAAAAGAAAGGGTGCACTTATGTGCATTAGAATTATAAAAAGGCAAGGGCAAGTGAATGTACCAAGTGATTTTAGAAAATGGTTAATAATATGCATGCTTAGAGCATGCATCTAATGAAGATTTAATTTTAGTTTTGGTTTAGTTGATTGTATGAGTTTTTACATAGTTGTATTTGGAGATATAAGGACTTTTTCTGGAAGGGTTTATTTTCCTCATAAACTATTCTCTCTTTTTTTACATTTTAAAATATGGTCATATGTAATCCATGTAATTTTAGGGTTATTCATGTTACATTTGATAGGGTTTTCAAAGAATTCCATGTTGCATCTAACACATAAGGTTTAAGGTCTTAGAGAAGGCTAGACAAAAAACAATTGAAGGAATTACATCATCTCAAGGTAGCTTCACTCCGAGATGGTTAATTATATGAGAGGCTCCAAATATTCAAATTATTTCCCATTTGGGACATGGAAAAATTTCTCATAACCAAGACAATGAAGCTTTGGTGTCTATTATAGGGGAATGAGGACTAGTTTTGGTAACTAATGCAAGGAAATTTTGGCACCCATTCTTGGTAAAACAAGAATAGTTTTGGTAACCAAAACAATGGGGTCTTGGTAGCCATGACAATGAATAGGCGGTTGTTTATACTATTGTGTTTGTACCAATCCAATTTTTTGTATCTCCACCTCAATATAATATGATTTAATTAAGGAGAGGAATATTAGAATTATTACATCATATAGTTACAACTTATAGTAATGTATTAATATTTTGGTAGTAATATGTTGATAGTTAATAGTTAAGTTCTCAAGGGAAAGGCAGTTATAAAAGTTAAAAGGTAAAAAGACCTAATCTAATCAACTCATGTATAATATATTTTTGTATATTCTTTTTATATTATTTACATATATAAATTTCTATTACTGTGTATTTAATTAATTTATTTTTTGTAAAAGGTGATAACCACTTGTACACCATATTAAAAAGATATTTGTTTTTACAACAAAGTAGGTCCTAAAAGACTAGATAAGACATACCCCATGGATTTAAAATCCAAAAACAAAAGCATAAGATTTTAACAAAACTTGGAAAACTCAAAAAGTAGGATTTACATTGGCCAAAGGCCCCGAGGAAGTATGTATAATGCTATCACCATAGACCCAAAATGCTCAAGAAGAAATACCATTAACCTTGAACATATGAATTGGAGGAATTATCATTTGGAGGGGGTAGAGGCATTAGTAGAGCATGTGGAGCTGAAGATGGAGGATGTGGAGCTGAAGATGGAGGATGTGGAGCTTGGTCTGGGCATGCAATCATAGGAAATGGATTGTATTAGAAGTTTTTCCATAACTTTAACATCAAACCTTAGTGGTGGCTAAAATCTATGCATCTCTAACATTGTATTATGACCATTTCGACATCCATTGCGAAGAGCCTTTTTAAGAGTGTGGTAAATACACACAAACAACAGGGGAATTGTGTAGTAGGTTTGTGGGAAATAGACCCCCAATAGCACCTCACCAGCGAACATGTCATAATTTTCCATGGTTGTCTTCAACTTGTCTATAGAGACCAAGTATTCATGGATATATCAGAATGTCAATGTTTTGACATATTCAGTGTCTTAGACCAAGTCCATAATGTTGGAGATGAAGATAGAGGCAACCTCTGAGAAGAGCAAAACTCGTGGACATTCTTGTAACAAAAGATCACCAACAATACACCTAATAGAAAATTTGACATGAGGATGATCGATATCAAATACACGAGCCAACTTGAAGAAGTCATAAATTCCCACTTTCATAGACTCCCATTTTTGAGGGAGGATGAGGACCCAACAATTCCTCACCATAGGTTTCATGGCTCACGAGAAGACATAGATGCAACACAAAAAGAGAACCCAACCCAAGAAAGAGGAGTAATGGCAAAAAATAGGGGAAGGTAATGAATAAGAGGAAGCGAGATCATTAAGACACACGTGGGAGATCTCCATCTAGGACCAACTGGTGGCATAAAAGGATTTCCATTTAAATAGGGAGTGGGTATAATTAACAAGGCCGTGTTGCAGCGAAGTTCCTGGTAGGTGCTAGTAGGGCATTTTTGTCAAGGTTGCAGAGAAATATAGATATTTGGAAGGAAGATTTTCACTTTGAAGTATCTGTCTAGTATATCATTTACTCCTATTTCACATAGAAATTGCATCTGAGATAGGTGTTGGCACCTAGCCTCAACTCCCAAAATAATTCTGAAAATGTGTCATGTCAAGGTTTAATATTGAACCATCAAATAAGGTGTTGAAACTTTAGCTCTACAAACACTAGTAGTAGTTGTGCATATAAGATCCTCAAAATGGAAGAAAGAATATCTATATTGACAAATGACCACAACAGGTCAAGGGGGCTGAAAGTGTTGTCACCCATGATTACATTAGGAGTGCCCAAAGCATCTTGTAGTAAAACTATAGAAAACCAAAGTATAAAAAAAATGTAAATCCAAACATATTAAGGTTTTACAAGAGTAATAGCAATAATTGAGTACAACCTGCATGAGGTAATCTACAGTGAAAAACCCTTAATCCTCATCAATGCCACAAGGATATGTAGAGATGCCTCTAGCCATAAGTCTCCCATATAACATGGCCTTGTCAAGCTCTGGGATCAAACACTATATGTTCTGCATATTAGGCCAAATCACATCAAGAGTCACTAAATAATCTCAACTCTACATACCCAACAAGAAAATTTACCCAGCCTAAGTGGGGAGTAGACTCAAAGAGTATAATAATATTTCCTATAGGTTGGCTAGGGATGTGCTTTACTTATTACCCTAGCCATTCATAACTTAAGTTGTCTTTGTTTTCCTTATGTGGCATCACTACCATCAATCTTTGATGCAAAGTGCTATGTGGAACAACCTTGTATGTAAAATGTGGAAGGATAGATAATTTCCAAAGGAATTCATTTAGTCTCTGGAACAAGGCTGAGATGGACGACCTGTATGCCAGTCTAGCTTAACAAAAGAGCATTAGGAAGGTTACTTAAAGATTGTAAATTAAAGTTGTTCAAAACATAATCATCCTAACTTAGCAATGACATAGTATCCTTCTTATCATTGAATTCTTTGAGAGGCTCTCCTTTAGCCATGCATATAGAGAGAGAGAAGCATGGCATATATTGGGATAGGGCTGATATGGAGGGGTTGGAAGGCATTTGATATACTGTGTGCTTAAAGAAGACACAAATTAGATTGGGAGAAAGATCAAATGAAGAATTATATATTTGTACATGAAAGAATAGCTTATACTGAAATTGTTAGTACTAACCAAACTATGATGATAAATATTGAAGAAACTCAAAAATGTCAGTATATAGTTGATTAAGACAAATGACTGAACCGCTATTCTATTAGGTCATTCGGAAAGAAGGTCAAGTAAAGTTGACTGGTTAGGGATATTAATGAAATGCTTCGATTGGACCCGGGGCTTCCCCACTCTACAATGGGGCATGAATCTAGAACTAATGGCCTTATCTATCAAAACACTTGGTAGATGATCATGCCTTAAAGAACATACAATATTTGGTACGGTACCAAATCCCATATTGAAGAAAATCAAAAATGCCATTATACACCCATTTAAGACAACTGACTGAACAACACTTGGTAGATTAATCACTTTTGCCAAACTGATTGTCAACATTAGGACTATAAAGACCAGCATTACTGTGAACGGTATATTCTAGTTAGCTTTAAAACCCATATAAAAAATACAAATAAATGTATCTCCTCTATCAAAAATGGCAAACACTATAGCAAATTGAAGGGAAAGCCAGTGGCAATTCAGATCCTAGAAAATGGAATTACCGCATCCATAGGCATGTGAGTAGAATACATACAATGGATTATTGTTGTATGCCAAGGGATGCATTCACCACCTCCATCTACCGACATTCATAGATCATCTAGATCCATACAATTAAAGTTGAGCCTACATTAGTGTGGCTTACAGGTGTAACAATTATTAAAAACTCATAAATGTGTGCCTAAAACTAAAGAATGGGCTTATACAATTTATATGGGCTCAAAACCTAATAATCCAAATCCTATGAGCATTTAAAAGAGTAAAAGAATAAAAGGCTTACGAGGGGAAAAAAACCCTAAGGCATCAATTTACAGAACAATGAAAACCGTCCCAAAAAAATAAAAATAAATAAATAAATAAATCTAAAAATAAAAAAATAAAGTGTTGTTTTACATCAAATTGCAGAGCCAACAGAGAACCCGCAACAATCGATTTACATTTACTAACATATTCGGTAAAAATCGGTATCGCGGAGCCCAAAAAAGAACTATTACACAAAATTTAAATCTACGCTACAGTATATTAACTCAAGGACAAACAGGCCATTACTATTGAACAAAGCGATGCATAGAACAAATATTGAAGAAACTCAAAAATGTCACTATACAGCCAATTAAGACCACTAACGAAACTGTCTCTAAATAGGAACAACAGATAAAAACCCTATATGTGTCAGCTCAATGGAATAGCAAAGGGCATTAACTCTAAGATGACCTACCCTTATCTATAATTTTCCCTTCTTATTTAAACTATGTTCAATAGAGAGTTGGGAAAAGAAAATGCAAAATAACTGAATACTAGAACACAAAAACAAAAGAGAGAGCTGGGAAAGGAAAATGTGAAATAAAATTGAATACTAGGATAGCATGTAGGAACAGAAAGGATACAAACATAAGAACCTAGATAGCAACCTATGAAGTTCACTGCCCACGACACAAGTGCAGTGCGCTATCATCTAGTTGATGTGTTGGCATCCATTTCATACGTTGTCATCCCAAATTAATGTAAAAGATATGCACAAGGTAGATGCATGGTAGTTTCTTACTCACCTACAAAAAATCTTTCCCTAGTGGGTAATTTTTCTTTGTGCAAATTTTTTTGGTCATTGAATGCTAGCCATCCGATCCTACTCCCTACATGCACTTGTCATCCGATGATATGCAAGGTGCGTGGTCTTTAGCTTTAATGGTGTAAGCTTGAGTGATAATTCTATAAGCATGGGCTTGTATGGCATATATGTGGACGCCTCCCTTTAACCCCAGCATGGCGATGTTGACAATTCAAGCAGATCTCTTTGTGTGGGCCGATTGTATTGTGCCACGTGTCTCCAAGTCAAAAGCGAAGGAAAGAATAAGATGTCGCAAGTAAAGAATAAGTCATTACATGTGCAAAATATTCACAATAGAGGAGACTCAATCGTAAACACCTCGGGAAACTGTGAACACGGTTCTATTGGTGGAAAGTCCAGAGAATGTGTGCACGGTATCAACTTTTATATTTCTATATCTCGTAAAAGATTAAGAAAAATACGAACTATTCGCCGTAGTAGACTGAGTCGTCCAGAGAATGTGTACACGGTTCTATACATGGTAGAGGAAAGTCAAGTAATCCTATCCTATTCTAGTAGTTCAGTTTTTTATACAAGCAAGTTAAATAACTATTTCATTCTATCCTATTTATGTTAGCTGTGACGCAAATCAGCTTATTTCTTTGTAAATGATTTTAAAAGAAAAAAAAAAGACCATTCAAACTAATTTATCCCGTCCACAATTGACAAATTCGTATGATCCATTCAAACGAAAATCTAACCACCTTCATTTGACAAAGTATTCCAAATTGTGGGTTTAACAAGTCTGAGGAAACCGTAATCTTCGGATAAACAATTATAATATACCACTCATTCCCATAATTTCCTCTATAAATACCTGATTTTGGTATGCTCAAATCATGTCAAATTCTCATTTCCATTTCTTATATCGTACAACATTCGGTGCCAATTAGAAATGAAAACTTCCAGAACAATGATCAAAGCTTCCTTGAGCTGCGTTTTATTGCTTTCCATAATCTTGTCCATTAATGCATCAGACCCAGATCCTCTGCAGGATTTCTGTGTGGCTGATATTACTCAAAGTAATGTGAATGTGAACGGTTTTGTCTGCAAGGACCCAAAGTTAGTGGAGGCATCAGATTTCTTGTTTAAGGGACTAGCTAATCCACTCTCAACCAACAACGATTTTGGGTTCAATATCACCGCAGGTAATGTGGAAAATTTCCCAGGAGTAAACACACTGGGCATATCAATCAACCGTGGGGAATTTGCACCTGGTGGTTTGAATCCCCCTCATATTCACCCTCGTGCTACTGAAATCATATTTGTAATGGAGGGCACTATTTTGGTTGGTTTTATCAGCACAAATAATGTGTTGTTCTCGCAAAAGTTGGAGAAGGGAGATGTGTATGTGATACCAAGGGGCTTAGTGCATTTTCAGCAGAACGTCGGGGCATCATATGCCACTACAATTACTGCTCTTAACAGCCAGCAGCCTGGCGTTCAAGTGGTTGCATCTGCCCTCTTCGGATCCAATCCTGCCATTCCTCAAGATGTGTTGGCCAAGGCATTTAATGTCAACGACCAACAACTGAAGGAGTTGATTTCTGAACAAGGCTCTGCACCTGCACCTGCACCTGTAGGGTATTAATACCTTATTGTTGCTCTAAATTGGTAGACCATTCTGTTGAGAGAAGATGCCATTTTGTCTTCCTTAACAGTGTTCTTACTCCATTTAATTTCCTTCTTAATCAGTTGTTTTGAAGCTGTAGTTAATAAATGTCTCATAGCCATCCTCTTTGAGGCTGAATTAAATTGAATTTATAATATTAATTCTTTTGAACGATGCTTCTATTTTGTGTCTCAAAGTATGTTAATATCATAATCATTGACATCAATGTAGTTATGGATGTTGATATTTCAAAATTGGAACTTAATATTTACCTATAAAGTTAACTCTTATCATCATCCCATATGTTATACAGCCTACGGGTATGTTATTTATTATAACCAAATTAACACGTATCAACTCATACAAAAGTTTCGATGCATCTATACCCTCCCACCATAAACAGCTAGCACACGACTGTTTTTTCATATTTTGGACTTACTAAGTTTTCGACAAATCTCACAGACCACATCAATAGACTGCTCTACTGTTTGTCGACCCTTCATTATCAAAAACCTGCAAGTTGATTGCATTTTGACCCGTGGGTAGTTTTACAACTTACCAGCTGGTTAAACTTTACCATCTATACCTATGTGCAGCTGTAACTAAGAGCATATGCATCTTCAATGTGAGGTAATATTGTGTGCAGTTGTAACTAAGAGCATTTGCACTTTTAATGTGAGGTAATATTAGTTAAAATAAAGTTATAATACGAGTGTAGATATTTTAAATATATTTACTTAAAAGATGTTTCAATATTAATTTGAATTTGTGACATAAATTAAATAGGTGTTTTGAGATTGATATCTTTCTTATACATATAAAATTGGACATCATGAATGTTTTACATTTTAATGAACATCAAATTTATGTAAGGGATTCTTTTGGTATCCACTCACTTCCCTACAACCCTCCTTTTCTGCCATTGTATTTGCACAAACAGACATAATGAGAATAAAATCATTGTAAATAGTCCAAAAAAATGTTGTGAACAAGTTAATTTTATATATATTTTATTAATGAATGAAACATGTTTAAAGTTAGTTGCATTTTTAGTATTTATATTACTAGTACAGTAAAATATAGATACTATAGAAATTGATTTGTTGCAAATTTGTAAATAACAGTAAAATATAAAACAATTTTAAATCATTTATAAAAATTTTAATATGTTCTCAATTGATTTTGTGGCATGCAATGGCTAACACAAAACAAAATTCAAGTATAAGATTAACTTACAAATTTGAGCACAAATTAGATATCAAATTCCTCTAGCACTAGCCATTTAATATTCATCACAATCAGTTGACAATATGGCTCATAATAGCTTTAAACTTCTTCAAATAGTGGTGGTTATCCCTATTGATGTGCCCTTCATTAAGAAGGGTGTTTATAAACGAGAAAAGAGTGTGTATTTATTAATATTATTGACCTTATGAGCCATATCTTCACGTTTTCCTTCTAAGGCTTGATCAACTTATGTAAATTATTGACATGTTACTACAATTCCTTGTTGGCCTTGAGATGTCCTCACATTATTTTGAACAAATTTTCCATATGAATAGTGGGGTTAGAGTAGAGTAGTTGAATTTCAAATTTAAGAAGATAAAATGTTTTAGAAAACACACCTATGCATAATTTAAATTTCCAAATGAATAAATGATTATCACTTGTCTACAAGTTTTAGAGACACCATTTGCAACACAATGTATTGAGAAAGAGCAGCTTTCTAGGACCATTTGTGAATAGAAATGGAAAGAATGAAGGTCATAAGGAAGTTCCAAATCCTACTTGACTAGGGATAGAACCAGAACTTATGTTTAGTAGATACATGTTTATAGAAAAAGGGATAAGTGGGAGGAATTAGAGCAAGTTAAAATGTTTTATAATGAGAATCTTAATGTATAGTAGTTTGTACACTATGTGTTAGGATTGGGACTTGCTTTTGATTTCCCCAATCTCTATCTCCTACTCCAATCTTACCATGTATAAAAATATGTACTTAAAAACTTAATTTGATCACCCTCGACCCTCAATTAAGTGGAATTGAATCTGGTGAAGCATGAGGTTATCACCAAATACCTTGGCATCCCCTTTGGGTTAGGTGTCACTCTTTATGACATGTGGAAGTGGCCCTCAAGAAATTCAAAACCAAACTTAAACTAGAGCAATAGATTTCTATCCATGGTATGAAAATCAAGGTACAACTAACAAGATCCTTCTTGAAAGTCATGTTTATAACTCTTCTTGATGAATCCCTTCTAAAGCCTACTATAACCAACTTACCTAATTGATTAGGAGCTTCATGTGGTCTAAGTGGGAAAACAAGAAAGGAATGCATGTCAATCCATAGCAACAATGCATACACTCAAAGATAAAGGGGGAATTGACATAATAGACTCCCACTCAAAAGGGGTTTGTCTAATTAAAAAAAGGATAATTCATGCTTTGTAAGGTGATGCCTCTTGGAAGCACCTAGTTTATTTCACAATTCAAGAGTGGCTATAGGCAACCCTTGGAATGAGGTGTTATTTTCACTCATAAAAGCCACTTTTTTATCATTACCTTTGAGTGACAAGTTAATCCACCATTATGTTTCTCCCTAATCAAACTCTCTCTCATTGAACTTTCAGGAATACACAATTTATTTCCTTTAAATAATAAATCATCTTGAAATAGATAATCTAACCACTTAGTTCTATTCATAGTTAAAGGTATTTTTGTATTAGTCCCTCATTGTTGCTCTAAATTTATAGACCATCTGATTAAGAGAAGATGACATCTTGTCTCCATTAACATTATTCTTACTCCATTTGATTTCATTCTTAATTGGTTGTTTTGAAGGTTCATAGAGTAAATACGTCATAGTCATCCTTTTTTAGATTAAATTGAATTGAATTTAATAAATTAAATGTTTTGAATGATATGTGATGATCCTTCCTACAAAATGTTATATTTATATGTAATACGATAAATATAATAAATTATTTTTTAGGTAGTTAGTTGGGTGGGATGTTATTCTCGTAAGCAATTTTAAATGGGAAAAATAAGGCTTTATAAGCTAATATATTGAATGTAAAATTACATGAAAGATTATAATGAAATTCCTCTTTATCTTTGTTATTATTTGCAATGTAAATCTTTAATATTACTCTTCAGTTTTTTTCTACTCTACATAGATTTGGTTCCGGTTTGAAAAGTGTGTCAAGGGAAAATGTTCACAAATAATTTACTAAACTAAAACTATTTTAATAACAATGTAGTCAGTTCATTTATCAATTTTATAATTAGGGTTAGGGTTAGGATTAGAATTAGTGTTAAGGTCAGGGTTAGGTTAGAATTAGGGTTAGGGTTAGGGTTATGATTACAGTTAGAATTAGGGTTACAATTAGAATGAGGGTTAGAATTAGGATTAGAATTAGAGGGTTAGAATGAGGGTTAGAATTAAGATTAGAATAAGGATAAGGGCTATCATATTTATATTTTAAAAAATATATCTAAAATACATTGAGAGATATCTTTCTCCAAGTGCCTATTCCATGATAAATTGATTAAAAAATAAGTATCTTCAGAAGAAAATATTTTAAATATATTTATTTTATTTTATTATTTAAAATTTATAACAAATAAATTCCTGTAATATCTATCTGTTCAAAATACCAAAAATTAAGTATGTATATAAATATAATTTCAAACATATGCCATTCATTAGTAAAATCGGTAGAAAGTTGACTTGTAAGAAATATTTTTTTGCCATTAAATTGTATGTAGACTGTTTGAAATTTCGAAATCGCCTCATTTCTATCATCTAGCTTTCTTGGATACTATTTACTGGTACCGAGAAAGAAAATGTTTTTAGTTATATATGCACATACGTATAGATGCATCAAAAGTTTTGTATATAATAATCAGTCCAACAGTTTGTATATAATAATCAGTCCAACAGTGGATAATGATAAAAGTTTGTCATTTCTACATTGTATATATTACTTAGATGCAGAAAACATATCATTCAAGAAAAGTGATGTCTTAATTTCAATTCAGTTCAGCCTCAAGAAATAAATAAATCAGTGATGGCTTTTATTCAGTGCAGCTTCAAGACAACTGAGAAGAAAGAAAGAAATCAAACAGTGTAAGAACAGTCTATGAGAGACAAGATGGCATTTTCTCTTAACAGGCTGGTCAACCAATCTAGAGCAATATTGAGGGATTAATACCCTACAGGTGCAGGTGCAGAGCCTTGTTCAGAAATCAACTCCTTGAGCTGTTGGTCATTGACTTTAAACATGTTTCATTCACTAATAAAATATGTATAAAATTAACTTGTTCACAACATTTTTTATTATTTAAAATGATTTCATTCTCATTATTTCTGTAGGTGTAATTCCAATGGCAGTCAATGTAAAACATTCATTCTGTGTAATTGTATATATGTCTATATATATATAAAAACCTAAGAAACTAGCATAGATAACTTAAATACATCTATCTAGAAATTGTGGAGTAATATGAATATCAAAACACCTATTTAATTTATGTCACAAATCTAATATAAATATTTCAAAATTAATATTTAAATGTTAAAATATCTACAAGATGGAAATGCTCTTGGTTATTATTGCACGTAAGTAAGATGCATCACAATTTCCTTAGTTATTGCTGCACGTAAGTAAAGATGCATCAAAACTTTGGTACGTATCTAGTTATAATAAATAACATGCCTGTAGGCTGTTTAACATACTGGATGCTGATAACGAGTTAACTTTCTTGGTAACTATTAAGTTGCAATTTTGAAATATCAACATCCATAAATACATTGATGTCAATGATTAAGAATGTTTTAACATACTTTGACACATAAAATATAAGTATCATTCAAAATGATTAATGTATTAAATTCAATTCAATTCAGCCTCAAAGAGAATGAGTATGAGGCATTTATTCAGTGCAGGTTCAAAACAGCTGATTAAGAAGGAAATCAAATGGAGTAAGAGCAGTGTTAAGGGAGACAAGATGGCATCTTCTCTCAACAGAATGGTCTACCAATTTAGAGCAACAATGAGGGGTTAATACCCTACAGGTGCAGGTGCAGGTGCAGAGCCTTGTTCAGAAATCAACTCCTTGATCTGTTGGTCATTGACATCAAATGCCTTGGCCAACACATCTTGAGGAATGGAAGGATTGGCTCCGAAGAGGGCAGATGCAACCACTTGAACGCCAGGCTGCTGGCTGTTAAGAGCAGTAATTGTAGTGGCATATGATGCCCCGACGTTCTGCTGAAAATGCACTAAGCCCCTTGGTATCACATACACATCTCCCTTCTCCAACTTTTGCGAGAACAACACATTATTTGTGCTGATAAAACCAACCAAAATAGTGCCCTCCATTACAAATATGATTTCAGTAGCACGAGGGTGAATATGAGGGGGATTCAAACCACCAGGTGCAAATTCCCCACGGTTCATTGATATGCCTAGTGTGTTTAGTCCTGGGAAAGTTTCCACGTTACCTGCGGTGATATTGAACCCAAAATCGTTGTTGGTTGAGAGTGGATTAGCTAGTCCCTTAAACAAGAAATCTGATGCCTCCACTAACTTTGGGTCCTTGCAGACAAAACCGTTCACCTTCACATTACTTTGAGTAATATCAGCCACACAGAAATCCTGCAGAGGATCTGGGTCTGATGCATTAATGGCCAAGATTATGGAAAGCCATAACAGGCAGCTCAAGGAAGCTTTGATCATTGTTCTGGAAGTTTTCATTTCTAATTGGCACTGAATGTCGTGCGATACAAGAAATTGAAATCAGAGTTTGATATGATTTGAGCATACCAAAAGCAGGTATTTATAGGGAAAATGATGGGAATGAGAGGTATAATATATAATTGTTTATTCGAAGATTATGATTTGATCAGACTTGTTAAACCCATAACTTGGAATACTCTGTCCAATGATGCTAGTTAGATTTTCGTTTGGATGGATCACACATGAATTTGTCAATTGTGGGCGGTATAAACTTGTTTCAATGTACTTTCTTGGGTTTTTAATTCATTTACAATTATATAAGCTAATTTGCGTCACAGCTACGTAATAGGATGCAATAAAATAGTTATTGAACCTGGTTGTATAAAAATCTGAACTACTAGAATAGGATAGAATTACTTGACTTTTCTCTACTATGTATAGAACAGTGTACACAATTCTCCGGAGAACTCAGTCTACTATGGTGAGTATGGTGAATAGTTTGTATTTTCTTATCATTTACGAGATATAAAAACGTAAAAGCGGATCACTGCTACCTAATATGATAGAGTACGTGGACTTTTCACCAGCATGTATAGAACCGTGTTCACACACACCCGAGGATCTTATGACTGAGAGCATGTTCCAAATATTTAGTACAGAGATCGTTTGACTGGCTTATGTGGGTGTGGGGGCCACGAACTTTTTCGGTAAATACCTTGTCACGTCTCTTCTCTAGTTCATAGACGTTTAATGTTAAGATCGCTGTAGCTGCGTGTTTATGGATTACGACTAGTCACTCGGTGATTACTACCCATCTCTTAACGTCCAATCGTAAACAGCCAATGCGTTGTAAACAATCGGCTGTATGGAAACGAGTGGACCGACACAGTTGACTCCAGTTAGTGTCCATATAGGATGGGTCGACATCGGAGATCGCATCTATACTACTCTTCAGTGCAGGGTCGACTACCACGTGGTGGCCGTACATTTCTCAACCAACCGGTCGTTTACAATGCACCGGCTGGTTAAGCGCTTCCTCTCTTAACACACAAACCTATCGTCACCATGAAAACACACTTCACCCTCCATAGCCACCCAAACATAAAACTAAACCTGGTGCATATTTCAAAAGTTTAGAGTACTGTAACAGACGGAGATGAAGGTTAAACAGGGAAAGCGACAAAGAGAATACTAAGGGTTTGGCACCCTGTTCTTTCCAACTTGTCATTGTCGACGAGAGGGTTATCAAGCAAAGACCATTTATAAATGAGTAAGTTGTTTTCTTATGAAATGTCTTTGTTTTCTCCAATGCATGTTCATGAATAGATTCATAAATTGCATTCTACATTTCTAGAGATAATTTTATTCAAAATAAAATATTAGTCCTAGATTGACTCCAATTTACCAAATTATAAGATGCTTATAGCTATTATCACATAGTCGTGATAGCCATTCACTTCTTTCTGATTTGAAACATGAATCTATTTGTATATGAAGGTGAAGCTTCAAATCAAAAGGAATTGAATAGCTATCAAGGGTACGTGATAATAATTGTAAGTGTTCTTACATTTTAGTACACTTGACATCCATTCCATCCAAAAATAATATAAAAGAAGTGCATAGGATAGATTCATTGTAGTTTCTTACCAACAAATAATCTTTCCCTATTGGGTAATTGTCTTTGTGCAAGTTTTTTTGGTCATTGAATGCTAGCCATCCGATCCTACTCCCTACATGCACTTGTCATCCGATGATATGCAAGGTGCATGGTCTTTAGCTTTAATGGTGTAAGCTTGAGTGATAATTCTATAAGCATGGGCTTGTATGGCATATATGTGGACTCCTCCCTTTAACCCCAGCATGGCGATGTTGACAATTCAAGCAGATCTCTTTGTGTGGGCCGATTGTATTGTGCCACGTGTCTCCAAGTCAAAAGCGAAGGAAAGAATAAGATGTCGCAAGTAAAGAATACGTCATTACATGTGCAAAATATTCACAATAGAGGAGACTCCATCGTAAACACCTCAGGAAACTGTGAACACGGTTCTATTGGTGGAAAGTCCAGAGAATGTGTACACGGTATCAACTCTTATATTTCTATATCTCGTAAAAGATTAAGAAAAATACAAACTATTCGCCGTAGTAGACTGAGTCGTCCAGAGAATGTGTACACGGTTCTATACATGGTAGAGGAAAGTCAAGTAATTCTATCCTATTCTAGTAGTTCAGTTTTTTATACAAGCAAGTTAAATAACTATTTCATTCTATCCTATTTATGTTAGCTGTGACGCAAATCAGCTTATTTCTTTGTAAATGATTTTAAAAGAAAAAAAAAGACCATTCAAACTAATTTATCCCGTCCACAATTGACAAATTCGTATGATCCATTCAAACGAAAATCTAACCACCTTCATTTGACAAAGTATTCCAAATTGTGGGTTTAACACGTCTGAGGAAACCGTAATCTTCGGATAAACAATTATAATATACCACTCATTCCCATAATTTCCTCTATAAATACCTGATTTTGGTATGCTCAAATCATGTCAAATGCTGATTTCCATTTCTTATATCGTACAACATTCGGTGCCATTTAGAAATGAAAACTTCCAGAACAATGATCAAAGCTTCCTTGAGCTGCGTTTTATTGCTTTCCATAATCTTGTCCATTAATGCATCAGACCCAGATCCTCTGCAGGATTTCTGTGTGGCTGATATAACTCAAAGTAATGTGAATGTGAACGGTTTTGTCTGCAAGGACCCAAAGTTAGTGGAGGCATCAGATTTCTTGTTTAAGGGACTAGCTAATCCACTCTCAACCAACAACGATTTTGGGTTCAATATCACCGCAGGTAATGTGGAAAATTTCCCAGGAGTAAACACACTGGGCATATCAATCAACCGTGGGGAATTTGCACCTGGTGGTTTGAATCCCCCTCATATTCACCCTCGTGCTACTGAAATCATATTTGTAATGGAGGGCACTATTTTGGTTGGTTTTATCAGCACAAATAATGTGTTGTTCTCGCAAAAGTTGGAGAAGGGAGATGTGTATGTGATACCAAGGGGCTTAGTGCATTTTCAGCAGAACGTCGGGGCATCATATGCCACTACAATTACTGCTCTTAACAGCCAGCTGCCTGGCGTTCAAGTGGTTGCATCTGCCCTCTTCGGAGCCAATCCTTCCATTCCTCAAGATGTGTTGGCCAAGGCATTTAATGTCAACGACCAACAGATCAAGGAGTTGATTTCTGAACAAGGCTCTGCACCTGCACCTGCACCTGTAGGGTATTAACCCCTCATTGTCGCTCTAAATTGGTAGACCATTCTGTTGAGAGAAGATGCCATTTTGTCTTCCTTAACAGTGTTCTTACTCCATCTTAATCAGTTGTTTTGAAGCTGCAGTTAATAAATGTCTCATAGCCATCCTCTTTGAGGCTGAATTAAATTGAATTTATAATATTAATTCTTTTGAACGATGTTTCTATTTTGTGTCTCAAAGTATGTTAATGTCATAATCATTGACATCAATGTAGTTATGGATGTTGATATTTCAAAATTGGAACTTAATATTTACCAATAAAGTTAACTCTTATTGTCATCCAATATGTTATACAGCCTACGGGTATGTTATTTATTATAACCAAATTAACACGTATCAAATCATACAAAAGTTTCGATGCATCTATACCCTCCCACCACACGACTATTTTTTCATATTTTGGACTTACTAAGTTTTCGACAAATCTCACAGACCACATCAATAGACTGCTCTGCTGTTTGTCGACCTTGTTCATTATCGAAAACATGCCAGTTAATTGTATTTTGATCCGCTGGCAGTTTTACAACTTACCGGCTGGTTAAGCTTTACCATCTATACCTATGTGCAGCTGTAACTAAGAGCATATGCATCTTCAATGTGAGATAATATTGTGTGCAGTTGTAACTACGAGCATTTGCACTTTTAATGTGAGGTAATTAATATTAGTTAAAATAAAGTTATAATATGAGTATAGATATTTTAAATATATTTATTTAAAAGATATTTAGATATTAATTTGAAAATATTTAGATATTAATTTGAATTTGTGACATAGTGATAATAATTTGAAAATATTTAGATACTAATTTAAAAGTTTTGTATATAATAATCAGTACAACAGTGGATAATGATAAAAGTTTGTCATTTCTACATTGTATATATTACTTAGACGCAGAAAAGCTATCATTCAAGAAAAGTGATGCCCTAATTTCAATTCAGTTCAGCCTCAAGAAATAAATAAATCAGTGATGGCTTTTATTCAGTGCAGCTTCAAGACAACTGAGAAGAAAGAAAGAAATCAAACAGTGTAAGAACAGTCTATGAGAGACAAGATGGCATCTTCTCTTAACAGACTGGTCAACCAATCTAGAGCAATATTGAGGGATTAATACCTTACAGGTGCAGGTGCAGGTGCAGAGCCTTGTTCAGAAATCAACTCCTTGAGCTGTTGGTCATTGACTTTAAACATGCTTCATTCACTAATAAAATATGTATGGAATTAACTTGTTCACAACATTTTTTATTATTTAAAATGATTTCATTCTCATTATTTCTGTAGGTGTAACTCCAATGGCAGTCAATGTAAAGCATTCATTATGTGTAATTGTATATATGTCTATATATATAAACCTAAGAAACTAGCATAGATAACTTAAATACATCTATCTAGAAATTGTGGAGTAATATGAATCTCAAAACACCTATTTAATTTATGTCACAAATCTAATATAAATATTTCAAAATTAATATTTTAATGTTAAAATATCTACAAGATGGAAATGCTCTTGGTTATTGCTGCACGTAAGTAAAGATGCATCAAAATTTCCTTAGTTATTGCTGCATGTAAGTAAAGATGCATCAAAACTTTGGTACGTATTTAGTTATAATAAGTAACATGCCTGTAGGCTGTTTAACATACTGGATGATGATAACGAGTTAACTTTATTGGTAACTATTAAGCTGCAATTTTGAAATATCAATATCCATAAATGTGAAAAATCTATTGCAGCTACTGATTATTAATTACCCATCTTAAGTAGATTATTTGGCTGCCGAAAAATAACTTACAGCAAATATTAATTAATAACACAGCTGCAATTTCACGGAAAAATCACAGAGACAGAAAAATAAAATCAACACAATATTTTGGACAAATTGTCCCTGGAAAAACCTCGAAGGGAAAACCAGTCAGCAAATAAGAATTCTATTCAATTGTAGAAAATCAAGAGATACAAAATTGCTTGCCTCTTACTGGCAGAGCTCTGGAAATTTCTTTCCTGTAAGTCCCCTTCCCTCAATTGTCCCTGCTGAAATTGCTCCGGCAATATTTTTCTTCTTCGGTAATTCCACTGCTCTCCAATGCTATCACTGCGCCCTTTGCTCTCACTGCAAATCAATTTGCTATTGCCGCAAATTTATTTATTTGCTATCGCTGCAAATATTTCTCGGATCTATGTTCTCCAAATGCCTATTGATCCTCTTTTATAATCCCCTCATTGAAAACCAATGGCCATGATTTAATCTTAATCAACGACTAGGATTAATTAGACTCTAAACCCTAATATCTAGAAGTCTCTCAAGAAATCAATTATCTAGGTATGAAGATAATTATTCCAGCTGTGTTTCCAGCCTCGTAATCACCACCTGAGACTAGAACACCTGTCCAAGCTACATAAAAATTAACACTCCCTCTTAGCGAGGAAGGTGTTCTGCATAACACCCAACTTACCTCTGAAGAAGATGAATTTTGCCTTCCCCAATGCCTTTGTCAAAATGTCTGCTACCTGCTGATCTGTAGGTATATACTGTAGCTGAACAATCCTCCATTGTACACAATCCCTGATGAAATGATATCTGATGTCTATATGCTTAGACCTATCATGAAACACTGGATTCTCTGATAATCTAATGCAACTCTGATTATCACAGTGTATCACTGTAGTCTTAACCCTCTGACCAAACAAGGCTACCAGCAACTTCCGAAGCCATATAGCCTCACATGTTGCCATACTAGCTGCTATGTATTCTACTTCTGTAGAACTCAGAGCAATGGACTTTTGCTTCCTGCTGTACCAAGAGACAACTCCTGATCCCAAACTAAAGCAGCACCCTGAAGTGCTTTTCCTGTCCACTGTACTACCTACCCAATCTGCATCAGTATAGCCTATCAACTTGATACCATCACCTTGAGCATATCTGATCCCATACTCGATTGTACCACGCAAATACTACAATACATGCTTTGCCGCTATCCAATGCACTCTCTTCGGCTCAACCATGAACTGACTAAGAGAGTTTACTGCAAAGGATATATCTGGCCTAGTGTTGACCAAATACATGAGAGATCCAATCAACATCCTGTATATGGTGGGGTCTACATCCTTTTCCTTGGATGCATCTACCTTCTTCCAATTCGTGATCATAGGTGTAGACATGGCTCTACAATCTTGCATCTCAAACCTCTTCAAGGTTTCAATGCAGTATTTCCCTTGTCCAAGGAAAATCTCTCCATCTGTCTACCACACTTCTATGCCTAGAAAGTAGTGCATAAGCCCCAAATCCTTCATCTTGAACTCTGCTGCAAGGTCCCTCTTGCACTCCTCTATAAGCCCCAGTGAACCTGTTAAAAACAAGTCGTCCACATATAGAACAAGAATGAGAATTTCACCCCCAACCACCAAATAGTAAAGGTTAGCATCCGCCTCACTCTTCACAAAGCCTATTCCCTGCAAGTATCTATCAATGCGCTCATACCACGCCCTGGGAGCCTACTTGAGTCCATACAAAGCTTTCTTCAATCTGCACATGTGGGTTTTGCTGCTGTGTGCTACAAAGCCCTCTGGTTGTTCTATGTATACCTCCTCTAATAAATCACCATTAAGAAATGCCGTCTTGACATCCATTTGATAGATCTGCCATCCCATATGCGCTACAAGTAAGATTACGGCTCGTATAGAAGTATACCTAGCCACTGGAGCGAATGTCTCCTCATAGTCTATTCCCTCCTTTTGAGAGAACCCCTTGGCCACGAACCTTGCCTTGTATTTCTTGATGCTACCATCTGCACCATGCTTAATCTTATAGATCCAGCGTGATCCAACCATTGCCCTATCTGTCGGTCTAGGCACAACCTCCCACACATCATTCTGCATTATTGAGGTATATTCCTCAACCATCGCATCTTGCCACACTTGTTGCCGTGCAGCCTCCTGATAGCTGGAAGGTTCACTATCTACCAATTGACTAACCAATGCCACATAGTCATTATACCTGGCTGGTTGTTTCCGTTGTCTACTACTCGTCCTAGGAGCTCCCACAAACTCCTGAGTATCCTTATGTGTCTGTTGAACCTCACGGTTCCTCCTGTCAACTATAGAGGATGAAATATCAAACTCCATATCTTCTTGATGCATCTCTTGGATTTGCTGTATCTGTTGTTCCATACTCTGCGAACTCTCAGCACCTGAGCCTGTGCTTGTACTAGTAACTATACTTGTGCTTCGCTGCCCCTGTTCTGGTTGAACAATCCTTGGAGCTTCTGTTGGCTGCTCATTCTGATCATCTACTGGCAAATATTTGGACCTCCTATATGCCTTGTCCTCCATGAATTTGACATCACGCCTGACTATAATCCTCCTGGTCCCTGGAATAAATATCTGATATGCCTTTGAGGTCTCGCTGTACCCCACAAAGTACCCTCTCTCTGCAGTCTGATCTAACTTGGAACGTGTAGCCCCTGGAATGTGACAAAATGCTAAACTCCCAAATATCCTGAAGTGACTGACATCTGGCTTCTTCCCTGAGAATGCCTCCTCTGGTGTCATCTTGCCCAATACCTTATGTGGAACCCTGTTCTGTATGTATACTGATGTACTGCATGCCTCTGCCCATAAGTAACGTGGCATATCTTGGTCATACAACATAGCCCTTGCTGCCTCCGATATAGAATGATTCCTCCTCTCAGCAACCCCAATCTGCTGTGGGTTGTAAGGAACGGTCCACTCTCTCTTGATTCCTTCCCTGGTATAGATCTCCTGGAACTCTTTCCCTTTGTACTCGCCTCCATTGTCTGACCAAAGAACCTTTACCTTCCTTCCTGTCGAATTCTCCACAAGAGCTTTGAACTCCTGGAAGTGACTGAAGACCTCATCCTTGGTCTTCAAGAAGTATATCTAGGTCTTCCTAGAGAAATCATCAATAAAAGTAACAAAGTACTCATATCCTCTGAGAGACTTCGTTGACATTGGTCCACATATATCTGAATGTACTAGATCAAGAACCCCCTTGGATCTGGTGTCACTCCTTGGAAAAGCTGCTTTCACAAACTTCCCCAATACGCATCCCTTACATACATCATCATGCTCTGTGCTTACGTATGGAACACCTGTCACTGTCTCACGAAGCAATTTAAGTGCTCCATGATGTATATGGCCCATCCTCCTATGCCATAGCTCTCCTTGATCTCTAGGATTACTGCTGCTCACTAGTGCCTTAGGAGTATCAAACTGCAACCTATAAAGTCGGCCGCTCCTAACTCCAATAGCTATGGGTGATTTCCAATCCTTATGCTTGATTAAAACATGCGCCCCTCTAAAGAGTACATTGTAGCCTTTATCCTGAAGGACAGATATGGAAATTAGATTCATGCCTAAGCCTGGCACATGCAACACATCATGAATGGAAATAGGCTTGCCATTCTCCCTCTGAAATAAAATAGTCCCTCTCCCAACTAGATTACACTTGGACTTGTTCCCCATCTGAATCTGAAATCTGATGTCCTCCTCCTTGTAGCTGGAGAAGTACTCCCTAACTCCTGTCATATGAAATGACGCCCCACTGTCTATATACCAAACACCCTATGAGGTTGAGCTAGTCAGGCAAGCTATGAGTGCAAACTCATCCTCCATTCTACTAGAAAGCTCATCTACACTTGCTGAAGCTGCCGTCTGCTTCTTTCCTTTCTTTTCATTTTTCTTCCTTTGTGGGCAATCGCTAACATAGTGGCCAAACTTGTGACAGCCATAGCATTTGATCTTAGATAAGTCCTTCTTCTCACTTTTTGGATTTGATCCTTTGCTAGACCCCTTCTTCGCTTTCCCTTTTCCTGCTAGGGCAACGTTTTCCTGTTCCACCTCACTTTTTTGACTATTACTGCTGGTTCCATTGACAAGACTTAGTCTAAGCTCCTCCTGAGTGAAGTCACTCCATAGTCGATCCCAACTCGGTAAGGTGTCTTGTCCATTAATAACTTGAACAAAGACATCCCACTGCTTAGTAAACCCATTCAGGGCTATTCGTACTAGCTCATCGCCCTTTGGTTTGTCTCCAACAGCTGCCAATTCATCCCTGACAAGTCTAAGTCTGGTGAGGTAACTTGTGACATCTTCTCCCTTATTCATCCGGGTATTCCTTAACTTTTCTCTGAGAATCAGCTTTCGGTTAAGGGTAGCATTCTGGTACAGATTCATAATGGCGTCCCACATCGTCTTTGCTATATCTAACTCTGCAATATGCGGAACAATATGATCCTTAACACCGTCAAGAATCAGCCTCCTTGCCTTGGCATCTTCCTTCTTATATGCTAAGAGCTGTGTTGCATCTGTAGGTACAGGTACAACAGTGGTCACATAATCCTTGATACCATTCTCTTCCAGCAATAAAGAAATTTTGGCTTTCCAGACACCAAAATTTGAGGCTCCATCCAATCTGTCCTGATCTCTTAAACCTGATGAGGCCATCTCAAAAGAAAATAATAATTTGAAGACGTCAAACTGGGTTTTATAAACCCTAGATTTTTTTTATTTATTATTTTTCCTTTCTCCCTGTGCCTATTCTACCCTCATATTTGCTCTGATACCATGTGAAAAATCTATTGTAGCTACTGATTATTAATTACCTATCTTAAGTAGATTATTTGGCTGCCGAAAAATAACTTACAGCAAATATTAATTAATAACACAGCTGCAATTTCACGGAAAAATCACGGAGACAGAAAAATAATATCAACACAATATTTTGGACAAATTGTCCCTGGAAAAACCCCGAAGGGAAAACCAGTCAGCAGATAAGAATTCTATTCAACTGCAGAAAATCAAGAGATACAAAATTGCTTGCCTCTTACTGGTAGAGCTCTGGAAATTTCTTTCCTCTAAGTTCCCTTCCCTCAATTGTTCCTACTGAAATTGCTCCGGCAATATTTTCCTTCTCCGGTAATTCCACTGCTCTCCAACGCTATCACTGCGCCCTTTGCTCTCACTGCAAATTAATTTGCTATTGCCGCAAATTTATTTATTTGCTATCGCTGCAAATATTTCTCGGATCTATGTTCTCCAAATGCCTATTGATCCTCTTTTATAATCCCCTCATTGAAAACCAATGGCCATGATTTAATCTTAATCAACGGCTAGGATTAATTAGACTCTAAACCCTAATATCTAGAAGTCTCTCGAGAAATCAATTATCTAGGTATGAAGATAATTATTCCAGCTGTGTTTCCAGCCTCGTAATCACCACCCGAGACTAGAACACCTGTCCAAGCTACATAAAAATTAACAATAAATACATTGATGTCAATGATTAAGAATGTTTTAACATACTTTGACACATAAAATATAAGTAACATTCAAAATGATTAATGTATTAAATTCAATTCAATTTAGCCTCAAAGAGAATGAGTATGAGGCATTTATTCAGTGCAGCTTCAAAATAGCTGATTAAGAAGGAAATCAAATGGAGTAAGAGCAGTGTTAAGGGTGACAAGATGTCATCTTCTCTCAATAGAATGATCTACAAATTTAGAGCAACAATGAGGGGTTAATACCCTACAGGTGCAGGTGCAGGTGCAGAGCCTTGTTCAGAAATCAACTCCTTGATCTGTTGGTCATTGACATTAAATGCCTTGGCCAACACATCTTGAGGAATGGAAGGATTGGCTCCGAAGAGGGCAGCTGCAACCACTTGAACGCCAGGCTACTGGCTGTTAAGAGCAGTAATTGTAGTGGCATATGATGCCCCGACGTTCTGCTGAAAATGCACTAAGCCCCTTGGTATCACATACACATCTCCCTTCTCCAACTTTTGCGAGAACAACACATTATTTGTGCTTATAAAACCAACCAAAATAGTGCCCTCCATTACAAATATGATTTCAGTAGCACGAGGGTGAATATGAGGGGAATTCAAACCACCAGGTGCAAATTCCCCACGGTTCATTGATATGCCCAGTGTGTTTAGTCCTGGGAAAGTTTCCTATTACCTGCGGTGATATTGAACCCAAAATCGTTGTTGGTTGAGAGTGGATTAGCTAGTCTCTTAAACAAGAAATCTGATGCCTCCACTAACTTTGGGTCCTTGCAGACAAAACCGTTCACCTTCACATTACTTTGAGTAATATCAACCACACAGAAATCCTGCAGAGGATCTGGGTCTGATGTATTAATGGCCAAGATTATGGAAAGCCATAACAGGCAGCTCAAGGGAGCTTTGATCATTGTTCTGGAAGTTTTCATTTCTAATTGGCACTGAATGTTGTGCGATACAAGAAATAGAAATCAGAGTTTGATATGATTTGAGCATACCAAAAGCAGGTATTTATAGGGAAAATGATGGGAATGAGAGGTATAATATATAATTGTTTATTCGAAGATTATGATTTGATTAGACTTGTTAAACCCATAACTTGGAATACTTTGTCCAATGATGCTAGTTAGATTTTCGTTTGGATGGATAACACATGAATTTGTCAATTGTTGGCGGTATAAAATTGTTTCAATGTATTTTCTTGGGTTTTTAATTCATTTACAATTATATAAGCTGATTTGCGTCACAGCTATTTAATAGGATGCAATAAAATAGTTATTGAACCTGGTTGTATAAAAATCTGAACTACTAGAATAGGATAGAATTACTTGACTTTTCTCTACTATGTATAGAACAGTGTACACAATTCTCCGAAGAACTCAGTCTACTATGGTGAGTATGGTGAATAGCTTGTATTTTCTTATCATTTACGAGATATAAAAACGTAAAAGCGGATCACTGCTACCTAATATGATAGAGTACGTGGACTTTTCACCAGCATGTATAGAACCGTGTTCACACACACCCGAGGATCTTATGACTGAGAGCATGTTCCAAATATTTAGTACAGAGATCGTTTGACTGGCTTATGTGGGTGTGGGGGCCACGAACTTTTTCGGTAAATACCTTGTCACGTCTCTTCTCTAGTTCATAGACGTTTAACGTTAAGATCGCTGTAGCTGCGTGTTTATGGATTACGACTAGTCACTCGGTGATTACTACCCATCTCTTAACGTCCAACCATAAATAGCCGGTGCGTTGTAAACAATCGGCTGTATGGAAATGAGTGGACCGACATAGTTGACTCCAGTTAGTGTCCATATAGGATGGGTCGACATCGGAGATCGCATCTATACTACTCTTCGGTGCAGGGTCGACTACCACGTGGTGGTTGTACATTTCTCGACCAACTGGTCGTTTACAATGCACCGGCTGGTTAAGCGCTTCCTCTTTTAACACACAAACCTATCATCACCATGAAAACACACTTCACCCTCCATAGCCAAGCAACGTAACACCCAAACATAAAACTAAACCTGGTGCATATTTCAAAAGTTTAGAGTATTGTAACAGATGGAGATGAAGGTTAAACAGGGAAAGCGACAAAGAGAATACTAAGGGTTTGGCACCCTGTTCTTTCCAACTTGTCATTGTCGACGAGAGGGTTATCAAGCAAAGACCATTTATAAATGAGTAAGTTGTTTTCTTATGAAATGTCTTTGTTTTCTCCAATGCATGTTCACGAATAGATTCATAAATTGCATTCTACATTTCTAGAGATAATTTTATTCAAAATAAAATATTAGTCCTAGATTGCCTCCAATTTACCAAATTATAAGATGCTTATAGCTATTATCACATAGTCGTGATAGCCATTCACTTCTTTCTGATTTGAAGCATGAATCTATTTGTATATGGAGGTGAAGCTTCAAATCAAAAGGAATTGAATAGCTATCAAGGGTACGTGATAATAATTGTAAGTGTTCTCACATTTTAATACACTTGAGGTAATCTACGTCTATTATTTTATTTTCAATGAAATTATCCTTAGAAATGTAGAATGTAATGTATGAACTTATTGATCAATGAACATGAATGAGAGAAAACATAGCAACTTCAAAATGAGAGAAGACAACTAACTTGTTCATAGATGTTCTTTGCTTGGTAACCCTCCCCACCACATAGACAAGTCGAAACAAACCCGGTGCTAAACCCTTGTAGTATGTTCTTTGATGTTCTCACCATTTAACCTTTGTCTAGACGTCTCTACTATGGTATTCTATTAAATTTCACAATAAACATAGTGTTTGGCTTTACGTTTGCATGTTAAGTTACCTAGTTATTGTGGGTGAATTTTGTGTTAATGGTGACGGTTAGTTATGTGTTAAGAAAATGGTACTAATTATTGAGTGGCTAATGGTGATCATAACTTAGTAGCTACTATGATGTTAGAATTAGATGGCTATGGGTGGGAGAACAAAAGTGATTAATTATTCAACAAAAAAGTGTGTGGCCCCCACTTCCACGTAAGCTGGTCAAATGAAACCCAATGCTAGTTAAGCATGACTAGACAAGGAGAAATAAAGGAAAAAAATATGGAATCCCAAATAAAGATTAGGTTGTTAGTGTTAGAATTATTACACCATATTGTTAGAAATTAAAGTTATGCATTAATGTTTTGTTAGTAAATATATTGGGTAGTCAATAGTTAGGTTGTTACAAGAACGGTGGTTCTAGAAGTTAAAATGTGAAGGCCTTTTATAAGGACCTATGATTACAATAATCTAATCAACTTGCATGTATTCCTTTTTATATTTGCATATATAATTTTTTATTATTATTTATGTGTATTTGATTCTAATTCTTACAATAGTACCAAAGCAGGTTAAAAGATGGGAAGATATTTTTTTTATTATATGCATTTCTTTTTAAAATGTTTACTTACATAAAATAATTACATGTGATATTTGTAGTTTATGATATTAAATTTCTTATATATTACTTCTCATTACAATAGTAAAAATATTTTGTAAGGAGTTAAAGATTTCCTTGATAAAGCACATGCTACACTAGGCTATGAATATATGCAAATACCATTCAACACAATTCTTCAGATTATTCATTGTTATAGAAGAAAAGATCTTGGAAGTAGGAGACCTTCACTCTTACTTAAGAGTATGTTTGGAATCATTGTCTATTACTTTTGCTTGGACAAATTTAAGTCACTTTCTTTTCCTTCTTAAATAAAAGATAATTTCAAAAAAAATTCAAGGCTTAATAGTGAAAGAAGGCTTCATAATAGTTAACTTTTTATAGATGCATTGTGCTGCAAATTTATGAAAACTTTCTATCACAAAATGGTTCTGATACAAGCTTAGAAAGCAACATACATTGAAGTCAAGACTTTGTGTTTAAATGAACTAGTCATTTTGTTATTTTTCCCTATGGAAATAGAAACCCAAAATCTAGAAAGCTAAAACAAAGCACATAAAGAAGATCACAATGAAGGATGCAAAACAGATCATATTAGAATAATATTGAATCAATTGCTCACAATCATAATGTAAAATACAAGCTAGGTAGTGAGTTTATATAGACCAGAGAGGGGTGTAGGTGGCAAAACCAACCAATAGAGAGAAACCACCAAACAGTCTAAACATAGAAAATGTAATTCTATAATGTCCCCTTTTAGGAAGTTCAAAATTTCTTTATCTTGCACACAATATAACTTCTCAAAGAGAACATTAGTAACCAAAAAAATCTTTATAACATCATAATATTGCAATTAGGGTTAGTAACAACATAATCAGTATCAAAGTTCATTAACATATATGCATTTCACCTTTTCTCATTTCTATTATATGGAGATTCCATGATATGCCTCGGGAGAGTCATCCTTGATCCTGATCGTTAATCTACTCTACTTCAGTCACCCCATATGAGAGGGTTATGTTAGGGCACTGGTATAACAAGACCCACTGCCATAGGCCCAAAGGCTTCATTGCACACTTGGCAATTCCTCACCATTTGGCTCAAGGGGCTTCATGCTACACCCGGCAATACTTCACCCACTTGAGAGTCACCTACTGTTAAGCCATTTTAATAATAATTAGGTCTACACAACCATAGTCCCAAGGGTTTCATGCTACACTAGGTGATACTTCACCACTTGGCTCAAGGGGCTTCACGCTACACCCAAGGATACTTCACCCACTTGAGAGTCTCGTATGTGCTAGATCACTAAACTGCCCTTCCCTAACTCACTAACATACTCGTAGGGTGATAGATAGATTAGCGGTGAGGCTACTTACTCTCATCCTGACTATACCGTTATTGGAGTTATGAATCATACCTTATGGGAACTATCCTTACCATCTCATGATTCCATGGATCACGAGATAGTACTTTGATCACATTGTTCTTCTATGGGAACTCAACTTTGCACTATCTCATTGATTGCCATACACATTACTTGGCATCATACAATATTCTTCCTTAGAGGAGTCAGACCTTGTCCTTCCTCGATTATAAGACTCATCATTCTAATATGATTATAAACATTCTTATTCTATCATGTTATAAACATTCTCATTTCATTCTCATTCTATTATGATAAACATTCTCACTCTATTATGTTATAATCATTCTCATTCTATTAAGTTATATATATTTTCATTCTACTATGATTATAAATATACTATTATGATTATTCTCATGCTATCATAGTTAACTTAGATGGAATTATTCATAGATTAATGATTATGATACATATTACTTGTGCTAAGAAACATACCTTGGTATAATTGATCCTTAACACTTGCTACTATATGATACCTCTGTTGTTCTTATACTAATGAGTCGTTGATGGAGATGCGATCTGCTATTTGATTATATTGTGCTGATGGATATATATATATATATATATATATCAAACTTGTTGTGATCAAATGTATTGTATTGTGGTGAACTGCTTAATGATTATCAGATATATAAGGCTTCGATTGCTTATGAATCAGATGAATTATTCTCTGATATGCTTTTGCTTAAATAAATGTTTATGAAGAATGATCGATTGCTGAATGTTCCCAATGACCCATCGCTACTAGTACTTATATTGTCTTTCTCTTGAAAGTCACGATCATTTGGAGAGACGTCTCCTTTGACAATCATTGTTAATTACTTTGTTTATCCTCTAATATGATTCGCGCTTGAGTTATTTACAGTCTTTTTGTATTATTTGTCTTATCCTTGATTTGTTGTTGGGTCATGGTACATAGAATTGTAAGCTTCCCACGATTGGTCTTATTCGACCATCTCTGTAATTGGCACTCCTTTGTAGAATGTTATCAAAGATACAAATGATGCATAGAGGAATTCTTCCATGCTTTAGTCTTTAGTGGATCGATCATGATAAGTTATTCACCATGGCTACATAGATAATCTTCTTTGATTGATGAAATGGGTCTTATCATTCCAATCTTTAAATGGAATAGAATAATCAATTGGATGAGAGACATGACAGGCCTCCCCTCTTAAGATTGCTTGTCCTCAAGCAATGCTCAAATTTAGGTGTTTGAGGATCTCAGCTCCTTCCCAGGTAGCATCATCTTCGGGTAGATCTTTCCATTTTATAAGGTATTCAAAGATGATTTGATTCCTCAATCTTCTTTCCTTGGTACTAAGTACTCTCTCTAGTTCAAGGATTAATTGTCCCTCATTATCAAGAGGGGGTAATTCTTCACACGGGGTAACCTTTTGTCCAAGCACTTTCTTAAGTCTAGAAACATGAAATACATTATGAATCTTACTATTCCTGGGGAGATCCAACTCATAAGCAACCTCGCCAATCCTTCTCAAAACCTTGTAAGGTCCATAGAATTGGGGCTTTAGCTTTGCGGATCCGCTAATGTTAATAGAAGTCTGCTTATATGGTCGCAATCTCAAGAACACCATGTCTCCAACTTCAAATGTTCTTTCAACTCGCTTCTATTTGCAAATATCTTTTGTTGGTTTTGGGCATGATGCAAGTTGTCTCTAACGACTCTCATGATCTCCTCATGTTGCTGAAGGAAGTCTTTGGCTTTGGGTACCCTACTATCTTGAAGAAACAAACTCCCAAATGATGTGGCTTCATACCCATATAGAGCTTGGAATGGACTCATCCCAATGGACATATGATAAGTCATGTTATAGCAATATTCTCCCATGTGTAGCCACTTTATCCACCCCTTCTGTTGCCCAGTAACATAATTCCTTAAGTAGACCTCAATTCATTTATTCACTATTTTCGTTTGTCCATCGGTTTGAGGGTGATAACTTGTACTTGGTGTAAGTTCCATTCCAAACAATTAGAATAATTCTTGCCAAAATAGACTCATGAAGCGACTATCTCTATCACTAATTATGCTCTTTGGTAGCCCATGAAGTCTGAAGATTTGCTTGAAAAATAACTCAGCAACTTGAGGGGCTTTATATTCGGATGAGATAGCCATGAAGTGTGCATACTTTGTAATTTTATCCACCACTACATAGATGCAATCTCTTCCTTGCACCTTAGGAAGAACAGTTATGAAATCCATGGAAATACTACTCCACTTTTGTTCGGGAATGGGTAAAGGCTAGAGTAACCCGGCTGGATGGGTTTGCTCTATCTTATTTATTTGACATGTTTCACATTCTTGAACGTGCTTGAGTACATCTATCAAGACCCTTCCAAGCAAACTTCTCTCTAACTTGTTTGTATGTCTTAAAATATCCTTGGTGCCCAGATAAAGGATTATCATGAAACTCTTTGATGATTTTCTCCTTCAATTTGGACCTGGATGCAACATACACTCTATTCTTGTCGAAGATGATTTCATCCCTTACTCTAAATTCCTCATTTGGTATATTCTCTTCAAGTATGTTAGTGGTGAGAGGATCTTTAGCATATTTAGCTATAAGAGTGCTTCTCCAATCGGGTGAAATGCTTGACATAGTAAATAGGTGTGGCCTTCGGGATAATGCATCAACCACTACATTATTCTTTTCTTTTACATAAGCAATATCAAAGTTATATGCTTGAAGCCTACTTACCCATTTCTATTGTCTGTCATTTAAATCTCTTTGCTTGAGGAAGAATTGTAGACTATTATGGTCCGTCTTGACTGAGAACTTCCCACACACAAGGTATTGTCTGAACTTTGCTAGGGCGTACATAATGGCTAGTATCTCTTTATCATATGTTGAATAGAGTCTTTCGGCAACTATCAACTTGTGACTTTCGAAGGCTATAGGGTGCTTGTTTTGCATGAGAACCACTCCAATGCCTTTACCGGATGCATCACACTCTAGTTTGAACAACAATGAGAAGTCAGGAATGGTTAGCACTAGGCAAGTACTCATTGCCTCTTTTAATTCCTCGAAGGCTCTTTGTGCTACTTCATCCCAATGGAATAGTCCTTTCTTGGTTAGGTTAGTGAGAGGAGCCGCAATCTTGGAGAAGTTCTTAACAAACCTTCAGTAGTAGCTGCATAGCCCCAAGAATCCTCTTAAGTGGGTTAGGGTTCTTGGCCAAGGCCACTCTCTTATGGCCTTAATCTTCTCCTCATCTACCTCCAGGGTAAATGCACAAAGATGAGTCCACTTAAGGTGGAAGTTTCAGACTTACAAAAAAACCTGAAATCAGGTAAACCAAAACAGGATCCCACTTTTTATGAAATGAGATCCTGTTTTGCTTCGGGATCTTGAGCCAAAAGTGGGATCCCATTTTCTAGAAACAAGATCCCATTTCATAAAGGTTAAAATATTAACCTTTTATAAAACGAGATCCTATTTCAAAACGGGATCCCGTTTTGTAGAAATGGGATCACGTTTATAGAACGGGATCCTGTTTCATAAAATTTGAATTTTCAACCCGATTTTTACTATGGGTTTTGGGTTGGAAAAAAGGCTTGGGAACCTGACCCTTAGCTTTGGACCTGGTTTGACCTGCAAGTTGAAGGTCCTATCAATGTCACAAGAAAATAGTGACTTTGGGCATATGTCTGAAGGCCTTTTTTGTAGAATTTTTTGACAAAATTGAAACCCATTATAGATGAGACAGTGTAGATTCCAAATATGTAATTTTTTTACAATTGGATTATTTTTTCTATTTTTAAATTAATTTCTAATGAAACAGGTCCATAAACTTGAATTATCAAGGTTTTTTAGTATTTTAATAACTTTTTATTAAAATATTTTTTGTAAAAATAATTGTATGAAAACGTACTTCAGACAATTTTTTTTCAATTTGAAAAAAAATTTAAAAAATGATAAGTTTAGGTCATCTTATGCGTTATGTACACGACGATTTTTTAAAACACCAAAAATGGCCAATAAAAAATTAACAAAAAAAAATATTCAATAAAAAATTACAAAAAATATGGAAAACGTGCTTCAGTGAGTTACAAATCTTTTCCCAAAAGGATTTAGAAAAATATGATTATTTAGGTCAAAATATGGATGACGTACATGTGCATGGTATAGTAGAAGAAAAGTGACTTTTAAATAGTGGTTTTTAGAAACACCTATTAAAAATTAATTTGTATTATCTGGGTATTAAAAAAAATTACATATTTGGAAACTAGACTCTGAGTACTACATTTCATATTTACTGACTTTTTGCAAGATTCCACATTTAAGTGCTTCAAATTTTAAGGTCAAATGTGACAAATTCTGAAAATCAGGGAAAACACTTCCACTTTTTGGCCAAGAAGTGGACTCAGCCTCTTGCACACACCCTTCACTCCTTCGGCACTAATTTTATGCCTCAAATATAGAATCTCCATCCTGAACTCACATTTGGAGACCTTTGCATAGAGCAATTCTTGTTCTAGGATGGATAAAACTTCATCAATATGCTTCAAGTGCTCTTCCCAGGTTTTACTATATATCAAGATATCATCAAAGAATATCAACAGGAACTTTCTTAGCTGCTTCTGGAAAGTGTGGTTCATACATGATTGAAATGTTGCCGGAGCATTGGTTAGTCCGAAAGGCAGGACTAGGAACTCAAAATGGCCATAGTCACACCTAAAGGCGGTTTTGGGTATGTCTTCCTCTCTCATCTGGATTTGGTGATATCTGGATCGTAGATCAATTTTCTAGAAGTACTTGGCTCCATGTAGTTCATCAATAAGTTCATCCACCCTGGGAATAGGATAGTGATTCTTTATTGTTTATTTGTTCAGGGCTCGGTAATCAATGCACATTCTCATAGTGCCATATTTTTTCTTTACTAGGACTACTGATGATGCAAAGGGGCTGGAGCTAGGCTGGATGTGACCCATCTCTAGGAGCTCATTTATGGTTTTTTCTATCTCCTCTTTAAATTTTTGAGGACGCCTATAGGGTGTTGTAATTACAGGTTTAGCACCTTTCTCAAGTTCTATATTATGTTGAAAACCTCATTTTGGGGGTAGGCTGGGGGGTATTTCCTCAAACACCTTTTTGTGTTTCTTAAGGATCGGTTTGATGTCTACATGTATGGCTTTTCCCAATGGGGTTGATTTATCTAATATCATGCACTATGCTGCCCATTCTACTTGATTATGCCGGAAGGTTCTTTCCATTCTTTTAGAAGAGATCACCCTTGGTGATCCATCAGATAAACCATGTAAGGTAATTCTCTTTCCTTAGTGTTAGAAGTTAAGTTCTAATTTAGGAAATTCCAAGGTGAGATGACCTAATGAATGTAGCCATGGTACCCCTAATATTACATCTATGTCACCCATATTAACAACATAGAAGTCATCTTTAACGGGATGTTTACCTAGATTTAGATTCAATTGTGGTAACATTTTAGAGCAATTGGTCATAGACCCATTGGCTAGGGATACCTTAAAGCCATCAAATTCTTTGGTGTCAAGTTTGATTCGCTTGGCCAATGCTTTGTCTACGAAGTTGTGGGTGGCTCCACTGTCTACTAGGGTTGTTACCTTTTTACCTTTAAGAGTGCACCTAAGTCTAAAGGGATGGTGCTTTGATATTTTGGAGATAGCCGCTATAGACCCTTGCTCTTGAGTGTCATATTTTCTTCTTTTAGTTGGGTTTTCTTCTTTCTCCCCATCGGATAAGTCTCTATATTGCGAACTTGTCCACATTTGTGCCTCGGTCCCCATTTCTCTTTAGATTTAAAGCATAAGTTCTTTTCTCTCAATTCATCTTTTGTTAGGCAAGTATGCCCTGATTTCCATTGTCTCCACACTTATGGCATGGGTTTTTATCCTTTTCCTCATTCTTACAATGGAATGGTTTCTAGAATTTACCCTTTTTTGGAAAACAGCTTTGTGTAGGGGTTTGGTTTTTTATCCTTCTCCAATCTAAATGTCATGTTAATGGAATCTTCTAGGTTTGTAGGTTTGAAAGCACTTACTAGGTTCCATAGAGATTCATCGAAACCTTCAATGAATGTACCTATATGTGAGTCGGTCTTCCTCGACTCCAAAAACCCTTAAAGATATTTTCTCAAATTCATTAATATACTCCTCCATCGCCCCACATTGTTTCAAATGTGTTAATTCTTTAAAGTCTTCTTGTGGGTGCCTTCTATCAAATCTTTTGATGAACTTTCGGGAGAAGTCCTCATAGGATGTTATGTTTTGATGGCCTTGGGTATGTTTTCCATGGTGCCACCATTCATACGCTAAACCTTCCAAGTGTAGGATAGCAAATTGTAAGGCATCCTTCTCAGTCATTAGGCTTAGATAGAAGTAATCATTCAGTTTTTGTAGCCATACGTGGGAGGAGATCTTGTTGGAGCCATCAAAGTTAGGTAGGTAGACCTTGTTTTCTTTATGCTTTAGATCTTTATTCATGGGTCTTCTTTCCCTCTTGGCTATTTCATTTCTCTTTGAATTGCTATAGTCATTGAATGACACTACTCTTTTTACTTCAGGTTCCAATCTTGCATAGGCTCATGCAATATCATCCGTACTCATTAAATTTGGAGTAGACTCTTCTGCTCTTCATGTTTCCTCTTCGGGAAGAAAGGATGGCATGGGAGCCCTTGGGATTGACAAAGTATTGCTATTTTTGGAGTGGTTGGATCCCACTTCTCTCCCATTGGTCGATTGATTTCTCAAATTTTCCATGGTGTTTCCCATGTTTTGTAATGCCTGTAGAATAGCTTGAGTAGTTCTTTCATGTCTTTCATTTTGGTCCATCATATTCTTTATAGTATTTTCCATAAAGGCCCTCAAATCATTTTCCACGTTGTTGTTTCATGCGGGGTTTCTCCTTGTGTATGATTGCATTAATTTCTTTCCCAAGATGGTAGGATGGCTACTCTAATACCACTTGTAATGTCCCCTTTTAGGAAGTTCAAAATTTCTTTATCTTGCACATAATATAACTTCTCAAAGAGAACATTAGTAACCAAAAAAGTCCTTATAACATCATAATATTGCAATTAGGGTTAGTAACCACATAATCATAATCAATATCAAAGTTCATTAACAAATATGCATTTCACCTTTTCTCATTTCTATTATATGGAGATTCCATGATATACCTTGGGAGAGTCATCCTTGAGCCTGATTGTTAACCTACTCTACTTCACTCACCCCATATGAGATGGTTATGTTAGGGCGCTGGTATAACAAGACCCACTGCCATAGGCCCAAAGGCTTCATTGCACACCTGGCAATTCCTCACCATTTGGCTCAAGGGGCTTCATGCTACACCAAGCAATACTTCACCCACTTGAGAGTCACCTACCATTAAGCCATTTTAATAATAATTAGGTCTACACAACCATAGGCCCAAGGGCTTCACGCTACACCCAGCGATACTTCACCCACTTGAGAGTCACCTATGTGCTAGATCACTAAACCTCCCTTCCATAACTCACTACCATACTCGTAGGGTGATAGATAGATTACCAGTGAGGCTACTTACTCTCATCCCAAGTATACCATGATTATAGTCATGAATCATACCTTATAGGAACTATCCTTGCCATCTCATGATCCCATGGATCACGAGATAGTACTTTGATCACATTGTTCCTCTACGAGAACTCAAATTTTTACTATCTCATTAATCGCCATACAAATTACTTGGCATCATTCAATATTCTTCCTTAGAGGAGTTGGACCTTGTCCTTCCTTGATTATAACACTCATCATTCTAATATGATTATAAATATTCTTATTCTATCATGTTATAAACATTCTCATTCTATTATGATAAACATTCTTACTCTATTATCTTATAATTATTCTCATTCTATTATGTTATATATATTTTCATTCTACTATGATTATAAACATACTATTATGATTATTCTCATGCTATCACAGTTAACTTAGATGGAATTAATCATAGATTAATGATTATGATACATATTACTTGTGCTAAGAAACATACCTTGGTATGATCAATCCTTAACACTTACTGCTATATGATACCTCTGTTGTTCTTATACCAATGAGCTGTTGATGGAGATGTGATCTGCTATTTGATTATATTGTGCTAATATATATATATATATATATATATATATATATATGTGTGTGTGTGTGTGTATGTGTGTATATATATACACACACATATACATATATATACATACATACATACATACATTTATATATATACATATAAATATATACATATACATATATGTATATATATATATATACTTGTTGCGATCAAATGTATTGTATTGTGGTGAACTGCTTAATGATTATCAGATATATAAGGCTTCGATTGCTTATGAATCAGATGAATTATTCTCTGATCTACTATTGCTTAAATAAATGTTTATGAAGAATGATCGATTGTTGGATGTTCCCAATGACCCATCGCTACCACCACTTATATTGTCTTTCTCTTGAAAGTCGTGATCATTTGGAGAGACATCTCCTTTGACAATCATTGTTAATTACTTACATTTATCCTCTAACATGATCGATGCTTGAGTTATTTGTCTTTTTGTATTATTTGTCTTATCCTTGATTCATTGTTGGGTCATGCTACGTAGAATTGTAATCTTCCCACGATTGGTCTTATTCGACCATCTATGTAATCGATGCTCCTTTATAGAATGTTATCAGAGATACAATTGATGCATAGAAGAATTCTGCCATGCTTTAGTCTTCAGTGGATTGATCATGATAAGTTAATCACCATGGTTGCATTGATAATCTTCTTTGATTGATGAAATGGGTCTTATCATTCCAATCTTTAATTGGAATGGAATAATCGATTGGATGAGAGACATGGCAAATTTCCTCATAGGATGGTGACACCTCAAACAACCCACTCACCTAAATAAATTCACTTTATTAACCTAAGAAAAATTAACAAAATTGTAGCAAAAACCTAGGAAATAGGAAAAAAAAACCTACACTAAAACCCCCCTTTAAGCATAGCTTAGGTGGGTAAAAAGATAGGTACTGCCAAATGAAGCCTAATGAAGTACCCATGTACAAATAATTCCCCCCAAAGAACAAAGGAATATAAGCCCCCTCACAATTAGAGAGAGAGAGAGAGAACAACCCCCAGAATAGAGAGAAAAGAGAAGGACAAAGAAGCCTCCCCAAAAGTAAGCAGCTATGCCAATGGTTGATGCTCAAAATTGGATGGAGAATATGGCCCACAATCACTGAACAATGTTCCTCCTCTTGGGAAGAAACAAAATGAAAGGTGAATGTAGAAAGTATTCTCATTCCTAAAAAGGAATATAAGGGAACAAAGCTCAAGGTGAATGAAATTTTTGAAAACTCATCATGTGTCTATGTTGATGTCGAAGGATACCACAACCAAATCGGGAGTCCTAGACCTAACTGATGAAAGTGACAAACCAAAACCAAGTGGAAACTGAAATAGAACAGGATCCAAAGATGATGAAATATCCTTTGAAGATAGTGATGCCTCATCCAAATGTTTCTCAAGATTCTTTGATCCACTTCCAAACTATGACAAATAACGATAAGATAAATCACATACCTCTCAAGATTTAGGTACAATAACCATGGATGTATGGTGCTCACCATAGGTAAGACAATTGAACCAATGCTCAAGAATTTGCAAAAACTATCACGGAAGAAGCAGATGAAGGTGAAGAAGGAACAAGAGGGTCTGAATGTTTCCTTGCATCATTTGAAGAAGAATCAACTCCATCAAAGAGAAGATGAATGCAATCAATAGTGTCTCCCAAATCTGAAATTAGAGACTCTACAAACAAAGATGAGATGTCTAGTAGGAATACGTCCCAAGAAACTAAATTGGGAAGGCCAATACGAACCTCTTGTGTCATTGCAATGTTGAGCTCATAATAAGGAGGAGGAGGATGAGAAGAAGAAATACAAGTCTCAAGAACTAGATTAGATGTGAGAATACCCAAGTTCAAGTAACCAAAATTCTCCTCAAAATTAAAGTTTACATAAGGAGTGTGATAAACAACCAAACTTGATCATAGCAATCATCAGGTGCAAAGTCTGAAAAGGAGTATAACTAAGATGCATGATCAACCATCCTAGTAGCAATAATCTCTCTACTCTCCAAGTCTCAAATGATAACTAAATCAGGTGTAAATTCCATAGTTTTCCCTGCTCCACCATGGGTGATCTGATAAATGAAACTAAGATTGTTTGACAAATGAGGTATGCACAAAATATAATTGAAAGTGTCATCCCCGATATCAGAAAATCTCTTCCCAATAACATTCATGTAAGTATTGTTTCCCATAAAAATAGGTGGAATAACACAAGGCTCAAAAGAAGAGAACATGGACTATGAAGAATCCATATGGTGAGAAGCTCCAGAATTGAGAAGCCATCTCCTTGATCCAAGACCTATAAAAGAAAAAGGATCTTTTCCTTTGTTTTTCTATTATTCATAAGCAAAACCTGCATGGCCTTTTTTTCTTACCAAATCCTAACTTTTTTGAATGTGAAGAAGAAGAAGTAGACTTGGACATTCTAGAAGATAAATCAATGTTGTTCTTCTTAATAAGATGCTTCAATTCATCAATATATTTATTATAACAAGAATATTCTTCACAATGTGTCTAGTCCTCTTGCAATATGCACAAGTAGGCTTCTCCTTCTTAGATGAGTTCTCTTTTGAAGAGGATTTATTCTATGCTTGATTTGTATGTGGATTTTTCTTTGATTTCTTATGTTCCTTGTCAAATTGACCTAAATCTTTTTGTCCCTTAGGATAACCATCCAACAAATCATAAGATTGTGATGGATTTAAGAGACCCATAGAAAGAATCTTTTGTTGTTCATGCATTAACATATCAGAAAAAGACGCGAATGAAAGCATAGTGTATGAGGATCCCATAGTTAGCCTGTGAGTGTGAAAGCTAGAAACAAAAGCTACGAATTCAATACCAAGTTTGTTCAGTACATTATACATTAACTAGATGTCTTTATTCTCAATACCAAATGCTTTAAATTATGCTCTTAGATCATTGACCTTAGTAATATAATTATGGATGTTGCTAAAGTTCTTTGGATCAAAATTCATCAAATCATTATCAATCTGATAGCCTTTGACTTTATATGTTCTACCATACAATGTTTTTAATATTTCCCAAGCATCATGAGAGTTTGTACATGCTTCAATTTGAAACATTAGATCAAGGGAAACAAGTCTATGAAGACATCCACGAGATTTTGTATGTTCAAGCATCCATTAAATTTTTTCCTTATCATCTGTGGGTTCAGTTACCTCTTGTTCAATGTATGGAGTATATCCAAGTTGTATTATGACATTCCATGAATTTTGATGCCAAGTTGTGTAATTATAAGGTGTTAGTAATGGAACCTTTAAATGATTCATGTGTGTTTAGGAAAAGAAGAGCACAGGTAAATAGATCAAAAAACACACAAAGAGACACCCCTAAATTACTCAATCAAAGAAGCCCCCAAAGAAATATGATTTGGAAATTTATGTTTAGTACGATTACAATTGCCACTAGCAAGAAATGCTAAGTGGACTTGATCTCAATGCTTTACAAATCCTCAAAAATGAGTATATGCTAAAAGTATAATTTTGGATCCAAACCAAATGAAATCAACAACACCAATGAAAAATACATGAGAAATCATGCACTTTCAAAAAAATAATTACCTCAATCTGAGGTCATACAAAAAATTTATGAGTCTTCAAACTTCCCAAAACGAGAATTGTACAATGTCACCTATGAAAATTTGTAAATTCTTAAAAATCTATGCATTGAAATCAAAAACCATCTAGCAAAGAACATGAAAAATTAGCCCAAATAAAAAAAGTTACTCAAATAAAAGAGGTCGCGAGCTCAAGATATGAGTCTCCAAAGTTGGAGTGCAAAACTAGAAACTCCAACAGAGGGGCAAAAAAATCAAAATTCACCTTCCACCAAATTTAGCGGAATTGCCACCAAAATTAGTGGTCCTCGAAGTTTAAAAGTACACTAGATAAATGTAGAAGTTTACCAAGTTTAGATCTTTGCTAAATTTATAAAATCTCCAAACAAATTTGGATGTCACCAAAAATAGAAAAACCCACCAAATATAGGGCATTGTGGTTAGACTGTTGCTAAACTTGGCACAGAGGTTGAGGAGGATGTGCAAATCCAGGGGCCCAAAGGGTTAAGTAAAATATTGAAGAGTAGTTTTAAAGGCACAAAGGTCAATGCATGTGTGGGTTAGGGGTGAAAGGCCACACCCCACGACAATGCAAAGAGGTTACAACATGTTTAGAGGTTCATAAGGCTTCTAAATAGAGGCTATGGCTTTTATTGAGGTCACAAACCTCTTGTTGGGGCATGGATCCCTATGCAAGGGTAGTAAGCCCTGCATAGTGGATACTATGCATACCACACAGTGGTAAAACCCACTTTTAATTTTTTAATTTCAATAAAAATTTACAATAAAAACTACGATAGAGGAAATGTTTTTTCTTTCTCATTTTTTGATGGAAAAATTGAAATCACAGAAAATATTTAAAGAATTTTTTTTTAAAAAATCGTGCAAACCAACACTGTTCATGGGATCATATGACTCTAAACATTTTTTTTTATGTTTTCAAACAACTGCTCTAATTTCAATGATTTAACAATTAATCTTAAGGTTTTCAGGCATTTTAAGTGCAATGGTAGGGTCAGATTCGACCCAAAATGCTCCAAAATATTAGGTACCCACCAGATCTGGCATGCACCTCCTAATTTCAAACCCTCATAGATTTGGCCAAGTTGGTGTCTAATTTGGATGAAATAAAGGGCTATTCTGACTTTTTTCGATAGCTCTAAACTCAATGGCGAGCTCAAATTTACTCCAAGAATCATTCAAAGATACCTAAAACACAAAGCCACAAACAAACCCTCCTCAGAAACTAGTATTTCTATCAAGTTTTTTAATTCTCCAGGTCATCATCAGATGCAAGAGAAGAGCATACTCAACTTTCAAGAACAACAATGATCTCAAATCCTAGATCTTTTGAATAACTATCCCTAGGCATTCACCCTCTCTAATACCATGTTAGATTTTTCTATGGTTAATAGCAACCCAAAATCTAGAAAGCTAAAAGATTTTTCTATAGGAAATAGACCCCCCAATAGTGCCTCACCAACGAACATGTCATAATTTTCCATGGTTGTCTTCAACTTGTCTATAAAGACTAGATATTCATGGATATATGAGAATGCCAATATTTCAACATATTCAATGTCTTAGACCAAGTCCATAATGTTGGAGATAAAGATAGAGGCAACCTATGAGAAGAGCAAAATCTGTGTACATTCTTGCAACAGAAGATCACCAACAATACACCTAAAAGCAAATTCAACATGAGGACAATTGATATCAAATACATGAGCTAACCTGGAGAACTCATAAATTCCCATTTCCATTTACTCCCATTTTTGAGGGAAGATGAGGACTCAACAATTCTTCACCACAGGTTTCATGGCTAATGAGAAGACACAAACACAACACAAAAAGAGAACCCAAGCCAAGAAAGAAGAGTAATGGTGAAAAATAGGGGAGGTTAATGAATAAGAGGAAGTAAGATCATTAAGACACATGTGGGAGATCTCCATCTAGGACCAACTGGTGGTATAAAATGATTTCCATTTAAACAAAGAGCAAGTATAATTAAAAAGGTCGCATTGCAGCCAAGTTCCTGCTAGGTGTTGGCAGGGTGGTTTTGTCAAGGTTGCAAAGCTATATAGATTTTGTGAAGGAAGATCTTCACCTTGAAGTATCTATCTAGTATATCGTTTGCTCCTATTACACATAGAAATTGCATCTGAGATAGGTGTTGGCACCTAGCCTCAACTCTGAAAATAATTCTAAAAAAATGTCATGTCAAGGTTTAACATTGAACCATGAAATAAGGTGTTGAAAATTTAGTTCTACACAAACTAGCAATATCTATGCATATAGGATTCTCAAATTGGAAGAAAGATTATCAATATCGACAAATGACCACAACAGGTCAAGGGGGTTGAAAGTATTGTCACCCATAATTACATTAGGAGTACCCAAAGCATCTTGTAGTAAAACTATAGATAACCAAAGCATCAACAAAATGTGAATCCAAACATATTGAGGTTTTACAAGAGTAAAAGCAATAACCAAGTACAAACTACATGAGGTAATCTATAGTGAAAAACCCTTAATCTTCATCAATGCCACAAGGATATGTAGAGATACCACTAGCCATAAGTCTCCTATATAACTTGGCCTTCTCAAGCTCTGGGATCAAACACCAGATGTACTATGGATTAGGCCAAATCACATCAAGAGTCACCAAATAATCTTAGCTCTGCATACCCAACAAGAGAATCTACCCAGCCTAAGTGGGGAGTGGACTCAAAGAGTATAATAATATTTTCTATAGGCTAGCTAGGGCTATGCTTTACTTATTGCCCTAGCCATTCATAACATCAGTTGTCTTTTCTTTCCTTTTGTGGTGTCACTACCATTGATCTTTGATGCAAAGTTCTATGTGGAAGAACCTTGTATGTAAAATGTGGAAGAATAGATAATCTCCAAAGGAATTCCTTTAGTCTTTGGAATAGTGTTGAGATGGATGACCTGTATACCAATCTAGCTTAACAAAGGAGCATTAGTAAGGTTACTTAAAGATTATAAATTAAAGTTGTTTAGAATAGAATCATCCTAACTTAGCATTGACATGGTATCCTTCTTATCATTGAATTCTCTAAGAGGCTCTCCTTTAGCCATGTGTACAAAGAGAGAAGCATGGCATATACTGGGACAAGGATGATATCGAGGAGTTGGAAGGCATCTGATATGCTGTGTGCTTAGAGAAGACACAAATTAGATTGGGAGAAAGCTCAAATGAAGAATTATATATTTGTACATGAAAGAACAACTTATACTAAAATTGTTAGTGCTAACGAAACTATGATGATAAATATTGAAGAAACTAAAAAATGCCAGTATATAGCTGATTAAGACAACTGATTGAACACCACTTGGTAGATGAATCATATCTTAAAGAACATACAATATTTGGTGCTGCACCAAATCCCATATTGAAGAAAATAAAAAATGCCATTATACACCCAATTAAGACAACTGACTGAACAACACTTGGTAGATGAATCAATTTTGTCAAACTGATTGTCAACATTAGGATTATAAAGACCAGCATTGTTGTGAATGGTATATTCTAGTTAACTTTAAAACCCATATCAAAAATACAAATAAATTTATCTCCTCTATCAAAAATGACAAACACTAAAGCAAATCGAATGGAAAGCCAGTGGAAATTCAGATCCTAGAAAATGGAATTACCACATCCATAGCCATGTGAGTAGAATACATACAATGGATTATTGTTGTATGCAAAGGGATGCACTCGCCACCTCCTTCTACCAACATTAATAGATCATCTAGATCTATACAATTAAAGCTAAGCCTACATTACTATGGCTTATAGGTGTAACCTTTATTAAAAACTCATAAATGTGTGCCTAAAACTAAATAATGGGCTTATACAATTTATATGGGCTCAAATCCTAACAATCCAAATCCTATCAACCTTTAAAAGAGTAAAAGAATAAAAGGCTTGCGAGGGAAAATCCCCTAAGGAATCAATTTACAAAAAAATGAAAACCATAAAAAAAAATCCAAAACTAAAAAGACAAAGTATTGTTTTACATCAAACTATAGAGCTAATAGAGAACCCGCCATAGTCGATTTACATATACTAACATATTCGGTAAAAATCAGTAACACTGAGCCCCAAAAAAACTATTACACAACATTTAAATCTACGCTACAGTATATTAATAGTATATTAATGCAAGACAAACAGGCCATTGTACTATTGAACAAAGAGATGCATAGAATAAATATTAAAGAAACTAAAAAATGCCACTAACTGAACATTCCACATCTATCCAAGCATCTCAACAACTGTCTCTAAATAAGAAAGCACAACATATTAAAACCCTAAATATGCCAAGTCAATAGAATAGAAAAGAGCATTAACTCTGAGCTCAAAATTTATGCCTTCTCTTGCCTCATGAAAATCCCATGACTATTATGACATCTCGCAACTTAAACCTAGACAAATAACAGTTAATTAAATCTGCAGTTAGTTAACCTAGGAGCATGTTTCTATCTTGCACTACAGATTAATCCCAAGAAAAGCTGGTTCCTAATGATTAATCCTAGGAAAAGTTGCTTCATGATTCATGTGTAGTGGTGAGTTTAATCACTCGTTAAGGTCATCCCCTCGGCTATAGTTCCACCGCAGGAACTAGCTGTTAGTTTTATAGATTAGAAATGTAAACAAGCAAAAAATATGACATATAGAACAATGAACATAGTAATTTTGCCCTGGGAAAACCCTCCTACACAAGGGAGAAAAACTCAGCAAGATATCCTCTTATAAATCAGAATAATAAGTGCAATTTCCTTATACAATTTATGGTGACTATTTCCAATTGACTATGGTAGATATATAAAGAATTGTGTTATTGATTAATGCCTTTGAAATCTCTGATTTCCATCCTTTTATATTTGTTCGTCACTATGGGTGTGCCTCTTGGAATCATTGCCACCTTTTAGTCTAATTAGTTAGGATATGTTTTGGGCGCTCTTAATCATGCTTATTACATAGGCGCTACCTTTGACTTGTATCTCCCGTCACTACATAACATCAACACTCCCTCTTAGCTAGGGAGATATCTTTCTAGATACTCATGTCATGGAGTCTCTCAACATGACACTCACAATGGCTACACCCATTAGTGAGAAGAGGTTATCACGGAGTCTCTCAATGTGGTATCATCATGGAGTCACTCAACATGATGTCCATCATGGCTACTCCCATGAGTGGAAGGAAACAAGTGCACAAGTGCCCATCATGGAATCACTCAACGTGATGTCGTCACCTCATCGTGACGTTCACCATGGCTACTCCCAAAGGGTGAAAAGCACAAGTACAAGAAAATCATCACGGACTCTCTCACGTGATGTTGTCATGGAGTCACACACATGACATCCACCATGGCTACTCCTAGAGGGTGGAAACAAGGGCTTTCACCTCAAATCTCTCTCATAGAGAGAAATACATTAAAGAAAATCAGAAGATCACTAATACTGAGACTCTTTCTTAGCTAGGACCTCATTCTCCACAATACCAAGCTTGTCTCGAAAGTACACAAACTTTACTCTAGCAAGAGGCTTGGTGAGAATGTCTGTCATCTGCTCATCAGTGCTAATATACTTTAACTGGATTGCTTTCCTCAATACCATATCTCTGATATAGTGGTATCTGATCTCAACATGTTTAGTTATGTCATGAAACACTGGATTGATAGAAAGCTTCACATAACTTTGATTATCACAATGAATGATGATTGGATCCAACGATTTTCCAAACAATCCTACAAGGAGCTTATGAAGTCACACTGCTTCTTGAGCTGCCATACAAGCTGCAATATACTCGACCTCTGTGGTGATCAGTGCCACTGAAGACTACTTCCTGCTACACCAAGAGATCATTGCAGACCCCAAACTAAAACAACATCTGGAGGTGCTCTTCCAATCAGTGACACATCCTGCCCAATCAGAATCAGTATATCCGTGCAACTTTAACTCCACACCAGAAGAATATCTCAAGCCATACCCGACTGTGCCATGCAAGTATCTCAGGATATGCTTTGCTACAACTAGATGTATTTTCCTTGGCTCACACATGAACTGACTAAGTGCACTCACTACATAGCAAATATCTGGTCTAGTATTGACTAGATACATCAACGATCCAGTTAACTATCTGTACATAGAGGGATCCACTGGATCTGATCTAGTTGCAGCCTCCTTAAGCTTCTAAAAATTGGTTTCCATAGGTGTAGACATGGCTTTGCAATCCATCATACCAAATCTCTTCAAGATGTCAATTGTATACTTCCCTTGACTCAGAATGATCTCATTCGGCTTCTGCCATGCTTCTAGGCCAAGGAAGTAGTGCATGAGACCAAGATCCTTCATTTCAAATTTAGAAGCTAACTCTTTCTTGTATTTGATAATGAGGTGATCTTCTCCAGTAAGAATTAGATCATCAACCTATAGAACCAAGATCAATGCTTCGCCATCAATTACCTTGAAGTATAGGTTTGAATCAGCATCATTCTTGGAAAAGCCCAAGCTCATCAGGTATTGATCAATTCTTTCATACCAAGCACAAGGAGCCTGCTTAAGGCCGTACAAAGCCTTCTTCAGCCTACAAACATGAGACTCCTTCCCATAAACCTCAAAGCCATCAGGTTATTCAATATATACCTCTTCCTTGATCACACCATTAGAAATGTTGTCTTCACATTCATTTGGTGTATCTTCCATCCTTTAGATGCTGCAATAGCAATGATGGTCCTGATGGATGTATAACGAGCAACTGGAGAAAAGGTTTCCTCATAGTCTAGTCCCTCTTTCTGAGAGAATCCTCTAGCTACAAACCCAACCTTGTATTTCTCGATGCTCCCATCAGCCACATGCTTGATCTTGAATAGCCACTTAGAAGATACAACAGATTTACCTTCAGGTCTAGGTATGATGTCCCAAACATCATTATTGAGAATAGATTGATACTCTTTAGCCATAGCATCTCTCCATACTTTCTGTCTTGAAGCTTCCTCAACACTGGAAGGCTCAGATTCAATCATTTGACTCATCAATGCCACATAGTCTTGAAACTTCTGCGGTCTCTTACTTTCTCTGAATGTGCGTCTAGGCGCTGCTTACTTCTCAGCTTCTTGCATAGTTTGTCTAGCCCACAGAGGTCTCTTACAACCATTGACAATGTCTATAGGCCCATCAATAGGTTCCAAAGGCTCAACTAGATCATCATCTTCTTTAGGATTAGTAGCCTCCCTCTGAATCTCAGGAGTATGGTCAACTTCCATGCCCTGAGGAGATTCTTGATCTTCATTGTCTATCTCCATATGAGTGCCCTTAGATCTCTTAAATGCAACAACTTCTTCAAATGTAATATCCCTACTGATCTGTATTAGTTTTTTACCTGAAATGTAAACTCTGTAGGCTTTTGAAGACTCATTGTAGCCCACAAATATTCCCTTCTTGCCAGATGGTTCCAATTTTGTCCTTTTATCTTTAGACACATGAACATGCACGGGACAACCAAAGATTCTCAAATGACTTACTTCTAGTTTTACCCCTGTGAATGCTTCTTTGAGAGTCATGTTCTCCAAAATTTGGTGAGGGCTTCTATTCTGAACATACACAGTTGTCCTAGATGCTTCAGCCCAAAAGAAGGTTTGTAGATCTTGATCATGAATCATGGCTCTAGCTACTTCTACAATAGATCTGTTCTTCCTTTCTGCAACACCGTTTTGTTGTGGATTGTAGGGAACACACAACTCCCTCTTAATTCCTACCTCAACACAAAAGTTACAAAAATTTTCAGAGATGTATTCTCCTCCATTGTCAGATCTTAGTCCTCTTCCGGGATAAGTTCTCTACTTGAGCTTTAAATTCCTTGAATCTCTCAAGTACTTCCTCAGATTCTTTAGTCTTTAAGAAATAAATCCAAGTCTTTCTAGAGTGGTCATCAATAAAAATTACATAATACAAGAAACCACTCAAAGAAACAATAGACATTAGACCACATAAATTAGAATGAATAGGATCTATAATACATTTAGATCTACTTTCACTACTATGAAATGGACCTTTAGTATTCTTACCCAATGCGCAACCTCTGCAAGTGCCTTCATGCTCCTGGTTGAATTTAGGAAGGCCCGTGACCATCTTCTCCATGGTTGGTAGTGCTCGAAAGTGAAGGTGAGCAAGTCTTCTATGCCAAAGCTCACACGAACTTGATGAATCATGCAACAAGGCATGAAATGGATGAGTGCAAAGTCTATAAGGACACTCATGTCAAACTCCAATTACCCGAGTAGTCTTGATACTTGAATTCTTCGGCCATGCAAGAACTTTGCCTTTGGAGTATACAACTTGATATCCCTTGTCCTCCAAGGCTGAAATAGAGACAAGGTTCCACTTGATACCTGGAACAAATAGAACATCGCTCAACTATAAGGAAATACTGAAATCCAAGTGAAGAGAGGAGGTCCGAACACCTTTCATAGAATAACTTGCATCATCACCAATGATGATTCGAACACTAGAATCTCTTTCCACCAAATCAGATAGATGCTCTCTAAATATAGTGATGTGGTGAGAGGCACCAGTATCAATCAACTAGGTGTGAATGTCGATAAGCACATTGCTTGACAAGGTAGAATAGAATAGAAATTCACTTGTATCCTTCTGCGGGGAGATCTCACCCACGTTGGCAAATGAAGCCTGCTGCTTAGGTCTGGTTGGACAATCCTTAGCATAGTGACCAAACTTGTCACATCTAAAACATTGAATGCAAGAGAAGTCCTTCTTCTTCTTAAATACAAGAATACCATCTGATCCTTCATCTTTATTCCTCTTGAAGTACCCTTTCTTTCCTTCTTTTCCTTTCTTCTTCGAGGAATAAGTGGCAAGAACATGAATGTCTTCATTAGTAGAGTTTTGACCAATCCCTCTCGCAGCCAACCTTGATTCTTCTTGAATACAATCCACCCTCAACAGATCAAACATAGGAAGTTTTGATCTTGCATTAATTCCTTGAATGAATGACTCCCAAGATGGAGGAAGACCATTAAGAGCCAACATAATCAAATCCTTGTTATCAACAATATGCCCAATGGTAGAAATCTGATATCTCAACTCGGTGATCTTCATGAAGAATGTGATGATGGAATCTCCTTTCGCCATCTTGATGTGATGAAGCTGTTGCTTTAATGCAAGAGCTCGACTTGGGTTGTTGATCTCATACATCTCCTCTAAAGTCTTGAACATATCTCTTGCAATTTTCAACTTGAAGATTATTGGCACAATGTGATCTTTCACGGAATCAACCAACATCTTTTTTGCCTTAATGTCATTTCTCTTCCATTGAGGCTTCTCATTCTCATTGGTTGGTTCGAGAACTTCGCCCTCCACGAACTCAGCTAACTCATTTTCTTCCAAAGTGAGCATGACTCTAAACTTCCAAGATGTGAAGTTTGATGCTCCCTCAAGTCTATCTTCGACCTTGAGCCTGTTCACCATCTTGACAATAGATGCAATCAAGGATGAGAATAAGATAGGAGGGTAGCGCTGCTTGAATGAATCTGATCATGATCTTTCTTATACCCGCTCTGATACCATGTTAGTTTTATAGATCAGAAATGCAAACAAGTAGAAAATACAACATATAGAACAACGAACACAGTAATTTTGCCCTGGGAAAACCCTCCTACATGAGGGAAAAAAACTCAGCAAGATATCCTCTTATAAATTAGAATAATAAGTGCAGTTTCCTTATACAATTTATGGTGACTATTTCCAATTGACTGTGGTAGATATATAAAGAATTGTGTTATTGATTGATGCCTTTGAGATCTCCAATTGCCATCCTTTTATATTCGTCCACCACTATGGGATGTGCCTCTTGGAATCATTGCCACCTTTTAGTCTGATTAGTTAGGATATGTTTTGGGTGCTCTTAATCATGCTTATTACATAGGCACTACCTTTGACTTATATCTCCCGCCGCTACATAACATCAACACTAACAAGGTGTAAGGGAGTTGTTGGAGCTGACGTACAGTGTATTTAACTTTAATTCCCACAATTAAATATCCAAAATACTCATAATAGAAACTCAATCCAAAGCCCCTCAGAAAGATCTCACAATGGTTCTATACATGGTGGTGGAAAGTCCACTAATTTTATCCTATTAGGTAGCTGTGATGGGCTTCAGTTGTTTGATGTTTATATCACGTAAAAGATAAGAAAATACAAACTATTCACTAGAGGCAGAAATGTGTACACTGTTATACACACGGTAGAGGAAAGTCAAGTAATTCTATCCTCTTCTAGTATTTTAGTTTTTCATACAACTGAGTTAAATAACTATTTCATTCCATCCTATTAGGTAGCTGTTAAGCAAATCAACTCATATCATTATAACTTTGTAAGGGATTAAAAAATTAAAAAAGAACCATTCAAATGAATTTATACTGCCCATTATTGACAAATTCGTGTGATCCATCCGAACGATAATCTAACCACCATCATTTGAAAAAGTATCCCAAATTATTGGTTTAACAAGTCTGCGGAAACTGTAATCTTAGGATAAACAAATTTATTATTCCACTCATTCCCCTAATTTCCCTTATAAATACCTGCTTTTGGTATGCTCAAATCATATCAAGTTCTGATTTCCATTTATTTTATCATACAACATTCAGTGCCAATTGGAAATGAAAACTTCCAAAACAATGATCAAAGCTTCCTTGAGCTGCCTTTTATGGTTTTCCATAATCTTGGTCATTAATGCATCAGAACCAGATCCTCTGCAGGATTTCTGTGTGGCTGATATTACTCAAGCTAATGTAAAGGTGAATGGTTTTGTCTGCAAGGACCCAAAGTTAGTAGAGGCATCAAATTTCTTGTTTAGGGCACTAGCTAATCCAATCTCAACCAACAACAATTTTGGGTTCAATATCACCGCAGGTAATGTGGAAACTTTCCTAGGACTAAACACACTAGGCATATCAATGAACTGTGGGGAATTTGCCCCTAGGGGTTTGAATCCCCCTCAAGTTCACCCTCATGCTACTGAGATCATATTTGTAATGGAGGGTACTGTTTTGGTTGGTTTTATCAGCACAAAAAATGTGTTGTTCTCACAAAAGTTGGAGAAGGGAGATGTGTATGTCATTCCAAGGGGTTTAGTGCATTTTCAGCAGAATGTTGGGTCATCATATGCCACTACAATTACTGCTCTTAACAGCCAGCTGCCTGGCATTCAAGTGGTTGCATCTTCCCTCTTCAGAGCCAATCCTCTCATTCATCAAGATGTGTTGGCCAAGGCATTTAATGTCAATGACCAACAGATAAAGGAGTTAATTTCTGAACAAGGCTCTGTACCTACACCTGCACCTGCACCTGTAGGGTATTAATCCCTCATTGTTGCTCTAAATTTGTAGATCATTCTATTGAGAGAAGATGCCATCTTGTCTCCCTTAGCACTACTCTTATTCCATTTCATTTATTTTTTACTCCATTTGATTTCCTTCTTAATCAGGTGTTTTTAAGCTGCACTGAATAAATGCCTCATAGTCATCCTCTTTGAGGCTGAATTGAATTGAATTTAATACATCAATTATTTTGAATGATACTTATATTTTGTGTGTCAAAGTATGTTAAATGTATGTTAAAAGTCTTAATCATTAACATTATTGTAGTTATGGATGTTAATATTGCATAATTTAACTTAATATTTACCAATAAAGTTAACTCTTATCATCATCCAATATGTTATACAACCTACGGGCATGCTAGTTATTATAATTAAATTAATGCGTACCAAAGTTTCGATGCATCTCTACTTACGTGCAATTATAACTAAGAGCATTTCCATCCATCTTGTAGATATCTCAATGTATTTAAAAGATGTTTAAATATTAATCTGAAAATACTTATATTGGATTTGTGATATAGATTAAATAGGTATTTTGAGATTCATTACTCCACAATTTTTAGATAGATGTATTGAAGTTATCTATGCTAGTTTCTAAGTTTATATAGTTATATATACAATTAGACATAATCAATACTTTACATGTAAATGATCATCAATTTATGTCTATCCACTCACTCTCTCACAACCCTCCTTAGTTGCCATTGGAGTTACACTTACAAAAATAATTAGAATGAAATCATTTTAAATAATAATAAAAATGTTGTGAACAAGTTAATTTAAGACATATTTTATTAGTGAATGAAACACGGTTAAATTCATTTATTTATTTAGTATTTATATTACTAGTACATTTGAAATGTAGATACTATACAAACTTACAGTAAAATATAAAACAATTAAAATCATTCATATAAATTTTAGCATGTTTTCAATTGATAAGTTTAAGTTATGGATTACAATTTATAACATCAAGGAGAATCATATCTTGTTTTGGTATTCATTTTGTTTTGTTGGTTTCATAAGGTCTTAGAGACCATTTTCATGATGTAATAAGGCTATGATGCGATAAGGACTTTGTCCAAAGATCTATTGCTGTCATATAGCCATAAAAGGTAGTCATGTAAGTCTCCATGTTTGTAAGCCTTGTTAAGGCATGTTCAAAAAGCCTAAGGCATGTTCAAAGCCTGATTTACATTGTAAACACATTTGGAGGCTGTGTTAAGCCCAAACAAAGGTAATTAGTTGCTGCAGTTAAAAATAGAGAAGTTTGGAGAGGAAGTTCGATGGTTGGGCAGTTCCATCAACCCCAACCACTCTCAAACTACCTCAAGAGAATGTAGGAGGCTTCTTTTAAGCCTTCCAATGATCATTGTTGAAGGGGAAGACGTTGTAGTTGAAGAAATAACAATAAACAACAAGTTTGTTGCCTTTTCTGAGTTATTCGATGTTTCTAGCCGTACCTTACTCCTGTACGGACGTGTCATGGATTCAAGGTTGTTTGGAAATGTAGTATGATAGAGTAACTTTCAAACAAGATTGATTTGGGGTCTTGACATCAATTACAAAGAAATTTATAACTTTTCTCATCAGACTGCTCTTTAGGGACTATTTTTCTAAATTTGCATGTTGCTACAAGCTATACTACAGAAAGGTACAAGATTGTCATCATTTTCTCATATTTTGATTTGATGCTACGTTGATTTATCTGTCATTTGAATGTAGTTTGGCATCTTAACAATAACATTGAAGGGAGCTATAAGGTTTCATTCTAAACTTGGTTGTGAAACCCTCCTCTAGGGTTTTGATAGAAGAATATGCATTCCTCTGCCATTCCACTGATTTGATCCACTTGTGGTCAGTGGAATGGATGGTGGTAGGACTGTGCTAGCATGTTATGGTGGTTTTTTGGTAGAGAACTTGCAGAGGAGGAGTTTGCATTGAGAAACCTAACAAAACCATGTGTTAGGTGTAGTTTAAGAGCACATTGAAGGAACCATAGGTGCATTTTTGGGAACAGTAGAGAGTAGAAGTTTGAAACCCACAAAATCTTTTGTTTTAGAATGCATTCTAAGTGTTCAACCCTTGGTTGAGTTCTGGGCTTGCATTTGAAGGTAGCCTCTTTGTAATTTTGGCCTAATTGGGGCTTTAGGCCACTGACACGGGTTATTGGTTGAGATATTCCATCCAAAACAACCTATACCAAATTTGGAATATGTGATAGAGGGCCATAATGGGTATCTACTGATTGTCTAAGATCTAGGTTTGGAGGTAGGAGTCAAAATTTATTTGGACTGTTGTCATTTTAGAGGGCTACAAGCCATTTGGGGGTTTGTGAAGGAAGTACCAACCCTAAGTCTAATCTACCTTGGCCAATGGATGGAATGGGTCCCTAACATCCCAAACCAACATTTCCATGATGATCCTTGAGTTTCTTTTTGTTGTTCCCACTTTTGCATAAAGATCTTTGATTTTGGGCTTGTAGGTGTAGTAGAACCTTGTCTAGTTTGTCCATCTTCTCCTATCCAATTTGCCTCTACATCATAGTGGTATCAGAGGCATAAAAGGTTCCATTGTTGGTGGTATAAAGTCTAGTATATGTCAGCAAAGGAGAGTCAAGGAGAGGCTAGCAATATGCCTCCAAAGGGGATGACCACCGAAGTGGTCAAGAAGTTCAAGGAGATGGAAGAGAAGATCAAAAGTGTAGTCAAGGAAGCACTCCAAGCAGATTTGAAGGCATTGAGGATAGGAAAGAGGATAGATGAAGGTTCAGATGAAGAGGAAGAGAAAGAGGAAGAAGAAGAAGAGCAAGAAGAGGTAGAGGTACCGGCTGATCAAAAGCATTTCCTTGAAGCAATCAAGGCAATTGGCAAGGATTCTTCGGAGGCTCGGATGGAGATTCCCATGTTTAGTGGGAAGATGAATGCTGATGAAGTCATGGAGTGGATTGAGGCTCTAAACAACTACTTTGAATACAAAGAAATTCCTGAAAGTAACAGGGTTAAGTTTGCAAAAACTAAACTCAAAGGTGCTACCCTTACATGGTGGAATTACACCCAAGGAGAGAGGGTAAAGAATGGGAAGAGTATGATCTCTTCATGGAGCAGAATGTTGGAGAGGATCAAGTCCCAATTCCTTCCATCAGACTATGAGGTATAGATCTACAAGAGGATGCAAAATCTCAAGCAAAGAGATTTGGATGTGGCTACTTACACCGAGGAGTTTTAGAAATACACTCTTTGTTGTGGATACATGGAGGATGAAAAATCTAAGGTAGCAAGGTATCTAAATGGTTTGAGGTTCAAAATCCAAGATGAGATAAGTTTATTAACCCCTGAAATCATGGAGAAATGCTTTCAAGTAGCATTAAGGGCTGAAGAGAAGTTGAAGAGGAAAGGTGAGCAGCAAAGTAGAGGAAGAGGTGGCAAAAATTTCAGAGGTAGGGGCAGTTTTGGGGGCAGAAATCAGTCCCAAAGAAGCCAAGGGGAATCTAGTTCCCAAGAGCAAAGTGGAGAATTCGGTTCTAGAGGAGGCTTTAGGGGAAGAAGGCCTAATGGAAGAGGTAGATTTGGTGGACCAGGAAGAGGTCCTAATGTATTCATAGGAAGGTGCTACAATTGCAACCAAGTGGGACATCTAGCCTTCAAGTGTCCTGAAAAGCAAGCCTCAAGCTCTCATGGAGGAGAGAGAAGGAACCAATTGATCCAAGAGGAAGATTGCCAAAGTGTCAACTCTCCAATTGGAAGTGCAACCCCGGTCTATGAAGGAGAGAGTTTGATGATGAGAAAAACCATGTTGAAGGTGCCTCAAACAAAGAACCCTCTCAAAGGAAGATATTGTTTAGGACAACATGCAAGGCCTATGGTAAGATTTGCAAGGTAATTGTTGATTCAAGCTCAACTGAAAATTTGATTTCCATTGAAATGGTAGACAAAATGAAATTGAAAAGGCTTCCTCATATTAGTCCTTATAAAGTATCATGGTTGAATAAGGGGCAACAAGTTTTGGTAGATGAACAATCATTGGTTGAATTTGAGATAGGAGAATATAAGGAAAAAATTTTGTGTGACGTAATTCCTATGGATGCTTGTCATTTGCTATTAGGACGTCCATGGCAATATGATGTTCAATCACAATATGATGGTAAAACTAATTCTTTCATCATAACTAAGAATGGTAGAAAGTATAGAATGGATCTATTTCCTGATGAGCATGTAGAAAATAATGTTGGGTCAAGTGTCATGATTGTGAATGGTAAAGAGTTTCTAGATGCCCTTAAGGAGGAAGGAACCCAAGGGTATGCTCTGATTTTGAAGCCTAAAAATAGTCCTAATTTGCATGATCCTAGTAAGGAAGAAGTCCCTAATAAAGTGCAATAATTGCTAGAGAAGTATAAGGGGATTATGGTAGAAGAAATGCCTAATGAGTTGCCACCTATTAGGGACATAAGCCATCAAATTGACTTCATACTAGGATCTACTTTGCCAAACAAAACAGCCTACAAGATGACACCTTCACAAAATGAAGAGATTGCCAAGCAAGTGCAAGAATTGTTGGATAAGGGATTGGTAAGAAAGAGCCTTAGCCCATGTGCTGTCCCAACTGTGAGGCCTACACTTTTTCATTTCCATACATGTGACTATTTAGCTTACTATTGTTGGTATTTTTATATTTATGGGACTATTGTTCCTAGATTTTCAAACTATTAAACCTTATTATGTTAAAGGAAAACTAATTAGGTGATGTTAGTTAGATGTTTGCTTTAAGAAAAAATAAATTGGGTGATGTTATATAGATGTTTATTCTATTAGGAAAACCAATCGAGTTTAATATTTACATTACAGGAAAACTAATTGGGTGAGGTTAGATAGAAAATTTTCATGTGATTTCATTATGTTTATAAGAACTGTGGTATGCTTTAGAAATGCATGTATTAAATTTGCTTTGGCTATGATATGTATATGTGGAATTAACTTTGAGATTGAGTGTGTAGGTATTTCTAACAAAACCATAGATACAGGAGATTATTCCACAACTTATGTCATAATCCCTTGTGAAGCCGATCTAGTTCCATGAAGAACCAAGATCAACTCTGTGTTTGGTGCAATGTTGTAATGTTGTAATATTGTCTTGCATGAGGTTGAATGGGTTAGGTCTACCCTTTTGTAAAATTGAATTATGATTTGTGTCGTAAGAATTGTATTTGAATTTTATTTATTTAATTTAAATTTTTGAGATCCTTTTCTTATGTCTTAACTTGACCCTGGGTGTCCTAACTAAGTTTAAATTGACCCTAGGTTATACCCCATGGGTCTAGGGTCACTTTTGACTTGGGTAACCCTTAGTTAACCTCTGTATGGTCACCTTAACTTCACAGTAAAGTTAAGTGACGAATTTGGAGGCATGGGAAGGTTAGGATGAGTGGGATCAACACTCAAGCCCATCCTTTCTTCATTTCCAAGGCTTGAAATGACTCCATGGTCCATCAATAATGGAGGGGCTTATCTTCTTGTTCCCTCACTTTTGGTGAGAGTCCCCATGAAGTGGTGTGGTCCTTCATGGGTGGGGATATATTTTTTTTAATTCCACTTGGGATAGTGGAAAAAGGAGTGGGGTTATTTAAATATTACAATCTTAAAAAAATTCATAAATATTACAATCTTTAATTCATTTTTTGTCCTCACATATGAATTTAAAATTCACAAATAATGAGAGCCCTTAATGTCATAATCCACTCTTCCCAAAAAAATAAATTTTTAATTCATCCACTATGAATTTAAAATTCACAAATAATGAGAGCCCTTAATGTCATAATCCACTCTTCCCAAAAAAATAAATTTTTAATTCATCCACTATGAATTTAAAATTCACAAATAATGAGAGCCCTTGATGTCATAATCCACTCTTCCCAAAAAAATAAATTTTTAATTCATCCACTATGAATTTAAAATTCACAAATAATGAAAGCCCTTGATGTCATAATCCACTCTTCCCAAAAAAATAAATTTTTAATTCATCCACTATGAATTTAAAATTCACAAATAATGTGAGCCCTTGATCTCAACTCTTGATCCTCACCTTCCACTCCCTTTTCAAAAAATCTATAAATAAGACCCTTCTCTAAGCAATTAAGGAGACTGGATTTTTGTAGCAGAGCTCGATTCTTGCAGGGGAACTTCATTCTTGCAGGGTGACTTCATTCTTGCATTCTTATCATGCCTAATTTCCTCTAGGAAATCTTCTTCTGGCATCCTCATAATGCCCAATTCCTTCTCTATTCTCCTCTTCATAGCCTCATAATGCCGAAATTATTCTAGCCATCCTATATCCTCTATTCATTATCCCTTGCTTGTGATCATAGAGAGATTGTTTTTTTTAGAAAGAGAGATTGGGAGAAGAGACTAAGTGTGGAGCTCTTCATCAACTTCATCCATTAAAGGGCTTTTTAAGGTTGGATTTCATGGCTTTTCCTTTGTATTTCTATTTGTTGCAAGAAGGATGTGCGAAAATTATTTATTTGGATTTCATGGCTTTTCCTATGTATTTCTATTTGTTGCATGAAAGATGTGCGAAAATTATTTATTTGTTGCATGAAGGATGTGTGAAAATTATTTATTTTGTTTGTGTTGTAAATTTTGTTATTGTGGGAAAATTTTATTGGGTTGTTGACAAAGCTTCTTCCACTTGGAAGAAATGCTCATCAACTGTGGGGTGTTGACAAAGCGTCTTCCACTTGGGAGAAATGCTCATCAAGTGTGGGGTAAGGGAGGAGTGATCCTCCTCGAGTACATGCCTTGTTTCTTTTGAGATGTTGAAAGTCTTGAGGGCATTTGTGTGAATTTGAGAAAATTTGTTATATGGCTTGAGAGCCAAATATGATATTTCTTGAAATCTGATGATCTTGTTTGGCTTGAGGCCATGAGAAAAATTGTGTTGAATTATTGTGAAGGGTGGTACTCTAGAGTTGAGTGTGTCCACTCTCTTACCCCTCTGTAAACTCACCTTTGTTGAGTTTTTGTGTTGTGTAAATATCCATGGGTGTATGTGTGTTTCGGTGTGTTGTTCTTTTTTTACCTGTTGTGAAGTGGATTCAGATTCCCTAGGTGTGTGGATAATCTCCCTAGCTCAGGGGTGACCCTCATGCGGGTCTACGGTAGGGAGGAGAGCAGCTTGTGTGGTGTTTCTTCCCTTGTGTGTTATGCAGGTATTCTTGGAGCTATTTGTGAAGTTTGGAGAAGTTTCTCGTGTTGGGAAAATATTTTATTTTCCTTTACTCTTAAGGATTAGTGACTGCATCCTGGTTGATTTGTCAAAAGGAGAATGTTATCTCTCTATTGTTGTATAAATTAGTATTTTGAAGTTGGGAAGAAATCCTCTATTTTTGGGTTGATGTTTGTATTTCTATTGTTCATTAAGTTTACCATTTTAAAATGAGGAAAGGAAGAGAAAATTTGTTTTTAAAAGGATATTAGACTCGTCTAGTTCCTTCTTCTTCTACTTGCAAAGTTGTGAGTTAGTTGATGTTTTAATTAAATTTGTAAATGTATTATTTATGTGCAAGCTTAGTAGAAATATTAGTTTTAAATTTTGTTATAAGTCAAGTTATAATTTTGCTACCATGAAAGAAATGAAATTTGGGTTGCAGTATTGCTTTTGAAATTACCGCCACCTTGAGGGTCTCTTCCTAGGATGGGGACCATTTTACTATTCACTTTTCACTATTTACTATTCACTTTTCACTATTTACTCTTCACTAATCACTATTCATTTTTACTATTCACTATTTATTTTTAGTATTCACTTTTCACTATTCATTGAAGGCAAACTATATGTAGTTTAAAACATTTGACTTAAAATAGAAATTTTAATCGAGGAAAGTGGGATTAATTTATGCATAATGTATAATACAAATTGAATAGATGTTTAAACTCAGAGTTGTAATTCAGAAATACATTATTTATACAATTACAATTTAAAAAGAGCATAGGTAAATATATTTTAATTTTAAGGAAGAGTTTCTCGGAAGTTTTTACAATTATCCTAAATTAAATGATAGGAAAATGAAGAGGAAAGTATGATCCCTTCATTTACAAAGGACACTGAAAATAAACGCAAACAAGCCATCACAGGCATTCCATGAGTGGCTATTTTAAACTCAACTGTAGATTTAGAGAATAAATGTCCAATTAAAAAAAAAAGAGAAAGAGAAAGAACTACTAACCTTGGAAAACAAAGAGGAGAAAATGCACGGCATTTCTGAATAGGGCTAAGAGAACTAAGTAAGTTTAACCTACCGTTAATCCTGTTTAGGAATAGGTTGAGTATTAAAATTAATTCAAACGTTGAACTAAAACCTAGAACGGAACCCTAGGGGGACTGAGTCAAGTGAAGTTAACCAACCCTGTGTAAGTGATCTAGTTTACCAAGAAATTAAGAATAATGTAAAGGATGTAGTGTTATTGTTGTTCGATAAAGAACGTGAAGAAAAAAAATAGGATAACATAAAAAGATCTTGCACAACGGGAAGGGAAATAAGATAGAAATACAATCAAAATTAAATTTTAGAGAAACGGTACAATGAATGTGATAGAAATACAATCAAAACTAAATTCCAAGAAAAGGAAGACGGGGAAAATGAATGGGCTTGGTTGAAAATGCTAAGTCTGAAGGAGGAGCAATTAATGTTAAATTCCAGAAAATGGAAAGAAGAATCAGATGATCGTGCTTTGCTGAAAAATGATCTATCACCTAAAACAATTGTTGTTCAAATATAATTCATGAGATTAATCTAAGTCAGGAAACCACGCGTTTCCTTGCATAGGGTGTGCGCACATGTATTTGGTACGCCGCCGACAACTGTATTAATTTCACCTTAAGCGTATGTCACCGAGCACGCCTACGCGTGCAAGGGGATTTCTAGGGAAGAGTGGGAAAATTTTTGGTATTTCGTGTCATGACCACATGGTGCATGTGGACATAACACGTGTGATGTGTGTTGTGACCGCATGGGAAATGTGGGCATGACATTTGGTATCAGAGCCAAGTTTAAACACTGGGCATAATTGGGCACGTTGTTATTCCGCAATGTTGATTAATTAGAGTCTACCATGTTTTGTAGGATGCCTCCCTGACGTGCTCGACGAGCGCAATCGCGCAACATGGCATCCGTTGAGGTGCATAGTGATTCCTCAGCTGAGGGACAAGGACCTACAGTTATCGCAGATCCACCCGTACCACAGGCACCACCTGAACCACAGGCACCACCCATACCACAGGCACCACCTAAACCACAAGCACCACCCATGCCACAGGCACCACCAGTAATTGACCTAGGCCCACAGATTCTTCAGACACTGGAGGCTTTGTTAGAGCGGTTACTACCAGCTATTCCAAAGCCACGTAATGAGCCTCGCGTTGATCCACGAGAAGAGCCATGTAATGAGCCACGTGTGGAATCACGTGCTGAGCCATAGGTGGAACCCTGCATAGATCCATTAGAGGTGCCACGCATGGAGCCTTTCGTTGAGATTCCTAACACTACAGTAGAAGAGGTAGGGTCAGCCTACCGTGCACAGAGTAGGAGTCCTCTGAGACACTCGAGACGAGATGAGACCAGGAGGGTAGGATAGGTATACCATGGACCGTATGAGTATGGATTAGATGAGCTGGTTATAGGGCTCAGAGACAGAGGAGATCCCATTAGAGATCTGCTTAGGCTCAACCCACCTACTTTCACAGGAGCTACCGAGGAAGCTGTCGCCGAGGCTTGGTTGATTAGTCTGGATAGGTGTTTCACCTTGCAACCTTACGGGAGCAACATGAAAGCACGAGTGGCAGTGCATCTCCTAAGAGATACAGCAGCTACCTGGTGGCGCACTGAGGAGTGCAAGCACCGACTATCCCTAGAAACACTCACTTGGGATATCTTCATAGAGCGCTTTAATGCGCGATATTTGTCAAAGCATTATAGATAGCGCAAGATTGATGAGTTCCATGAGTTATAGTAGAGAGGACTCACTGTTGCTCAATATGAGAGCCGGTTCATAGAGCTTTCTCATTATGCGGAGTACCTCCAGGACGAGAAACTCTTGGTACACAAATTCATCAGTGGCCTGAATCACGGGATAGAAGGACCAGTACGTATGGCAGATCCCTAGACCATGAGTGAGACTGTTGAAAAGGCTCTTATTGCATAGGAAATTCAGGGACGAGGGCAGAATTCATGCCTGCAGTATCAAGATTGTAATCCCCAACAACAACAGAATTTCTACAGACCACAATTTACACCACAGAGAGGAGGGTTTAATTCATCATCATTACCTCCTAGGCCTCCATAGCAGCATTAGCAAAAATCTGGGCCCCAACAGAGGGTTCAGAGGGGACAGAACCGTGGATGGCAGCAGCGGGGCCAGCATAGAGACCAGAGATAGCAGGGATCTTCTGCAGAACCCGCAAGGTCTCAACAATCAAACAGAGGTTCACAGGGGTCCATTAATGAAATAGTGGAGGATAGGGTACATATTGAAGAGTCTTGGAGAGTTGGGCAATGTGTTCGAAAGATTCTTCATTAGTATCCTCGTCAATGATCTCCATAATAGGAAAATCTTGGTTACGTCACTAAGAATAAATTCTAAATCTGAGGACACCCACTCGGTTGATCCATACCCAAGTCCTTGATATCCATGTCTTTTTTTTGCAATAAAATGTTCTATGGTACCTTGTTCATGTAGCCGAAGTCCACCTTGTCCTTTGTACCCCATATTTTGGACAATTCAAAGTCCTTTAGCATATTTCTTTATACAACCATTTGGAGACATCTTCTTCAATTGATTCTTTGTCTAAAATTTCCCAACGTTTTGTATTTGATGACCATAGTTGATACTGAGCCTGAGAATTGAGGTTTGCCATGTGATTGTGGAGAGAGGAATTTGGCCTATGTAGAAGGATTCTTGTAGGTTGTACTCTCCACACTCCTTGCCTTTGATTTGGACCTTGATCTTGGGAATTGGATTTTTTGAGGTAGATGGTAATGAAAGTGAGGATGGGTCTATATAGGATGATGGTGAGGATGCAATATAATTGTTAGGACAAAGGTTGGAATTTTGTCCTTCCATCATCCTACAATATTCAAATGGGCAGGGGTCAACGAAAATGGTAACTTTAGAGCCATCATAGGGAAATTTTATGCATTGATGGTATGTTGAAGGGACAGCCTGCATGGCATGGATCCATGGACATCCTAGGAGGATATTGTAGGGAAGATCAAGGTACAAAACTTGGCAAGGAGTTTCTATTATTAAAGGACCAACTTAAATTGGTAATTTTATGATATCCTCAGACTCGCGTTTAGCATCATCATAGCCTTTGATAGTAGTGTTTTTCAATGAGTCCATGACATCGTCAGAATATCCAAACTATCTTATTAATTTCAAAGTACAATGATTGAGGTCTGATCCACCATATATAAGGGCTCTCTTTATTTTATGCTTATGAATGGGTACCTCTAAATGAAGAGTGATGTTATGTGAAGGACTATTTGAAGGGAGGTTCTTTTCAGTGAATACGAGATGATGGGGCGAGGATAAGTGTCCTACCATGGAGTGAAATTAATTGTTATTGATATTATTTAGAACACGTGACTCTTGAAGTACCTTATCAAGGATTTCTTTATGTGTAGGGGAAATACGAAGGAGCTCAAGGATGGATATTTGTGTAGGGATTTTATTCAATTGATCAAGAATGCTATATTGATATGATGGTTGCGAATTGGATGGGGCTCCTTGAAGGATTATTCAGCCTCGACATGTGGTCACAACACAATCAGATGTTTTTGGTACAATGGTGATAGTGGCAATTTGAGAATGGGAATCTTCAATATGACCTATGATGGAGTCATAGGAAGTAGAGGAATTTACATTATTTTAATTGTTGGTTTTACCATGGGTTGGAAAGGCATCTTGATATCTACCCAAATCTGCATTGGTTGTCTTTTGAGGCCATGCTTCTATCACAATGTCTCCTTGGTCTATGAGGTCTTGGATGCAATTTTTGAGCCACATACAATTTGATGTTTTACATCTGTTTACCCTATGATACGAGCACAATTTTCTTTCTCATTGAACTATGGGGGTTTAAATTGGTTTTCTTCATGTTGTCTTATAGTGGGTAGTTTTATGAGATTTGATTGCATCAATTTGCGTAAGGTAGATTTAATGGGTTCAACTTAGGGTGTGAATCTTCATCAAGTTGTAGATGTTTGTTTAGATGTTCCCTTAGGGATGGTAATGTTGTTATTTGTTTGTTGTGGGAATGAAGGTGTGGTAGTGTGCGGGTTTTGAATGTGTTTGACATCAATTACACCATCATTCACAACATTTTTATTCCTCACCCAAAAAGGAGGTTTGTCATTAGTTTGGTTGTTGTTGTTGTCTTTGTAAATCTTGAGAAAACCTTTAGCTATGAGGGATTTCTCAATAGTGACACCTTTGTGTATGATTTCTTCAAACGTATTCGCACATTGAATTTGCAAGTAAAAACCCATCTCTTGATTTAAGTTCTAAACATATATGTTTACAAGTTGTTTCTTAGGGATGAGATAAGAGAATTTACTAGCAAGATTCCTCCAATGTTGAAGGAAAGAGGAGAAAGATTCCCCATTCCTCTTATTGGTATTGCAAAGGTCTATCATATATACCTCATGTCGATGTTATATGAAAAGTGTGCAATGAATTTCTTGGCAATTTCTTGAAATGTCTTAATTCCATGAGGTAAATGGGAGAACCATTTGATAGCTTAGCCTCCTAGACTACGGGGGAAGAGTTGCATGAGATAGGTATCATTATAAGAGACTTTCATACAATCTATATAAAATTCTTTTATATAGTCCCTAGGATCACCTTTCTCTTTATATTTGTCAAACTTAGGTATATCAAAGTTATGTGGAATGGGGATCATGACCAAGGATCTACCAAAAGGATAGGGACATATTTCTTCAAAACAGTATTTCTTCTTGGGATGTCCCATCTCCATATCTTGTACCTTCTTCCTCAATTCTTCGACTTCATGGGAAAGATTAGTGAGAGAAGGTGGATTTGGATTGGTATTTGGAGGTTGTTGATTGATCAATTGTTGGAAGAAGGAATTTTGTTGTTGTGATGTGGTGGGATTGGTAGTTTGGAAAGGATGGGAATTAAAAGGTTGATTGGAGATTTGAGTGTTGATGTATAAGGATGAGGTGGAGATTTGAGAAATTTGGGGATGAATGAAGGATATTGATGTTGAGTATTGGGAAGTTTGAGGATTTAGTGGTGGAATTGTGATTGCAACTTGGGGGATTGGAACCAACATTTGTTTTTTACTCTAAGGTTGTGTGACATAAGTTGGAATTGAAGGTTGTGATACATTAGTATGAATGGGTTTACTAATGCTTGCATTGATGCGAAGATAAGATGGAGGATTAATCATGGGAAGTTGTGATGTCAATGGAGGATATTGGGGATGATATGCAAATGGATCTTGTGGGTTAAGATTGGAAATATCATAGTCCAAGGGTAGTTGAGCTCCACGTTTAGCCAACATGAGAAAGTATTTGTCAGGATTAGCTACAAGCATTCGATGCATAAGTTCTATGCATTCATCATCTTGTGAAAATTCTTGTAGGAATGGGGAAATGTCTTGATGATCTTGAGAACCTTGGCCTAAGATATGTGCATTTGGTGATCATAGTTGAGAATTTTCTTTATAGTCACTTGGGATAAAGATGTGGGTCGGCATCCCAACTTCCATATGAGGGATAGGTTTCTTGGTAAGGTCTATTTGAATTTTGGACTCCTTAAGCTTTCTTGCTTGTGCCATCGTGAGTGGCATGCAAAGAAAGGACTTAGGTAAAAGAAATGAGATGAAAAGATATGCTAATTCTTGGAAAAGAAAATGAGATTATGATTCTGAGTTGGGGTACTCCAAATTTAGAATTTGGTATTTTGGGGATGATGTTTGGAATGAGGAATCAAAAATGGCCTCAGGTACAAATCTAGATCTTTTGATTGATGATAAATGATGATACTTTTCACTACTTAGGAGAGATAAATACCTAAGCAATAAAATGGTAAGGATTCTCCATTTCCTACTTGAAGTACACAAGATCTCAAGCAAAATAAGGAGTAAGGATTTTACTAACTTCCTAAGCTTTTTAGTCCAAAGGATTAACTTAACACTACTTGAGGATGATGAGCTCTCAAGTGAAATGCCAAGCTAAGGATGAAAAGATAAAAAGATCTTGATTTAACAAGTTGGATTTTGGATTCAAGGATGATTTGGGATGTAGATTGATAAGATCAATATGGATGATGAGATCAAAGTCTCAAAGTCTTTGGGAATCAAATCCACGTCTATGAGTAAAATTGTCGGATGGTGAAATTGATTGATGGGTGAAATAAAGCTTGGAAAATGGTATGATATGGAGAAATTCTGTATATGGAATAATGGCTTTAGAATGAGGAAGAGGTTGATAGATCCCAAGTGTATTTTGTAAACTCCTAAATAGTTTGACCAAATGCTACAAGTTTTCCAAAGGCTAATTTGGTGGAAATCTGAGAAATGTTTGGATCAAGAGATTACTGCAATCAGGTAACACAATGGCTGACACAACTTTCAAGGTATAAAATGATGCAAAAGGTTCTAGACCTTCGTGGCTACAAGTGGCTATTAAAAGGTATTTCACAAGAAAAACAGGCCAATCACTTGAGAACATTACTAGATACTATTCAGGGAGGAGTGATTTCGTAATGTGGGCCCAAATAATGAAATACCTATCCATGTTCTTACCTAACTAAGAACACTTCACCTTGAGTGGATAGCTAGGGATAAAGGCGTTGGACCCAATACCCCTTTGCTTGGAGGCTTTTATGCCTTACCCAAATAAGACTTCTATCTCTATTTCAAGGAGGTACAATGGTAGCTTCAAGGGGCAATCTGTATCCCTTGCACCACACTAGAAAATGGTTGAAAGGTCTTATCTAGGTTCTTACAAGCTTGCTAGGGGAGTCCTCAATATACGCAAGGTACTACGAGGCACATGTCTATGAACACTAGTCTATTGAAAGCATGTGACATAAGCGATTAAGTGAATGTCACTTCACCTTGTGTTCGGAATCACTTGGGGCTCCAAGGTTGTGCCATAAGTATGTGACTAGATTGAGGTACAACTTTTGCTCCCCCAACTTTGATATACCCCACTAGAACATGTAGTTGAGGTCATCCCTAGGGGTGATAAAATCCCTTAGCGGGTCTCCTAATGGGAAAGATAGATACTAATTACTTTTGATCCCCAGGTTCATAGTAGGCACATTGGGAGAGTGTATGCAAGTTAGCACCACCTTAGGATTTAATCTAAACATGAAAAAGGAAGTGTAAGATTTTTAATCTCCAAGGTCATGCGAAATGCATGGAGAGAGCATACGTCTTTACAAATGCCACAAGCACAAAAAAAAAATCATTAACCAACTAATCTAGTTTAGATGCCTAATTTAGTGAAAAAAAGTGCCTTCAACAATCGATCCTACAAGACAATGCATTAGTAGTTTTTTTTGTTTTGTTTGTAAACTTTGACAAGCACTGAAAAATGTTAGCAGTTTGCAAAAAAGTTTGGTCTTCATCAAACGAGTTCACCCTGTGACCAAAGAGTTAGTCGCAAAAAGATATGCAACCTTATGACTAAAAGACTAATAAAATGCCAAAAATAATGACTAACTAAAGGAAAGAAACTCTAAATCCTCATCTTCTGCTGCTATAGAATCTGATTGCTTACCCATGTTGGGAAATGAGGTGTCTCAACCTTGCATATTTCTCATAGCATTATTTGTATTTAATATTTTCCCACGGTCAATTATTGTTTTTATTTAGTTCCACAATAATGAAGGGGCGTTTGAATTCTTAATTAGCACTTTTGCCACATGTTGGTGCCTTGTAAATTAAAAATTAGTTGTCAAAAGATTCCCACATGATAGTATATCATGGAAGGACTATTTTTAGCGATATTATGATAGATTTTATGACAACTATAAGGGTTAAAAATAGGGGAGAACATTTTGGACGTGAGAGCTTATTTTTAGACTAGAATCTTGGCTGAGAATTTAAGCACATGGTTTTGTAAAACCACATAATGGTTTCTTGGTTGTGAGAAGTCTATAAATTGGAGGCTTAAGGAGAAGTTTGTGTGAGAAGAGTTATATGTAGGGTTATGTTGTTGGTTTTTCCTCTAGAAGAGCAAGATGTAAATCTCCATGTTAAGGCTTTGAGCCTACAAGTGTATTGTAACATGTTTGTTGTTGCAGATTAATACATTGGTTCAATGCTTTGGAGAGTGGGGTTTTTTACCCGAAAGGGTTTTCCCCACATATATTGGTGTCTCTTCTCTTCTATCTATCTTTCATCTCTTCTTCTTCTTTTCATGTTCTTAAAGTGTTAATTTATATGCCGTTATGCCACTAAAATTTATTTAGATCTGTAAGCTACATTATCTTTCCTCTAAGGGTTAATGTGATTGGAAATCAACTAACGTTTGTTTCCACTTTAAGGGCATAGTAGTATCTTCTTGCATCAAGCTATTGAATATATGTTTAAGTAAAATATAGGATGTTGTAAGGTGCATGCTGGGTTCTCTTTTCCCTTTTAGTTGGTATCAGAGCTACGGTGATTCCATGGTTACATGAGATTGCATGTGTTGGTTCCATGGTGTTTAAAGGTTCTGAGTATTTCTTCTGTTGTGATTTCTTATCTTGGAAACCTTCAAGGAATCTGTAGGAAGGAATTGGATGATTATTAATCCTTGTTTGAGTGGAAGTCTTGCAGTTGATCTTGTTTTCATGGTACAGTAGGCATTTGAAGGATGGAAAAGATGGAGTATAATGGAGTTGATCATGTGGTTACATTTAATATGATATTGATCTAGAGCTCCTATTTGATAGTATGTAATAACCCTCATGCATGGTGGTTATATTCTTTCATTCTATGGTCATTTGCAGCAAAGTATTCATGTTGGGTGTTTGTTCTTGGATCCCTGATCACATGGAGACACTTGGGTTGTCATGACTATGGTTTGGTGTGCTTATGTTGGGTGCTCAGTTTTAGTCCCTGGCATCGGAAGGCATTATTTTGTTAACCTCGAATGCATGTACGCTGTGGAGTTGATCATTGGATGATCTGAAAGCTTCTAGAACAGCCTAGCTCCTCTGTATGCTTGTACATGGTGGTGGTTGTGGAGTTGGCCTAGAAGTGGGCCTAGAGTTCCTAGACCTCTTCTTCCTTTTGGTTGGTTGTACTTGTATGTCTCAGTTTCATATTGATTTGATCTAAGGGTTTTGTAGATTTTCTGTTCAAAATCTATGGTTATACTTATCTGTGTTATTCCATTGTTCTAGTATAGTTGTTATTGGTGGTTTTTAGACTTGTGGGTCTTCCAGATGATAAGTGGATATGGATTTGCATGTATGTTAGTGACATGGTGGTTTTGAAGGTTTTACATGGTTAATCAAAACTTGTGGTTTTGTAGATCTGCAGACAAACTATTTTTCAGATTATGATTCCTTGGGGGTGTTTCTAGATGTAAGATAGTTGCAAGTTTGCATGTATGCTTCATGCATGGTGTGAGGAGGTTTGCAGCTTTCTCAGTGTGGAGATGTTGGTATGTGATTAGTCGATCATCATTTCTATGTACAGTATATGCTTGATGGGTTTCTTGACTATGGTTATTCATATGTGGACTTGTTTGGCAAATCGAATCTAGTGATGATTTGGTGTTTGAGTCTTGAAGTCTACAGGTTGTCTTCTTTGATATCTTAGTTTGTAGGTTACTAATGTAATGATGAGTTTGTATGTTACATTTGTTTTGGATCTTTGAGTTATGTAGTTTGTGGATTTGCTACCCATTAGCTACAGTGGGATGACTCAAATGTTGACTGTCTTTATCCATGAGATTGATTCAGTGCTTATGCAGAATTTATTAGTTGGCCTTGTCTATGGTCATTTGTGCATTAGTATGTTGCATTGGGATAAGAGGATGGATGATTAGAGTGCCTGAATAGTTAGTTATTGTGACTTGTAGCATGTTTATCACTATGTCATGGATAACTTGGTTACATAGTTTAGTGTGAGCTTTTGATAGTGATGGTTTTACTTTCTTGACTTACAGATCTTGGTTCTACTTTATTCTTTTGTATTGCTAGTATTGTTGGAAAGAGACACTGTGTGGCTTCATAAGTGTTTTCATTGATGGAAACAAAGTCTATCCCACACATCTGCAGTACATAGTATGCCTATACCGGAAGCCAGATTGAAGATTGTTTTGGTCCGGTGAACAAGAATAGAGTATGTAACAAGGTCCGACAATCAGGTCTGGATCTCTCAGATGGTGTAACTCAGTAAGTTGTGGACTTGAACAAGTCAAGAGGGGTATCATGACTACTGTATTCTAAATATTTAGCCTCTGATGATAAAGCAAGAAAAAGATATGAGTATTTGAGTGTTGGGTTCCAGCCAAGCAGAGTAGACAGAGGAAGAACTGATTGGTAGAGTATCAGACTTAAATCCAAATGAGTAAAAGGTGTTGATCAAGTAATTTGTGGGATTATACGTTGTTGGCTGACATGATTAATGACTTCTATGCCTATGTTTTTGATAAGCATCACAAATCAAGCATGGATTTAGCCGACAGATTAATAACTTGCAGTGTTCTTGTTACTAACTAGAATGTTGATAAAAATCCTAGATGCAGATATAGATACTAGATAGATTTCAGCATGTAAGAGTGTACGTGAACAAGTAATGAAATAAAGTGTGAAGAAAAATAGGGAGAAGTGTGAGAATAGCAATTCAAGTCTGGTATGTGATAGAACAACAACATTAAATAGAGGAAGAATGAAGTGCATCAGATCAGTATATTGTGCCTAAACCGGAACTGAACTCCTGCATTTGTAGATGCCTCTCATCAGTTCAAACACTTGATTACCTTCTATAAGATTTGTAGATAGTGAGTCTCTTGTAGGTAGTGTGCCTTTTGTGAGCAGTGTGCTCAGGTAGTGAGCCCTAATTGGCAAGTGTCATTTTTGTACTCCTTATTCTTTTAACAGAGAATACAATCTTGCGTTAGTCACCCCATGGTTTTGCCCTTAACAGGGTTTCCACATAAAAATCCTTGTGTTATGTGTGTTGATTTTATTTCTATTCTTCTGATTACATATGCTTTCATGTTTTGATACAACATTGAATATTAAGATAAAAAAAAGAAAAGAAAGTCAAGGTAATTTTGGGATAACTAATTCACCACCCCTCTTAGTTATCTACCTTGTTTCCAACAATTGGTATCAGAGCCAAGTTCCTCTGAACAAAGCCTAACATCTTGAGGAAGATCTAGGAATCTCAATGGATGCATATGGTATGAAGGAACAACTTTAGTCTGCCCTAGATGATCTTGAACAGTCCCACTCTGAAGTCAATAATTTGAGAGAAAGACTCAAACAAGCTGATGAATTCATAAATGAGCTAAAAGAAAAACTTAGTATTTCTGTGAAAAAGAGAAAGGAACTACTTCAAAAATTAGCCAATCAGAGTGAAGTCAATGACACTAATGAAGATTTGAATGAGAAAAATAAGCTATGTGAGAAGCTGTCAAAAGAAGTCATTATGGTAAGGGATGAAATGGAATCAGGGGTTATGAGGTTCACTCAAGAAATTGAAGAAAAAAAAAAGATTGAAGATAATCTAAAATAATCCCTCAAAGAGAAAATAGAGGACTGCCACAAAATGGATAGAATAATCAGGCATCTTGAATCTAATCTTGAAGAAGCTAGAGACAATGAAGAACAACTCGAGAATCAGATAGACACTCTTAAACAAGATCTTCAAATAGAAAATGAATACAAAGAGAAATTCAAGATAAGCTCAACCCAATTTGAAGTTCTTCTTGAAAGCTAAAAGAGGGTAGATGATAAGCGTGGCTTGGGATATGAGAAAGGTGAAAGCTCCAGATCTTGTCAAAAGAACTTTGGATGAGGAAATCAAAGAAACAGGCCTAGAAGAGCTCCAGTAAGGCAACCAAATGCCCAAAGATATCCATCCTTCAATGGATACTACTTCAATTGCAACAATTTTGGTCATAGAGCAACCCAGTGCAGGAGGAGAATGAATCAGAATAATCCATCCTTCTCCAAACAATGTTTTAATTGCAAAAGGTATGGTCACAAATCTCATGAATGCAGAAATATGCAAATAAATAATTCATTCAATGGTAGATGCTTTGCATGCAATAGAATGGGACATATGGCTAATCAATGCAAATCAAGAGGATATCAATCAAATAAGCAAAGAGATTTTGTATGTTACAATTGCAATAGATTTGGTCATATTGCCAAATTCTGCAGAAGTAGAAATTAGGATAGAAAAGGTCCAATGGAACATAATCAGAAACAAGATAAGGGGAAAGGTAAAGTGAATGTGGATAAAGTTCAAAAGGAGATGAGCAAGATTTGGGTGAAGAAGAGTAAAAAAAATATTGGGGATGGATCCGCACCAGAATTTGGTGTTGATATTCCTTCTGGAAACTAAAAAGGTGAGCTTTGGCTTAGGGGGAGTCACAGAGAAAAACAATTTCCCCCAGCCAGTCATCTAGTGCCTAAATTCGGCACATTGAGAAAACATCTGATGCTGCGGATTAAAGGGTTTTTAGAAAAACCTCCAAATAACCTTTAGTCAAAATGTGAAAGATCTGCATGGAGTTTTACAAGATTTTAAATTGCTCAAGTTAATCCGGTTCCGACAGCTATCCAGTAAAGTAGAATTTCATAAACAGATCTGGTATGAGTCAAAAGTGAAATGCTTTGATCTGTGGACCCATGGCATGATTGAAGAAAAGAAGATACGTTATCAATCCTCACTGACAATGATTCTAAGTTTGGCGCAATGATTCAAGAAGATCTCTCTCAAAACAGGGAAACTAGATAACTTAAGTTGTGCATTTATTACAAAAGGAAATTAGGGTTTGCGCAAAGATAAAAGGGTTCTTTCACGCATTATTTGCACACTTACACTCACGATGAAGAAAAGAAGAGCTTTGCAACAAAGATTCTACAATTCACTCAAGATCAACTAAAAAATGAATTTAACTAGCGATTTGTTCCGGCTCCTGTTTCAAACCCTAAAGCGTCAAAAAAGGTACTTCCATTCTAAAAATATCTCTCTAAATCTCTTGAAAAATGGCTACTCCAATGGTTATCAAGATCTCTAATAGGCTTCATCCTAAATTCAAGAAACACACTTATAAATCTCTAGAAGTTGATCCTTTAGGCACATTTTCTAGCATTCTGCATGGAGTATTGCATGTAGAAGATGTTAGGGTCTATATCCATGCCAACAGTGAGGAATTGGGAGACTCAAAAGTGATGGATATTTATCACAAATAGCTAATAGATGAGAATTTTGAACTCAAACCTGAATTCAAGGACCTCCAGGATAAACACTTCGGACATTGCATACATTTTCCATGTTTTGCAGAAGATGATTGGGTCCGGTATGTTCTAAGTTGGATGCATGATAATTTCATGTGGCTAATGAGGCCCTTCAAGATAACTAAAGATGCCATCAGGGTAGTGACTAGACTGCATGCATCCGGTGGGTTACCTACACTTAAATCCATGAAGAACCAAATAGTAACTGAAGCCACCGGATCTAAATTTGACAAAAGAATAATGACCATAGATGACATCACAAATCTAGATGTCAAGTTTGCCTCAATGATAATTGGGTACAAGATCTATCATTCGAGCGGGGAGATTTCTGTGTCTAGCATAGCAATCTATGCAGCATATCAAATGTTGAGGGAAGATGTAGACTATGATCTATGTGAGCTTCTTCTAAATCAACTGTTGGAAAACCTATAGAAGATCAAAAAGGATAAGAAGATTTCCTTTAAATATGGTTGTCTAATACTATGCCTATTCTTTCATTATATGAATGAGCTACCTAGATCAAGTGGTTGGGTTTGGGAAAATGATAAACTGGTTGCAATTCAAATCAGAGATTACATGTATGGACTTGGTGATGCTCAAGCCCAAAACATAGCTCTCTAGGGTTACTTCAAGAACTTCCAGAGCATGATGTAAGCCAGAGAGAGAATTCCACAGTCCATAGTTGATAAATACAAGAACACAGTTTGCTTTATGGTTGACACTAATCAATACCTAATGGAGGCAGTTGAGCCAAGGACTGTGTGGATAATGCCTATGGGATATGAAGTCGATGAAAAAATCTTGGAGCTTCATATTCAACATCTGTTGAGCCAGTCCAAGCACATTGAAGTAGAAAGGTTTGGAACCTTTCAAGAGCTAAGTATAAAAATACATGTTGAGTTAAGACAGCCAGAGATAAAGAGGAAAGTAAGAAGGGAAGCTGAAGAAATTGCCAAAAGATTTGACCTCTCAAAGGAGGCTGTGGATGCAAATAGAGAGAAAATGGAGAAGGCTGAGAAAGAGAAACAAAAAGCAAAGAAAGGAGACATTCCGGTACAAGCCTCCTCCCGGACTAGATCTTCCAAGATCTCTGCACCTGTCAACCCTAAAAGCTCAAAGGCTACTAAACTGGAAGTCAAGCCATCTAGAAAAAGTGAAAAGAGAATGAAGACAAAAGCCTCAAGAACATATAGAAGTCATAAGGATGATGAAGAAATAGAATCAGATGAAGAAATCAAGAAAATGAAGAAGAAGAGAACATCTAAAAAGTTCTCTACTAGCAGAGATGAGGAAGAGAAGGAAGAGGAATTTGTTGAAAAGCCCACTCTTTCCATTGATAACATCATCAAGGCAGTAACTATGGATGGGAACCTGCAGCAAGTGACTGAGTTCTATGATGCATACAGTGATGCTGACAAGAGAATTATGAAAGAGGCTACTATCAGATATTTGAACATTTACAATAAATCTTTCATTGAAATTATATGTTTAATTCCTAAGAGCCTAGAAAAGGTACTTGAGTTGAGAAAAGAGAATGTAATGGCAAAAGACCTAGAGATTCAGGAGCAGATAATAATATAGCTCTATCCTTCCATCACTCCAAAACAAATGGACATGATTTTCAAGGAGTGTAAGAATGAGTTTTGGAGCAAGGCAAGAATGAATAAACTCATGCTTGGAGAAACATACCAAGTAGCAAGTGAAACTAAAGATATCCTTTGGAATGCTTTGAAGAGATTCAATCTTCCTATTGTAGAGGAAACAGATGAAGAACCTTCTACCATGGATGTTGAAGGATTAAATGTAATCAATGAATAATCTTCTGACAAGGATATAGAAGGATCAAAGAAAATAGATGAAGAGAAGTCTGAGGACTTAGATTCCTTTGTTCTGGAAGAGGGAGTTCATGAAGCAGTTAACATAGGTGACATCTCTCCTTTGGATCCCACTATAGACATTCTAGACTCTGAAGCTAAAGGAGAAGGTAGAAGAGAGGAGAAGGTGATTCAAGAAGAAGAGGTTAAGGGAAAAGAAGAAGAACAAGTAGAAAAGACCAATGACAACTGTTCTGATATCCCAAAAGAAAAGAAAACTCAATCACCAGCAAGAGACACTGTAGAGATAGTGAAGAACTTCTTAAATAGAGAAATTATGGAGATAGATGAACCTGAGCTATTTCAAGGACCACTGAATTTCAACTCTCTCTCCCTGATTCAGACAATGAAAATAGATTCTTTTGCTCAAGCCAAAGCAAAAGAAAAACTCTTGAAATTGCACATGGAGGACTATGAACTATTGGAGATTGCATCTGGGATACTAGAGAAGATCATGCCAACCTACCAAAAGGATCCTTCAGCCTCACCATCTGGTAACTTGAAAGCTTTGGTAAATTCTGTCAACACTCATTTTGAATCTCTAGAGAAATCAGCAGAAGGAAAGGTCCGGAAGGAGTTTCTGGGAAAAAGATTCACTAAAGTGCAAGGACTTATTGCTAATGATAGGAGGACCCTTGACATTGGAATAAAGAGCCTTGAAAATGTTCTTAAAGATGGTGGGGACATATACAAATTCTATTTATCTTGGCCCAAAGTGACAGAGGACATTAAGAAGAAAGTGAAAGAACAAGGAAAACTATCAAGTTTATCTCAGAATTTTGATCCCCTTACTACCTCTCTAATGAATCAAGAATGCCAGGCTATTGTTATCTTAAATGAAATAAAGAGGCTGGACAAAGAAAAGAACACAATGAACAGAATAAGTGAACTCAGAGGGATAATTATCCCTAAGCTAGAGGCAATGAATGAGGCCTTGACAGATGCTCCGACCATAGCCCGAACCAATGATCTAGCAGATTTAAGAAGGGTAGAACCATATAAATTTTTGTTGAGTGGTTGCATCTCCATTTTGGATAGGATGAAGCAGAGCTGGGCCACAGAGTTTGTACAGCTAAAGACTACTTTTGCGGATACACTTAAGTATATGTAAGTATAACATATATGTATACTCATGCGGCCATGTATAGGACAATTTTTGCAAACTTTGGTATGTAGATTCTGCCCTTTGCCATTGATGTCAAAGGGGGAGTGAGGAGTATTGAAAAATGTAGAATCCAGCTAAGGGGGAGCTCCCATAAAATAGTACAAAAGACAAAACATTAGCTAAGGGGGAGTTACTGTGACACTTCACCATTTTTCACTAAGTGTTGCCATCAATGCCAAAGGGGGAGATTGTTGGTAAGAGACACTGTGTGGCTTCATACGTGTTGTCATTGATGGAAACAAAGTCTATCCCACACATCCGCAGTACAGAGTATGCCTATACTGGAAGTCATATTGAAGATTGTTTTGGTCTGGTGAACAAGAATAGAGTATGTAACAAGGTCCGACAATCAGGTCTAGATCTCTCAGATGGTGTAACTCAGTAAGTTGCGGACTTGAAAAAGTCAAGAGGGGTATCATGACTACTATATTCCAAAGATTTAGCCTCCGATGATAAAGCAAGAAAAAGATATGAGCATCTGAGTATTGGGTTCCAGTCAGACAGAGCAAACAGAGGAAGAACTGACCGACAGAGTATCAAACTTCAATCCGGATGAGTAAAATGTGTTAATCAAGCAATTTGTGGGATTATACATTGTTGGCCGACATGATTAATGACTTGTATGCCTATGTTTTTGATACACATCACAAATCATGCATGGATTTAGCTGACAGATTAATAACTTGCAGTGTTCTTGTTGCCGACTAGAAAGTTGATAAAAATCCTTGATGCAGATCTATATACCAGATTGATTTCAGCATGTAAGAGTGTGCGTGAACAAGTAATGAAATAAAGTACGAAGAAAAATAGGGAGAAGTGTGAGAACAACAACTCAAGTCTAGTATGTGACAGAACAACAGCATTAAACAGAGGAAGAATGAAGTGCATCAGATCAGTATATTGTTCCTAAACCGGAACTGAACTCCTGCATTTGTAGATGCCTCTCATCAGTTCAAACACTTGATTACCCTCTGTAAGATTTGTAGATAGTGAGTCTCTTGTAGGCAGTGTGCCTCTTATGAGCAGTGTGCTCGAGCAGTGAGCTCTAATTGGCAAGTGTCATTTTTGTACTCCTTATTTTTTTAACAGAGAATACAATCTTGGGTTAGTCATCCCGTGGTTTTTCCCTTAATAGGGTTTCAACACAAAAATCTTTGTGTTATGTGTGTTGATTTTATTTTTGTTCTTCTGATTACATATGCTTTCATGTTTTGTTACAACACTGAATATTAAGATAACAAAAAGAAAAGAAAGTCAAGGAAATTTTGGGATAACTGATTCACCCCCCCTCTTAGTTATATATCTTGTTTCCAACATGTATTGCATAGGTTAATTATTAGATTGTATTAGAGCCATGGATTATCTCCATTAAGAGGATGGTTACCATAATGCCTTGATAAGCTTGGTATCACAGTTTCAGTGGGAGCTTTGGCAGTGATGTGGATCTATCACTTGGTGATGGATGATCTTGTACAGTGGTTGTAGGTGTCATGGTAAGGCTTTTGGATTATGATTCTTATATGCTATGAAATTATTTTGACATCTTGAGTTCCATTGTTAGAGGATAGTTATCTTCATGTGATTGGAGATGGTATTGTGTCATGATGTATTCTTACTTCTAATATTGGAGTTTTGGCATGATGGTGCCCCTTTGGCAAGATATGTTCATTGGAGCAGGTAATGATCTCCTAGGAGGAGATGTTAGATCATGATGTCATGTGTGTTCTTGGATTTTGCAGACGTGCAGTGGGAGCTTTGACAGTGGTTTGGTGAAGTTCTCTTTAGTTTTGAGTATTAATCATTTGCTTGAAGCTTCATGATTTTGTAGGATGCATTTGAAGTTGGTATGTACAAGTTGATGGATGCTCATGATACTAGAGAGACTTGAGGTGAGGCTAGAGATCTCTTATTGCGGGGATCATGTGTTGGAATGGTGAAAGTTTAGCAAAAAGACCGAGGAGCCTTCACTTGTTATGGACATGAGTTCATGTTTTAACTTGAGAGGAGATTGTTCTTGGAAAGAGTCTATGAGACTCGGTGTATCTCAGTGGATCATTCTCATTCCCCACTCTCAGTTCACTCGGAAGAAAATGATCTGATAGGTATTGCCCATGTTATTTTAGATTCATTTTTTTTAATGCTTTGATTTCTCATGGATATGGATCTTGAGCTATAGTTTATAGTTCTGGAGGGTTCATTTGAGGATTAGTTGGCATGGTTACCTCCTTAGGTATATGGTTTGATTTATGAGAAGTTTTGGAGATGTTAGTGGGATGAATTCCTATTTTTTGAATGGATTTTTTCTTTGAGTTTGATCTTCTTTGGTTAGAGAAGCTTACATCCATTTTTTTGTTATATGAGATTAATATGTTTTGTTTGATCTTTTGAGATTGAACATTTGGGTGTTGGTAAGGCTTTTCAGTTGGGGTTTTGCGAAGGAGATTTTACTTGGTATAGCTTAGCACTTGGTGGTATTTGCATAGAGACATGATATATTTTGTAGTTTCTCTTTATGGTCTCATATTTCTTCCTAGAGGTTCTTATTCATCTAGTATGATCACTGGGTTTGTGGTCATCTACTGTTATTGTACTTTATTTATTTTTAGCAATAGTATGTGTTCTTTTAATTATATCATTTGAGATATGGAGGGCTTGGGAGAAGTGGAGGAGATCAAAGGTAAGAGAGTGAGAAGAAAACTATTTGTGGAAGTATGCTCTATTTTACAGCAGTTGGTTGCAGTTTGCAGATCATTGTGATTATTCTTTGTATTACATGATTTGATTATATGCCACACTTTTATGTAAGTTCTAATTGGTAGACAGTGTGTTGCTTTGGTTGACATTGCTCATACAGTTTGATTCCTAGGATGTATGTATGTCTTTGGCAGATTGTTTTTATTAGACTGTAGTATCAAAGGTCTTCAGATTTTTTGCACATCAATGGTTTTGGTGTGTTTGTTATCATGGAAGATGGTAACTTTGAGCAGGACAGTGGATTATACAAAGATGAGAGCTGCAGTATGGGTTGGATATGTCATGTGCAAAGTTCTATCAATGGTGGGTTTTTAGTTGGATGTAAACAACTAGTCGTGGTTGTTGTTCTAACTGTTCTGGAGCATTCATGATCAATCTTGTTTTAGAGGTGTTTGGACTTCAAAGTTGTGTTTTAGTAACGGGTTTGAAGCTGAATACATTGGTGTGTCTATGTGACATTTAGTGTTTCATTATATTTTTGGAATTCTAATCTTTTTGTCATGTTGGTAATCACTTGGAAGATGTTATAGGTGCTTCTGTAAAGCTCGTGAGCATAGTGGAGTTTAGTTGAGGTAGTATGGTAACCTCGGTTGTTCACAGACTAGTTGTGATTCCCTTGGCTCTTGCAAGGTATTTGACAAGTGGGAGAATGTTGGGAAATGAGGTGTCTCAACCTTGCATATTTCTCATAGCATTATTTTATATTTAATATTTTCCCACAGTCAATTATTATTTTTATTTAGCTCCAAAATAATGAAGGGGCATTTGAATTCTTAATTGGCACTTTTGTCACATGTCGGTGCTTTGAAAATTGAAAAATTAGTTGTCAAAAGATGCCCACATGATAGTATATCATGGAAGGACTATTTTTAGCGATATTATGACATTCTATGACAACTGTAAGGGTCAAAAATAGGGGAGAACATTTTGGACGTGAGAGCTTATTTTTAGACTAGAATCTTGGCTTAGAAGTTAACCACATAGTTTTGTAAAACCACATAATGGTTTTTTGGTTGTGAGAAGTCTATAAATTGGAGGCTTAAGGAGAATTTTGTGTAAGAAGAGTTTTATGTAGGGTTATGCTATCTGTTTTTCCTCCAGAAAAACAAGATGTAAATCTCCATGTTAAGGCTTTGAGCCTACAAGTGTATTGTAACATGTTTGTTGTTGCAGATTAATACATTGGTTCGATGCTTTGGAGTGTGGGGTTTTTTAACTGAAAGGGTTTTCCCCACGTATATTGGTGTCTCTTCTCTTCTGTCTATCTTTCTTCTCTTCTTCTTCTTTTCATGTTCTTAAAGTGTTAATTTATATGCCGTTATGTTGCTGAAATTTATTTAGATCTGTAAGCTACATTATCTTTCCTCTAAGGGTTAATGTGAGGGGAAATCAACTATGTATATTTCCGCTTTAAGGACATAGTAGTATGTGCTTACATCAAGTTATTGAATATATGTTTAAGTAAAATATAGGATGTTGTAAGGTGCATGCTGGGTTATCTTTTCCCTTTCAATCCAAAGCACCAAAACAAACACTATTATTAGAGACAGCAGAAATTACAACAACACTATTAAGGCAGAGAAATGGATTGTCAATGGACCGAACCCAAATGAAAATACAAAAAACTTCAGTTAGGTACAAACTATTTTAAAAGATATGGAATTGTGAAAATAAAACATTCGTAATCATCATCCCAGCCATCGTGTAGGTTCCTATGCTTGACGAGCTCACCCACCTTAATGTGACAAATATTGATAGAATGAGTGTTTGTTAATCAGAGAACAAATTGTTGGCTTCCGGTCACTAAAATGTTTGGCCGCCTTCAGCAAATCGACGCCTTCCTTATCTGATGACCAACAGCCACAGCAAATGTTAATGGAAATGTCAGATTCAATAAAAATAACACCAAAAGTTATAGGACAGGTGGTGGTAAAAGTTTATGCCACAGCCAACAACAATAATAACAGTCCCTGTCAATCATAAACTACCAAACAAAATGTTAAACAAAACATTAGTGAATTTTAGCGATTGAGAAATGTTAACAATGAGGTTTAAGGTAATCAGATCTGGTGGCTCTGCAACTAGTATTTGTTGCTAGCGGCTGAGAACATCAGAGATGCCGCTGTCAAATTTATTGTTGCGGTGATAAGGAGTGTGCAATAAGGATAGAAGTCTTCAATATAATTCAGCAATATGTGTCTGCAATATAATCCAACAATACGTATAGAAGTCTTCAACAAATTATAAAAGGTGGGGTCATGCAGATCCAACTCTACGATTTGGTTTGTCACTAAGTTCTATGATTTGGTTTGCATTAAGATATAGAGAGAAAGCTATAACTTTGTGTTGGTCATGTGAATATGAAAAGCTATAACATTATGCATAAAGATATGAAAAGCTATGACAGGAGATATGTTAAAACACAGACAGAATTTGGAGGATGCAAGAGGATTGCGACCTATGAATTACAGGAAATGAAGCAGCCAGAAATCAGAATCATCAAAAGGCAGTTTGATCATAGCCTTTGGAAGAACCAGCCGCCACAACAGAACGCAGTTTTATTCAACTTTACAAAGACCAAGGGCTCATTGACCTATGAATAATTTTGAATACTTATTTTGTTCTATTATTTTAATTTTATAAAAAATTAATTAATATAATAATATATATCCTTCCAAAATTGAATTATTATGAATATAAACATAATTTCAAACATCCGTAGAGATTTGACTTGTTCGAAATATAATTTGGACCATAAAATTGTACATAGACAGTTTGAAATTTTGAAATGACCTCATTTCCATTATCAAGGTTTCTTGACTACTGCTTGCCTTGAGAAACAAAATGCTCTAGTTATAGATGCATCAGAACTTTTGTATTATTTAGTACCTAGCTTGTAACAATAAGTAAAACATTGGATAATGATAAGAGTTTATGTTATTTTTACATTGTATAGATTACCTAGACGCACAAAACAGATCATTCAAAAGAATTAATGTCTCAATTTCAATTCAGTTCAGCCTCAAATAGGATGAGGTTTTTATTGAGTGCAGCTTCAAAACAGCTGACAAGAAAGAAATAAATCATATTGAGTAAGAACAGTCGAAGAGAGACAAGATAGCATCTTCTTTCAACAAAATGGTCTACCAATTTAGAGCAAATATGACGGATTAATACCCTACAGGTGCAGGTGCAGGGGCAAGTGCAGAGCCTTGTGCAGAAATCAACTCCTTGAGCTGTTGGTCATTGATTTTAAATGCCTTGGCCAAGACATCTTGAGGAATGGGAGGATTGGCTCCGAAGATGGCAGATGCAACCACTTGAACGCCAGGCAGCTGGCTGTTAAGAGCAGTAATTGTAGTGGCATATGATGACCCGACGTTCTGCTGAAAATGCACTAAGCCCCTTGGTATCACATACACATCTCCCTTCTCCAACTTTTGTGAGAACAACACATTATTTGTGGTTATAAAACCAACCAAAATAGTGCCCTCCATTACAAATATGATCTCAGTAGCACGAGGGTGAATATGAGGGGGATTCAAACCGCCAGGGGCAAATTCCCCACGGTTCATTGATATGCCTAGTGTGTTTACTCCTGGGAAAGTTTCCACATTACCTGCTGTGATATTGAACCCAAAATCGTTGTTGGTTGAGAGTTGATTACCTAGGCCCTTAAACAAGAAATCGGATGCCTCCACCAACTTTGGGTCCTTGCAGACAAAACCGTTCACCTTCACATTAGATTGAGTAATATCAGCCACACAGAAATCCTGCAGAGGATCTGGGTCTGATGCATTAATGGCCAAGATTATGGAAACCAATAAAATGCAGCTCAAGGAGGCTTTGATCATTGTTCGGGAAGTTTTCATTTCTAATTGGCACTGAATGTTGTGCGATACAAGAAATAGAAATCAGAGTTTGATATGATTTGAGCATACCAAAAGCAGGTATTTATAGGGCAAATTATGGGAATGAGCGGTATAATTTATAATTGTTTATTCGAAAATTATGATTTGGTCAGACTTGTTAAACCCATAATTTGGAATACTCTGTCCAATGATGGTAGTTAGATTTTAGTTTGGATGGATCACACGAATTTGTCAATTATGCACGGGATAAAATCATTAATTCATTTGAACGGTTCTCTTTTATTTTTTTAGTGCTTTACAAAGATATAAAGATTTAAGCTGATTTGCGTCACATCTACCTAAACAGATAGAATGAAATAGTTATTTAACCTGGTTCTGTTATAAACTGAACTACAAGAGTATGCTAGAATAATTTGACTTTCCTCTACAACGTATAGAACCGTGTAGACATTCTCAGAGGACTTGGTCTACCATGGCGAATAATTTCTATTTACTTTTCATTTAAGAGAGAAAAATATAAAAGTCGATGATTCTCGTCACAGCTACCAAATATGATAGAATAGTTTGCACATTTAATGACCTATTCTTACGACACCTTATTATTTCTTCTTAACTAGCACTTGGTTTCATCTCACCGGCTTATGTGCAAGTGCGGGCCACAATTTTTTTTGTTTTAATAATTCGTTAGGTTTGTTCTCCCGCTTGTAGTTTTCTCTCTTAGCACGTAACTAACCGCCACTATTAAAACAAAATTTCACCCTCAGTAATTGAGTACCTTAACCTGCAAACATAAAACCGAATCCGATGCTTATTTTGAAATTTTAGGGATTATCATATCAAAGATAAAGACTAGGTTAACGCGGAAAGCAATAAAGAACATACTACAAGATTTTGACACCATGTTCATTTCAACTTGTTTGTGCCAACAAAAGAGATACCAAGTAAAGACCTATGTATGAATGAGTGAGTTGTTTTCATCTCTTATATTGGTTTTCTCTCGTTAATGTTCATTAAATAGGTGGATTCACAAATTGCATTCTACATATCGAGAGATTATTTTATTCAAATAAGATAATAGATCTAAATTGTTATTTTGTACAAATAAGATAATAGACCTAGATTGTCTCCAATTTATTAAATTGCTAAAACACTTACAACTATTATCACATACCCTTGATAGACATTCGCTTCCTTTTGGTTTGAAGCATGAATCTATTGTTATATGGAGCTATTGATAAGCCATGATAAAATCTCCAAATTTTTATCTACAAGAGGCATTGATGGAGTTCAACCTATTAATGAGAGACATTATTGTTTTCTCTCATTCTATAGTTGCTCTATTTTCTCCCATTAATATTCATTAAAAAGGGGGTTCATAAGTTCTTGTATTCCCCTATTGTCTATGCTTTGCTAGATAAGAAATTTGTGTATTTACCTTTCACAATATGACTAAACACAATGTTTTTTAGGTGATAAACACCTATACATTATAGTAACAAGATAACTACATAAAAAATAAAGGTCTTGATAGACCAGAAAGGACATACACATTCTAAGATTTTTCTAGTTCTAAGACAAAAATCTCAAAAAACTAAATTTACATTGGCCAAAGACCCCAAAGAAGTACATAGCATACGTAGGCCATAGGCCCAAAAAGCACAAAAGGAAACACCATTAACCTGGATCATGAGAGTTGGAGAAGTCATTGGTCGGAGGAGGCAAGGAGGCTATTAAAGCTGGTGGAGCCATGGAAGAAAGTCATGGGGCCTAGTCCAGAGCATGCATTTGCAGGAAGTGAATTCTATTGAAGATTTCCTTGATTTTGACATCCATCCCCAGTGGTAAATGGGACTTGATGCAGGGGCATCATTTTCCCATTTTCCCCAACAAGTTTTTGATTTGATTAGTCGATGTTTAAGTTGTGTTTTGTTAAGTCATTTGTTAAGAGTTTGTTGGGGAGTTAGTAGTTGAGATTGTTGGGGAGATAGTAGTTGAGATCATTAGGGAGTTAGTAGTTCTTGTCGCCATCATGGTTGGTAACAGTTTTGTTCCTGTTGTCATCCCAAAAGGAGGAGCTTGGAAAATGCCAAAACAAATAGGAGGAGGAGCAGTTAGCAAGGACCAACCCCCGAGTAGTGAAGGGGGAAAGAATGTAGAGATAGGAGAGTGTGTGTAAAACTCCTTGAAAAACATTGTAGTGAACATATGTGCAGGTAGAAAATGACGTGAACGCAGGCGGGAAAATGGCTATAGCTTGATGTATATGCTGAGCCAAAGCAATCTCCTTAAGATCGTGTGGAGGCCTCTATATGAGGCATTTGCAGTTTTTATCTATTTCTCCTCCACAGTTTATGTCTTTTCTGAAGAACATTGAATCTATGAATACTTAATGTGCATGCAAAGTATCTAAGTTTGAACTATTAGTCATAGTCTATATCTCTTTGTGTGGATTTTGTATTAGAGCATAGGTGTGGGAGAGAGTGTCATCAGTTTGGTGTCAAAGCCTAAAAGATTTGGGAGAGCCTATAAGGGTCTTGTATGGGTCTGGGAGAGTCTAAAAGATTTGGAAGGAGAAGTGCGTTATGTGATTTTCCATAAGCATGTAGGTGGAAGTTTGATAGGTTAATGAGAAGAACCCGAGTACCAAAAGACTAGGCAGAGAAAAAGGAGAGAAGCCCTAGGTGAGGTATCACAAAGCCAAGAAGAAAGATAAAAAGATGCAGCAGTATGCCATAAAATAAAGCCTCAGGAAGATAGCCAAAATGAAACTGAATGTGGAGAAGCAAAATGTAGAGTGGGATAAAGAAATAGAAAAGTTGAGAAGAGATTTAAGGAAGTGTAAGCAGTGGCTTGAGAAAAGAAGCCAAGAATATGGTTGGTGTTGGTCAATGAAAAAGAAGTTGAAGTGACTTGTGAAGATAATTGTTAAGAAAAGCAAAGGGCAGAAAATAGTTGCCTTGAAAAGAGAAGATGAGAAAGGTTTGAAAAGAAAAGAGTTACCAAATGAGCAACATGGAAAGGTAGTGGAGTTGCCTAGTGCGCAACATGCACAAGAAGTGGTAAAGAAGGTTCTTATTGTGGAGAACATGAAAGAAAACAAGAAAGAATGGAGAGAGGAAGAAGTACAAAAAGAAGCACTTGAAGAAGTGACTAATGAGGAGAGAATGAAGGAAGACTCATATCAAAGGTTATAAAATGAACCAAATCAAGAAAAGAAGTTACTTGGCATTGATATGAATGAAGTTCAAACGTATCTTTCAGCTAAGCAAAGAATAAAAGCGAGTATAGAACGAGTAAGAGGAACTGAGGCAAACGCAACAACAAGAAATCAAGTAAAAAGAGAAGGGGATGCAAAAATGGATAGTATTAATGACACATATGAACAAGATAGATTTTTGGAGTCTTGTAGCTAAGATAGAGATAAGAAGGAGAAGATACATGAGAAAAGAGGTAAACAAAAGATTGCAAACTAAGAAACTCAGAGAAAACCAATACAAACATGGAGAGGAAGAAGAGCTAAGAACACAACACAATTGGAAGAAGAGGAAAATGAAAACAATCATTTGAGATGGAACTCAAATTTCTCCCACCTGGGGAGCCTGATGTAGGGGTATCGTTCCCTATTTTCCCCATCAAGTTTTTGATTCGATTTGTTGATGTTTAAGTTGTGTTTTGTTAAGCCATTTGTTAAGAGATCATTGGGGATTTAGTAGTTGAGATTATTGGGGAGTTACTAGTTCCCACCACCATCATGGTTGGTAATGGTTTTGTTCGTTTTGTCACCCCAAAAGGGAGGAAGTTGGAAACTGCCAGAATGAACAGAAGGAGGAGCAGTTAGCAAGGAATGACCCCCAAGAAGTGAAGGGGGAAAGAACACAGAGATAGGAGATTGTGTGTAAAACTCCTCGAAAAACAATGGAGTGAACATAAGTGCAGGTAGAAAATGACGTGAATGCAGACGGGAAAATGGCTATAGCTCGATGTATATGCTAAGCTAAAGCAATCTCCTAAAGATCACGTGGAGGCCTCCGTATGAGGCATTCAATGCAGTTTTTATCTATTTCTTCTCCATAATTTATGTTTGTTTTGAAGAATATTAAATCTATGAATAGTTAATGTGGATGCAAAGTATCTAAGTTCAGACTATTAGTCATAGTCTATATCTCTTTGTGTGGATTTGGTATCAGAGCATAGGTGTGGGAGAGTGTCATCAATTTGGTATCATAGCCTAAAAGATTTGGGAGAGCCTATAAGGGTCTTGTAAGGGTCTGAGATAGTCTAAAAGATTTGGAAGGAGAAGTGGGTTATATTATTTTGCATAAGCATGTAGGTGGAAGTTTGACAGGTTAATAACAAGAACCTAGGTACCAAAAACTAGGTAGAGAAAAAGGAGAGAATCTCTAGGTGAGGTATCGCGAAGCCAAGAAGAAAGATAAAAAGATGGAGTAGTATGCCATAAAAGAAAGCCTTAGGAAGAAAGACAAAATGAAACTAAATGTGGAGAAGCGAAATGTAGAGTGGGATAAAGAAATAGTAGAGTTGAGAAGAGATTTAAAGAAGTGTAAGTAGTGGCTTGAGGAAAGAAGCCAAGAATATGGTTGGTGTTGGTCAATGAAAAAGAAGTTGAAGTGGCCTATGAAGATGATTGTTAAGAAAAGCAAAGGGTAGAAAATGGCTTCCTTGAAAAGAGAAGATGAGAAAGGTTTGAAAAGCAAAGAGTTGCCAAATGAGCAACAAGGAAAGGTAGTGGAGTTGACTAGTGAGCAACATGCACATGAAGTGGTAAAGAAAGTTCTCATTGTGGAGAACATGAAAAAAAATAAGAAAGAATGGAGAGAGGAAGAAGTACTACAAGAAGCACTTGAAGAAGTGACTAATGAAGAGAGAATGAAGGAAGATTCATAGAAAAGGTTAGAAAATGAACCAAATCAAGAAAAGAAGTTACTTGGTATTGACAAGAATGAAGTTCAAACATATCTTTCAGCTAAGCAAATAATAGAAGTGAGTATAGAATGAATAAGAGGAACTGAGGTGAAGGCAGCGACAAGAAATCAAGCAAAAAGAGAAGGGGATGCAAAAATGAATAGTATTATTGACACATATGAACAAGAGATAGAGTTTTGGAGTCTTACAGCTAAGAAATAGATAAGAAGGAGAAGATACATGAAGAAAGAGGTAAATAAAAGAATGCAAACTAAGAAACTCAGAGCAAACCAATACAAACATGGAGAGGAGGAAGAGCTAAGAATGCAACACAATTGGAAGAAGAGGAAAAAGAAAATTGTCATTTGAGATGGAACTCAAATTTCTCCCACTCGGGGAGCTTGATGCAGGGGCATCGTTTCCCATTTTCCCCATCAAGTTTTTGATCTGATTAGTTGATGTTTAAGTTGTGTTTTGTTAATCCATTTCTTAAGAGATTGTTGGGGAGTTAGTAGTTGAGATTGTTAGGGAGTTAGTAGTTCTTGTCACCATAATGGTTGGTAACAGTTTTGTTCTTGTCATTTCCCCAAAAGGGAGGAGGTTGGAAACTACCAGAACAAATAGAAGGAGGAGCAATTAGCAAGGAATGCCCCCTAAGCAGTGAAGGGGGAAAGAATGCAGAGATAAGATAATGTGTGTAAAACTCCTCAAAAAATAATGGAGTGAATGTATGTGCAGGCAGAAAATGACATGAATGTAGACAGGAAAATGGCTATAGCTCGATGTATATGTTGAGCCAAAAAAATCTCCTTAAGATCACGTGGAGGCCTCTATATGAGGCATTTGAAGTTTTTATCTATTTTCCTCCATAGTTTATGTCTATTTTGAAGAACATTGAATCTATGAATAATTAATGTGCATACAAAGTATCTAAGTTTAGACTATTAGTCATAGTCTATATCTCTTTATGTGGATTTGGTATCAGAGCATAGGAGTGGGAAGAGAAAGCAAGGTATGATGAAGGATTGAAGAATGAAGAGAAAAAAGAAGGTACAACTAAAAATGAAGAAACAAATGTTAGAGCAGTAGTGGAAGGCAAAGAAATGCATGGTGAAGAAGTTACAAAGATGGAATTTGAAGAAGGTGCAGCAAGTGCAGAAGATTTGTGAGCATAATTCAGTGATAGAATAGGAGTGGATGGAGAAGCTCGCTAGTAAAGGTATGAAGACAAATGGGACCGCAGAGGATACAAAGATGAAGTTGGAAGCTAAGGATAAAGAAGCTATTGTAGAAAAAAAGGAAGAGGTAAATTTATTGGTCTTAAATAAGGATATTGTTTCATTTTCATTTGCTATGTTGAATGTTGAGAATCCTGGGAACAAGTATGGACGAGTATATGCACATTTTAGTGTAGATATTATGAGTTGTAATGTGAATGGTAAAACCAATGAGGATTTGCTATTGTTGTTGGCTATCGAAGAAGAATGGCTGAAAAAATGACTGATGACAATGAGAAGTTCAACATTAGAGCACAAGATCAAAAGGTAAATTGGTTGGCAAATTGTGAAGATGATGTTCCAGAATGTACAGAAGAGAATAGGATAGTAAGTGTAGATTTGTATAAGAATGTCGATGATTTTGATGCAGCGAAAAGACAAATGGACAGGGTGAATGAGTTTCAAGATATGGAAATATTTAATTTCCATAAAATTGTTTCTATTGATGATTGGGAAAGGAGACCTTAGAGGCGGATGGTAATTGATGGTTGTAAATCCATGATTGTGAAGACGGAAGGTGTGCAACAATGCTAGAGAAGGATGATACATGTTCTAGAACAATGTTGGAAGAAACATAAGAAAAAGAATAGTGAGGAATAATTATAATGTTGACCTCATGTGCAGGAGCACATGCTTTCTTTTGTCTCTTGGGGAGCTTGATGCTGGAGCATTGTCAAATTTTTGTTTCGATTAGTTACTATTTTAGTTTTGTTTGTTAAGTTTTTAGGTTGGTAATTTGGGATTGGTTGTTCCTCTCCCATATTTGGTTGTATCAACCTCTTAGAGGCAGTTATATATTGGTTAACAGAGGATGTTGTGGAGGTTGGTAAGTTCCTCGCACCAAACTATAGGAAGTTTGAAAACTGCGAGAACGATAAGAAAGGGACAGTTAGGTAGAGAATGACCCCAGATCGGGCAGGAGTAGTTAGAGACATGGTGGCCATCAAAGTAGAGAAGCAAATGTAGAAGACACGATGTGAAGGAGGTCCAAATAAAAAGTAGAATAGGATAGAGATCCGGCCTATGGAATAAAGGTCACCATTGAAACAAGGGAAAGGAGTAATCAAAGCAAGGAGAGAATGGAGGGAAGTAATAGGCACGACAGTCATGAGAAGGAGATGTCATAGTAGGAGAGATAAATAAGGAGATCAACTATGTGATAAGAAGATTTAGGTTGTGTGATTGCAAGCCCAGGAATATGTTGGTAAACAGATTTGTCACTGCAGATTTGAATGTGACTCACCCAACAAGCAACGATAATTGTCCCAATAGTTGGAGAAGCTATTACTGGACTAGTAGCTTTCCTCTGCATTTGAGAGTGGCAACTCCCTCATATGATGGGGCCATTTGTATTTTTTGTGTACTTTTGACCTAAAAGTACAAAAAGGAGGAAAAGAAAAACTAACAATAAAGATGATTTACTGAAACCTTAACAGTAGACATACGAATACTAGTTTGGATTTCACAAACTCAAGACAAATTAGGAGGGGATTTCACCACAGAAGTTAGAAACTATGTTCTTGAACCTATATGATGAATTATACAACAATAAGTTTAATTTGCAATGACAATGAAAAGAAGATGATGAATCTCAACATATGAAGAGACACGTTTATCCAACACATTCAAATCGAGATACCAAGATAGGATTGTGTTTCATTACATCAATTGCATGGTTTATGTCAATGCTTCAATAGATGACCAATGATTTACAGAAAGACACAAAAGATTACCAATTTAACATACAAGAAACTAGTAATGATAACTCAGAAGCACAATTGGAACCTACGAACCAAATACACTCTTTATTATTTTTCATGAAATTATACAACTTCATAAAGTTTTTTGTACAATATGTGAGCTCAAAAGTCTCTAAGAATCTCTGCAAAAAAGTCCCCTCCATAATCTAGTCTCTTGAAAAGTCTCATTACATTTGAAGAGGCCTTGTATTTATAGGCTTCTCCCTAGTAACTACCTTGTAACCACCTGATAACTACTTCTTAACTACCCTTTTTGAAATACAATAATTTAAAAATAAGCATTACTCTAATTAGATTTTACCTAACTTTTCCAAAAATAAATCTCATTTTCTAACTTTTGAATTAAAATAAGCGACGTAAGTCACTTTTTACAAAAAGGTAACTTGAGTCTTTAAATTTTGAGCTATGAATTTCGCTAAGCTACTTTCCATCACATCTACTATATTTTGGTGGTCAACCTCACCAAATGTTGATGACTCCTCTGTATACCTAAATCTTAGACTCCTGTGTTCATGCATACAAAACCTAGATGAAGAGAATAGTTACACACTTTCCTACTCTAATAGAGTTACAAAATGTTACCATCATCATCTCCCAAGCCATTTGAACTTCATCCTACATGCCCACTTATGCGCCAAGAACACATCCACACAACCACAAGAGTCCTAGATGTCATCTTAATGATAAAGTTTATGGTGTCTTTAAGATAGCTAGCATGAGCGAGAAGGTCAACCATTCATACATAATGATCAATTGTAGGTGTAATGAAATAAGAGTTACTTGTGGCAATCTTTGAAATTAAAAATCCTTCTTAAGTTCTCCTTGTTTAATGTCTCCATGTCCACTATTTCACCATTGCTTGTAAACATCCACAAGTGTGTTGAGTTCACTATTCGCGGGCTACCTCTACAGAAAGGACATGATCCTAATCATATGTTCTAGTCCTAATAGTACCTAATACACATTACATGGTTGCAAGTAGGTAACACAAATTTTCCATTGGTCTCCATGCATATTCCACATTCTTCTTCACTTTCCAAATCAAGGTCTCAGAGTTTTCTACTTTCTTCATCAACATTTTTCTTATAACTTTCCATGCAAATTGCTCTATATTTCATATGTTCCTTTTCTATTAAACCTACTTCAAGTTGCACTATGGAATGATATATGATAGTGTAGATTTCCTGAAGGTTGGCTTTCCTTTCATTAATTGACATTGTTGCTGATCCATCTCATTTGAAGATAGGCACCATCATACTCCCTTGGAAATGTAGATGCCAATGTATTTTCATGTTGAATATCTTTATCCAGAGATTTGATGGATTCTTTATAGGATTCAGGTTGCCTCTGACCCTCTTGTTTTTGCACTTACTATTGCTGCTGCCAAAGACCCATTTCCTTTTTCAAATTTCTTTTCCTTTCAAAATTTTTCCCTTCTCTGATATGTCAAGAAAATCTTTTCCTAGATCAAGAATTGCTCCTACTGATTCCATGTTGCAATCATTGTAAACCATGAGATTAAACATTCTTATGCTCTTTGTCTATGCTTACATATTTTGCAAGCCAATCTACTAGAGCATTTCCAACTATAATATTTGACAATATGATTTGATGGAGGTTCCAACTTTGTACTAAAACTCCCATTTTGGTATAGCTGGTAGAATGCTAGCAAGGTTATGGAGTTCGGCTTCACAAGTCATGAGGATGCTGGTAAAAGTTGTGGAACTTAGCTGTACACCTACCACCTGCATTTACTTAAAAGATTTTGTAGCCTTCTCAACAAAACCATTTTGTGCATACCATGTAATCATTGCGTAACATGAGATGGCATCTCTTTGAGGCATGTTGTCATGCAGTTCACATGTTGTGTCTATACTTCCACATTTTGCATCGATGTCTACTACGGCACTTTGAAACATAATATCTAACAAAAATCTCTGTTTACTTATGTTTTGAGAGATGTCCATACCTTGTTGAACATATCCCATTTTGGCATGGGCTGGGAGGATGCTGGGAAAGGTCGTGGAGTTTGGGTTTTTACACCTATGAATTGCTTTTGCTTGAAAGTTTCTAAAAACTTCACAACAAAATCTGCTTCATGCAACTCATTCTTGGGTAGTTATATAACTACTTATTTGCAACGTTTTGTTCATCATCTCTTTGGGAGTGTTTCATAACTTCATCGGTATTTCAAACAACTTTTAAAACTTGATATTTTTACCGATGGTGAATGGTGGTAGATTTTACATGTAAATGCAATGCATATTAGTTATGAAGGCTAGTCTTGTATCGACACTTTAGGTGGCTTTCAAAATGTTGTCAGAGGAAAACAAAACTTTCAAAACCAAATAATTCCCTTGATAATAAAAGTGTGACTTTCCTTTTTTAGCATTTGAAATGCTAGGCACAACTTCATCGGCATTTTAAGAGTTTTTCCAAACCACATCATGAGCCGATGAGCTTGTAAAACCAAATTAAACACCCAATAAAGAAAGAGATGGCCTTTCAAAAGGCTTAATCGATAGTTTAAGATGCTTTTGAAACTTTACCAAAAGTAAGTTATACTTTCAAATCTAATCAAAACTCTCGATGATAAAGGCATGAATTTCCTTTGTCGGTATTCTGGTATGCTTTACCAACTTTTATCGGCAACATGTATATGAGTTTTAGAATGCCTAACACAATGCCTTTTGGGTCTTAGAATAGATTTTGAATTTTTATAAAAGTGTTGCGCTTTGTGTATACCTTCATACTTTGCATGCTTCTCATCGATGCTTTGAAGGGTGGTTAAAACATTATCGGTGACCGAAGACACTTTTGAAAGTATTTATATTCTCAGATGGTAAATGCAAATGTCTTTCACCTGCATTTGAAACTAGTTTTTAAACCTTTTACTTTCACCGACAATTATTTTCAAAACACTTTTTTATAGCAGAAGTAACCACTTCATTGTCGATGTGTGAAGCACAACACTTATGAAGTCGTTCATATTTCTTGACAACACAAGTAACTTATCCTCTCATCGACATTGTTGGAGACTTAATAACTTCATGGGTACCAATTTGAAATTAAATTGAAACTGATTACATTGCCTGATGTTACTACAAACATGAAGATGGCGAAGGGCACATAACTTTTGACTGATATAGTATTTTCCCACACAGCAATGGAGTCATAGAAAGTAGAGGCATTGACATTATTTGTGTTGATAGAGCCATTATTTTTATTGTTGGTTTGAACATGGCCTAGAAAGGCATCTTGGTCTATATACCCAAATCTACATTGGTTGTCTTTTGAGGCCATCCTTCTATCACAATCTCTCCTTGGTCTATGAGGTCTTGGATGCCATTTTTGAGCCACATACAATTTGATGTTATATGTCCGTTTACCCTATGATACTTACAATATTCTTTCTCATTGAACTATGGGGGTTTAACTTGGTTTTCTCCATTTTGTCTTATAGTGGGTAGCTTTATGAGATTTGATAGCACCAATTTGCGTAAGGCAGATTCAATGGGTTCAACTAAGATCGTGAATCTTCATATAGGTGTAGATGTTTGTTTAGATGTCCCTTAGGGATGGTAATGTTGTTATTTGTGTGTTCTGGGAATGAAGGTGTGGTACTATACGGATTTTGAATGTGTTTGACATCGGTTACACCATCATTCACAATGTTTTAATTCTTCAACCAGAAACGAAGTTTTCCATTAGGTTGGTTGTTGTTGTTGCCTTTGTAAATCTTGACCAAAGCTTTAGCTATGAGGACTTTCTCAATAGTGACACCTTTGTCTATGATTTCATCGAACATATTCACACATTGAATTTGCAAGTAAAAACTCATCTCTTGATTTAAGTTCTAAACAAATATGTTTACAAGTTGTTTCTCAGGGATGGGATGAGAGAATTTACTAGAAAGATTCCTCCAGTATTGAAGGAAGGCAGCAAACGATTCCCCATTCCTCTTTTTGGTATTGCAAAGGTCAGTCATAGATACCTCATGTTTGATGTTATGAGAAAAGTGTGCAATGAATTTCTTGGCAAGTTCTTGAAATGTCTTAATTCCATGAGGTAAATGGGAGAACCATTCAATAGCCTAGCCTCCTAGACTACGAGGAAAGAGTCACATGAGATAGGTATCATTATAAGAGACTTCCATACATGCTATGTAAAATTCTTTTAGATGGTCCCTAAGATCACCTTTCTCTTTATTTTTGTCAAACTTAGGTATATCAAAGTTATGTGGAAAGGGGATGATGACCAATGATCTATCAAAAGGATAGGGACATATTTCTTCAAACAAGTATTTCTTCTTGGGATGTCTCATCTCCATATCTTGTACCTTATTCCTCAATTCTTCAACTTCTTGGGCAAGATTAGTGAGAGGAGGTGGATTTGGATTGTTATTTGGAGGTTGTTGATTGATCAACTGTTGGATGAAGGAATTTTGTTGTTGTGATGTGGTGGGATTGGTAGATTGGAAAGGATGGGACTTAAAAGGTTAATTGGAGACTTGAGGGTTGATGCATGAGGATGAGGTGGAGATTTGAGAAATTTGGGAATGAATGAAGGATATTGATGGCAAGTATTGGGAATTTTGAGGATTTAATGGTGGAATGGTGGTTACAACTTGGGGGATTGTAACCGACATTTGTTGTTGACTCTGATGTTGTGTGACATAAGTTGGAATTGAAGGCTATGATACATTAGTATGAATGAGTTTACTAATACTAGCGTTGATGAAAAGATAAGATGGAGAATTAATTATGGGAAGTTGTGATGTTAATGGAGGATTTTGGGGATGATATGCAAATGGATCTTGTGGCTTAAGATTGGAAATATCATAGTCCAAGGGTAGTTGAGCTCCACATTTAGCCAACATGAGAAAGTATTTGTCAAGATTAGCTACAAGCATTCGATGCATAAGTTCCATGCATTCATCATGTAATAAAAATTTTGTAGGAATGGGGAAATGTCTTGATGATCTTGAGAACCTTGGCCTAAGATAGGTGCATTTAGTGATCATGGTTGAGAGTTTTCTTTATAGTCACTTGGGATAAAGATGTGGGTCAGCATCCCAACTTCTTTTCCAACTTCCATGTGAGGGATATGTTTCTTGGTAAGGTCTATTTGAATTTTGGACTCCATAAGTTTTCTTGCTTGAGCCATCATGAGTGGTATGCAAAGAAAGGACTTACATAAAAGAAATGAGATGAAAAGATATGTTAATGCTTGGAAAAGAGAAAGAGAATGTGATTATGACTTGGGGTACTCCAAATTTGGACTTTAGTATTTTGGGGATGATGTTTGGGATGAGGAATCAAAAATGGCCTTAGGTACAAATCTAGATCTTTTGATTGATGATAAATGATGATACCTTTCGCTACTTAGGAGAGATAAATACCTAAGCAATAAAATGGTAAGGATGCTCCATTTCCTACTTGAGGTAGACAAGATCTCAAGCAAAATAGGGAGTAAGATAAGGATTTTACTAACTTCCTAAGCTAATTAGTCCAAAGGATTAACTTAACACTACTTGAGGCTGACGAGCTCTCAAGCGAGATGCCAAGCTAAAGATGAAAAGATAAAAAGATTTTGTTTTAACAAGTTGGATTTTTGATTCAAGGATGATTTGGGATGTAGATTGATAAGATCAATATGGATGATGAGATTGAAGTCTCAAAGTCTTTGGGTAGCAAATTCAAGTCTATGAGTAAATTGAAGGATGGTGAAATTGATTAATGGGTGAAATGAAGCTTGGAAAATTGTATGATATGGAGAAAGTTTTTGTATGGAAAGTATAAATGGCTTCAGAATGACGAAGAGGTTGACAGATCCCAAGTGTATTCTATAAACTCTTAAATAGATTGACCAAATTTTACAAGTTTCCCAAAGGCTAATTTGGTGGAAATCTGACCAAAGTTTAGATCAAGAGATTACTGCAATCAAGAAGCACGATGCCAATCACTTGAGAACATTCCTAGATACTATTTAGGTAGGAGTGATTTCTTAATGTGGGCCCACATAATGGAATACCTATCCATGTTCTTACATAACTAAGAACACTTCACCCTAAGTGGATAGCTAGGGATAAGGGTGTTGCACCCAATACCTCTTTCCTTGGAGGCTTTCATGCCTTACCGAAAGAAGACTTCTATCTCTACTTCAAGGAGGTACGATGGTAACTTTAGGGGGTGATCTGCATCCCTTGTGCACACTCCACTAGAAAATGGTCGAAAGGTCTTATCTAGGTTATTACAAACTTACTAGGGGAGTCCTCAATATATGAAAGGTACTGCGAGGCACATGTCTATGAACACTAGTCCATTGAAAGCATGTGACATAAGAGATTAAGCGAATGTCACTTCACCTTGTGTTTAGAATCGCCTGGGTCCCCAAGGCTGTTCTAATAAGTATGTGACTAGATTGAGGTATAAGTTTCAGTCTCCTCCCTTTGATATACCCCACTAGAATGTGTGGTTGAGGTCATCCCTAAGGGCGATAAAATCCCCTAGTAGGCCTCCTAATGGGAAAGATAGATACTAATTGCTTTTTGTTGGTGTATAACTCCTATAGTTTACACTAACTTAATCATAGTTAGGCGAATTCGCACACATGTTCTTTGACATAATCAAAATAGTTGGTCATTTGGGAGATGTGTCATCTCAATGGACACCTCTCTGCTATTCTCTAGGGTAGTTGTACTATTCATATGGTTTGTAAGTCGCCACCTATCCCTATTTTGTGGAGAGTCAGGTATCCAACTTCTCCTATTTATATCTTCATATTTGTTAATACATTTGTTCATTTTCACTTGCAATCTCATGCTTTTTGTATCTCCATGATCTTGGTAGTTTCTACATGGTATCAAAGCCGATATGGTTAGCCTCAACTCAATTTTCTCGTTGTTTGAATCATTTTCATTGACATCAGTTTTGCATCTCTGTGAGATTTCATTTGAATTTGGTTTTTTTGTTATCATTTCAACATTAATCATGCAGTTTCATTGTGAGTTTGAATCACCCATAGAGGACATTATTTCAATGCCATAGTAAGGCCATCAATTAGCCTGTGTTTGTGCAACTAAGAGGAGCCTCATCCCTACACATACACCTCACAAGGAACCATGCATATGACAGGAAATCATAGATGGCATCAAAAAGTTTTTTTTGCATCACTTGGAAGCCTCAGAGGAGGCATTACCCACGCAGGCCGAGCCTGCATTGTAGGCATGCCCTTGATGGCCCCATACTCAGCATAGTCAATGCCTCACATAGAGGCTGATTCGGCCTCTATTGCAACCACTGATGGCCATCCAAAAGTGGACCATGCCCATGCTAGAGATAGCGAATGACACTAGTTGTATGGGGCGGCTCACTTGACCCAGTCCACCCTCCACGTCGCCTAGTCTATTTTGAATTTGGGCTGGATTATAGGCTTTTGAAAGCCACGTACAACTAGCATTTGATTGCAACAACTGTCAATTTGAAACCCATGTTTCTTTGCACTATTCATTTAAAAAATTGAGTAATTTACTGATGTAAGAAACTAGGGGAGTGAGGTCAGCAAAGAGAAAAAGGAGAGGGGAGGCTAATTTTTTATTTATTAGACATTAGTCATATGGGTTAATAAGCCCCTGGTCATGCTCTACCAACGGGTTCTAAAAATTGTATGTAAATTTTTTTTTCCAAGCACATTGGAAAAATTTTGCAAAAGGTGTATTTTTTTGTGAATGCAATTTTTTTTTCAAAGGGCCATAACTCTTGCCAAACCACTTGAAATTGAGTCGTTCTTTTTCCAAAAGTGGTTCTTTTTTCATCCCCAATCCAACTAACCTGATATCGCACTACAATTATAAAGTGCCCGATTAGGCTGTTTAGGGTGACTCAACAAATTTCTTCTTTTCATTGCATAATTTGGGAGGGAAAAATAAACTAAGGGGGAAATTCAATAAAAGATATAATATGATGTCAATGCACTAAACTATAAAGTGCCACTTTAAGGGGTATCAAGGAAGAGTGTTCAAAAACACTCAAACTAAAGTGCCACCTTAAACACTTAAACTAAAGTGCCACCTTAACTTTAAAAACTGATCATTAAGAAGTCTTCACCACTCAAAAGGGTAAAAAAGGTAAAACAATGCCACCGTAAAAAATAGAACTTAATAGATGGGTCCTTAGTTTAGTTATGGGTGATCACATGTCACCTTTCATTGAATTGTTTGTGAGAATTCAATCTTGCAATACTTATAAAATGCTAATGGACGATGTCTATCATGATGTTCTTGGCAAAGGGATTGTAAAATTGGAAAATGGTTTTGTACATAATGTATATTACATTCCTGATTTATTCAAAAATTACCTCTCAATGTATGCACTCACAAATTTTGAGAAGACAGTTGAGTTCACAGCAACATCAGCCCTCATTCGAGATTCCAAAGTGATGGCATCGAGATTATAGATTTAGACCCAAAACCCGTTGACAGGGACCACAAACCAAGATAATTCAGAAATAGTGATAGGAGAATACAAGATCATCAATACAAATTTAACAGACAATTACATGAGACAAGAGGAATAGACAAATACCAAATTATTAAGAATTTAAAATAGACAATGTTCTCCACAGACTCTTCATTATTCTATTTTATTGTCAACTAGACTTTGCATGCATCAGACATACAGCCTCACACAATTGGCCTCTTTAATGAACATGAGCCTAAACTCTAATCGACTCTCTCTACTTAGCATTTACATTTGTTTTTATTTCCCCTACAGCCTGTTATGATCGGCCTCCCCCTATGTAGAAATACAATAATTCTAAACTACTTTATTACTCCCATCGATCTCTTTTACTCATTAGCATTCCAAACTATAGAGCTCCTCCATTGCTCCTCTAAACTCCTTGGCCAAAATCAGCAGCCTCTTCTATTTTTTCCTCCTCCTTTAACATCAAATCATTAGCTTTTTTATAGCCATCGCTTCACCTCAGATCTTCTTGCTGTTGAATCCCCTCTCGCCTCTCCATAGATTTCAGTAGAAATTAAAGGCCATTTCACCACGTCGGTCGCTAGGCATAAACCCCACGATGCCCACGACCTCTTTATTGTGGTCTACATTAACATAATATGGTCGCTCTAGAAATTGCCCATGACCTACCCATAATCGGCAACAAAAGAGAATATAACTATCATGCCATGATGCCAAGATATTCAGATATGCCAAGAATAGGTATTTTGGGATGCACGATTTGTGGCATTTTTAGATCCTTAATAAAACTACATATTTTACAAACTTTCTCCAGCTGTTTAAAACTGCTAGCCACGATTAGAAATATGCCGAATATAAGTTTAGAAAGGATATCAAAGAGAAATAGAATTTTCTGTCACTTTGGTGATAGGAAGATCTTCATATGCCAGGCAACAGGAGCTACACAACAAAACCCAAAAATTGAAAAATATATAAAAATATGCAATCCAAAATTGTTGAACATGATGCCACTGCAGTAGACTCCCCAGGGAACAAAAATCATGTTGTCTAACACATGTGTTCCTTTATAAACTTCACCCATATCTTCTTCCACTTCTTCCATAATCTTTCTGGACCATATGTCAAATTCCTCCAATCTAGTTGAGCATCATTATTTGCTCTCCCCGTGAGGCTGTCTACACCTCTTATTGTCCACCTCCAATCTCTACTTCTCTTTTCATCCATACTAAACGTACAAAAAAATCAACATCACCAATTACATCATCAACACTTACCATTCCTATATCATACTCAATATGCTCATCTTTTTCTTTCAGCCACTCTTCCTCCATGGCCATCTGCGGCAACCACAAATCATCTTCAGCTTCATCTTCCATTTCACTTAACTCCACTACCACAATAACTTTTGTATCAATCTCTTCCACCTCCCTCAAGGTGTCCTTGGTTGTCCCACACTTGCTCAAGCCTTCCATCTTTTCATTCCATTCTTCTTCAATGGCTGCAAATTGTCTCCACAAATCATCTTCATTGTCTTCAGCTGCTATTCTTTCTTCAAATTATTTCGCTATATCATCCTCAAAATGTTTGCATTCTTCATTAGCATCCTCTGCATGCTTGTTGTCAATGTCTTCTATGTCTATTACTGCCTTGCGATCTTCTACTTCCTTCTTTCTTGCAATCACATTAGTATTAGGAAAATAATACTTTTCCAGTGCATCCATTTGTCTTGAAAGATTTTGTAATTTCTCATTAAACTTTCTCTTCTCCACACCATCCCAATATCTATCCAATGATGGTATAACAACGAGTCTTCTAACTGCAATCTTCTTCCTCTTCACTATTTTGCCAACTCACTCTGCAATCAATCTTCCGTGCCTCCTTCTCTACCCTCTGCAATTATAGGTCTCTTCTCTCCTACAACAAATTCTCCTAGGGTTTACTCGAGACACAACCACTTGACTCTTTTCCCACACCTACTAGTCAAATCATCGGCCTTTTTATAGCCATTGCTTCACCTCAGATCTTCTTGCTATCGAATCCCCTCTCACCTCTCCATAGATTTTTAGTAGAAATTAAAGGCCATTTCACCACATCGGCACTAGGCATACACCCCATGATGCCCACGACCTCTTTATTGTGGTCTGCATGAACATAATATGGTCACTCCAGAAATTGCCCACGATCTGCCCATAATCAACAATAGAAGAAAATATAACTGTCACGCCATTATGCCAAGATATTCAGATATTCTAAGAATAGGTATTTTGGGATACATGATTTGTGGCATTTTCAGATCCTTAATAAAACTACAGATTTTGTAAACTTTCTCCAGTTGTTTAAAACTGCCAGCCATGATTAGAAATATGGCAAATACAAGTTTTGAAAAGATGTCAAAGAGAAATAGAATATTCTGTCACTCTAGTGATAGGAAGATCTTCATATGCCAGGTGACATGAGCTGCACAACAAAACCCAAAAAACTAAAAAATATATAAAAATATACAATCAAAATTGTTCAATGTGATGCCACTGCATCACAAAGATCGAAAACTTGTTGTAGTAGGCAAAGTTTGTCACTTTGACTGCACCATCATCTTTTCACATTTTACATCCAGTGAAGAAGACAATAAAGATGCAACTTCAGAGCCATCTATCAACTCACGGTTTAGCTCAGTTGGTTCCATATAGCAGGTTGATTAAACTCCACTAGCATCTTTGTTGGTAAATACACTCATGTAGTGTCATGTAATTGAAAGTGTAAAGGGAATTGGGAAATTGTACTCACACTGATCTATAAAGTGTAATGGGGGTTGTAACAATCACAACTTGAATCGCACAGATTCTTATCTCATTCGTATGTGCGCTCAATGCACATCCTTGTCTTTAGTTGTTTAAAATATTTCTTAGACTTACATCTTGGCCTTCATCCTTTGATCACTGCCAAACTTCAATTAGTTTGGTCAATTTTCTTGGAGTTAAGAAAATGGCAGAATTTACTATTATAACATGCTTCAGGAGTTCCTCATACCTACAGTGCGGTCTACATCGACATCATCATCTTTTGGGGGGGCTATCTAAGCTTTTCTCTTTGTTTTCTCTCTTTTTGGAGGAAAGTTTTCTCCCACAGGGTTTTCTTTCTTTCTCCGCTTTTTGAGAGATGCATTTTGTACATGGGTACCTAATCAGGTGCATAGCCGGGACCCATCTTTCATAAACTCACCTAAACTATGCCTAAGGGGGGGTGTTGGTGTATAACTCTTATAGTTGACACTAACTTAATAATAGTTAGGCAAATTCCCACACATGTTCTTTGACATAATCAAAGTAGTTGGTCATTTGGGAGATGTGTCATCTCAATGAACACATCGCCACTCTTCTCTATGGTAGTTGTGCTATTCATATGGTTTGTAAGTCGCCACCTATCCCTGTTTTGTAAAGAGTTGGGTATCCAACTTCTCCTATTTATATCTTCGTATTTGTTAATACATTTGTTCGTTTTCACTTGCAATCTCATGCTTGTTGTATCTCCACAATCTTGGCAGTTTCTACACTGTTGATCCCCAAGTTTGCACTAGGCACATTGGGAGGGCATACGCAAGTTAGCATCACCTTAGGATTTAATCTAAACATGAAAAAGGAAGTGTAAGATTTCTAATCTCCAAGGTCACACGAAGTGCATGGAGAGAGCATACTTCTTTACAAATCCCACAAGCACGAAAAACAAATTCATTAACCAACTAATCTATTTAGATGCCTAATTTAGTGAAAAAAAGTGCATTCGACAATCATCCTGCAAGACAATGTATTAGTAATTTTTTTGGTTTTGTTTTTGAACTTTGACAAGCGATGAAAAATGTTAGTAGTTTGCAAAAAAGATTGGTCTTCATCAAACGAGTTCACCGCGCAACCAAAGAGTTAGTAGCAAAAAGATATGCAACCTTATGACTAAAAGACTAATAAAATACCAAAAATAATGACTAACTAAAGCAATGAAACTCTCAATCCTCGCCTTCCGCTGCTATAGAACCTGATTGCTTACCCAGAGCACCAAAACAAACACTATTATTAGAGACAGCAGAAATTACAACAACACTATAAGGCAAAGAAATGGATTGTCAATGGACCGAACCCAAATGAAAATACAAAAAACTTCACAGTTAGGTACAAATGATTTTAAAAGATATGGAATTGAGAAAATAAAACATTCGTAATCTTCATCCCAGCAATCGTGGAGGTTCCTATGCTTGACGAGCTCACCCACCTTAATGTGACAAATATTGATAGAATAAGTGTTTGTTAATCAGAGAATAAATTGTTGGCTTCCTGTCACTAAAATGTTTGGCCGCCTTCTGCAAATCGACGCCTTCCTTATCTGATGACAAACAGCCACAGCAAATGTTAATGGAAATGTCAGATTCAATAAAAATAGCACCAACAGCTATAGGACAGGTGGTGGTAAAAAGTTTATGCCACAGCCAACAACAATAACAACAGTCCCTGTCAATCATAAACTACCAAACAAAATGTTAAACAAAACATTAGTGAATTTTAGCGATTGAGAAATGTTAACAATGAGGTTTAAGGTAATCAGATCTGGTGGCTCTGCAACTAGTATTTGTTGCTAGTGGCTGAGAACATCAGAGATGCCACTGTCAAATTTATTGTTGCGGTGATAAGGAGTGTGCAATAAGGATAGAAGTCTTCAATATAATTCAGCAATATGTGTCTGCAATATAATCCAACAATACGTATAGAAGTCTTCAACAAATTATAAAAGGTGGGGTTATGCAGCTCCAACTCTACGATTTGGTTTGCCACTAAGTTCTATGATTTGGTTTGCATTAAGATATAGAGAGAAAGCTATAAATTTGTGTTGTTCATGTGAATATGAAAAGCTATAACATTGAAAGCTATAACATTATGCATAAAGATATGAAAAGCTATAACAGGAGATATGTTAGAACACAGACAGAATATCTTGTTGTGAATGACACTCGCTAATTTGGAGAATGCAAGAGGATTGCGACCTATGAATTACAGGAAATGAAGCCGCCAGAAATCAGAATCATCAAAAGGCAGTTTGATCATAGCCTTTGGAAGAACCAGCCGCCACAACAGAAGGCAGTTTTATTCAACTTTACAAAGACCAAGGGCTCATTGACCTATGAATAATTTTGAGTACTTATTTTGTTCTATTATTTTAATTTTATAACAAATTAATTAATATACTAATATATATTCTTCCAAAATTGAATTATTAAGAATATAAATATAATTTCAAACATCCGTAGAGATTTGACTTGTTCGAAATATATTTTGGACCATAAAATTGTATATAGACAGTTTGAAATTTTGAAATGACCTCATTTCCATTTTCAAGGTTTCTTGACTACTGCTTGCATTGAGAAACAAAATGTTCTTAGTTATAGATGCATCAGAACTTTTGTATTATTTAGTACCTAGCTTGTAACAATAAGTAAAACATTGGATAATGATAATAGTTTATGTTATTTTTACATTGTATAGATTACTTAGACGCACAAAACAGATCATTCAAAAGAATTAATGTCTCAATTTCAATTCAGTTCAGTCTCAAATAGGATGAGGCTTTTATTGAGTGCAGCTTCAAAACAGCTTACAAGAAAGAAATAAATCAAATTGAGTAAGAACAGTCTAAGAGAGACAAGATGGCATCTTCTTTCAACAGAATGGTCTACCAATTTAGATCAAATATGATGGATTAATACCCTACAGGTGCAGAGCCTTGTTCAGAAATCAACTCCATGAGCTGTTGGTCATTGATTTTAAAAGCCTTGGCCAATACATCTTGAGGAATGGGAGGATTGGCTCCGAAGACGGCAGATGCAACCACTTGAACGCCAGGCTGCTGGCTGTTAAGAGCAGTAATTGTAGTGGCATATGATGACCCGACGTTCTGCTGAAAATGCACTAAGCCCCTTGGTATCACATACACATCTCCCTTCTCCAACTTTTGTGAGAACAACACATTATTTGTGGTTATAAAACCAACCAAAATAGTGCCCTCCATTACAAATATGATCTCAGTAGCACGAGGGTGAATATGAGGGGGATTCAAACCGCCAGGGGCAAATTCCCCACGGTTCATAGATATGCCTAGTGTGTTTACTCCTGGGAAAGTTTCCACATTACCTGCTGTGATATTGAACCCAAAATCGTTGTTGGTTGAGAGTGGATTACCTAGTCCCTTAAACAAGAAATCTGATGCCTCCACTAACTTGGGGTCCTTGCAGACAAAACCGTTCACCTTTACATTACTTTGAGTAATATCAGCCACACAGAAATCCTGCAGAGGATCTGGGTCTGATGCATTAATGGCCAAGATTATGGAAAGCCATAAAATGCAGCTCAAGGAAGCTTTGATCATTGTTCTGGAAGTTTTCATTTCTAATTGGCACTGAATCTTGTGCGATACAAGAAATAGAAATCAGAGTTTGATATGATTTGAGCATACCAAAAGCAGGTATTTATAGGAAAAATTATGGGAATGAGGGATATAATATATAATTGTTTATTCGAAGATTATGATTTGTTCAGACTTGTTAAACCCATAACGTGGAATACTCTGTCCAATGATGGTAGTTAGATTTTCGTTTGGATGGATCACACATGAATTTGTCAATTGTGGGCGGTATAAAATTGTTTCAATGTATTTATTTTTTTTGGTTTTTAATTCATTTGCAATTATATAAGTTGATTTGCGTCACAGCTACGTAATAGGATGCAATAAAATAGTTATTGAACCTGGTTGTATAAAAATCTGAACTACTAGAATAGGATAGAATTACTTGACTTTTCTCTACTATGTATAGAACAGTGTACACATTCTCCGGAGAAGTCAGTCTACTATGGTGAGTATGGTGAATAGTTTGTATTTTCTTATCATTTACGAGATATAAAAATGTAAAAGTGGATCACTGCTACCTAATATGATAGAATTAGTGGACTTTTCACCAGCATGTATAGAACCGTGTTCACACACACCCGAGGATCTTATGACTGAGAGCCTGTTCCAAATATTTAGTACAGAGATCGTTTGACTGGCTTATGTGGGTGTGGGGGCCACGAACATTTTCGGTAAATACCTTGTCACGTCTCTTCTCTAGTTCATAGACGTTTAATGTTAAGATCACTGTAGCTACTTGTTTATGGATTATGACTAGTCACTCGGTGATTAAAACCCATCTCTTATCTCTTAACGTTCAGCCATAAACAGCCGGTGCATTGTAAACGACCGGTTGTATGGAAACCAAATTGACCAACACAGTCGACTCCAACTAGTGTTCATATAGGGTGGGTCGACATCAGAGATCGCTTCCATACTGCTCATTGGTGCAGGGTCGACTGCCACATGGTGGCCATACATTTTTCGACCAGCGGGTCGTTTACAACGCACCGGCTGGTTAAGCGCTTCCTCTCGTAACACACAAACCAATCGTCACCATGAAAACACATTTCACCCTCCATAGCCAGGCAACGTAACACCCAAACATAAAGCTAAACCTCATGCTTATTTCAAAATTTTAGAGTACTCTAACAGATGGAGATGAAGGTTAAACAGGGAAAGCAACAAAGAAAATACTAAGGATTTGGCACCCTCTTCTTTCCAGCTTGTCATTGTCGACGAGAGGGTTATCAAGCAAAGACCATTTATAAATGAGTAAGTTGTTTTCTTATGAAATGTCTTTGTTTTCTCCAATGCATGTTCACGAATAGATTCATAAATTGCATTCTACATTTCTAGAGATAATTTCATTCAAAATAAAATATTAGACCTAGATTGCCTCCAATTTACCAAATTATAAGATGCTTATAGCTATTATCACATAGTCATGATAGCCATTCACTTCTTTCTCATTTGAAGCATGAATCTATTTGTACATAGAGGTGAAGCTTCAAATCAAAAGGAATTGAATAGCTCTATCAAGGGTATGTGATAATAATTGTAAGTGTTCTTGCATTTAAATACACTTGAAGCAATATATGTCTATTATTTTATTTTCAATGAAATTATCCTTAGAAATGTAGAATGTAATGTATGAACTTATTGATCAATGAACATGAATGAGAGAAAACATAGCAGCCTCAAAATGATAGAAGACAACTAACTTGTTTATAGATGATCTTTGCTTGGTAACCCTCCCCGCCACATAGACAAGTCGAAACAAACCTGGTGCTAAACCCTTGTAGTATGTTCTTTGATGTTCTCACCATTTAACCTTTGTCTGGACGTCTCTACTATGGTATTCTATTAAATTTCACAATAAACATAGGGTTTGGCTTTACGTTTGCATGTTAAGTTACTTAGTTACTGTGGGTGAATTTTGTGTTAATGGTGGCAGTTAGTTATGTGTTAAGAAAAGGGTACTAATTATTGAGTGGCTAATGGTGATCATAACTTAGTAGCTACTATGATGTTAGAATTAGATGGCTATGGGTGGGAGAACAAAAGTGATTAATTATTCAACAAAAAAGTTTGTTGCCCCCACTTCCACGTAAGTTTGTCAAATGAAACCCAATGCTAGTTAAGCATGACTGGACAAGGAGAAATAAAGGAAAAAAATATGGTGTCCCAAATAAAGATTAGGTTGTTAGTTTTAGAATTATTACACCATATTGTTAGAAATTATAGTTATGCATTAATGTTTTGTTAGTAAATATATTGGGTAGTCAATAGTTAGGTTGTTACAAGAAAGGTGGTTTCAGAAGTTAAAAGGTGAAGGCCTTTTATAAAGACCTGTGATTACAATAATCTAATCAACTTGCATGTATTCCTTTTTATATTTGCATATATAAATTTTTATTATTATTCATGTGTATTTGATTCTAATTCCTACAATAGTACCAAAGCAGGTTAAAAATGGGAATATATTTTTTTTATTATATGCATTTATTTTTATAATGTTTACTTACATAATATAATTACATGTGATATTTGTAGTTTATAATATTAAATTTCTTATATACTACTTCTCATTACAATAACTTAAAAATATTTTGTGAGGAGTTAAAATTTTCCTTGATAAAGCCCATGCTACACTAGGCTATGAATACATGCAAATACCATTCAACACAATTCTTTAGATTATTCGTTGTTATAGAAGAAAAGAGCTTGGAAGTAGGAGACCATCACTCTTACTTAAGAGTATGTTTGGAATCATCGTATATTACTTTTGCTTGGACAAATCTAAGTTACTTTCTTTTCCTTCTTAAATAAAAGATAATTTCAAAAAAAATTCAACGCTTATTAGTGAAAGAAGGCTTCTTAATAGTTAACTTTTCATAGATGTATTGTGCTACAAATTTATGAAAACTTTCTATCACAAAATGGTTCTCATATGGGCTTAGAAAGCAACAATCATTGAAGTCAAGACTTTGTGTTTAAATGAACTAGTCAATTTGTTATTTTTTGCTATGGAAATAGAAACCCAAAATCTACAAAGCTAAAAGCAAGCACATAAAGAAGACACAATGAAGGATGCAAAAGAGATCATATCAAAATAATATTGAATCAATTGCTCACAATAATAATGCAAAATACAAGCCAGGTAGTGAGTTTATATGGACCAGAGAGGGGTGTAGGTGGCAAAACCAACAAATAGAGAGAAACCACCAAACAGTCTAAACATAGAAAATGTAATTCTATAATGTCCCCTTTTAGGAAATTCAAAATTTCTTTATCTTGCACACAATATAACTTCTCAAAGAGAACATTAGTAACCAAAAATATCCTTATAACATCATAACATTGCAATTAGGCTTAGTAACCACATAATCATAATCAATATAAAAGTTCATTAACATATATGCATTTCACCTTTTCTCATTTCTATTATATGGAGATTCCATGATATACCTCAGGAGAGTCATCCTTGAGCCTGATCATTTGTGAGAACAACACATCTTCATTACACCTGCAATCTTGAATGTTTCTCTCAGATAGTCTTTATTGGTTACTTTTACTGTGTTGTGACAATCCACATAATGGCTGCCTTTGGCTCATTTGAAACCACTCATTTAAATATTATCCACTTCAATGGTCAAACATTATCTTAGCAAACTCATTTCATTCATAGTAAAAGTGGTAAATATTTGCCCCATTTTTATTTGTCCGAACTAGCCTTTGGTGGATAATGTCCGGGTACAGTCATTTGAATTAATTAAGCCCTTTATCAAAACATTATGGAATATTACTATTTGTTTCTCTTTGACTAATTAGGACAGCACCTTTTAAGGCTACTCCTATTGGCATAGTAGTCATAATAACAATGGTATTACATTGTTTATGTATATTAAATAAGTTCTAGTAAATAATAATAGGTTAGTTTATAAGTTAGGTTTTGGGAAGTTACTTTCCTGTAAGAAGTTATATACAGGAATAATAAGGCTTTAAAAAGCCATTGTATTGTATTGCAAAATCATCCGATGACATTAATATAATATATTTTATGCTTTGATATACCTGTGCAGTAATGGTTTAATCTGTGTGTTTGCTCTACCATTATCAATATGGTATCAGAGCTTTCATATCTTTGTGCCTATGAAGAGGAGGAATGCCGCATGGAAGAGTAGACCAGCATTTGAACAAACCTTTATCCATGGTGCGCAATCATCATTGTTGTGGAAGGCTGCTCTAGATCATACCATACGTAGTAGGAAGGCATGATGAAAAATGATACATTCTATGATGTGAAAAGACTAGCATAGACAAGCATGATTTTCTGTATGGAAGCATAGAAAGAGATCAAAGATTTAGTTGGGCATTTTTGTCAGTCAAGTGCAGACCGAATAATCCATTTCTAGCTGATCTCTGGTAAGATGGAGATTTTATTTGTTTGAAGATCATTAGGCAGAGTGAAAAGGCAAAATGCTTGTGTAGAAAGAAGATTACATGAAGGTATAATCTGCAACAACATTGAAATCTCAAAGGAAAAAAAAAACATTGAAATGTTCGAAGGCATTTGCTGGGTGAATAAATATATTCTGAGATATGTTTGAAGGCATCCAATATCTGCATCACCATACATATTTTGAAGCACCATACATAGTATAGTTAAATATGAAGCACCATACATAGTATAGTTATGTGGAAGATCTGCAGCAATGATATACCTAGTCGTGTTGTGTGAGTTTTAGGGTGCATCTTTATCATTCATCATATCCCTGTCACTTATGGTTCCCAAATGCCACAATAGTGGAAGTTGATAAAAATCATTTATACTCAGTGTTGGGCATTGAAGAAAACTCCATTGAATTTTTGCACTTCATTTCCATGATGGATGCACATGTGGAGATATTGGGTAAGAAATAGTTGTTTTTTTATTTTCATTTTGATGAGTAATTGATTGCAAAGAGTGGTAAAAAGTTTAAAGAGGAATTTTAAGTATTGAGAAAATGACTGAATTTTGATATGGTTAAAGAAGGGAATTCTGAAATTGAAGAGATTTTATATTTATTTGGGTGATTATGAGAATATATTGAGATTCAATGAGTTGGTAGTGGTGATTAAATCATTTGATTTTGATTTTATTGTAAGTGGTCACAGGATCAAAACTGTATAAGGTGTGAAATGAGAATTTGTTTGAATTTTCTTTGTGGATTTAACTTATTAAATTTTTGGAGTAATAAGGTGAAAAATATTGGAGTTATAAGGATATATTTGTGTTTACACTATATTGTAAAAGGTGCACTTTTGGTGGAATCTGACACCTTGTTCATTTTATCATGGCTACATCAAACATTGCTTGTGCTCTTGAGGCCCTTTATACTACACCTGATGAGGTCTCTAAAGACTCATCTAAGACATCAGTTGGTTAAATTGTAACAGGATCATATTGGAGGTAGGTGGCATCGGAGGATGGAGGATTTTCTATCATCTCAAGTTAGCTTCTCGCTTTGAGATAATGCTTTGCATGAGAAGCATTTTTGGTTTTGGTTGTTTTGGTTTGCTTTGGTAATGTTGACAGATTTGAAGAATGTATATTTTGTGAAGATTTTGTTTTGGAGACAGGTTTGGGGTTTGGTGTTGAGCTCAATATGGATTGTTGTCCAGCGAGCTTCAAAGAGTATATGATCTAGAATTATACCCTTTCGCGGTCACTAGACAATGGTAGAGATCTGTCGTATCTCTTAGGGTTCATTGTTGAATAATTCTAGACTCTATGATTTGAGAGCTTGGGACTAAAGAGGTCAAGAACACAGCTCGAAGCTACGCCTTTCCGAGGTAGATGAAACAGCATGATGGAGCCCCACTTGGTTCAAGATTTGTTCTTTGGGAGAAAATCTTCTATGAAATATGTATTCATATTATGTAATCAGCTTTGTTGAGTATATTAGCATTTAGGGGGGTCCCTTGGTACTATTGCAGGAACAATGTAATAAGGGGGGGATGTTGGCATAATAGTCATAATAACAATGGTATTACATTGTTTATGCATATTCAATAAATTCTAGTAAATAATAATAGGTTAGTTTATAAGTTAGGTTTTGGGAAGTTACTTTCCCGTAAGAAGTTATATATAGGAATAATAAGGCTTTAAAAATCCATTGTATTGTATTGCAAAATCATCCAATGACATTAGTATAATATATTTTATGCTTTGATATAGCTGTGCAATAATGGTTTAATCTATGTGTATGCTCTACCATTATCAATAACTCCACATAAAAACTAGTTGCAAGCCTGCCTTTCCTTTGTTGGACACTTTGGTTTCATTTAAGTAGGATAGGGCATGCTTATTGTACTTCTATTTTCTCTTATCTCCACTATTCACAATTGCACATGGTATGTAGTATGTATCATTGCAATGGAATGTGATAGTTATATGAAGATTTCTCTTTTGAATTTGTTTGGATGACTACTCTGTACACTAGTTGTCTCCAATTTGGTAATGTTGACTAGATTTTGTTGTGACTTGGATAGACTGCTCCTTGAGAGCCTCTTTACATGATGATTGTTCTCTTGTCTCAGCTACTCCTTCATGCATGATGAAGATTGATTGTCATGGCTTTGCCTCTCTCTTTGACTGCTCCTATATTGTATGTTGTTGCTCTTTTCACATAGCATGACTGCACTATTCAATGTTGTTCCTTTTGATGGCTCTATCAATTCTCTGGTATCTTTTATGTTATTGTACACATCTCTTAGCATTTGTTAGTGACTATACCTATAGAGTGATTGTCCACTAACAGCTTATGAAGATCTTCTTCTATTCTTATGACTACTACCTTCTCTTTCTAGGGATGCACCTTGTAGGGTCATTGTATTGATGTCCTTCCATTATGACTGTCTCCTTTTGAGATTGGACTGCTCCTTTATCATGATGACAGTACTCTTAGATCTTGTAAATCCCTTTTGTTAATCAATGATGTTTGTTCATTTGACTTTGAAATTGACTGTCCCCTACAGTATACTCATGTATGTCTATGTTGTCTTGATCAACATTGTGTCCAGCATCCAAGTGACTATTAGATATGCTAGGTGACTGTCTTTTTGGTGTTCTTCTACTCATCTAATGCTCCTCATGTGACTGTACCTCCTTTCTATTGGATAAGTTATTCTTCATGCCTGATGACTTTTATCCACATATGAAATTAGTGATTAATTTTCATGGCCCTGTACCTGCACAGTCAAAAAACCAGTTAGATGAAAATATGTAGGCTAATAGCCTCTCCTTCTTGATTATCTGATATCTTTCTCTTTCTCACTTCATCTTATGCATTCTGATGTTTGTTTGTCTATTACATTTTGTTGATCAGATGTAAAATAACAAGTACATTTTGAGTTATTGCATATAGAAGTAGAGATGAAACTCTGAGCTCTAACATCATGTTTACTTGCTCCTGCAGGTTCACTTGGAGTTATCACTAGGATAGCTAAAGATGCTAGTGCAGGCAACGGGATTTGTCATTCACTTAGGCAATTACGGGTCCCACCTTTCTTTTATATGCTTTCCTTTAGTTTAGATGTACTTGTTGTTGTGCATTGTATCATATACAGTTACTCCCACAGCTTGTGTGGGACCATATAAACACTCCTCTTTTGAATATAATCAGTTATTTCATGCAATGACTTGTGTATAATTTCTCTTTTTTGTAAATCAATTGCATAACATAAGCTGAATATTATTGCATGCAATATGTGTTTATAATCATGAAAAACTTGATAAAGTTATATGTACCTCTCTAAACTGCATCAAACTAGAATGAATGAACTATAATGAATCACAACTGAAACATGATCTGCAATGACTAGATTAGCTTTAACTTCACCTATTAGACCTAGGATACCTCATGCCCTACTGGAGTATCCTATCACCTTATCTGTTTCATGTAACAACTCTAATTGAGCTGATACATGATCTTGGTAGTGTGATCTCTGCAAGGGTCCTCTATCAAGATAGTAGGCCTTCTAGGCTAGACTATGAACGTGAATTCTCTTCTCCCTTCCTTTTGAACTCTCTGCTTCTGGAAAGCAACAAAGAAATTGCTATAACAGCCCAACCTAATTGGGCTACAAAGCACAATTTGGTAACAATAGCATAAGGGAGAAATGGAACCAACAACCCAAAACTAATAGAGAAAAGGAACCAACTGTATTATCCTAATGACTAGATACAAGAATAAATTATTAAAAACTAATAAAATGACGGTTCATTTATGTGTCAAGAAAATTGTAGATTGCAAAAACATGCTATAAAATTACATTATTAGTAATATAAGGATCAGTCTCTTTGATGCATTCATTACTAGTAAGATACTGAGAAAATGTGTAAAATATCACTTTCTTTGACTAAAATGCTCATGCTCAACCTAGTTTTTGTCCACAATTTAGTTGGTGAGCCCGAGTAGAATTTACTCTTCATGCTTTGGTAGGCTGCCATGGTTCATAGTGTGTCCTATCTCTCTTCCTGGGGTTCAACATGTGGCCTTTTGAGTGGTAAGTAAATTCATCTCCTTCCCTAGTTAAATTCAGTCGGTGCTCCTCTCCATATCTTTTGGGCTTGAACATTTGTAGCTATGGCATGAAAGACATTTACACAAATCAGCCTACAAGGAAATTCTATTTTCTGATATAATAACTTTAACTCATTACAGATTGATACAAGTACACATAAAGAACCACGAGCTTGGTTATTGTTCTTAATGAAGGTGCCCAAAACTACCCTGGTTGCCAAAAACACAAAGCATAGCGCTCTGAAACTAGTCCTGAATTCTTCAACGGACAAACAAAAGGAAGTAGGAATATTAAATGCAAGATGATGGCATGAAGACTAAGATAAACCATTAATGGTCTAGGCAAACCATCAAAGAAAGGACCAGCTGAGATTTGTCTTCTGTTGATCAGTTCATTTTCTGTCGTCAATCTCCTCTGACTTGCATGGAAAATCAGATTGCAAATTCATCACACTAAACACAATTGCACGGAAGATCAAGTGATCAATGCTTCTCACTGCTTCAATGGTTGTCCTTGTACCTTAAACACAAGAAATGTTGTCTGATCTGCATCGACTATCTATGGAGCTTGAACTCCTTCCAGAGTTAAATGCCTATCGACATAATTAACTCTTTTGAATGATACTTCCATTTTGTGTGTCAAAGTATGCTAATGTCATAATCATTAACATCAATGTAGTTATGAATGTTGATATTTAAACATTGGAACTTAATATTTACCAATAAAATTAACTCTTATCATCATCCTATATGTTATACAACCTATGGGTATGTTATTTAATTTAACTAAATTAATATGTACCAAATCATATAAAAGTTTTGATACATCCTATACCTATGCGATGTTGTAACTAAGAGCATTTGCATCTTCAATGTTAGGAAATATTGTTTAAGAAAGCTATATCTACTAGTATAGATATTTAATATTTATTTATTTAATAGATATTTAGATATTAGTTTGAAAATATTTGTATATTAATTTGGATTTGTGATATAAATAAAATAGGTGTTTTATTTATATAAATATAATTGTCATCATGAATGCTTTACATATAAATGACCATCAAATTTATGTTAGGGCTTCTTTTATTATCAACTCACTCCCCCATAGCCCTCTTTGGCTGCCACTGTAATTACACCTATAGAAATAATGATAATAAAATCATTTTAAATGCACACACACATCTGTGTGTGTGTGTACACACACACACACACACACACACACACACACACACACACACACACACACACACACACACACACACACACACACATATATATATATACATATATATATATACATACATACATACATATATATATATACATACATATACATATACATATACATACACACACACATATATATGCATACATACATATTACATATGCATATACATATATATATACACACACACATGTGTGTGTGTGTGAACTTGCTCACAACATATATATACAGCTATATATAGATGTATATATGTATATATACACATACATATTCATATACATATATTTAAGACTCTGGCTTATAAATTATAACCATAAGATAAGACTATTGTGAGCAAGACATAACAAGATTGTACTTCAACAATGGCATGTGGTGGCTAACACAAAAGAAAACTCAAGCATAAGATTAGCTTGAGACCCCAATAAGAAAGAGCACAAATTAGATATCAAATTCCTCTAGCACTAGCCATTTAATGTCCATCACAACTCAGTTGACAATATGGCACACAATGGTTTGAAAATTCTTCAAATAGTGGTAGTTAGCCCTATTGATGTGCCCTTCATTAAGAAGGGTGTTTTTGAAGGAGGAAAGAGTGTGTGAGTGTTTGATAATTTTGTTGACCTTATGAGCCATATCTTCATGCTTAGCTTCTAAGGATTGAGACGCTTATGTAAATTATCAACATGTTACTACAATTCCTTATTAGCCTTGAGATGTTCTCTCATCATTCTAAACAAATTTTCCATATGAATAGAGGGGTTAGAGTAGAGTAGTTGAATTTCAACTTCAAAAAGATTTTTTTTTTTCTAGAAAACACAACTATGCATTGAAATTTCCAAATGAATTTGATTATCACTTGTCTACAAAGTTTTAGAGACACCATTCTGCAACATAATGCATCTAGAAAGGTGGTTTTCTAGGACTATTTGTGAAGAAAAATGGTAGGATTGGAGGTCATAATGGAGTTCCAAATCTTTCTTGACAAGGGATAGAACCAAAACTTATGTTTAGTTGATACATTATTACAACAAAACCAATAAGTGGGGGGATTTGGAGGAATTTAAGATGGTTTATAATGAAAACTTGACATGTAGTAGTTTCTACACTATGAGTTATGATTGGGACTTTCTTTTGATTTCCATAACCTTTATCTCCTACTTCCATCTTGACATGCATCAAAATAAGTACTTCACAACCTAGTTTGATCACCATCCACCCTCAATTAAGTGGAATTGAATGTGGTGAAGCATGAGGTTATCACCAAATACCTTGCAATCTCCTTTGGGTTGGGTGTCACTCTTCATGACATGTGCAAGTGGCTCTCAAGAAAGTCAAAACCAAAATTAAACTAAAGCGATACATTTATATCCATGGTATCAAGGTACAACCAACAAGATACTTCTTGAAAGTCATGTTTATAACTCTTCTTGATGGCTCCCTTCTAAAGCTTACTATAACCAACTTGCCCAATTGATCAGGAGATTCATTTGGTCTAAGTGGGGCAATAAGAAAGGAATGCATGTCGATTCTTAGCAACAATGTATACACTCAAAGATAAAGAGAGAATTGACATAATAGACCCCCACTCACAAGGGGTTTGTCTAATTAAAAAATTGATAGTCCATGCTTTGCAAGGTGATTCCTCTTGGAAACACCTAGTTTATTTCACAATTCAAGAGTGACTATAGGCAACTCTTGGAAATAGGTGCAATTTTCACTCACAAAAGCCACATTTTTATCCATACCTTTGAGTGAAAAGTTAATCCACCATTATGTTTCTCCTTAATCAATCTCTCTCATTGAACTTTCAAAGATATTTAATTGATTTCCTTTAAATAATAAATCATCTTGAAATAGATAATCTAATCACTTAGTTCTATTCATAGTTAAAGGTATTTTGTATTAATCCCTCATTTTGTATAGAACAGTGTACACATTCTCCAGAGAACTCAGTCTACTATGGTGAGTATGGTGAATAGTTTGTATTTTCTAATCATTTACGAGATATAAAAACGTAAAAGCTGCTACCTAATATGATAGAATTAGTGGACTTTTCACCAGCATGTATATAACCGTGTTCACACACATCCGAGGAGCTTAGAACTCTGAGCGTGTTGCAAATATTTTGTACAGTTAACGATCTATTTTCTATTTGCCACGCTTAACTCGTAGCAGAGATTATTCGACTGGCTTATGTGGGGCCACGAACTTTTTCGCTAAATACTTTGTTACGTCTCCTCTTGATAGACGTTTAATGTTATCACCACTATAGCTGCTTGTTTATGGATTACCAGTAGTCACTCGCTGATTACTACCCATCTCTTAACACGCAAATCTATCGTCACCATCAAAACAAACTTCACCCTCAATAGCCAGGCAACTTAACACCCAAACATAAAACTAAACCTTGTGCTTATTTCGAAATTTTAGAGAGTACTATAACAGATGGAGATGAATGTTAAACAGGGAAAGCAACAAAGAAAATACAAAGGGTTTGGCACCCTGTTCTTTCCAGCTTGTTATTGTCGACGAGAGGGTTATTAAGCAAAGACCACTTACAAATGAGTAAGTTGTTTTCTCCAATGCATGTTTATTAAACGAATAGATTCATATATTGCATTCTACATTTCTAGAGATAATTTCGTTCGAAATAAAATATTAGATCTAGATTGCCTCCAATGTTTATAGCTATTATCACATAGTCGTGATAGCCATTCACTTCCTTGAATCTATTTGTACATGGAGGTGAAGCTTCAAATCAAAACGAAGTTATTGTAACTAGCTATTCACTTCCTTGAATCTATTTGTACATGGAGGTGAAGCTTCAAATCAAAACGAAGTTATTGTAATTATAAGTGTTCTTGCAATTTAATACACTTGAGGCCATCTACGTCTATTATTTTATTTTTAATCAAATTATTCCTAGAAATGTAGAATGTAATATATGAACCCATTAATCTAATGAACGTGAATGGGAGAAAACATAGCAACTTCAAAATGAGAGAAGACAACTAACTTGTTCATAAATGTTCTTTGTTTGGTAGCCCTCCCTCCACATAGACAAGTTGAAATAGACCTAGTGTTAAACCCTTGTAGTATGTTCTTTGATGTTTTCACCATTTAACCTTTGTCTCTATCTCTATTATGGTATTTTGCTAAATTCAACAATAAACATCGGGTTTGGTTTTATGTTTGCATGTTAAGTTACCTAGTTATTATGGGTGAATTTTGTCTTAATGGTGGCGATTAATTATATGTTAAGAGATGGGTGCTAATTATTGAGTGGCTAATGGTGATCATAACTTAGTAGCCTCCCCAAAAGTAAGCAATTGTGCCAATGATTGATGCTTAAAATTGTATGGAGAAGACGGTCCACAATCATCGAACAATGTTCCTCCTCTTGGGAAGAAACAAAGAAAAAGGTGAATGTAGAACGTATTCCCATTCCTAAAAGGAATATAAGGGAACAAAGCTCAAGATGAATGAAATATTTGAAAACTACTCATGTGTCTCTATGTTGATGTTGAAGGATGCCACAACCAAATCAAGAGTCCCAGACCCAACTGATGAAAGTGACAAACCAGAACCTAGTGGAAATTGAAATAGAACAGAATCCAAAGATGAATAAAAATCTCCTTTGAAGACAAAGATGCCTCCTCCAAATGTTGCTCAAGAATCTTGAAGCCATTGCCAAACTATGACAAACAATGAAAATATAAATTAGGTACCACAGAAGATTTAGGTATAGTAACCATGGATGTATGGTCCTCACTATAGGTAAGACAATTGAACCAATGACAATATGCAGAAACTATCACTAAAGAAGCGGATGAAGGTAAAGAAGGAACAAGAGGGTCTGAATCTACCCTCATATCATCTAAAGAAGAATCAACTACATCAAAGAGAAGATGAATGCAATCAATAGTGTCTACCAAATCTAAAATGTTGGACTCTACAAACAAAGATGAGATGTCTAGTAGGAATACGTCCCAAGAAACTAAATCAAGAAGACCAATATAAACATCCTGTGTCACTGCAATGCTAAGCTCAGAATAAGGAGGAGGAGGAGAATAAATAGAAGGCTCAAGAACTGGTTCAGATGTGAGAATACCCAAGTTCAAGTAACCAAAATTCTCCTCAAAATCAAAGGTCACACAAGGAGTGTGATCAACCAAAGAATCATAGCAATCATCAGGTGCAAAGTCTGAAAAGGAGTATAACCAAGATCCATGATCAAACATCCTAGTAGAAATAATCTCTCTACTCGCCAAGTCTTGAATGACAATTGAATTAGGTGTAAATTCCACGGTCTTCCTTGCTTCATTGTGGGTGATCTAATAAATGGAAAGAAGATTGTTTAAAAAATGAGGTACACAAAAAATCATTAAAAGTTCCATCCCCAATATCAACAAATCCCCTCCCAATAACATTCATGTAAGTATTTGTAGCCATCAAAATAGGTGGCATAACACAAGGCTCAAAAGAAGAGAACATGGACTATGAAGAAGCCATATGGTGAAAAGCTCTAGAATTGAGAAGCCATCTCCCTGATCCAAGACTTTTAGAAGCTTGCACAAAGAGTTTTTACTTTGTTTTTCTATGATTCAAAAGCAAAACCTGCATGGCCTTTTTTCTTACCAAATCCTGATTGTTTTTAATGTGAAGAAGAAGAAGTGGACTAGGACATTCTAGAAGGTAAATCAATGTTGTTTTTCTTAAGAAGATGTTTCAATTCATCAATATTTTTTTTATAACAAGAATGTTCTTCATGTCCAATCTTCTTGCAATATGCACAAGTAGGCTTCTCCTTCTTACATGAGTTCTCTTTTGAAGAGGATTTATTTTGTGCTTGAAATTTATGTGGATTTTTCTTTGATTTTTTTTGTTTCTTGTCAGATTGACCTAACTCTTTCTATCCCTTAGGCTAACTAGCCAACAAAGCCTAATACTGTGATGGATTTAAGAGACCCATAGAAAGAAGCTTTTGTTTTTCATGTATTAGCATATTAGAAAAAGTTACAAATGAAGGCATAATGTATGAGGATCCCATAGTAAGCCTATGAGTGTGAAAGATAGAAACAAAAGATACAAATTCAGTACCAAGTTTGTTCAGTACATTATAGATTAATTAAATGTCCCTTTTCTCAATACCACATGCTTTACATTGTCCTCTTAGATCATTAACCTTAGTTATATAATCCTGGATGTTGATAAATTTCTTTGGATCAAGACTCATCAAATCATTATCAATCTAATAGCCTTTGACTTCATCTGTTGTACCATACAATTTTTTTAATTTTTCCCAAGCATCATGAGAGTTTGTACATGCTTCAATCTAAAGAATTAGATCAAGGGAAACAAGGCTACAAAGACATCCAAGAGATTTTATATGTTCAAGCATCCATGAAATCTTTCCCTTATCATCTATGGGTTTAGTTATCTTTTGTTCAAACGATGGAGTACATACCTTAGTTGTATTAAAACATTCCATGCATTTTGATGCCAAGTTGTGTAATTATAAAATGTTAGCAATGGAACCTTTAAATGATCAGTGTGTGAAGGAAAAGAAGAGAAAAGGTAAATAGATCAAAAAACACACTAAGAGACCCCAAAATTACTCAATCAAAGAACCCCCCAAAGCAATATGATTTGGCACTTTATGTTTCGTGCAATTACAATTGCCACTAGCAAGAAAAGCTAAGTGGACTTGATCTCAATGCTTTACAAATCCTTAGAAATGAGTATATGTTGAAAGTACAATTTTGGATCAAAACCAAATGAAATGAACAACACCAATGCAAAGTACACAAGAAATCATGTACCTTCAAAAAAAGAATTACCTTGATCCGAGGTCATATGAGAAATTTATGAGTCTTCGAACTTCCCAAAACAAGAACTATGCAATGTCACATGTGAGATCTACAAATTCTTAAAAATCCATGGACTAAAATAAAAAACCATCTAGCTCGGAGAGCATGAAAAATTGTCCCAAATAATAAAAAAAAGATACTCAAAGAAATGAGATCGTGAGCCCAAGATATGAGTATCCAAAGTTGGAGTGCAAAACTAGAAACTCCAACAGAGAGGGGTAGAAAAATCTATTGGTATAATAGTCACAATGGTATTACATTGTTAAATAGATGTTAGTAAATAAAGCAATAGTTAGTTTATAGTTAGATATAAATAAATAAATGTTAGTAATAAATTAGTTTTGGGAAGTTAGGAAGTTATTTCCTGTAGGAAGTTTGTACGGGAATAATCGTGGCTTTAAAAGCCAATGTACTACATTATAACAATCATCTGAATGACATTAATATATTATTTTATGTTTTGATATTGTTGTGCCATGATAGTGTAGCAATCTGCATTTTGCCCTACCATATTTCAATATGGTATCAGAGCAATATGTGATCCTGTGTTGTGAGAGAGTAATATGAGTGTTCCAGTATGAAATTGTGAATTGAAAAGCAAAGAAGAGGCGTTTGAAAGTTTTTGCATTTGTCTGTGCATTGAAATCTACAGACCAGCATGATAAGACATGAATACACTTGAATACATTTGTTGAGGGTGGTATTTGAAGTGACTTTACTTCACCTGCTGGGTATGAAGGATACTACTCACCATTTTGAGGAGGCCCATCATCTCTTTATTATCGATTTGATGTTTCTCATAAATTGAGAGAGGTGCGAGCAAAGCGATCTGAAGAGGGTTAAATAGAAGGCGTTGAATGACAGTGTTGAAATCTAAATCTTCCTGATAGCATTTGAGAACTGTGGAGATTTGGCCATCCTTTCATCTGGTTTTAGGTTTCCTCCATCTTGCTTCTAGTTTGCGTTGGTATTGAAGATATTAGTGCCTTACGGTGGATGGATGCAAGAAATTAGGGTTCCAGTGCAAAACATTTGGCGAAGGGAGGATTACAAGTTTTATCGGCTTACGTCCTTGATAGTTGGTGAAAATTTTAGTCCAGTGTGATTATTTTGGTTTTTTCTTGGGCAAAAATTAGAGGTTAATTTCTTTTTTCAAGAGTTTGGTGTCATGGAATTGCATCAGCTTCAAATGCAAGTTATTTTAATCATTTGCACCTTAATTATATCTGAATAGTAGTTTGTAAAGGTATAAGGTAAGAAAAAGTTGCTTTTGGTTTCTTTTTTGAAGTGGTACGTGAATATTTTAAAGTGGTGGTCAGAAATTCAAAGAGGCATCTTAAATCTTGAGAAAGTCTGTTAATTTTTATTTGGAGTAATAAGGTAAAAAATTGTTGAAGGCTTAATTTGATAATATCTTGGAGATATAAGGTTGATTAGTGTATGGATCTATCATTGGATCAAATTGACATTATCATCATGAATGCACATATGTCAAAGATAGCTTATGCTTTCAGGGCCATCTTTTATATTCCTGATGAGGCCTCCAAAGAGTCATCTGAGACATCAGTTGGTTAAAGTGTAACAGGGTCATATTGGAGGCAGGTGGCATTGGAGGATGGAGGATTTTCCATCATCTAAAGTTAGCTTCTTGCTTTGAGATGATGCTTTGCATGAGAAGCGTTTTTGGTTTTGGTTGTTTTGCTTTGTTTTGTTGATGTTGACAGATTTGAAGAATGTATGTTTTGTGAATATTTTGATTTGGAGACAGGTTTGGGATTTAGTGTTGAGCTCAATATGGATTGTTGTATAGTGAGCTTCAAGAGTATATGATCAAGAATTATACCCTTTTGCGGTCACTAGACAATGATAGAGATCTATCATATCTCTTAGGGGTCATTGTCGAATAATTCAAGACTCTTTGATTTGAGAGTTCGAGACTAAAGAGCTCAAGAACATAGCTTGAAGCTACGCCTTTCCAAGGGTAGACGAGACAGCATGATGGAGCCCCGCTTGGTTCAGGATTTGTTCTTTGGGAGAAGATCTTCTATAAAATATATATTCATATTATCTAATCAACTTTGTTGAGTATTTTAGCATTAAAGGGGGGTCCTTTGGTACTATTGCAGGAATAATGTAATAAGGGGGGGAATGTTGGCATAACAATCACAATGGTATTACATTGTTAGTTAAATAAATATTAGTAAATAAAGCAATAGTTAGTTTATAGTTGGATATAAATAAATAAATGTTAGTAATAAATTAGTTTTGGGAAGTTGGGAAGTTATTTCCCATAGGAAGTTTGTACGGGAATAATTGTGGCTTTAAAAGCCAATGTACTGCATTGTAACAATCATTTGAATGACATTAATATATTATTTTATGTTTTGATATTGTTGTGCCATGATGGTGTAGCAATCTGCATTTTACCCTACCATATTTCAATAAAATCAAAGTTCACCTTCCACCAAATTTAGCAGAATTGCCACTAGAATTAGTGGTCCTCAAAGTTTAAAAGAACACTAGATAAATGTAGAATTCTAGCAAGTTTGGATCTTTTCTAAATTTATAAAATCTCCAGACAAATTTGGTTATCACCAAAAATAGAAAAAACCACCAAATATAGGGCACTATGGTTAGACTATTGCTAAACTTGGCATAGAGGCCAAGGAGAATGTGTAGGTCCAAGGGCCCAAAGGGCTGAATAAACTATTGAAGAGTAGTTTTAAATGTACAAAGGTTGATGCATGTGTGGGTCGGGGGGTTGAAGGTCACACCCCACAACAATTCAAAGAGGTTGCAGCATCTTTAGAGGTTTGTAGGCTTCTAAATAGAGGCTATTTCCTTTATTAAGGTCATAGACCTCTTGTTGGACCATGGACTCCTATGCAAGAGTAGTATGGCCTGCACAGTAGATATTATGCATACCACACAGGGGTAAAACCCATTTTTAATTTTTTTTCATTTTCAATAAAAATTTACAATAAAAACTATGATATAGGAAATGTTTTTTTAATAGAAAATTTAAAATCGGTGAAAATATTTAAAGAAATGTTTTTTTTGAAAATCATACAACCCAACATTGTTCATAGGTCATATGACTCTCTAAACATTTTTTTTTGTTTTTTCAGGTCCAACTACTTGAATTTCAATGATTTGATGGTTGATCTTAGGTTTTTTAGGCATTCTCAGCACAATGGTAGGGTTGGATTTGACCCAAAATGCTCCAAAAGATCAGGTACCCGTTAGATCTGGCATGCACCTCCCAACTTCAAACCCTCATCGACTTAGCCTCTGGTGTCCAATCTAGATGAAATAAATGGCTATTCTAAATTTTTTAGTAGCTTTGAACTCAATGGTGAGCTTAGGTTTGCTCCAAGAATCTTTTGAAGCTACTTGCAACACAAAGCCACAAACAAACTCTCCCCAGAAACTAGTATTTCTATCAAATCTTTTTAATTCTCTAGGTCATAATCGGATGTAAGAGAAGAGCATAATCAACTATCAAGAGCAACCATAATCTCAAATCCTAGATCTTCTGAATGACTATCCCTAAGCATTCACCCACTCTAATACCATTCTAGATTTTCATGAAAATAGCAACCCAAAATCTAGAAAGCTAAAATCAAGAACATAAAGAACATCACAATGAAGGATACACAAGAGATCATATTAGAATAATACTAAGTTAATTTCTCATAATAATAATACAAAACACAAGCTAGGTAGTGAGTTTATATAGACCAGAGAGGGGTGGAGGTGGCAAAACTAACCAATAGGGAGAGACCACCAAATGGTCTAAACATAGAAAATGTAACTCTTTCATAGGATGGTGACACCTCAAACAACCCACTCACCTAAATAAACTCACTTTACTAACCTAAGAAAGCTTAATAAAAGCATAGGAAAAACCTACGAAATAGAAAAATAAATAACCCACTAGGAAAATAAAAACTTACACTAACACATTTAAGTCAAGACTTAATGTTTAGATGAACAGAATTTGTTGACATTATTTTTATGAAATTAAAGTGGAAAAACTATTTTTGAGGTTAGAAAAAGAAAGGGTGCACTTATGTGCATTAGAATTATAAAAAGGCAAGGGCAAGTGAATGTACCAAGTGATTTTAGAGAATGGTTAATAATATGCATGCTTAGAGCATGCATCTAATGAAGATTTAATTTTAGTTTTGGTTTAGTTGATTGTATGAGTTTTTACATAGTTGTATTTGGAGATATAAGGACTTTTTCTGGAAGGGTTTATTTTCCTCATAAACTATTCTCTCTTTTTTTACATTTTAAAATATGGTCATATGTAATCCATGTAATTTTAGGGTTATTCATGTTACATTTGATAGGGTTTTCAAACAATTCCATGTTGCATCTAACACATAACGTTTAAGGTCTTAGAGAAGGCTAGACAAAAAACAATTGAAGGAATTACATCATCTCAAGGTAGCTTCACTCCGAGATGGTTAATTATATGAGAGGCTCCAAATATTCAAATTATTTCCCATTTGGGACATGGAAAAATTTCTCATAACCAAGACAATGAAGCTTTGGTGTCTATTATAGGGGAATGAGGACTAGTTTTGGTAACTAATGCAAGGAAATTTTGGCACCCATTCTTGGTAAAACAAGAATAGTTTTGGTAACCAAAACAATGGGGTCTTGGTAGCCATGACAATGAATAGGCGGTTGTTTATACTATTGTGTTTGTACCAATCCAATTTTTTGTATCTCCACCTCAATATAATATGATTTAATTAAGAAGAGGAATATTAGAATTATTACATCATATAGTTACAACTTATAGTAATGTATTAATATTTTGGTAGTAATATGTTGATAGTTAATAGTTAAGTTCTCAAGGGAAAGGCAGTTATAAAAGTTAAAAGGTAAAAAGACCTAATCTAATCAACTCATGTATAATATATTTTTGTATATTCTTTTTATTTTATTTACATATATAAATTTCTATTACTGTGTATTTAATTAATTTATTTTTTGTAAAAGGTGATAACCACTTGTACACCATATTAAAAAGATATTTGTTTTTACAACAAAGTAGGTCCTAAAAGACTAGATAAGACATACCCCATGGATTTAAAATACAAAAACAAAAGCATAAGATTTTAACAAAACTTGGAAAACTCAAAAAGTAGGATTTACATTGGCCAAAGGCCTCGAGGAAGTATGTATAATGCTATCACCATAGACCCAAAATGCTCAAGAAGAAATACCATTAACCTTGAACATATGAATTGGAGGAATTATCATTTGGAGGGGGTAGAGGCATTAGTAGAGCATGTGGAGCTGAAGATGGAGGATGTGGAGCTGAAGATGGAGGATGTGGAGCTTGGTCTGGGCATGCAATCATAGGAAATGGATTGTATTAGAAGTTTTTCCATAACTTTAACATCAAACCTTAGTGGTGGCTAAAATCTATGCATCTCTAACATTGTATTATGACCATTTCGACATCCATTGCGAAGAGCCTTTTTAAGAGTGTGGTAAATACACACAAACAACAGGGGAATTGTGTAGTAGGTTTGTGGGAAATAGACCCCCAATAGCACCTCACCAGCGAACATGTCATAATTTTCCATGGTTGTCTTCAACTTGTCTATAGAGACCAAGTATTCATGGATATATCAGAATGTCAATGTTTTGACATATTCAGTGTCTTAGACCAAGTCCATAATGTTGGAGATGAAGATAGAGGCAACCTCTGAGAAGAGCAAAACTCGTGGACATTCTTGTAACAAAAGATCACCAACAATACACCTAATAGAAAATTTGACATGAGGATGATCGATATCAAATACACGAGCCAACTTGAAGAAGTCATAAATTCCCACTTTCATAGACTCCCATTTTTGAGGGAGGATGAGGACCCAACAATTCCTCACCATAGGTTTCATGGCTCACGAGAAGACATAGATGCAACACAAAAAGAGAACCCAACCCAAGAAAGAGGAGTAATGGCAAAAAATAGGGGAAGGTAATGAATAAGAGGAAGCGAGATCATTAAGACACACGTGGGAGATCTCCATCTAGGACCAACTGGTGGCATAAAAGGATTTCCATTTAAATAGGGAGTGGGTATAATTAACAAGGCCGTGTTGCAGCGAAGTTCCTGGTAGGTGCTAGTAGGGCATTTTTGTCAAGGTTGCAGAGAAATATAGATATTTGGAAGGAAGATCTTCACTTTGAAGTATCTGTCTAGTATATCATTTACTCCTATTTCACATAGAAATTGCATCTGAGATAGGTGTTGGCACCTAGCCTCAACTCCCAAAATAATTCTGAAAATGTGTCATGTCAAGGTTTAATATTGAACCATCAAATAAGGTGTTGAAACTTTAGCTCTACAAACACTAGTAGTAGTTGTGCATATAAGATCCTCAAAATGGAAGAAAGAATATCTATATTGACAAATGACCACAACAGGTCAAGGGGGCTGAAAGTGTTGTCACCCATGATTACATTAGGAGTGCCCAAAGCATCTTGTAGTAAAACTATAGAAAACCAAAGCATAAAAAAAATGTAAATCCAAACATATTAAGGTTTTACAAGAGTAATAGCAATAATTGAGTACAACCTGCATGAGGTAATCTACAGTGAAAAACCCTTAATCCTCATCAATGCCACAAGGATATGTAGAGATGCCTCTAGCCATAAGTCTCCCATATAACATGGCCTTGTCAAGCTCTGGGATCAAACACTATATGTTCTGCATATTAGGCCAAATCACATCAAGAGTCACTAAATAATCTCAACTCTACATACCCAACAAGAAAATTTACCCAGCCTAAGTGGGGAGTAGACTCAAAGAGTATAATAATATTTCCTATAGGTTGGCTAGGGATGTGCTTTACTTATTACCCTAGCCATTCATAACTTAAGTTGTCTTTGTTTTCCTTATGTGGCATCACTACCATCAATCTTTGATGCAAAGTGCTATGTGGAACAACCTTGTATGTAAAATGTGGAAGGATAGATAATTTCCAAAGGAATTCATTTAGTCTCTGGAACAAGGCTGAGATGGACGACCTGTATGCCAGTCTAGCTTAACAAAAGAGCATTAGGAAGGTTACTTAAAGATTGTAAATTAAAGTTGTTCAAAACATAATCATCCTAACTTAGCAATGACATAGTATCCTTCTTATCATTGAATTCTTTGAGAGGCTCTCCTTTAGCCATGCATATAGAGAGAGAGAAGCATGGCATATATTGGGATAGGGCTGATATGGAGGGGTTGGAAGGCATTTGATATACTGTGTGCTTAAAGAAGACACAAATTAGATTGGGAGAAAGATCAAATGAAGAATTATATATTTGTACATGAAAGAATAGCTTATACTGAAATTGTTAGTACTAACCAAACTATGATGATAAATATTGAAGAAACTCAAAAATGTCAGTATATAGTTGATTAAGACAAATGACTGAACCGCTATTCTATTAGGTCATTCGGAAAGAAGGTCAAGTAAAGTTGACTGGTTAGGGATATTAATGAAATGCTTCGATTGGACCCGGGGCTTCCCCACTCTACAATGGGGCATGAATCTAGAACTAATGGCCTTATCTATCAAAACACTTGGTAGATGATCATGCCTTAAAGAACATACAATATTTGGTACGGTACCAAATCCCATATTGAAGAAAATCAAAAATGCCATTATACACCCATTTAAGACAACTGACTGAACAACACTTGGTAGATTAATCACTTTTGCCAAACTGATTGTCAACATTAGGACTATAAAGACCAGCATTACTGTGAACGGTATATTCTAGTTAGCTTTAAAACCCATATAAAAAATACAAATAAATGTATCTCCTCTATCAAAAATGGCAAACACTATAGCAAATTGAAGGGAAAGCCAGTGGCAATTCAGATCCTAGAAAATGGAATTACCGCATCCATAGGCATGTGAGTAGAATACATACAATGGATTATTGTTGTATGCCAAGGGATGCATTCACCACCTCCATCTACCGACATTCATAGATCATCTAGATCCATACAATTAAAGTTGAGCCTACATTAGTGTGGCTTACAGGTGTAACAATTATTAAAAACTCATAAATGTGTGCCTAAAACTAAAGAATGGGCTTATACAATTTATATGGGCTCAAAACCTAATAATCCAAATCCTATGAGCATTTAAAAGAGTAAAAGAATAAAAGGCTTACGAGGGGAAAAAAACCCTAAGGCATCAATTTACAGAACAATGAAAACCGTCCCAAAAAAATAAAAATAAATAAATAAATAAATCTAAAAATAAAAAAATAAAGTGTTGTTTTACATCAAATTGCAGAGCCAACAGAGAACCCGCAACAATCGATTTACATTTACTAACATATTCGGTAAAAATCGGTATCGCGGAGCCCAAAAAAGAACTATTACACAAAATTTAAATCTACGCTACAGTATATTAACTCAAGGACAAACAGGCCATTACTATTGAACAAAGCGATGCATAGAACAAATATTGAAGAAACTCAAAAATGTCACTATACAGCCAATTAAGACCACTAACGAAACTGTCTCTAAATAGGAACAACAGATAAAAACCCTATATGTGTCAGCTCAATGGAATAGCAAAGGGCATTAACTCTAAGATGACCTACCCTTATCTATAATTTTCCCTTCTTATTTAAACTATGTTCAAGAGAGAGTTGGGAAAAGAAAATGCAAAATAACTGAATACTAGAACACAAAAACAAAAGAGAGAGCTGGGAAAGGAAAATGTGAAATAAAATTGAATACTAGGATAGCATGTAGGAACAGAAAGGATACAAACATAAGAACCTAGATAGCAACCTATGAAGTTCACTGCCCACGACACAAGTGCAGTGCGCTATCATCTAGTTGATGTGTTGGCATCCATTTCATACGTTGTCATCCCAAATTAATGTAAAAGATATGCACAAGGTAGATGCATGGTAGTTTCTTACTCACCTACAAATAATCTTTCCCTAGTGGGTAATTTTTCTTTGTGCAAATTTTTTTGGTCATTGAATGCTAGCCATCCGATCCTATTCCCTACATGCGCTTGTCATCCGATGATATGCAAGGTGCGTGGTCTTTAGCTTTAATGGTGTAAGCTTGAGTGATAATTCTATAAGCATGGGCTTGTATGGCATATATGTGGACGCCTCCCTTTAACCCCAGCATGGCGATGTTGACAATTCAAGCAGATCTCTTTGTGTGGGCCGATTGTATTGTGCCACGTGTCTCCAAGTCAAAAGCGAAGGAAAGAATAAGATGTCGCAAGTAAAGAATAAGTCATTACATGTGCAAAATATTCACAATAGAGGAGACTCAATCGTGAATACCTCGGGAAACCGTGAACACGGTTCTATTGGTGGAAAGTCCAGAGAATGTGTACACGGTATCAACTTTTATATTTCTATATCTCGTAAAAGATTAAGAAAAATACAAACTATTCGCCGTAGTAGACTGAGTCGTCCAGAGAATGTGTACACGGTTCTATACATGGTAGAGGAAAGTCAAGTAATCCTATCCTATTCTAGTAGTTCAGTTTTTTATACAAGCAAGTTAAATAACTATTTCATTCTATCCTATTTATGTTAGCTGTGACGCAAATCAGCTTATTTCTTTGTAAATGATTTTAAAAGAAAAAAAAAAAGACCATTCAAACTAATTTATCCCGTCCACAATTGACAAATTCGTATGATCCATTCAAACGAAAATCTAACCACCTTCATTTGACAAAGTATTCCAAATTGTGGGTTTAACAAGTCTGAGGAAACCGTAATCTTCGGATAAACAATTATAATATACCACTCATTCCCATAATTTCCTCTATAAATACCTGATTTTGGTATGCTCAAATCATGTCAAATTCTCATTTCCATTTCTTCTATCGTACAACATTCGGTGCCAATTAGAAATGAAAACTTCCAGAACAATGATCAAAGCTTCCTTGAGCTGCGTTTTATTGCTTTCCATAATCTTGTCCATTAATGCATCAGACCCAGATCCTCTGCAGGATTTCTGTGTGGCTGATATTACTCAAAGTAATGTGAATGTGAACGGTTTTGTCTGCAAGGACCCAAAGTTAGTGGAGGCATCAGATTTCTTGTTTAAGGGACTAGCTAATCCACTCTCAACCAACAACGATTTTGGGTTCAATATCACCGCAGGTAATGTGGAAAATTTCCCAGGAGTAAACACACTGGGCATATCAATCAACCGTGGGGAATTTGCACCTGGTGGTTTGAATCCCCCTCATATTCACCCTCGTGCTACTGAAATCATATTTGTAATGGAGGGCACTATTTTGGTTGGTTTTATCAGCACAAATAATGTGTTGTTCTCGCAAAAGTTGGAGAAGGGAGATGTGTATGTGATACCAAGGGGCTTAGTGCATTTTCAGCAGAACGTCGGGGCATCATATGCCACTACAATTACTGCTCTTAACAGCCAGCAGCCTGGCGTTCAAGTGGTTGCATCTGCCCTCTTCGGAGCCAATCCTTCCATTCCTCAAGATGTGTTGGCCAAGGCATTTGATGTCAATGACCAACAGATCAAGGAGTTGATTTCTGAACAAAGCTCTGCACCTGCGCCTGCACCTGCACCTGTAGCGTATTAATACCTTATTGTTGCTCTAAATTGGTAGACCATTCTGTTGAGAGAAAATGCCATTTTGTCTTCCTTAGCAGTGTTCTTACTCCATTTGATTGCCTTCTCAATCAGTTGTTTTGAAGCTGCAGTTAATAAATGTCTCATAGCCATCCTCTTTGAGGCTGAATTAAATTGAATTTATAAAATTAATTCTTTTGAATGATCCTTCTATTTTGTGTGTCAAAGTTTGTTAATGTCATAATAATTGACATTATTGTAGTTATGGATGTTGATATTGCAAAATTGGAACTTAATATTTACCAATAAAGTTAACTCTTATCATCATCCAATATGTTATACAGCCTACCGGTATGTTATTTATTATAACTAAATTAATACGTACCAAATCACACAAAAGTTTTGATGCATCTATATACCTATGTGCAGCTGTAACTAAGAACATTTGCATCTTCAATTTTAGGAAATACTGCTTAAGAAAGCAAAAATGCTATAGTAATAGTATAGATATTTAATATAGATTTATTTAAAAGATATTTAGATATTAGTTTGAAAATATTTATATATTAATTTGGATTTGCCACCTAGATAAAATAGGTGTTTTAAATTTGATACATATATATATATAAAATTGGCATCATGAATGCTTTACGTATAAATGACCATCAAATTTATGTTAGAGATAACATAATGATAATAAAATAATTTTAAATAATCCAAGTAAATGTTGCGAACAAGAACATATATATATACCTATATATGTACATATATACACATACATACACACATATGTATATATATGTATGTGTGTGTGAGTGAGAACTTGCTCACAACATACACACACACATATATAAGACTATGGATTATTATGTTTTTAATCACTTGACCTCTCAACTAAATTTTAAAAAAGAACCAATACATGTTCACAATTCCAATAAATTATATAAGATTAAGTTGAGACCCCAGTAAGAAAGAGCACAAATTAGATATCAATTTCCTCTAGCACTAGCCATTCAACGTCCATCGCAACTCAGTTGACAATATGGCTCACAATGGCTTGAAAATTCTTCAAATAGTGGTAATTAGCCCTATTGATGTTTGAACCACAGTAAGAAACATTCTCAATAGTCATGGATAGACAGTAAGAAACAAAGTTTGAACCACCCACAGAGTACCTTGTTCATCCCTCAAAGAAACAAATGACTGAAATCTGGCGATGGGCACGAATGCCCATCCAAGATATACCCTACACCTCTGTTTTTATTTATTTCATTCTCAACGAATGATAACCATATCCATCTTTTCATTTCTTGGGTTGGCTTACTAAGCTACCAGATAAGATTAAAGCCGCCAACAAATTATGGACAGATGAGGATGTTGAGAAGCAACAAAATTATGATATCTTTCTTTTGCTGGAATTTCCTGACTTTCTTTTACACTCGCTCTAAGCTTGGTGATAGCCGAATTCCCGTTATAGTCGTAAATCCATCCTCGGTTCCTATGGACACATTTACATGAGATTTGCAGAGCCATCAATTTTGTGGGAAGGGAAAGAGTCTCTTCTGTTGCCTCTCCCAACTAAAGTCAATACGCCCATTGTGTTCTCAGGATTTGACAAGGTTTTTGCCCCATTTCTCATATGTAAAGGTTACAAATCCAAACCCATGGGATATTCTAATCTAACGGTCGCTCACAACCTTGGAATCCATGACTTCGCCGAAAGCCCTGAAGACATCTTTCTTTTGTAGAATTGTTCCACCATTCACTTGGATTTCCATATTCCTATTTCTATCGCTCTCTCCCTGCCTCATACATTTCTTTGAAGACATTTTATCAAACGTCTCATATTTCATTGTGGCACAGCTTCTAATGTTTGATTTCCCTCTTAATATTAAGTATACCGAATAAAGTTAATTGTTACGCAGCTAACAGCCTGAAAATAATTAAAAATTTTCTCTACAAAAGATATTCCATCAATCCTGTCGCATCCCTCGATGTTCTTGAGGGTAAAACTATTTGAGAGCTTTCCAAAATAGTTTTTTAAATTGGTTTCCAGCTGCTGCACACCCCACACAATATGCAAAATAGCTCTTTTGCTTTTTGGTATTTAGCAATTACGTGACCTTTCCCTCGCGGAGGATATGGGCAGAGCTTTGAATCTGTTCAATTTATTGGTGTGGAGGATATTGGCTGTAAAGTTGAAAACTTAATTTTCCACACCTTCAAAGTCCATCTCCTTTCATTTCCGTAATGCAAAATCAATGGCAATAACTTGTGTTTTACGCCACACAACAATTATGTCCCTGTATTCTTTCCTCGCAGTCTGCAGAGATATTTCCCAAAATAACATTCTGCCAATAAAACCTCAAGTATCTCTATCCAAACGCGGCTTTTTGTCTTTTATTCCTATTTGAAAAACATCACATTCCATGTTGGCACTAGTTTTACTGAGTGGAAATTTCACATTCTATTTCAATACTTCATTTTAGCAGTCTGTTCTGGAAGAAAAAATCTCTTTCTTTTTGTGGCTTCAGTCATCGTTTTTTCCTTCTTTTGTGGCTTTAATCACAACTTTTTCCTTTTTTTTTTCCTGCAAACCCTCTATTCAAACTGCTCTCCCTAGATCTCTCTGTTGATTTTGGTAGATAGGTCGGATCCCTTCTAAAGACTAACCTAGTCATAAAATGTTGAATGGCCTATCAGCCTTAGCATTTCGAGAACCTCAGTTGTATTATCCGATTTAAGGCAGGCCCTAATTGGGTGAATTCATTATTCAATGTATCTTGAAATTGCAAATAGGTCGGGACCTATTTCAATGTAACGTGTATGTAATTTGAATTATTATAACTTGGCGCCAAATTGTATAAGGCCAACCAAGATTATTGTTTGGGCAATCTCCTATAAATGTAAAGTGACTTGTAGTCACAATTCATATACATAAGACACACCGAATTCTGTTCTGTGACATCTCTCGATCAGCAATCTACTTCTACAATTAGAAAGGAGTTCTGTCGATAGTTGAACCGTTCAATAGGTTCAACGGTTCAATGGGTTCAACGGGCTTCAAAGGCTCAAAGGGTTCAATAGTTCGATGGCTCAAGGAGTTCTGCTGATAGTTGAACCGTTCGATAGGTTCAACGGTTCAACGGGTTCAAAGGGTTCAACAGTTCGATGGCTCAAGGAGTTATGCCGATAGTTGAACCGTTCGATAGGTTCAACGGGTTCAACAGTTCAATGAGTTTGACGGTTAAAGGAGTTATGCCGATAGTTGAACCGTTCGATAGGTTCAATGGTTAACGGGTTCAACAGTTCAGTCCAGAACTAAAGCTCAGTTGTATTCTTTGTGCCTATGATTTTGTGCCCTAGCTGGGCAAAGTTGTAATCTGCCTCTGCCATTAATCTAATTGGATCTGAGATTTTCTTGCTAGGTTTTTCACCTCTAAGAGAGAGGTTTTCCCAAGGTATCTTTGTATTATGTGTGCATTTGTGTTTTCTTGTTCCTTACTGTCAATCTGATTGCTAAATTTAACATGGTACCAGAGCCAAGTTTGAATTAGTATAATTGGATTTGTAGTAACCAATTATCTACTTCTGCTCTTATCACTTCTTCAAGATGGTTCTCAGTCTCAAGGTGGAAGATAGATTGGATGGGGCTTCCAATTTCACATCATGGAGAGTTTGCATCATGCTTGTGTTGAATGAAAATGACCTTGCAGACTTTGTGACCAAAGAATCTTCCGAGCCTGAGGAAGAAGGAGAAAAGACCCAATGGAGGAAGAAAGATCTTCAAGTTCAGAAGATCTTAATTGATTCAGTAAAGGACCACATTGTTCTCATCATCTCCAAGCTGAGACAGTAAGCATAATGTTCAGAACCTTGGAGGAGATGTATTAAATCAACAACACTAGTCGTGTTCTAGCTTTGAAGCAGCAGCTTCATCACATCAAGATGGCTAAAGGTGAATCTTTCATGGCTTACTTCATGAGGATTTCTAATTTGAGAGATCAGTTCTCATCTATTGGAAAGATTGTTGATGAAAATAATTTAACTATGCTAGCCCTCAATGGTCTTCCAGCATCTTGGGAATCCTACATTCAAGGAATTAGTGCAAGGGCTGATTTGCCCAAGTTTGATAGATTAAGGGCTAACTGTATTCAAGAAGAGTCTCAACTGGCTGCTAGAGGAGTTATCAAAAACACTCATGAAGACAATCATGTCCTTGCTGCCCAGTCTTTCAAGAAGAAAGGAGGCTATTGGAAGAAGAACAACTTCAAGAGGAATAGAGATCAAAGGTCTAATCCACCTCATGATTTGAAGAAAAAGAAAAATGACCTGTCTCACATCAAGTGCTTCAGGTGTGACAAATTTGGTCACTATGCAAGGGACTATTTATCCCAGCCTAAGCAACAAGGAGGAAACCTAAATGAAGTCTCAAATCAGTCTAATACTGAAGACTTCCTTTTCATTTCTGCTCTATCAAGCAATGTACCCTCAGATAGTGAGACTTGGCTGGTTGATAGTGGTGCATCTAGACACATCGCCGGCTATTGAGAGCGCCTCTCAGATTTAGTGGAGAAAGAGTCTAATCTTCATGTGGTCATTGGTGATGATGCTCGCTATTCTGTGAGAGGTTTTGGTACTACTTCCCTTAATTTAGATTCTAGAATTTCTCTTCACCTCAGTGATATTTTGTTTGTGCTGGGAATCAAAAGAAACCTTATCTCCATATCAGCACTAGAAGATAAAGGTTGTCAGATTCCATTTTATGAGGGAAGAGTGCTTGCATGGCCTAAGAAGTCTAGCATCAAATTAGCTTGTGTCATTGGGATTAGGTATGAGAGCCTATATAAGCTTTCAGCACATCCAATTCAAGTTCTCATTCATGAAGCACCTGAGTCAAGAGAGCTATGGCATAGAAGACTTGGACATGTTCATTTCCGAGCCCTCCCTACACTTGAGAAGATAGTTAAAGGTATGCCTAAACTTAGTCATATTCATGATGATACATGCAAAGGTTGTGCTATGGGTAAAAACACTAAGAGTCCATTTCACCAAAGTGAAAGTAGGTCTAAAGAGAAATTAGCTCTTGTGCATTCTGATTTATGTAGACCTATGTCTATTGCTTCTCCAAATGGATTCTTGTATTATGTAATATTTATAGATGACTACTCTAGGAAAACTTGGATTTACTTTCTCAAATCAAAAGAATCTGATAAAGTTCTAAGTAGATTCAAAGAATTTAAAGCTTTAGCTGAAAATCTATCTGGGAAAAGAATTAAAGTTTTAAGGTTTGACAATGGAGGTGAATACACCTTGGGTAGTTTTCATGATTTTTGTGTTGAGGTAGGGATCAAGAGGGAGTTTTGTGTTCCCTACAACCCTCAGCAAAATGGGGTTGCAGAAAGAAAGAACAAATCCATAGTTGAGGCAGCAAAAGCTATGATCAGGATCTACAGACTTTCCTATGTGCCGAAGCATCTAGGACCGTTGTCTACATTCATAATAGATGCCCTCACCATGTATTGAAAGATATGACTCCAGAAGAAGCATTTTCAGGGATCAAACCAGATATCAGTCACTGAGGATCTTTGGGAGTCCAGTATATATCCATGTACCCAAAAAGAAGAGAACCAAGTTGGAACCTTCTGGCAAAAGAGGCATTCTTGTGGGCTACAGCGAAACATCCAAAGCATTCAGAATTTACATTCTAGGTCAGAGGTTTATTGAGGTTAGTAGAGATGTCACTTTTGAAGAAAATATTGCACTCAAAAGATCTAAAGGCTCAAGTATAGAGATTGACAATGAAGTTCATAATAACCCTCAAGACATGGATATTGAGCATGATACTGAGATTCAGAGAGAGTCTACAGAATCTAAAAATCATAATGATTCAAGTGAACCTTTGGATCCTACCGATGGGCCTAGGGACATTATCGTGAGTAAGAAGAAACCTCTCTAGATTCAAGAGGTAGAAAAGTTTGCAGCTCCAAGTGGCACATTCAGAAAAAGTAGGATACCTTAGAAATTCTCCGACTATGTTACATTGATGTGCAACCTCATTGAGACTAAACCTTCCAACATTAAAGAGGCCATGAAACAACAAACATGGAAGAATGCTAAGGATGAAGAATATCATTCTATCATCAAGAATGATGTTTGGGATATTGTGCCTAGACCCAAAGGTAAGTCTGTCGTATCTTCCAAATGGTTGTTTAAAATTAAACATGCTACTGATGGAAGTATTGAGAAATACAAAGCTAGATTTGTGGCTCGTGGCTTCTCTCAAAAAGAATGCATAGATTATGAGGAAACCTTTGCCCCTGTTGCTCAATATACCTCTATCAGGACTATCATTGCTATTGTTGTAGCTAAGGGATGGAAGTTGCATCAGATGGATGTAAAGATAGCCTTCCTCAATGGTGTTATTGAAGAAGAGGTCTACATTGAGCAACCTGAAGGCTTTGTGATCCATAAGAAAGAATCTCATGTATGCAGATTGACGAAAGCATTATATGGCCTTAAGCAGGCCCACCATGCTTGGTATGAAAGAATTGACAAGTACTTGGTAAGCCTAGGATTTTGTATGAATGATGTTGATCCTAACCTTTACTTCAAGTTATTCAATGTGAAATGTTGATTTTGGTTTTATATGTTGATGACTTATTCCTAACTAGAGAAGATCATCTCATTCTTAGATGTAAGGAAGAATTGACTTCAAAATTTGAAATGAAAGATCTAGGTCTCATGCATTTCTTTCTAGGGTTAGAATTATGGCAAAGACCCAGTGAAATTATTCTAAGTCAAGGAAAATATACCATTGATATTTTGAAGAGATTTGGAATGTTAGATTGTAAACCTATGCCGACTCCTATGGAAACTAACTTAAAGAAGTTGAGTGAATCTGCAGATAGGTCTGATCTTGTGGATCCTACTGAATACAGGCAGCTGATTGGATCCTTGATGTATCTAGTTAACACTATCTACCTGACATTTGCTATGCAGTGAGTGCCCTCAGCCAGTTCATGTGTGAACCAAGGCAGATTCATCTTGTTGCAGCCAAGCATATCTTGAGATATTTGTGTGGTACAATTGGATATGGATTGAAGTACTCTTCCAATACAATCATTACCTTGGAAGGCTATTCTGATTTTGATTGGGCAGGAAGTGTCACTGATAGAAAGAGCACTTCTGGAGTTTGCTTCAGCTTGGGATCCGCCATGATATCCTAGTGCAGCAGGAAATAGTCTTCAGTAGTATTGAGTACTACTGAAGTAGAATATATTGCAGCTTGTGTGGCATCTCGAGAAGCAGTGTGGCTTTGAAAACTCCTTGCAGGATTGTTTGGACAACCTTGGGAGCCTACAGTTATTCATAGTGATAACCAGGGCTGTGTGAAGCTCTTTGCCAATCCTATGTTTCATGACAGATCAAAGCATGTGGAAACTTAGTATCACTATATCCGGGATATGGTGCAAAGGAATGCTATTCAACTGAAGTACATCAGCATTGATGAGCAAACAGCAGATGTTCTCACCAAACCTCTTGCTCGAGTAAAGCTGGCATATTTTCGAGACAAGCTTCGAGTTGTGGAGAATGAAGCCCTAGCTGAGAGGGAGTCTCAGCATCAGTGATACATTATATTGTATCTTCCACCCTCTGCAAGTAGGCATGGTGGTAATGCACTCTTCTCTGGGAGAAGTTTGAGGTGAAAGCCCTCCTCCACCCTCTGCAAGTAGGTATGGTGGATATCATGGGAGAAATTCCATGATGTACTTGTTCACCCTCTAAGAGTATCTATGGTAAACATCATGTGGAGATGACAATAAGCACTCATGTTTTCATCTATGGGAGTAGCCATGGTGGTAGTCACTATATGACTTGATCCTTATGAAGGAATCCTCCCTAGCTAAGAGGGAGTGTTGATTTTGGTAGCTAGGTCGGATCCCTTCTAGAGACTGACCTAGTCATAAAATGCTGAATGGCCTATCGGCCTTAGCATTTTGAGAACCTCAGTTGTATTATCCGATTTAAGGTAGGCCCTAACTGGGCAAATTCATTATTCAATGTATCTTGAAATTGCAAATAGGTCAGGACCTATTTCAATGTAACGTGTATGTAATTTGAATTATTATAACTTGGCACCAAATTGTATAAGGTTGACCAAGATTATTGTTTGGGCGATCTCCTATAAATGTAAAGTGACTTGTAGTCACAATTCATATACATAAGACACACTGAATTCTGCTCTGTGACATCTCTTGATCAACGATCTACTTCTGCAATTAGAAAGGAGTTCTACCAATAGTTGAACCGTTCGATAGGTTCAACGGGTCAATGGGTTCAATGGGCTCCAAAGGCTCAAAGGGTTCAACAGTTTGACGGCTCAGGGAGTTCTGCTGATAGTTGAACCATTTGATAGGTTCAACAGTTCGACGGCTCAAGGAGTTCTGCCGATAGTTGAACCGTTCGATAGGTTCAACGGTTCAATAGGTTCAACAATTCAACAAGTTCAACAGTTAAAGGAGTTCTGCCGATAGTTGAACCGTTTGATAGGTTCAACGGTTCAACGGGTTCAACAGTTTAGCTCAGAACTAAAGTTTAGTTGTATTCTTGGTGCCTATGATTTTGTGCCCTAGTTGGGCAAAGTTGTAATCTGCCTCTGCCATTAATCTAATCAGATTTGAGATTTTCTTGCTAGGTTTTTCACCTCTAAGAGAGGTTTTCCTAGGGTATCTTTGTGTTATGTGTGCATTTGTGTTTTCTTGTTCCTTACTGTCAATCTGATTGCTAAATTTAACACTCTCTAGCTCTGATATCAATTGTTAAGAAATAAAACAAACAAAGATTATATAAAATTGCACACATAGAAAAGAATTTAAAGTGGTTCACCAATGTGGCTATGGAAAGCAGTGCATTAATTTTATTATTGTTAGCAGCTGTATATTTTCCTCATATATATACAATAGTGAGGAAGAGATAAAGCAGGGAAGATGAAATGAGTAGACTTCACATCCAAACATCTATAACTAAGAATATTTTGTTTCTCAATGCAAGTAGTTGTCAAGAAACCTTGATGATGGAAATGAGGTCATCAAAATTTCAAACAATCTATGTACAATTTATGGCCCAAAATATATTTTGAACAAGTTAAATCTCTATGGATGTTGAAATTATATTTATATTCATAATAATTCAATTTTGGAAGGATATATATTAGTATATTAATTAATTTGTTATAAAATTAAAATAATAGAACAAATAAGTAATCAAAATTATTCATAGGTCAATGAGCACTTGGTCTATGTAAAGTTGAATGATTCTAAATGAGCCCACCAAGGATCAAGCCATGTTGAGTGCAAGGGCCTGACACCATAAGGGATGCAGCTAGATCGTGCCCTCAAACTTTGGCAAATCCCTTAGTCGGAGAGGTCTTAGTGTAAGGCTCATGCTCCCATATCAGGTAGATAAATGATTCTGTGGGTTTGATATAAAACCCTCCAACAAAAATTATTCATACAAATTTTTAATATATTTTTAGTTAAATCTAATAAAATAAAAACTAATTTTTATTATTTTTTTGTTTTCTTATGCAAATAATTCTAACTACTAATATTAGGTTTATAATACTAAAATTAAAGTTTGTTATAGTTTCAAAGTTGAAAAATATACAAATCTATAGAAATTTGTATATATTATTTATTTATATATAGTTGTATTTCTATTTTTTATTCACATATAATTGTATTTCTGTTTGTATTGAAATTATTATGAAATTGGAATTCTCAAGACATTTCTCCTCATAAATCATTGAACAAAAGAAAACAAACATTTCTAAAGGATAGTCTAGGCTAATCTAATAATATGCATATATATATGCACAATTAATATGCACTAATTAATGATGTTTCTTAGGATTGATAATATGTCGATTTGCAATAATAGCTATTGTAGAAAAGTAAGTGCAATAAATAATGAGTGCTTAGCTTTGTGGCTAAACAATGTAATGCAATTTAGAGCAACACAATCTAAACATTTAGGGATTTATAATTTATGATGATAGTCTAAAAATTCCCCTTAGAATTATAATACTATTTTATCTTTGTGTAGAGATAAGTCTATAGATAAGAGACAAGTTTATGGTTGTGGATCTTTCCTGCACTTGTAGACTTGTATTGTGAAATCTACAAACCTCTACTGTTCACTTCACTGGTTTTTCCTCTCTATCTTCTACCACTTTTGATGTTTTAAAATTGACAATATTTATAAATACCTTATTGTCATTGTGTCACAAGGGAACATGTTCTCCTAGGTCAATCCATGTGAATGTGTGTACACAAGATCAAAAATAACAATCTTCAGTCATGTAAATGTTGCTAGGATGATTATGTAGATCTAGTTTCATTTTAGTGCACTAAATCCAAATGTCTTTGCTCCTTAAGATGAGAGAGGACTAATGCATTGATCTAATGAACATGAATGGGAGAAAACATAGAAACTTCAAAATGAGAGAAGACAACTAATTGTTCATAAACGCTCTTTCCTTGGTAGCCCTTTCCTCGACATAGGCAAGTTGAAATAGACCTGGTGTTAAACCCTTGTAGTATGTTCTTTGATGCTTTCACCATTTAACCTTTGTCTCTAACTCTACTATGGTATTTTGTTAAATTTCACAATAAACATCGGGTTTGGTTTTATGTTTGCATGTTAAGTTACCTAGTTATTGTGGGTGAATTTTGTCTTAATGGTGATGGTTAGTTATGTGTTAAGAGATGGGTACTAATTATTGAGTGGCTAATGGTGATCATAGCTTAGTAGCTATTGTGATGTTAGAATTAGATGGCTATGGGTGGGAGAAGAAATGTGATGAATTATTCAAAGAAAAGTTGGTTGCCCCCACTTCCATGTAAGTTGGTCAAATGAAACCCAATGCTAGTTAAGCATGGCTATACAAGAGGAAATGAAGGAAAAATAAGGTGTCCCAAATAAAGAATAGGTTGTTAATGTTAGAATTATTACACCATATTGTTAGAACTTATAGTTGTGCATTAATGTTTTCTTAGTAAATATGTTGGGTAATAGTATCAAAGCATGTTAAAAAATGGGAAGATATTTTTTTTTACTATATGCATTTCTTTTTAAAATGTTTATTTACTTAACATAATTGTATGTGATATTTATAGTTTATGATATTAAATTTCTTATATATTACTTCTCATTACAATAGTGAAAATATTTTCCAAGGAGTTAATGTTTGCCTTGATAAAGCCCATGCTACAATAGGCTATGAATATATGCAAATACATTCAACACAATTGTTTTGATTATTCATTGCTATAGAAGACAAGAGCTTGGAAGTAGGAGACCTTCACTCTTACTTAAGAGTACATGTTTGGAATCATTGTCTATTACTTTTGCTTGGACAAATTTATGTTACTTTTTTTGCTTTATTAAACAAAAGATAAGTTCAAAAAAAAATCAAGGCTTAATAGTGAAAGAAGGCTTCTTAATAGTTAACTTTTCATAGATGCATTGTGCTACAAATTTATGAAAATTTTCTATCACAAAATAGTTCTCATATGGCATTAGAAAGCAATCATTGAAGTCAAAGCTTTGTGTTTAAATGAACCAGTCATTTTGTTATATTTTTCTATGGAAATAGAAACCTAAAATCTAGAAAGCTAAAAGCAAGCACATAAAGAAGGTCATAAGGAAGGATGCAAAAGAGATCATATCAGAATAATATTGAATCAATTTCTCACAATAATAATACAAAATACAAGCTAAGTAGTGAGTTTATATAGACCAGAGAGACGGGTGGAGGTGGAAAAACCAACCAATAGGGAGAGACCACCAAATGATCTAAACAAAAAAAATGTAAGTCCCTCAGGATGGTGACACCTCAAACAACCCACTCACCTAAATAAATTGACTTTATTAACCTAAGTAAGATTAACAAAAGTGTAGGAAAAACCTAGGAAATAGGAAAATAAAACCCTACACTAACACCCCCTTTAAGCATAGCTTAGGTGGGTGAAAAGATGGGTCCTAGCAAATGAAGCCTAATGAGGTAACCATGTACAACTAATTCCCCCCAAAGAGAAGAAGCCCCCAAAAAAACTAAGGAATAGAACCCCCCCCCAAAATAGAGAGAGAACACTCCCCATAATAAAGAGAGAAAAAAGGACCAAGATGCTTCCCCAAAAGTAAGCAATTGTGCCAATGGTTGATGCTTGAAATTGGATGGAGAAGATGGTCCACAATCATCAAACAATATTCCTCCTCTTGGGAAGAAACAACATGAAAGGTGAATGCAGAAAGTATTCCCATTCCTGAAAAAAGTATAAGGGAACAAAGCTCAAGATGAATGAAATTTTTGAAAACTTCTCATGTGTCTCTATATTGATGTTGAAGGATGCCACAACCAAATCAGGAGTCCTAGACCTAACTAATGAAAGTGACATACCAGAACCAAGTGGAAACTGAAATAGAACAGGATCCAAAGATGAATAAATCTCCTCTAAAGACAGAGATGCCTCCTCCAAATGTTGCTCAAGAATCTTCGAGCCACTACTAAACTATGACAAATAATGATAAGATAAATCAGGTAACACAGAAGATTTAGGTATTGTAACCATGGATATATGGTGCTCACCATAGGTAAGACAATTGAACCAATAAGAATATGCAAAACTTATCACTGAAAAAATAGATGAAGGTGAAGAATGAACAAGAGGGTCTAAATGTGCCCTCATATCATCTGAACAAGAATCAACTACATCAAAGAGAAGATGAATGCAAACAATAGTGTCTCCCAAATTTTAAATGTGGGACTCTACAAACAAAGGTGAGATGTCTAGTAGGAATACATCCCAAGCAACTAAATTGGGAAGACCAATATGAACCTCTTGCATCACTACAATGCTAAGCTCATAATAAGGAGGAGGAGGAGGAGGATTACAAGGCTCAAGAACTAGATCAAATGTGATAATACCCAGGTTCAAGTAACCAAAATTCTCCTCAAAATCAAAGGTATCCTGACTTTTTTGAATGTGAAGAAGAAGAAGTGGACTTGGACATTCTAGAAGTTAAATCAATGTTGTTCTTTTTAAGATGTTTCAATTCATTAATATCTTTCTTATAACAAGAATGTTCTTCCTCTTGCAATTATGCACAAGTAGGCTTCTCCTTCTTAGATGAGTTCTCTTTTGAAGAGGATTTATTCTATCCTTGATCTGTATGTTGATTTTCTTTGATTTCTTCTATTTCTTGTCAAATTGACCTAACTCTTTCTATCCCTTAGGCTAACTAGCCAACAAAGCCTAAGACTTTGATGGCTTTAAGAGACCCATAGAAAGAACCTTTTGTTGTCCATGCATTAATATATCAGAAAAAGATGCAAATGAAGGCATAGTGTATGAGGATCCCATAGTTAGCCTATGAGTGTGAAAGATAGAAACAAAAGCTACAAATTCAGGGCCAAGCTTGTTCAGTACATTATAGATTAACTGAATGTCCCTTTCTCAATACCACATGCTATAAATTGTGCTCTTAGATTATTAACCTTAGTTATATAATCATGGATGTTGCTAAATTTCTTTGGATCAAGAATTATCAAATCATTATCAATCTGATAGCCTTTGACTTCATTTGTTGTACCATACAATATTTTTATTTTTTCCCAAGCATCATGAGAGTTTGTACATGCTTCAATCTGAAACATTAGATCAAGGGAAACAAGGCTACGAAGACATCCAAGAGATTTTGTATGTTCAAGCATCCATGAAATCTTTCCCTTATCATCTATGGGTTCAATTACCTTTTGTTCAATATATGGAGTATACCATAGTTGTATTAAGATATTCCATGCATTTTGATGCCAAGTTGCATAATTATAAAGTGTTAGCAATGGAACCTTTAAATGATCCATGTGTGAAAGAAAAGAAGAGCACAAGTAAATAGATCAAAAAACACACTAAGAGACCCCCCTAAATTACTCAATCAAAGGACCCCCCAAATCAATATGATTTGGCACTTTATGCTTAGCGTAATTACAATTGCCACTAGCAAGAAACATGCAGTGGACTTGATCTCAATGCTTTACAAATCCTCAAAAATTTAAGTATATGTTGAGAGTACAATTTTGGATCAAAACCAAATGAAATGAACAACACCAATGTAAAGTACACAAGATATCATATACTTTCAAAAAACATAATTACCTCGATCCGAGGTCATACGAGAAAGTTATGAGTCTTCGAACTTCCCAAAATGAGAATTGTACAATGTCACCTATGAGAATCTACAAATTCTTAAAAATTCATGAACTAAAATCAAAAACCATCTAGTGGAGAGCATGAAAAATTGGCCCAAATAAAAAAAAAAGTTACTCAAAGAAATGAGACCGTGAGCCCAAGATATGAGTCTCCAAAGTTGGAGTGCAAAACTAGAAACTCCAACAGAGAGGGGTAGAAAAATCAAAATTCACCTTCCACCAAATTTAGCAAAATTGCCACTAGAAGTAGTGGTCCTCAAAGTTTAAAAGAATACTAGATAAATCTAGAAGTCTACCAAGTTTGGATCTTTGCTAAATTTATAAAATATCCAGACAAATTTGACTGTCACCAAAAATAGAAAAACCCACCAAATATAGGGCACTATGGTTAGAATGTTGCTAAACATGACACAGAGGCCAAGAAGGATGTGCAAGTCTAAGGGCCTAAAGGGATTAATAAAATATTGAAGAGTAGTTTTAAATGCATAAAGGCCGATGCATGTGTGAGTCGGGGGGCCAAAGGCCATACCCCATGACAATTCAAAGAGGTTGCAACATCTTTAGAAGTTTATAGGCTTCTAAATAGAGGTTATTTCCTTTATTGAGGTCATAAACCTCTTGTTGCACCACAGACCCCTGTGCAAGGGTAGTATGCCCTGCACAGTGGATACTGTGTGTACCACACAGGGGTAAAATCCACTTTTAATTTTTTTATTTTAAAAAAAAATCTACAATAAAAACTACGATATAGGAAATGTTTTTTTATAGAAAAATTAAAATCATTGAAAATATTTAAAGGAATATTTTTTTGAGAATCATACAAACCAGCATTATTCATGGGGTTGTATGGTTCTCTAAACAATTTGTTTGTGTTTTCAGACAACTGCTCTAATTTCAATAATTTGATAGTTGATCTTAGGGCTTTCAAGCATTCTAAGCGCAATGGTAGGGTCAGATTTGACACAAAATGTTTGAAAAGATCAAGTACCCATCAGATCTGGCATGCACCTCCCAACTTCAAACCCTCATAGATTTGGCCTCTGGTGTCTAATCTGATGAAATAAAGGGCTATTCTGACTTTTTTGGTCAATCTGAACTCAATGACCTGATCTCAGGTTTGCTCCAAGAATCTTTGATAGCTACCTTCAACATAACACCACAAACAAACCCTCCCTAGAAACTAGTATTTCTATCAAGTTTTTTTAAATTCTTCAATTCATAATCAGATGCAAGAGAAGAACATACTCAACTTTCAAGAGCAACCATGATCTCAAATACTAGATCTTCTGAATGACTATCCCTAGGCATTCACCCACTCTGATACCATGCTATATTTTTCTATAGAAATAGCAACCCAAAATCTAGAAAGGTAAAATCAAGCACATAAAGGATATCACAATGAAGGATACACAAGAGATCATATTAGAATAATACTAAATCAATTGCTCACAATAATAATACAAAATATAAGCTAGGTAGTGAGTGTATATAGACTAGAGAGGGGTGGAGGTGGCAAAACCAACCAATAAGGAGAGACCACCAAATGGTCTAAACATAGAAAATCTAACTCTTTCATAGGATGGTGACACCTCAAACAACCCACTCACCTAAATAAACTTACTTTATTAACCTAAGCAAGCTTAATAAAAGTGTAGGAAAAACCTAAGAAATAGAAAAATAAATAACCCACTAGGAAAATAAAAACCTACACTAACACCTTAGTGTTTAGATGAATAGAAATTGTTGACATTATTTTTATAAAATTAAAGTGGGAAAACTATTTTTTAGGTTAAAAGGAGAAAGGGTGCACTTATGTGAATTAGAATTAGAAAAAGGCAAGGGCAAGCTAATGTAACAAGTGATTTTAGAAAAGGGTTAATAATATGCATGCTTAGAGTGTGCATCTAATGAAGAACTTTAGTAGATTGTATGAGTTTTTACATAGTTGTATTTGGAGATATAAAGACTTCTTTTTGGAAGGGTTCATTTTCCTCATAAACTATTCTCTCTTTTTTGCATTTTAAAATATGGTCATATGTAATCCATGTAATTTAGTCTTAGTCATGTGATGTTTTACAAGGTTTTCAAAGAATTCCGTGTTGCATCTAGCACATATGGTCTAAGAAGGTCTTAGAGAAGGTTGGACAATAAAGGAGCTTGAAGGAATTACATCATCTCAAGGTAGCTTCACTTTGAGATGGTTAACTATATGAGAAGCTCCAAATCTTCAAATTATTTCCCATTTGGAACATGGAAAAATTCTCATAACCAAGACATTGAAATTTTGGTGTCCATTATAGGGGAAATAGGACTAGTTTTGGTAACTAATGCAAGGAAATTTTGGCACCCATGATTGGTAAAGCAAGACTAGTTTTGGTAACTAATGCAAGGAAATTTTGGCACCCATGATTGGTAAAGCAAGAATAGTTTTCGTGACCAAAACAATGGAGTCTTGGTAGCCATGACAATCAATAAGTGGTTGTATAGACTATTGTATTTGTCCCAATCCAATTTTTTGTATCTCCAGCTCAATATAATATGATGTAATTAAGGAGAGGAATATTATAATTATTACATCATATAGTTACAACTTATAGTAATGTATTAATATTTTGTTAGTAATATGTTGATAGTTAATAGTTAAGTTCAAGGGAAAGGCAGTTATAAAAGTTAAAAGGTAAAATGTCCTAATCTAATCAACTCATGTATAATATATTTTTCTATATTCTTTTTATATTATTTACATATATATATTTCTATTACTGTGTATTTAATTAATTTATTTTTTGCAAAAGGTGATAACCACTTGTACACCATATTAAAAAGATTTTTGTTTTTACGACAATGCAGGTTCTGAAAGACTAGATAGGGCATAGAATCCCCATGGATTTAAAATACAAAAACAAAGCATAAGATTTTAACAAAACATAGAAAACTCAAAAAGTAGGATTTACATTGGCCAAAGACCCCGAGGAATTACGTATAATTCTATAACCACAGACCCAAAATGCACATGAAGAAATACCATTAACCTTGAACATATGAATTGGAGGAATTATCATTTGGAGGAGGCAGAGGAGCTGGTAGAGCATTTGGAGCTGAAGATGGAGGATGTGGAGCTTGGTCCAAGCATGCAATCATAGGAAATGGATTGTATTAAAAGTTTCCTTAACTTTAACATCAAACCTTGGTGGTGGCTAAAACCTGTGCATCACTAAAAAAGTATTAAGACCATTTCCACATCCATTGCGAAGAGCCTTTTGAAGAGTGTGGTAAATACACACAGCTGCAGGGGAATTGTGTAGTAGGTTTGTATGAAATAGACCCCCCAATAGCATCTCACCAGTGAACATATCATAATTTTCCATGGTTGTCTTCAACTTGTCTATAGAGACCAAGTATTCATGGATATATGAGAATGCAGTGTTTCAGCATATTCAGTGTCTTAGACCAAGTCCATAATGTTGGAGATGAAGATTGCGGCAACCTTTGAGAAGAGAAAACTCTACGGACATTCCTGCAACAAAAGATAACCAAAAATACACCTAATAGCAAATTCAACATGAGGACAATCGATATCAAATACATGAGCCAACTTGGAGAAGTCATAAATTCCCACTTCCATAGATTCCCATTTTTTAGGGAGGATGAGGACCCAACAATTCTTCACCGCAGGTTTCATGGCTAACGAGAAGACACAGACACAACACAAAAAGAGCAACCCAAGAAAGAAGAGTAATGGAAAAAAATAGGGGAGGGTAATGAATAAGAAGAATAGAGATCATTAAGACACACATGGGAGATCTCCATCTAGGACCAACTGGTGGCATAAAAGGATTTCCATTTAAATAGGGAGTGGGTATAATTTACAAGGCCGTGTTGTAGCAAAGTTCTTGCTGGTTGTTGGCAGGGCATTTTTGTAAGGTTGCAGAGCAATATATATTTTGTGAAGGAAGATCTTAACCTTGAAGTATCTATCCAGTATATCATTTGTGAAGGAAGATTTTAACCTTGAAGAATCTATCCAGTATATCATTTACTCCAATTGCACATAGAAAATGCATTTGAGATAGGTGTTAGCACCTAGCCTCAATTCAAAAAATAATTCTGAAAATGTGTCATATTAAGGTTTAACATTAAATCATCAAATAAGGCATTGAAACTTTAGATTAAAATACTAGCAGTAGCTATGCATATAGGATCCTCAAAATGGAAGAAAGAATATCAATATTGACAAATGACCACAATAGGTCAAGGGGGCTGAAAGTGTTGTCATCCAAGATTATATTAGGAGTGCCCTTGAAGCATCTTATAGTAAAACTATAGAAAACCAAAGCATCAACAAAATGTAAATCCAAACATATTGAGGTTTTACAAGAGTAAATAGCAAGAACCAAGTACAAACTACATGAGGTAATCTACAGTGAAAACCCCTTAATCCTCATCAATGCCACAAGGATATGTAGAGATACCACTAGCCATAAGTCTCCCATATAACTTGGCCTTGTAAAGCTCCGGGATCAAACACTGGATGTTATGCGGATTAGGCCAAATCACATCAAGAGTCGCCAAATAATCTCAGCTCTACATACCCAACAAGAGAATTTACCCGGCCTAAGTGGGGAGTGGACTCAAAGAGTATAATAATATTTCATGTAGGTTGGCCAAGGATGTGCTTTACTTATTGCCCTAGCCATTCATAACTTAAGTTGTCTTTGCTTTCCTTCTGTGACATCACTACCATCGATCGTTGATGCAAAGTGCTATGTGGAACAACCTTGTATGTAAAATATGGAAGGATAGATAATTTCGAAAGGAATTCCTTGTCTCTAGAACAGGGCTGAGATGGACGCCCTGTATACCATTCTAGCTTAACAAAGGAGCATTAGGAAGTACTTAAATATTGTAAATTAAAGTTGTTCAAAACATAATCATCCTAACTTAGCATTGACATGGTATCCTTCATATCATTTAATTCTATGAGAAGCTCTCCTTTAGCCATGTGTAGAGAGAGAGAAGCAAGGCATATACTGGGATAGGGTTGATATGGAGGGGTTGGAAGGCATCTAATATACTGTGTGCTTAAAGAAGACACAAATTAGATTGGGAGAAAGATCAAATGAAGAATTATGTATTTGTACATGAAAGAATAGCTTATACTGAAATTGTTAGTGCTAACCAAACTATGATGATAAATATTGAAGAAACTCAAAAATGTCAGTATATGGCTGATTTAGACAACTGACTGAACAACACTTGGTAGATGATCACACCTTAAAGAGCATACAATATTTGGTACTGCACCAAATCCCATATTGAAGAAACTAAAAAATGCCATTATACACCCAATTAAGAAAACTGACTGAACAACACTTATAGATTAATCACTTTTGCCAAACTAATTGTCAACATTAGGACTATAAAGACCAGCATTGCTGTACTCTAGTTAGCTTTAAAACCCATATAAAAAATACAAAGAAATTTATGTCCTCTATCAAAAATGGCAAACACTAAAGCAAATTGAACGGAAAGCCAGTGGCAATTCAGATCCTAGAAATTGGAATTACCACATCCATAGCCATGTGAGTAGAATACATACAATGGAGTATTGTTGTATGAAGGGATGTTTCACCACCTCCATCTACTGACATTCGTAGATCATCTACATCCATACAATTAAAGTTGAGCCTACATTACTATGGCTTACAAGTGTAACCATTATTAAAAACTCATCAATGTGTGCCTAAAACTAAAGAATGGGCTTATACAATTTATATGGGCTCAAAGCCTAACAATCCAAATCCTATGAGCCTTTAAAAGAGTAAAAGAATAAAAGGCTTGCGAGGAAGAAAACCCTAAGGCATCAATTTACAAAACAATGAAAATGGTCAAAAATTCAAAAATAAAAAATAAAGTGTTGTTTTACATCAAACTGCAGAGCCCAGAGAACCCACAATAATCAATTTACATATACTAACATATTCGGTAAAAATCGATAACGCATAGCCCAAACAAAAACTATTACACAACATTTAAATCTACGCTATAGTATATTAACGTAGGACACACAGGCCATTGTACTATTGAACAAAGAGATGCATAGAATAAATATCGAAGAAACTCAAAAATGTCACTATACAACCAATTGAAGAAACTCAAAAATGTCACTATACAACCAATTAAGACCACTAACTGAACTGTCCCTAAATACGAAAGCACAACAGATAGAAACCCTAAATGTGTCAGCTCAATGGAATAGCAAAGGGAATTAACTCCGAGCTCGAAATTTACGCCTTCTTTTGCCTCATGAAAATCCCAGGACTATTATGACATCTTGCAACTTAAATCTAGACAAATAACGGTTAATTAAATCTACAGTTAGTTAACCTCTGAGCATGTTTCTATTTCGCACTGCAGATTAATCCCAGGGAAAGTTGCTTCTTGATTCTTGCGTAGTTGTGAGTTTAATCACTCGTTAAGGTTAGCCCCTCCGCTATAGTTCCACCACAGGAACTAACAAGGATTACGGGAGCAGTTGGAGCTGACGTGCTGTGTATTTAATTTTAATTCCTACAATTAAATATCTAAAATACTCATAATAGAAACTCAATCGAAAGCCCCTCGGAAAGCTCTCGCCACGGTTCTATACATGGTGGTGGAAAGTCCACTAATTCTATCATATTAGGTAGCTGTGATGGGCATCAGCTGTTAGATTTTTATATCACGTAAAAGAAAATACAAACTATTCACCAGAGTAAAGTCAGTCCTCAGGAAAACGTGTACACTGTTCTACACACGGTAGAGGAAAGTCAAGTAATTCTATCCTATTCTAGTATTTCAGTTTTTCATACAACCAGGTTACATAACTATTTCATTCCATCCTATTAGGTAGCTGTTAAGCAAATCAGCTCATATCATTGTATCATTAAAAAAATTAAAAAAAGAACCATTCAAATGAATTTATACCACCCACAATTGACAAATTCGTGTGATCCATCCAAACGATAATCTAACCACCATCATTTGACAAAGTATCCCAAATTATTGGTTTAACAAGTCTGAGGAAATCGTAATCTTAGGATAAACAAATATATTATTCTCCTCATTCCCCTAATTTCCCTTATAAATACCTGCTTTTGGTATGGTCAAATCATTTCAAGCTCTGATTTCCATTTATTTTATCATACAACATTCAGTACCAGTTGGAAATGAAAACTTCCAAAACAATGATCAAAGCTTCCTTGAGCTGCCTTTTATATGCTTTCCATAATCTTGGCCATTAATTCATCAGACCCAGATCCTCTACAGGATTTCTGTGTGGCTGATATTACTCAAACTAATGTGAAGGTGAACGATTTTGTCTGCAAGGACCCAAAGTTAGTGGAGGCATCAGATTTCTTGTTTAAGAGACTAGCTAATCCACTTTCAACCAACAACGATTTTGGGTTCAATATCACTGCAGGTAATGTGGAAACTTTCCCAGGATTAAACACACTAGGCATATCAATGAACCGTGGGGAATTTGCCCCTGGCGGTTTGAATCCCCCTCATATTCACCCTCGTGCTACTGAGATCATATTTGTAATGGAGGGCACTATTTTGGTTGGTTTTATAACCACAAATAATGTGTTGTTCTCACAAAAGTTGGAGAAGGGAGATGTGTATGTGATACCAAGGGGCTTAGTGCATTTTCAGCAGAACGTCGGGTCATCATATGCCACTACAATTACTGCTCTTAACAGCCAGCTGCCCGGCGTTCAAGTGGTTGCATCTGCCGTCTTCGGAGCCAATCCTGCCATTCCTCAAGATGTGTTGGCCAAGGCATTTAAAGTCAATGACCAACAGCTCAAGGAGTTGATTTCTGAACAAGGCTCGGCACCTGCACCTGCACCTGCACCTGTAGGGTATTAATCCCTCATTATTGTTCTATATTGGTAGACCATTCTGTTGAAAGATGATGTCATCTTGTCTCCCTTAACACCGCTCTTACTCCATTTGATTTCCTTCTTAATCAGCTGTTTTGAAGCTACAATGAATAAATGCCTCATATTCTCTTTGAGTCTGAATTGAATTGAATTTAATACATTAATCCTTCTGAATGATACTTATATTTTGTGTGTCAAAGTATGTTAAAACATTCTTAATCATTGACATCAATGTATTTATGGATATTGATATTTCAAAATTGCAACTTAATATTTACCAATAAAGTTAACTCGTTATCATCATCCAGTATGTTAAACAGCCTACAGGCATGTTATTTATTATAACTAACTTAATGCGTACCAAAGTTTTGATGCATCTTTACTTACGTGCAGCAATAATTAAGAGCATTTCCATCTTGTAGCTATTTTAACATTTAAATATTAATTTTGAAATGTTTATATTAGATTTGTGACATAGATTAAATAGGTGTTTTGAGATTCATATTACTCCACAATTTTTAGATAGATTTTTATTTATGTTATCTATGCTAGTTTCTTAAATTTATATATAGGCATATATACAATTACAAATAATGAATGCTTTACATTGGCTGCCATTGAAGTTACACTTATAGAAATAATGAGAATGAAATAATTTTAAATAATTAAAAAAAAAGGTGTGAACAAGTTAATTTTATACATATTTTATTAGTGAATGAAACATGTTTATAGTACATATTTACATATTTAGTATTTATATTACTAGTATATTTGAAATGTAGATACTATAGAAATGGATATGTTATAATAAAATATAAAACAACAAAAATCATTCATACAAATTTTAATATGTTATCAATTGATCATTTTTTATATTGAAATAAATTTTAAGTTATGGATTACAAATTTAATAACAAGATAAGACTATTGTGAGCAAGACAACAAATACATAATAAGACTGCACTTCAACAATGGAATGCAACGGCTAGCACAACCCAAGACTCAAGAATAAGACCAACTTGAGAGCCCAATAAGAATGAGCACAAAATAGATATCAAATTCTTCCATCACCAACTATTCAATGTTCATCCCAAATCAATTGGCAATGTGGTTCACAATGGCTTGAAAATTCCTCAAATAGTGGTAGTAAACCCTATTGATGCACCCTTCATTAAGAAGGTTGTTTTTAAGGGAGGAAAGAGTGTTCAAGTTTTTGTTAATTTAGTTGATCTTCTGAGCCATATCTTCACTTTGCCTTCTAGGGAATTGAGTTTTTCATGCAAATCATTGTCATGTTTCTACAATCCCTTATTGGCCTTGAGATGTTGTCACATTATTCTGAACAAATTTTCCATATGAATAGAGAGGTTAGAGTAGAGTAGTTGTATTTCAACTTGAAGAAGACATTTTTTTTTAGAGAACACAACCATGCATTTGAATTTATAAATGAATTTGAAATTCACTTGTCTACAAGTTTTACATGTACCTCATTCTACAACATAGTGAATCTAGAAAGGGTAACTTTCTAGCACAATTTGTGAAGAAAAATGGTGGGAATGGAGGTCATAATGGAGATACAAATCCTACTTGAGTGAGGATAGAGCAAAATTTGTGTTTAGTAGATTCATGTTTACAAAAAAGGGATAAGTGGGGGAATTTGGAGGAATTTAAGATGGTTTCTAATGAGAAGATTGACATGTAGTAGTTTCTATACTATGAGTTAGGATTGAGACTTAAATTTTGATTTCCACAATCTTTTTCTTTTGCTCCCATCTTACCATGCTTAAAAATGAGTACTTCAAAACCTAATCTAATTACCATCCACCCTCAATCAATTGGAATTGAATGTGGTGAAGCAAAGGGTTATCACCAAATATCTTGGCATACCCTTAGGGTTAGGAGTCACTCTTCATAACATGTGGAAGTGGTTCTCAAGAAAGTCAAAACCAAACTTCTTAGTTGGAGTGATAGATTTATGTCCATTTTAGAGATAGCCAAGGTACAATAAACAAAATCCTTTGTGAAAGTCTTTTTTATATCTCTTCTTGATGGTTCCATTCTAAATCCTACTATAACTAGCTTGCCTAGTTTATTAGGAGCTTCATGTGGTCTAGGTGGACTAAAAATAAAAGAATGCATGTCAATTCTTTGCAACATTACATATAATCAAAAGATAATGGGGGAATTGGCATAATAGACCCCCACTCATAAGGGTTTGTCTAATTGTAAGATGGATAATTCATGCTTTGCAAGGTGATGCATCTTCAAAACACCATGTTCATTTCACAATTCAAGATGCAACTATAGGTAACCCTTGGAGGGAGGTGTAATTTTCACTCAGAAAAGCCACCTTTTTTCAATATCTTGGAGTGACTAACTAATCCATTATTATGTTTCTCCCTAAACAAATTCTCTTTCATTAAGTTTTTAGGAATACACAATTAATTTACCTTAAACAATAAATCATTTTGAAATAGATAATCTAACCACTTAGTTCTATCCATATTTAAAGGTATTCTATATTACTCTATCATTGTTACTCTAAATTGGTAGGCCATTTTATTAAGAGAGGATGTCATCTAACATCGCTTATTTTCTTTCTTAATCAAGTATTTTGAAGTTGCATTGAATAAATGTGTCATAGTCATCCTCTTTAAGGCTAAATTGAATTCAATTTATTACATTAATTATTTTGAATGATACTTATATATTCTATGTCAAAGTATTCTACAGGATGTTAAATGTCTTAATTATTTTTAAAAAAAGGTGATAAAACATCCAAACTGTATTAATATAGAAATCGTAATTACATACGTCCATACGAGGTATAACCAGGGATTTCTCATTACTATGAAAATTTACAAAAATTACCAAAAATGCCCACAAAACAAAGAAGAGGGCATGAGACGAACAAAGTAGATCAAATATCTAACATGGACAAACCAAAACCAGCCAAATATTGTACTTCGAATTGGAGTGGTGGTGCCCCTAAGGAGGAGGTAGCGGGAACGATAGTGTAAATGAGGGAGTATGCGGAGCACGTAGTGGACCAAGGGCGTGATGGTGCAGAACCGAATTGCATTGAATACCTCCTTCGCCCTGTCTGCTAGCAAATCTATTAATTATTGACATCAATGTAGTCATGGTTGTTGATGGTTCACATTGCAATTTAATAATAAAGTGATCTCTTATCAACATCCAATATGTTGTACATATAAAACCTTCATGTATGTTATTATTATAATTAGAATAATACAACCAAGCCACATAAAAATTTTGATACGTCTATACATTGTGTAGCTATAACTAAGAGTATTTGCATCTTTTATATGAAAAAATACTAGATAAAAAGGTTATATGACTAGTTATAAGAAGGTGAAAAGTTGACTTATCTAAGTTAGCCTAAGGCTTCAACTATTCAACTCTATAAGATAAAACTAAAGAAATCAAATGTTTTTATGTTTTCTAGCTTATTGTTTTGGTGACAAAGAACAAAAGATGACCTACCCTTATCTATAATTTTCCCTTCCTATTTAAACTATGTTCAAGAGACAGTTGGGAAAAGAAAATGCAAAATAATTGAATACTAGAATACAAAAACAAAAGAGAGAGCTGGGAAAGGAAAATGTGAAATAAAATTGAATACTAGAATAGTGTGTAGGAACAAAAAGGATACAAACATAGGAACCTAGATAGCAACCTATGAAGTTAACTGCCCACGACACAAGTGCAGTGCGCTATCATCTAGTTGATGTGTTGACATCCATTTCATACGTTGTCATCTGAAATTAATGTAAAAGATATGCACAAGGTAGATGCATGGTAGTTTCTTACTCACCTACAAATAATCTTTCCCTAGTAGGTAATTGTCTTTGTGCAAGTTTTTTTGGTCATTGAATGCTAGCCATCCGATCCTACTCCCTACATGCACTTGTCATCCGATGATATGCAAGGTGCATGGTCTTTAGCTTTAATGGTGTAAGCTTGAGTGATAATTCTATAAGCATGGGCTTGTATGGCATATATGTGGACGCCTCCCTTTAACCCCAGCATGGCGATGTTGACAATTCAAGCAGATCTCTTTGTGTGGGCCGATTGTATTGTGCCACGTGTCTCCAAGTCAAAAGCGAAGGAAAGAATAAGATGTCGCAAGTAAAGAATAAGTCATTATATGTGCAAAATATTCACAATAGAGGAGACTCAATCGTAAACACCTCGGGAAACTGTGAACACGGTTCTATTGGTGGAAAGTCCAGAGAATGTGTACACGGTATCAACTTTTATATTTCTATATCTCGTAAAAGATTAAGAAAAATACAAAACATTCGCCGTAGTAGACTGAGTAGTCCAGAGAATGTGTACATGGTTCTATACATGGTAGAGGAAAGTCAAGTAATTCTATCCTATTCTAGTAGTTCAGTTTTTTATACAAGCAAGTTAAATAACTATTTCATTCTATCCTATTTATGTTAGCTGTGACGCAAATCAGCTTATTTCTTTGTAAATAATTTTAAAAGAAAAAAAAAAGACCATTCAAACTAATTTATCCCGTCCACAATTGACAAATTCGTATGATCCATTCAAACGAAAATCTAACCATCTTCATTTGACAAATTATTCCAAATTGTGGGTTTAACAAGTCTGAGGAAACCGTAATCTTCGGATAAACAATTATAATATACCACTCATTCCCATAATTTCCTCTATAAATACCTGATTTTGGTATGCTCAAATCATGTCAAATTCTGATTTCCATTTCTTATATCGTACAACATTCGGTGCCAATTAGAAATGAAAACTTCCAGAACAATTATCAAAGCTTCCTTGAGCTGCGTTTTATTGTTTTCCATAATCTTGTCCATTAGTGCATCAGACCCAGATCCTCTGCAGGATTTCTGTGTGGCTGATATTACTCAAAGTAATGTGAATGTGAACGGTTTTGTCTGCAAGGACCCAAAGTTAGTGGAGGCATCAGATTTCTTGTTTAAGGGACTAGCTAATCCACTCTCAACCAACAACGATTTTGGGTTCAATATCACCGCAGGTAATGTGGAAAATTTCCCAGGAGTAAACACACTGGGCATATCAATCAACCGTGGGGAATTTGCACCTGGTGGTTTGAATCCCCCTCATATTCACCCTCGTGCTACTGAAATCATATTTGTAATGGAGGGCACTATTTTGGTTGGTTTTATCAGCACAAATAATGTGTTGTTCTCGCAAAAGTTGGAGAAGGGAGATGTGTATGTGATACCAAGGGGCTTAGTGCATTTTCAGCAGAACGTCGGGGCATCATATGCCACTACAATTACTGCTCTTAACAGCCAGCAGCCTGGCGTTCAAGTGGTTGCATCTGCCCTCTTCGGATCCAATCCTGCCATTCCTCAAGATGTGTTGGCCAAGGCATTTAATGTCAACGACCAACAACTCAAGGAGTTGATTTCTGAACAAGGCTCTGCACCTGCACCTGCACCTGTAGGGTATTAATACCTTATTGTTGCTCTAAATTGGTAGACCATTCTGTTGAGAGAAGATGCCATTTTGTCTTCCTTAACAGTGTTCTTACTCCATTTAATTTCCTTCTTAATCAGTTGTCTTGAAGCTGCAGTTAATAAATGTGTCATAGCCATCCTCTTTGAGGCTGAATTAAATTGAATTTATAATATTAATTCTTTTGAACGATGCTTCTATTTTGTGTCTCAAAGTATGTTAATATCATAGTCATTGACATCAATGTAGTTATGGATGTTGATATTTCAAAATTGGAACTTAATATTTACCAATAAAGTTAACTCTTATCATCATCCCATATGTTATACAGCCTACGGGTATGTTATTTATTATAACCAAATTAACACGTATCAACTCATACAAAAGTTTCGATGCATCTATACCCTCCCACCATAAACAGCTAGCACACGACTGTTTTTTCATATTTTGGACTTACTAAGTTTTCGACAAATCTCACAGACCACATCAATAGACTGCTCTGCTGTTTGTCGACCCTTCATTATCGAAAACCTGCAAGTTGAGTGCATTTTGACCCGTGGGTAGTTTTACAACTTACCAGCTGGTTAAACTTTACCATCTATACCTATGTGCAGCTGTAACTAAGAGCATATGCATCTTCAATGTGAGGTAATATTGTGTGCAGTTGTAACTAAGAGCATTTGCACTTTTAATGTGAGGTAATATTAGTTAAAATAAAGTTATAATACGAGTGTAGATATTTTAAATATATTTATTTAAAAGATATTTCGATATTAATTTGAATTTGTGACATAAATTAAATAGATGTTTTGAGATTGATATCTTTCTTATACATATAAAATTGGACATCATGAATGTTTTACATTTTAATGAACATCAAATTTATGTAAGGGATTCTTTTGGTATCCACTCACTTCCCTACAACCCTCCTTTTCTGCCATTGTATTTGCACAAACAGACATAATGAGAATAAAATCATTGTAAATAGTCCAAAAAAATGTTGTGAACAAGTTAATTTTATATATATTTCATTAATGAATGAAACATGTTTAAAGTTAGTTGCATTTTTAGTATTTATATTACTAGTACAGTAAAATATAGATACTATAGAAATTGATTTGTTGCAAATTTGTAAATAACAGTAAAATATAAAACAATTTTAAATCATTTATAAAAAATTTAATATGTTCTCAATTGATTTTGTGGCATGCAATGGCTAACACAAAACAAAATTCAAGTATAAGATTAACTTACAAATTTGAGCACAAATTAGATATCAAATTCCTCTAGCACTAGCCATTTAATATTCATCACAATCAGTTGACAATATGGCTCATAATAGCTTTAAACTTCTTCAAATAGTAGTGGTTATCCCTATTGATGTGCCCTTCATTTAGAAGGGTGTTTATAAACGAGAAAAGAGTGTGTATTTATTAATATTATTGACCTTATGAGCCATATCTTCACGTTTTCCTTCTAAGGCTTGATCAACTTATGTAAATTATTGACATGTTACTACAATTCCTTGTTGGCCTTGAGATGTCCTCACATTATTTTGAACAAATTTTCCATATGAATAGTGGGGTTAGAGTAGAGTAGTTGAATTTCAAATTTAAGAAGATAAAATGTTTGAGAAAACACACCTATGCATAATTTAAATTTCCAAATGAATAAATGATTATCACTTGTCTACAAGTTTTAGAGACACCATTTGCAACACAATGTATCGAGAAAGAGCAGCTTTCTAGGACCATTTGTGAATAGAAATGGAAAGAATGAAGGTCATAAGGAAGTTCCAAATCCTACTTGACTAGGGATAGAACCAAAACTTATGTTTAGTAGATACATGTTTATAGAAAAAGGGATAAGTGGGAGGAATTAGAGCAAGTTAAAATGTTTTATAATGAGAATCTTGATGTATAGTAGTTTGTACACTATGTGTTAGGATTGGGACTTGCTTTTGATTTCCCCAATCTCTATCTCCTACTCCAATCTTACCATGTATAAAAATATGTACTTAAAAACTTAATTTGATCACCCTCGACCCTCAATTAAGTGGAATTGAATCTGGTGAAGCATGAGGTTATCACCAAATACCTTGGCATCCCCTTTGGGTTAGGTGTCACTCTTCATGACATGTGGAAGTGGCCCTCAAGAAATTCAAAACCAAACTTAAACTAGAGCAATAGATTTCTATCCATGGTATGAAAATCAAGGTACAACTAACAAGATCCTTCTTGAAAGTCATGTTTATAACTCTTCTTGATGGATCCCTTCTAAAGCCTACTATAACCAACTTACCTAATTGATTAGGAGCTTCATGTGGTCTAAGTGGGAAAACAAGAAAGGAATGCATGTCAATCCATAGCAACATTGCATACACTCAAAGATAAAGGGGGAATTGACATAATAGACTCCCACTCAAAAGGGGTTTGTCGAATTAAAAAAAGGATAATTCATGCTTTGTAAGGTGATGCCTCTTGGAAGCACCTAGTTTATTTCACAATTCAAGAGTGGTTATAGGCAACCCTTGGAATGAGGTGTTATTTTCACTCATAAAAGCCACTTTTTTATCATTACCTTTGAGTGACAAGTTAATCCACCATTATGTTTCTCCCTAATCAAACTCTCTCTCATTGAACTTTTGGGAATACACAATTTATTTCCTTTAAATAATAAATCATCTTGAAATAGATAATCTAACCACTTAGTTCTATTCATAGTTAAAGGTATTTTTGTATTAGTCCCTCATTGTTGCTCTAAATTTATAGACCATCTGATTAAGAGAAGATGACATCTTGTCTCCATTAACATTATTCTTACTCCATTTGATTTCATTCTTAATTGGTTGTTTTGAAGGTTCATAGAGTAAATACGTCATAGTCATCCTTTTTTAGATTAGATTGAATTGAATTTAATAAATTAAATGTTTTGAATGATATGTGATGATCCTTCCTACAAAATGTTATATTTATATGTAATACGATAAATATAATAAATTATTTTTTAGGTAGTTAGTTGGGTGGGATGTTATTCTCGTAAGCAATTTTAAATGGGAAAAATAAGGCTTTATAAGCCAATATATTGAATGTAAAATTACATGAAAGATTATAATGAAATTCCTCTTTATCTTTGTTATTATTTGCAATGTAAATCTTTAATATTACTCTTCAGTTTTTTTCTACTCTACATAGATTTGGTTCCGGTTTGAAAAGTGTGTCAAGGGAAAATGTTCACAAATAATTTACTAAACTAAAACTATGTTAATAACAATGTAGTCAATTCATTTATCAATTTTATAATTAGGGTTAGGGTTAGGATTAGAATTAGTGTTAAGGTTAGGGTTAGGATTAGAATTAGTGTTAAGGTTAGGGTTAGCTTAGAATTAGGGTTAGGGTTAGGGTTATGATTACAGTTAGAATTAGGGTTACAATTAGAATGAGGGTTAGAATTAGGATTAGAATTAGAGGGTTAGAATGAGGGTTAGAATTAAGATTAGAATAAGGATAAGGGCTATCATATTTATATTTTTAAAAACATATCTAAAATACATTGAGAGATATCTTTCTCCAGGTGCCTGTTCCATGATAAATTGATTAAAAAATAAGTATCTTCAGAAGAAAATATTTTAAATATATTTATTTTATTTTATTATTTAAAATTTATAACAAATAAATTCCTGTAATATCTATCTGTTCAAAATACCAAAAATTAATTATGTATATAAATATAATTTCAAACATATGCCACTCATTAGTAAAATCGGTAGAAAGTTGACTTGTAAGAAATATTTTTTTGCCATTAAATTGTATGCAGACTGTTTGAAATTTCGAAATGGCCTCATTTCTATCATCTAGCTTTCTTGGATACTATTTACTGGTACCGAGAAAGAAAATGTTTTTAGTCATATATGCACATACGTATAGAAGCATCAAAAGTTTTGTATATAATAATCAGTCCAACAGTGGATAATGATAAAAGTTTGTCATTTCTACATTGTATATATTACTTAGACGCAGCAAACATATCATCAAGAAAAGTGATGTCTTAATTTCAATTCAGTTCAGCCTCAAGAAATAAATAAATCAGTGATGGCTTTTATTCAGTGCAGCTTCAAGACAACTGAGAAGAAAGAAAGAAATCAAACAGTGTAAGAACAGTCTATGAGAGACAAGATGGCATCTTCTCTTAACAGACTGGTCAACCAATCTAGAGCAATATTGAGGGATTAATACCTTACAGGTGCAGAGCCTTGTTCAGAAATCAACTCCTTGAGCTGTTGGTCATTGACTTTAAACATGCTTCATTCACTAATAAAATATGTATAGAATTAACTTGTTCACAACATTTTTTATTATTTAAAATGATTTCATTCTCATTATTTTTGTAGGTGTAATTCCAATGACAGTCAATGTAAAACATTCATTATGTGTAATTGTATATATGTCTATATATATAAACCTAAGAAACTAGCATAGATAACTTAAATATATCTATCTAGAAATTGTGGAGTAATATGAATCTCAAAACACCTATTTAATTTATGTCACAAATCTAATATAAATATTTCAAAATTAATATTTAAATGTTAAAATATCTACAAGATGGAAATGCTCTTGGTTATTATTGCACGTAAGTAAAGATGCATCAAAATTTCCTTAGTTATTGCTGCACGTAAGTAAAGATGCATCAAAACTTTGGTACATATCTAGTTATAATAAATAACATGCCTGTAGGCTGTTTAACATACTGGATGATGATAACGAGTTAACTTTATTGGTAACTATTAAGTTGCAATTTTGAAATATCAACATCCATAAATACATTGATGTCAATGATTAAGAATGTTTTAACATACTTTGACACATAAAATATAAGTATCATTCAAAATGATTAATGTATTAAATTCAATTCAATTCAGCCTCAAAGAGAATGAGTATAAGGCATTTATTCAGTGCAGCTTCAAAACAGCTGATTAAGAAGGAAATCAAATGGAGTAAGAGCAGTGTTAAGGGAGACAAGATGGCATCTTCTCTCAACAGAATGGTCTACCAATTTAGAGCAACAATGAGGGGTTAATACCCTACAGGTGCAGGTGCAGGTGCAGAGTCTTGTTCAGAAATCAACTCCTTGATCTGTTGGTCATTGACATCAAATGCCTTGGCCAACACATCTTGAGGAATGGAAGGATTGGCTCCGAAGAGGGCAGATGCAACCACTTGAACGCCAGGCTGCTGGCTGTTAAGAGCAGTAATTGTAGTGGCATATGATGCCCCGACGTTCTGCTGAAAATGCACTAAGCCCCTTGGTATCACATACACATCTCCCTTCTCCAACTTTTGCGAGAACAACACATTATTTGTGCTGATAAAACCAACCAAAATAGTGCCCTCCATTACAAATATGATTTCAGTAGCACGAGGGTGAATATGAGGGGGATTCAAACCACCAGGTGCAAATTCCCCACGGTTCATTGATATGCCTAGTGTGTTTAGTCCTGGGAAAGTTTCCACGTTACCTGCGGTGATATTGAACCCAAAATCGTTGATGGTTGAGAGTGGATTAGCTAGTCCCTTAAACAAGAAATCTGATGCCTCCACTAACTTTGGGTCCTTGCAGACAAAACCGTTCACCTTCACATTACTTTGAGTAATATCAGCCACACAGAAATCCTGCAGAGGATCTGGGTCTGATGCATTAATGGCCAAGATTATGGAAAGCCATAACAGGCAGCTCAAGGAAGCTTTGATCATTGTTCTGGAAGTTTTCATTTCTAATTGGCACTGAATGTCGTGCGATACAAGAAATTGAAATCAGAGTTTGATATGATTTGAGCATACCAAAAGCAGGTATTTATAGGGAAAATGATGGGAATGAGAGGTATAATATATAATTGTTTATTCGAAGATTATGATTTGATCAGACTTGTTAAACCCATAACTTGGAATACTCTGTCCAATGATGCTAGTTAGATTTTCGTTTGGATGGATCACACATGAATTTGTCAATTGTGGGCGGTATAAACTTGTTTCAATGTACTTTCTTGGGTTTTTAATTCATTTACAATTATATAAGCTAATTTGCGTCACAGCTACGTAATAGGATGCAATAAAATAGTTATTGAACCTGGTTGTATAAAAATCTGAACTACTAGAATAGGATAGAATTACTTGACTTTTCTCTACTATGTATAGAACAGTGTACACAATTCTCCGGAGAACTCAGTCTACTATGGCGAGTATGGTGAATAGTTTGTATTTTCTTATCATTTACGAGATATAAAAACGTAAAAGCGGATCACTGCTACCTAATATGATAGAGTAGGTGGACTTTTCACCAGCATGTATAGAACCGTGTTCACACACACCCGAGGATCTTATGACTGAGAGCATGTTCCAAATATTTAGTACAGAGATCGTTTGACTGGCTTATGTGGGTGTGGGGGCCACGAACTTTTTCGGTAAATACCTTGTCACGTCTCTTCTCTAGTTCATAGACGTTTAATGTTAAGATCGCTGTAGCTGCGTGTTTATGGATTACGACTAGTCACTCGGTGATTACTACCCATCTCTTAACGTTCAATCGTAAACAGCCAGTGCATTGTAAACAATCGGCTGTATGGAAACGAGTGGACCGACATAGTTGACTCCAGTTAGTGTCCATATAGGATGGGTCGACATCGGAGATCGCATCTATACTACTCTTCAGTGCAGGGTCAACTACCACGTGGTGGCCGTACATTTCTCGACCAACCGGTCGTTTACAACACACCGGCTGGTTAAGCGCTTCTTCTCTTAACACACAAACCTATCGTCACCATGAAAACACACTTCACGCTCCATAGCCACCCAAACATAAAACTAAACCTGGTGCATATTTCAAAAGTTTAGAGTACTGTAACAGATGGAGATGAAGGTTAAACAGGGAAAGCGACAAAGAGAATACTAAGGGTTTGGCACCCTGTTCTTTCCAACTTGTCATTGTCGACGAGAGGGTTATCAAGCAAAGACCATTTATAAATGAGTAAGTTGTTTTCTTATGAAATGTCTATGTTTTCTCCAATGCATGTTCATGAATAGATTTATAAATTGCATTCTACATTTCTAGAGATAATTTTATTCAAAATAAAATATTAGTCCTAGATTGACTCCAATTTACCAAATTATAAGATGCTTATAGCTATTATCACATAGTCGTGATAGCCATTCACTTCTTTCTGATTTGAAACATGAATCTATTTGTATATGAAGGTGAAGCTTCAAATCAAAAGGAATTGAATAGCTATCAAGGGTACGTGATAATAATTGTAAGTGTTCTTACATTTTAGTACACTTGACATCCATTCCATGCAAAAATAATATAAAAGAAGTGCATTGGATAGATGCATTGTAGTTTCTTACCAACAAATAATCTTTCCCTATTGGGTAATTGTCTTTGTGCAAGTTTTTTTGGTCATTGAATGCTAGCCATCCGATCCTACTCCCTACATGCACTTGTCATCCGATGATATGCAAGGTGCATGGTCTTTAGCTTTAATGGTGTAAGCTTGAGTGATAATTCTATAAGCATGGGCTTGTATGGCATATATGTGGACGCCTCCCTTTAACCCCAGCATGGCGATGTTGACAATTCAAGCAGATCTCTTTTTGTGGGCCGATTGTATTGTGCCACGTGTCTCCAAGTCAAAAGCGAAGGAAAGAATAAGATGTCGCAAGTAAAGAATAAGTCATTACATGTGCAAAATATTCACAATAGAGGAGGCTCCATCGTAAACACCTCAGGAAACTGTGAACACGGTTCTATTGGTGGAAAGTCCAGAGAATGTGTACACGGTATCAACTTTTATATTTCTATATCTCGTAAAAGATTAAGAAAAATACAAACTATTCGCCGTAGTAGACTGAGTCGTCCAGAGAATGTGTACACGGTTCTATACATGGTAGAGGAAAGTCAAGTAATTCTATCCTATTCTAGTAGTTCAGTTTTTTTATACAAGCAAGTTAAATAACTATTTCATTCTATCCTATTTATGTTAGCTGTGACGCAAATCAGCTTATTTCTTTGTAAATGATTTTAAAAGAAAAAAAAAAGACCATTCAAACTAATTTATCCCGTCCACAATTGACAAATTCGTATGATCCATTCAAACGAAAATCTAACCACCTTCATTTGACAAAGTATTCCAAATTGTGGGTTTAACAAGTCTGAGGAAACCGTAATCTTCGGATAAACAATTATAATATACCACTCATTCCCATAATTTCCTCTATAAATACCTGATTTTGGTATGTTCAAATCATGTCAAATTCTGATTTCCATTTCTTATATCGTACAACATTCCGTGCTAATTAGAAATGAAAACTTCTAGAACAATGATCAAAGCTTCCTTGAGCTGCCTGTTATGGCTTTCCATAATCTTGGCCATTAATGCATAAAATATAAGTATCATTCAAAATGATTAATGTATTAAATTCAATTCAATTCAGCCTCAAAGAGTATGAGTGTATGAGGCATTTATTCAGTACAGCTTCAAAACAGCTGATTAATAAGGAAATCAAATGGAGTAAGAGCAGTGTTAAGGGAGACAAGATGTCATCTTCTCTCAATAGAATGATCTACAAATTTAGAGCAACAATGAGGGGTTAATACCCTACAGGTGCAGGTGCAGGTGCAGAGCCTTGTTCAGAAATCAACTCCTTGATCTGTTGGTCATTGACATTAAATGCCTTGGCCAACACATCTTGAGGAATGGAAGGATTGGCTCCGAAGAGGGCAGCTGCAACCACTTGAACGCCAGGCTGCTGGCTGTTAAGAGCGGTAATTGTAGTGGCATATGATGCCCCGACGTTCTGCTGAAAATGCACTAAGCCCCTTGGTATCACATACACATCTCCCTTCTCCAACTTTTGCGAGAACAACACATTATTTGTGCTGATAAAACCAACCAAAATAGTGCCTTCCATTACAAATATGATTTCAGTAGCACGAGGGTGAATATGAGGGGGATTCAAACCACCAGGTGCAAATTCCCCACGGTTCATTGATATGCCTAGTGTGTTTAGTCCTGGGAAAGTTTCCACGTTACCTGCGGTGATATTGAACCCAAAATCGTTGTTGGTTGAGAGTGGATTAGCTAGTCCCTTAAACAAGAAATCTGATGCCTCCACTAACTTTGGGTCCTTGCAGACAAAACCGTTCACCTTCACATTACTTTGAGTACTATCAGCCACACAGAAATCCTGCAGAGGTTCTGGGTCTGATGCATTAATGGCCAAGATTATGGAAAGCCATAAAAGGCAGCTCAAGGAAGCTTTGATCATTGTTCTGGAAGTTTTCATTTCTAATTGGCACTGAATGTTATGTGATACAAGAAATAGAAATCAGAGTTTGATATGATTTGAGTATACCAAAATCAGGTATTTATAGGGAAAATTATGGGAATGAGAGGTATAATATATAATTGTTTATTCGAAGATTATGATTTGATCAGACTTGTTAAACCCATAACTTGGAATACTCTGGCTAATGATGCTAGTTAGATTTTTGTTTGGATGGATCACACATGAATTTGTCAATTGTGGGCGGTATAAAATTGTTTCAATGTATTTTCTTGGGTTTTTAATTCTTTTACAATTATATAAGCTGATTTGCGTCACAGCTACGTAATAGGATGCAATAAAATAGTTATTGAACCTGGTTGTATAAAAATCTGAACTACTAGAATAGGATAGAATTACTTGACTTTTCTCTATTATGTATAGAACAGTATACGCAATTCTCCGGAGAACTCAGTCTACTATGGTGAGTATGGTGAATAGTTTGTATTTTCTTATCATTTACGAGATATAAAAACGTAAAAGCGGATCACTGCTACCCAATATGATAGAGTAGGTGGACTTTTCACCAGCATGTATAGAACCGTGTTCACACACACCCGAGGATCTTATGGCTGAGAGCATGTTCCAAATATTTAGTACAGAGATCGTTTGACTGGCTTATGTGGGTGTGGTGGCCACGAACTTTTTCGGTAAATACCTTGTCACGTCTCTTCTCTAGTTCATAGACGTTTAATGTTAAGATCACTGTAGCTGCTTGTTTATGGATTACGACTAGTCACTCGGTGATTACTACCCATCTCTTAACGTCCAGTTGTAAACAGCCAGTGCGTTGTAAACAATCGGCTGTATGAAAATGAGTGGACCGACACAGTTGACTCCAGTTAGTTTCCATATAGGATGGGTCGATATCGGAGATTGCATCCATACTACTCTTCAGTGCAGGGTCGACTACGACGTGGTGGCCGTACATTTTTTGACCAGCCGGTCGTTTACAACGCACCGGCTGGTTAAACGCTTCCTCTCTTAACACACAAACCTATTGTCACCATGAAAACACACTTCACCCTCCATAGCCAGGCAACGTAACACCCAAACATAAAACTAAACCTGGTGCATATTTCAAAAGTTTAGAGTACTGTAACAGATGGAGATGAAGGTTAAACAAGGAAAGCTACAAAGAGAATACTAATGGTTTGGCACCCTGTTCTTTCCAGCTTGTCATTGTCGATGAGAGGGTTATCAAGCAAAGACCATTTATAAATGAGTAATTTGTTTTCTTATGAAATGTCTATGTTTTCTCCAATGCATGTTCACGAATAGATTCATAAATTGCATTCTACATTTCTAGAGATAATTTTATTCAAAATAAAATATTAGCCTTAGATTGCCTCCAATTTACCAAAATATAAGATGCTTATAGCTATTATCACATAGTCGTGATAGCCATTCACTTCTTTCTGATTTGAAGCATGAATCTATTTGTATATGGAGGTGAAGCTTCAAATCAAAAGGAATTGAATATCTATCAAGAATACGTGATAATAATTGTAAGTGTTCTTGCATTTTAATACACTTGAGGCAATCTACGTCTATTAATTTATTTTTAATGAAATTATCCTTAAAAATGTAGAATGTAATGTATGAACTTATTGATCAATGAATATGAATGAGAGAAGACAACTAACTTGTTCATAGATGTTCTTTGCTTGGTAACGCTCCCCGCCACATAGACAAGTTGTAACCCTCCCCGCCACATAGACAAGTCGAAACAAACCTGGTACTAAACCCTTGTAGTATATTCTTTGATGTTCTCACCATTTAACCTTTGTCTGGACGTCTCTAGTATGGTATTCTATTAAATTTCACAATAAACATAGGGTTTGGCTTTACGTTTGCATGTTAAGTTACCTAGTTATTGTGGGTAAATTTTGTGTTAATGGTGGCGGTTAGTTATGTGTTAAGAAAAGGGTACTAATTATTGAGTGGCTAATGGTGATGATAACTTAGTAGCTACTATGATGTTAGAATTAGATGGCTATGGGTGGGAAAACAAAAGTGATTAATTATTCAACAAAAAAAGTTTGTGGCCCCCACATCCACGTAAGCTGTCAAATGAAACCCAATGCTAGTTAAGCATGACTAGACAAGGAGAAATAAAGGAAAAAAATATGGTGTCCCGAATAACGATTAGGTTCTTAGTGTTAGAATTATTACACCATATTGTTAGAAATTATAGTTATGCATTAATGTTTTGTTAGTAAAAATATTGGGTAGTCAATAGTTAAGTTGTTACAAGAAAGGTGGTTCCAAAAGTTAAAGTGTGAATGCATTTTATAATGACCTATGATTACAATAATCTAATCAACTTGCATGTATTCCTTTTTATATTTGCATATATAAATTTTTATTATTATTTATGTGTATTTGATTCTAATTCCTACAATAGTACCAAAGCAAGTTAAAAGATGGGAAGATATTTTTTTTACTATATGCATTTCTTTTTAAATGTTTACTTATATAATATAATTACATGTGATATTTGTAGTTTATGATATTAAATTTCTTATATATTACTTCTCATTACAATAGTAAAAATATTTTGCAAGGAGTTAAAGTTTTCCTTGATAAAGCCCATGCTACACTAGGCTATGAATATATGCAAATACCATTCAACACAATTCTTTAGATTATTCATTGTTATAGAAGAAAAGATCTTGGAAGTAGGAGACCTTCACTCTTACTTAAGAGTATGTTTGGAATCATTGTCTATTACTTTTGCTTGGACAAATTTAAGTTACTTTCTTTCCCTTCTTAAATAAAATATAATTAAAAAAAAATTCAAGGCTTAATAGTGAAAGCAGGCTTCATAATAGTTAACTTTTCATAGATGCATTGTGCTACAAATTTATTAAAACTTTCTATCACAAAATGGTTCTCATACGAGCTTAGAAAGCAACATACATTGAAGTCAAGACTTTGTGTTTAAATAAACTAGTCATTTTGTTATTTTTCGCTATGGAAATAGAAACCCAAAATCTAGAAAGCTAAAAGCAAGCACATAAAGAAGATCACAATGAAGGATGCAAAATAGATCATATTAGAATAATATTGAATCAATTGCTCACAATCATAATACAAAATACAAGCTAGGTAGTGAGTTTATATAGACCAGAGAGGGGTGTAGGTGGCAAAACCAACCAATAGAGAGAAACCACCAAATAGTCTAAACATAGAAAATGTAATTTTGTAATGTCCCCTTTTAGGAAGTTCAAAATTTCTTTATCTTGCACACAATATAACTTCTCAAAGAGAACATTAGTAAACAAAAAAATGCTTATAACATCATAATATTGCAATTAGGGTTAGTAACCACATAATCAATATCAAAGTTCATTAACATATATGCATTTTACCTTTTCTCATTTCTATTATATGGAGATTCCATGATATGCCTCAAGAGAGTCATCCTTGAGCTTGATCGTTAATCTACTCTACTTCACTCACCCCATATGAGAGGGTTATGTTAGGGCACTAGTATAACAAGACCCACTGCCATAGGCTCAAAGACTTCATTACACACCTAGAAATTCCTCACCATTTGGCTCAAGGGGCTTCACGCTACACCCGACGATACTTCACCCACTTGAGAGTCACCTACTGTTAAGCCATTTTAATAATAATTAGGTCTACACAACCATAGACCCAAGGGCTTCACGCTACACCCAACGATACTTCACCACTTGGCTCAAGGGGCTTCACGCTACACCCAGGGATACTTCACCCACTTGAGAGTCACCTATGTGCTAGATCACTAAACTGCCCTTTCCTAACTCACTAACATACTCGTAAAGTGATAGATAGATTAGCAGTGAGGCTACTTACTCTCGTCCTGAGTATACCATTATTGGAGTTATGAATCATACCTTATAGGAACTATCCTTACCATCTCGTGATCCCATGGATCACGAGATAGTACTTTGATCACATTGTTCCTCTATGGGAACTCAACTTTGCACTATATCATTGATTTCCATACACATTACTTGGCATCATACAATATTCTTCCTTAGAGGAGTTGGACCTTGTCCTTCCTCGATTATAACACTCATCATTCTAATATGATAAACATTCTTATTCTATCGTGTTATAAACATTCTCATTTCATTCTCATTCTATTATGATAAACATTCTCACTCTATTATGTTATAATCATTCTCATTCTATTATGTTATATATATTTTCATTCTACTATGATTATAAACATACTATTATGATTATTCTCATGCTATCATAGTTAACTTAGATGGAATTATTCATAGATTAATGATTATGATACATATTACTTGTGCTAAGAAACATACCTTGGTATGATCAATCCTTAACACTTGCTGCTATATGATACCTCTGTTGTTCTTATATCAATGAGTCGTTGATGGAGATGTGATCTGCTATTTGATTATATTGTGCTGATGGATATATATATCAAACTTGTTGTGATCAAATGTATTGTATTGTGGTGAACTGTTTAATGATATATAAGGCTTCGATTGCTTATGAATTAGATGAATTATTCTCTGATATGCTATTGCTTAAATAAATGTTTATGAAGAATGATCGATTACTGAATGTTCCCAATGACCCATCGCTACCACCACTTATATTGTCTTTCTCTTGAAAGTCACGATCATTTGGAGAGACGTCTCCTTTGACAATCATAGTTAATTACTTTATTTATCCTCTAATATGATTGGCGCTTGAGTTATTTACAGTCTTTTTGTATTATTTGTCTTGTCATTGATTTGTTGTTGGGTCATGGTACGTAGAATTGTAAGCTTCCCACAATTGGTCTTATTTGACCATCTCTATAATTGGCACTCCTTTGTAGAATGTTATCAGAGATACAAATGATGCATAGAGGAATTCTACCATGCTTTAGTCTTCAGTGGATCGATCATGATAAGTTAATCACCATGGCTGCATAGATAATCTTCTTTGATTGATGAAATGGGTCTTATCATTCCAATCTTTAAATGGAATGGAATAATTGATTGGATGAGAGACATGATAGGCCTCCCCTCTTAATATTGCTTGTCCTCAAGCAATACTCAAATTTAGGTGTTTGACGATCTTAGCTCCTTCCTAGGTAGCATCATCTTTGGGTAGATCTTTCCATTTTATAAGGTATTCAAAGATGATTTGATTCCTCAATCTTCTTTCCTTGGTACTAAGTACTCTCTCTGGTTCAAGGGTTAATTATCCCTCATCATCAAGAGGGCGTAGTTCTTCACATGGGGTAACCTTTTGTCCAAGCACTTTCTTAAGTCTGGAAACATGAAAAACATTGTGAATCTTACTATTCCTGGGGAGATCCAACTCATAAGAAACCTCACCAATCCTTCTCAAAACCTTGTAAGGTCCATAGAATTGAGGATTTAGCTTTTTGGATCCACTAACGTTAATTGAAGTCTGATTATATGGTCGCAATCTCAAGAATACCATGTTTCCAACTTCAAATGTTCTTTCAACTCGCTTCTATCCGCATATATCTTTTGTTGGTTTTGGGTATGATGCAATTTGTCTCTAAAGACTCTCATGATGTCCTCATGTTTTTGAAGGAAGTCTTTGGCTTTGGGTACCCTTCTATCTTGAAGAAACAAACTCCCAAATGATGTGGCTTCATACCCATATCGAGCTTGGAATGGACTCATCCCAATGGACATATGATAAGTCATGTTATAGCAATATTCTCCCATGTGTAGCCACTTTATCCACCTCTTCTATTGCCCAGTAACATAATTCCTTAAGTAGACCTCAATCTATTTATTCACTATTTTCGTTTGTCCATTAGTTTGAGGGTGATAACTTGTACTTGGTGTAAGTTCCATTCTAGACAATCAGAATAATTCTTGCCAAAATAGACTCATGAAGTGACTATCTCTATCACTAATTATGCTCTTTGGTAGCCCATGAAGTCTAAAGATTTCCTTGAAAAATAACTTGGCAACTTGAGGGGCTTTGTATTTGGACGAGATGGCCATTAAGTGTGCATACTTTGTAATTTTGTCCACCACTACATAGATGCAATCTCTTCCTTGCACATTAGGAAGGCCAGTTATGAAATCCATTGAAATACTACTCCACTTTTGTTCAGGAATGGGTAAAGGCTGGAGTAACCCGACTGGATGGGTTTTCTCTATCTTATTTATTTGACATGTTTCACATTCTTGAACGTGCTTGAGTACATCTCTCTTTAGACCCTTCCAAGAAAACTTCTCTCTAACTTGTTTGTATGTCTTAAAATATCCTTGGTGCCCAAATAAACAATTATCATGAAACTCTTTGATCATTTTCTCCTTCAATTTAGACCCGGATGCAACATACACTCTATTCTTATAGAAGATGATTTCATCCCTTACTCTAAATTCCTCATTTGGTATATTCTCTTCAAGTATGTTAGTGGTGAGAGGATCTTTAGCATATTCAGCTATAAGAGTGCTTCTCCAATCGGGTGAAATGCTTGACATAGTACATAGGTGTGGCCTTCGGGATAATGCATCAGCCACTACATTATTCTTTCCTTTTACATAAGCAATATCAGAGTTATATGCTTGAAGCCTACTTACCCATTTCTGTAGTCTTTTATTTAAATCTCTTTGCTTGAGGAAGAATTGTAGACAATTATGGTCCGTCTTGACTGAGAACTTCCCACACACAAGGTATTGTCTGAACTTTGCTAGGGTGTGCATAATGGCTAGCATCTCTTTATCATATGTTGAATAGAGTCTTTCGGCAACTATCAACTTGTGACTTTCAAAGGCTATAGGGTGCTTGTTTTGCATGAGAACCACCCCAATGCCTTTATCGGATGCATCACACTCTAGCTCGAACAGCAATGAGAAGTCAAGAATGGTTAGCACTGGGCAAGTACTCATTGCCTCTTTTAATTCCTCAAAGGCTCTTTGTGCTACTTCATCCCAATGGAATAGTCCTTTCTTGGTTAGGTTGGTGAGAGGAGTTGCAATCTTGGAGAAGTTCTTAACAAACCTTCGGTAGTAGTTGCATAGCCCCATGAATCCTCTTAAGTGGGTTAGGGTTCTTGGCCTAGGCCACTCTCTTATGGCCTTAATCTTCTCCTTGTCTACCTCTAGGGTAAATGCACAAAGATGAGTCCACTTAAGGTGGAAGTTTCAAACTTAGAAAAAAACCTGAAATCGGGTAAACCAAAATGGGATCCCACTTTTATGAAATGAGATCCTGTTTTGCTTTGGAATCCCGAGCCAAAAGTGGGATCCTATTTTCTAGAAATAGGATCCCATTTCATAAAAGGTTAATTTATGAAACGAGATCCTGTTTCAAAATGAGATCCCGTTTTGTAGAAAGGGGATCACGTTTATAGAACAGCATCCCGTTTCATAAAATTTGAATTTTTGACCCAATTTTTGCTATGGGTTTTGGGTCGGAAAAAAGGCTTGGGAACCCAACCCTTAGCTTTGGACCTGATTTGACCTGCAAGTTGAAGGACCTGTCAATGTCACAACAAAATAGTGACTTTGGGCATATGTCTGAAGGCCTTTTTTGTAGAATTTTTTGACAAAATTGAAACCCATTATAGGTGAGACAGTGTAGATTCAAAATATATAATTTTTTTTACAATTGGATTATTTTTTCTATTTTTCATTTAATTTCTAATGAAACAGGCCCATAAACTTGAATTATCAGGGTTTTTTTAGTATTTTAATAACTTTTTATTAAAATATTTTTTTGTTAAAAAAATTGTATGAAAACATACTTTAGACAATTCTTTTCAATTTGAAAAAAAATTCAAAAAATGATAAGTTTAGGTCATCTTATGCGTTATGTACACGACATTTTTTTAAAACACCAAAAATGGCCAATAAAAAATTAACAAAAAAAAATTCAATAAAAAATATAGAAAACGTGCTTCAGTGAGTTACAAATCTTTTCCCAAAAGGATTTAGAAAAATATGATTATTTAGGTCAAAATATGGATGACGTACACATGCATGTTATAGTAGAAGAAAAGTGACTTTTAAACAGTGGTTTTGAGAAACACATATTAAAAATCAATTTGTATTATCTGGGTAATAAAAAAATTACATATTTAGAAATTAGACTCTGAGTACTACATTTCATATTTACTAACTTTTTTCAAGATTCCACCTTTAAGTGCTTCAAATTTTAAGGTCAAGTGTGACAAATTCTAAAAATCAGGGAAAACACTTCCACTTTTTGGCCAAAAAGTGGACTCAACTTCTTGCACACACCTTTCACCCCTTCGGTGCTGATTTTATGCCCCAAGTATAGAATCTCTTCCATCCTAAATTCACATTTGGAGACCTTCACATAGAGCGATTCTTGTTCTAGGATGGATAAGACTTCATCAATATGCTTCAAGTGCTCTTCCCAAGTTTTACTATATATCAAGCTATCATCAAAGAATATCAACAGGAACTTTCTTAGCTGCTTCTTGAAAGTGTGGTTCATACATGATTGAAATGTTGCCGAAGCATTGGTTAGTCCAAAAGGCAGGACTAGGAACTCAAAATGGCCATAGTGACACCTAAAGGCTGTTTTGGGTATGTCTTCCTCTCTTATCTAGATTTGGTGATATCTGGATCGTAGATCAATTTTTGAGAAGTACTTGGCTCCATGTAGTTCATCAATAAGTTCATCCACCCTGGGAATAGGATAGTGGTTCTTTATTGTTTGTTTGTTCAGGGCTCGGTAATCAATGCACATTCTCATAGTGCCATCTTTTTTCTTTACTAGGACTACTGATGATGTAAAGGGGATGGAGCTAGGCTAGATGTGACCCATCTCTAGGAGCTCATTTATGGTTTTTTCTGTCTCCTCTTTAAAGTTTTGAGGATTCCTATAGGGTGTTGTAATTATGGGTTTAGCACCTTTCTCAAGTTCTATATTATGTTGAAAACCTTGTTTTGGGCGTAGGCTGGGGGGTATTTACTCAAACACTTTTTTGTGTTTCTTAAGGATCAGTTTGATGTCTACATGTATGGATTTTCCCAGTGGGGTTGATTTATCTAATATCATGCACTATGCTGCCCATTCTACTTGATTATGCCGGAAGGTTCTTTCCATTCTTTTAGAAGAGATCACCCTTGCTGATCCATCAGATAAACCATGTAAGGTAATTATCTTTCCTTGGTGTTAGAAGTTAAGTTCTAATTTAGGAAAGTGCAAGGTGAGACGACCTAATGAATGTAGCCATGGTAACCCTAAGATTACATCTGTGTCACCCATATTAACAACATAGAAGTAATCTTTAATGGGATGTTTACCTAGAGTTAGGTTCAATTGTGGTAACATTTTAGAGCAATTGGTCATAGACCCATTGGCTAGGGATACCTTAAATCCATCAAATTCTTTGGTTTCAAATTTGATTTGCTTGGCCAATGCTTTCTCTACGAAGTTGTGGGTGGCTCCACTGTCTACTAGGGTTGTTACCTTTTTACCTTTAAGAGTGCACCTAAGTCTAAAGGGATGGTGCTTTGATATTTTAGAGATAACCACTATAGACCCTTGCTCTTGGGTAAGTGCAAGAAGATGGGGCACCAAAAAGGGGTCTTAAGTGGCCACTTTTTTTCTGAAATTAGGAAATACTGGCCTTGGATGAGAAATTGAGCATAGTTACACTCAAAATTTGGAGATGCAACCAAAACAATGTTCGTAGTGCTCCGAGTCTACTTTCTAAACTACTATTTTTTTTTTGAAAATGGCATAGATTAAGGGGTTCAAAAGAGGGAGCCACAGAAATTGGTGTTGTTTCTGTCAAAAAAACATAACATAGCATGTTTTGTGGCTCCCTCAAAAGGTCAACTTTTTTTTTGTATTTTTAAAATCACTTCAGTGAGAAATTAGCTAATAGCATGTAGTTTATGCCTAATTTTTCTGATAATTTTTTGACGAATATTTGATTTTTAACTAATTTTCAAAGTGGACACATCCTAAAAATAGAATTTTTGCCATGTTACCCCTATAAATTTTGAAAACTAATTGAAAATCATTTTTTTATTTTTTTAATATTTGTAGAATGGAGTCTAGTTTCTAAATATGTAATTTTTTTGAAATTTCAATGAATAGTTAATTTACAATAAAAAAAGACCAAACAGTGATTTTTGCCCAAAAACAGACACACAAACAAAAGAAATTAAAGATGAAAGGCTTAACATTGTTAAAATGTGAAAACATTCGCATCGTCAAATAGCTAAGAGAAAGCCTAACATTACCCAGGTGTTCGATTTGTTTGACCTTGAAACACGTGCAAATCTGAGGGTTAGCACAAACGAAATTATGTGAAATCTTGAAGAATATGGAAAAACACGTCTGTGACTATTCAAAAGGCACTCCAAGCCTTTGGGTTGGAAATCCAAAGCAAATCCCAAGCCCAAGGCTTGGGATTCCCAAAGAAAGACATAACGTGCTCGCGTTATAATGTGCTCACGTTATGGTTTTCTTTGCATTTTTCATTTTCCGCAAAAGTTTGTGTTGTTTTCATGTTTGAAATAACGCGAGTGTGTTATGTTCAACTTAGTTTTTTTTATGTTCAAGGCTATTAATCATGTATGTATGTATGCCTATATGTATGTATGTATGTATCTATGTATGCCTATATGTATGTATGTATGTATCTATGTATGCCTATATGTATGTATGTATCTATGTATGCCTATATGTATGTATGTATAGTGTCGAGGGTAGAGGAGGGTACAGATGGGAGTGAGCCAGATAGGGGAGGAGAGGAGTGGATAAGGATTGAGTGATTAAGATTTAAGGTTGAGGGTTGAGCATTTAGGGATAGGATTTAGAGTTTAGGTATAAGGGATTAGAGTTTAAGACCTTGAGGGATTAGGCTTTAGGGTTAAGGGTCGAGGGATTAGGGTTAAGGTAGAGTGTTGAGGGTAGAGGGATTAGGGATAGGGTTTAGGGTTGAAAGTTTAGGGTTGAGGGATTAGGGTTTAAGGTATAGTTTAGTAGTTCTTGTGGATAGAGCCAGTAAATAATGGGAGATTATTTGTCTGTTTCATAACAATATACCTCCCCTAAGTGCAGGGTGGACAGCAAGAAATATAGATGTACCCCAATGCAAATCTTTTCTCATAATGATCATCCTTCTGATTTCAACTATTAATTACTCACTATGGATGTACCATATGCAAAGCTTTTCTCATAGTGTGTACACCTATTGGCATAATGAACCCCAGATGGGCCAGAAAAACATGCCATTTAACATTACTAACATTAAAAAAGTTCATAGCCATTTTTCTAACATATTCTTGCAACTCAAATATCTTTAAGAGAAGAGTGTCAAAAATGATGGGTTTAACAACCTAATATAAGGCAAAGCAATTTTATTGGGTTTAGGGATAGGGTTTAGGGTTTAGGGTTGAGCGATTATGGTTTAAGGTATAGTGTTGAGGGTTGAGGGTTTAGGGATAGGGTATAGGGTTGATGGATTAGGGTTTAATGTTGAGAGTTGAGGGTTTAGGGATAGGGTTGATGGTCAAGGGATTAGGGTTAAAGTAGAGTGTTGAGGGTAGAAGGATTAAGGATAGGGTTTATGGTTGAAGGTTTAACGATTGAGGGTTGAGGCTTTAGGGCTGAGGGTTAAGGGATTGGGGTTTAAAATATAGTGTTGAGTGTCGAGGGTTTATGAATAGGTTTTAGGGTTTAATTTTTAAGGTTTAAGGGTTGAGGGATAGGGTTTAGGGTTTAGGGATAAGGGATTAGGGTTTAAGGTATAGTGTCAAGGGTTGAGGGTTTAGGAATGGGGATAGCATGTAGGGGTTAGGGATGAGGGATTAGGGTTGAGGGTTGAGGGATTAGGGTTGAGTGTTGAGGGATTAGGGTTTAAGGTATAGTGTCAAGGGTTCAGGGTTTATTGATAGTGTTTAGGGTTGAGGGTTGAGGGATTAGGTTTTAGGGTTGATGGATTAGGGTTTAAGGTATAGTGTTGAGGGTTGAGGGTTTAGGGTTGATGGATTAGCATTTAATGTCAAGGTTAGGGTTAGAGTGTCAAGGGTAGAGGGATTAGGGATAGGGTTTAGGGTTGAAGGTTTAAGGATTGAGGGTTGAGGCTTTAGGGAGAGGGTTTAAGGCTTAAGATATAGTGTCAAGTGTTGAGGGCATAGGGATAGGGTTTAAGTTTTAAGGGTTAAGGGTTGAAGGATGGGGATTAGGGTTTAAGGTATAGTATTGAGGGTTGATTGTTTAGGGATAGGGTTTAGGTTTGAGGGATTAGGGTTTAGGGTTGATGAATTAGGGTTTAATGTTGAGAGTTGAGTTTTGAGGGTTGAGGGTTGAGGGTTGAGGGTTTAGGGTTCAAGTTTTAAGGGTTAAGGGTTGAGGGATCAGAGTTAAGGGTTGAGGGATTAGGGTTTGATGTTGAGGGTTGAGTACATTGAGGTTCGAGGGTTAAGGGTTTTGGGATAGGGTTGAGGGTCAAGGGATTAGGGTTAAAGTAGAGTGTCGAGGGTATAAGGATTAGGGATAGGGTTGGAGGGTTTAGGGATAAGGGATTAGGGTTTAAGGTATAGTATTAAGTCCATTGAGAGTCTAGGAATAGGGATAGCATTTAGGGTTTAGGGATGAGGGATTAGAGTTGAGGGATGATGGATTAGGGTTGAGGGTTGAGGGATTAGGGTTTAGGGATAAGGTTTAAGGTTGAGGGTTGAGGGATTAGGGTTTAAGGTATAGTGTTGAGGGTTTAGGGATAGGGTTTAGGGTTGAGGGATTAGAGTGAAGGGTTGAGGGATTAGAATTTGACGTTGAGGGTTGAGGGTTGAGGCTTTAGGGTTTAGGGTTTAGGGATAGGATTGAGGGTCAAGGGATCAGAGTTAAGGGTTGAGGGATTAGGGTTTGACATTGAGGGTTGAGTACATTAAGGTTTGAGGGTTAAGGGTTGAGGGATAGGGTTGAGGGTTGAGGGATTAGGGTTAAAGTAGAGTGTCAAGGGTATAAGGATTAGGGATAGGGTTGGAGGGTTTAGAGATAAGGGATTAGGGTTTAAGGTATAGTATCGAGCTCATTGAGGGTCTAGGAATAGGGATAGCGTTTAGGGTTTAGGGATGAGGGATTAGAGTTGAGGGATGACGGATTAGGGTTGAGGGTTGAGGGATTAGGGTTTAAGGTATAGTGTTGAGGGTTTAGGGATAGGGTTTAGGGTTGAGGGATTAGAGTGAAGGGTTGAGGGATTAGGATTTGACGTTGAGGGTTGAGGGTTGAGGCTTTAGGGTTTAGGGTTTAGGTATAGGGTTGAGGGTCGAGGGATCAGAATTAAGGGTTGAGGGATTAGGTTTTGACGTTGAGGGTTGAGGTTTGAGGGTCAAGGGTTTAGGGTTGAGGTAGACAAGGAGTGACTGAAAGACATAGAGAGGGGAGAGGTAGAGAGGTGAGGGGGAGAGATAAGTGAGATATAGAACATGAGCTAATGGAACTAGAGGTGAGATACTATAAAGGTGCTATCGAAGGTGAGATAGGCACAAATATTAATAGATCAATCTATAGCAGGACAAAATGCAATCCAGTAAACAATGGGAAATTATTTGCCTATTTCATAACAATATACCTCCCCTAAGTGTGGGGTGGACAGCAAGAAACATAGATTTAGGGTTTAGGGATAGGATTTAGGGTTGAGGGTTTAGGGATAGGGTTTAGGGTTGAGGATTTAGGGATAGTGTTGAGGGTTGAGGGTTTAGGGATAGGGTTTAGGGTTGAGGGATTAGGGTTTAGGGTTGATGGATTAGGGTTTAATGTTGAGAGTTGAGGGTTTAGGAATAGGGATAGCATTTAGGGTTTAGGGATGAGGGATTAGGGTTGAGGGTATACAATAAATAAACTAGAATTTAGGTAGGGTTGGGAAAATTTTGTGAATCATCATGGGTTGGAGATTGGAGATTTTGTTGTGTTCAAGTACATATCCAAGTCATATTTTAAGGTTAAGATATTTCAAAGAACAGGGTGTGTGAAAAATACCAATGCTCTTCAGCTTATGAATACCAACATTGATACAAATAAAAGATGTCCTTTTTCTAACAGAATATGCAGTTCAAGTCAACCAATGGGTAGCAAGTTGCTGAATGAATTGGTTTCTAATGGGGAAAACAACAATGATGTTGAATCACTGGAAGAAAATCAAAATTAGGGTTGAGGGATTAGGGTTGAGGATTGAGGGTTGAGGGATTAGGGTTTAGGGTATAGGGTATAGGGTAGAGGTTTGAAGGTTGAGGGATAATGTTCAAGGTTGAGTGTCCAAGGTTAAGTGTAAAGGGTATATAGGGTTTAAGGGTTTAAGGTTTGAGGGATTAAGGGTTTAAGAGTTGAGGGATTAGGGTTTAAGGCATAGTGTCGAGTGTAGAGGGTTTAGAGACAAAGTTTATGGTTGAAGGTTTAAGGGTTGAGGGTTGAGGCTTTAGGGCTGAGGGTTAAGAGATTAGGGTATAAGGTATAGTGTCGAGGGTAGAGGGTTTAGGGATAGGGTTTAGGATTTAAGGTTTAAGGGTTGAGGGTTGAGCCTTTAGGGATAGGGTTTAGTGTTTAGGTTAAGTGAGACACCTAGATGACTAAGGACAAATGAAGAGGCAGACAAGGAATGACTGAGATATCTAGAGAAGGGAGAGGTAGAGAGGTGAGTGGGAGATAGAGGTGAGAGATAGAGAGGTGAGGGGAGAGATAGAATAAAATGAGAGAGTAAAGTTGACAACTTGAGGGAAAGATGGGTAAGGAGGAGGGATAGAGGTGGAGAGGAAGGGAAATATCTAGAGAGCCCTGAGAGATATACAAGTGAGAGACCTACAACCTAGGGAGAGAGAGGTGAGAGAGATAGGGGAGAGATGGGGGTGAGGCAGATAGGGGAGGAGAGGGGTGGATAAGGGTTAAGGGTTTAAGGGTCAAGGGTTTAGGGTTTAAGGGTTGAGGGTTTAAGGGTTGAGGTATTAAGGGTCTAAGGGTTGAGGGATTAGGGTTTAAGGTGTAGTGTCGAGGGTTGAACCCTAATCCTTCAACCCTCGACATAATACCTTAAAACCCTAATCCCTCAACCTTGGGGTTTAAGGTATAGTGTCAAGGGTTGAGGGATTAGGCTTCAACCCTCGACACTATACCTTAAACCCTAATCCCTCAACCCTTAGACCTTTAATACCTTAACCCTTAAACCCTCAACCCTTAAACCCTAAACCCTTGACCCTTAAACTCTCAACCCTTATCCACCCCTCTCCTCCCCTATCTGCCTCACTCCCATCTCTCCTCTATCTCTCTCACCCCTCTCTCCATAGGTTGTAGGTCTCTCACTTGTATATCTCTTAGGGCTCTCTAGATATTTCTCTTCCTCTCCACCTATCTCCCTCCTCCTTACCCATCTTTCCCTCAAGTTGTCAACTTCACTCTCTCATTTTATTCTATCTCTCCCCTCACCTCTCTATCTCTCACTTCTATCTCCTGCTCACCTCTACCTGTCCCCTCTCTAAGTTTCTCAGTCACTCCTTGTCTACCTCTCCATCCATCCTTAGCCATCTAGGTCTCTCATTTAACCTTAAACCCTAAACCCTATCCCTAGATCCTCAACTCTTAAAATTTAAATCCTAAACCCTATCCCTAAACCCTCAACCCTCGACACTATAACTTAAACCCTAAAGCCTCACCCCTCAACGCTTAAACCTTAAACCCTAAACCCTCTACCCTCGACACTATACCTTAAACCCTTAACCCTCATCCCTAAATTCTCAACCCTTATCCCTTAAACCTTCAACCCTAAACCCTCTACCCTCGATAGTATGCCTTAAACCCTAATCCTTCAACTATTAAACCCTCGACCCTTAAACATTGGGTAAACTTTTGCAAAAAAGAAAAAAATACAAAGAAAACAATAACGCGCTCGTGTTATAACACGAGTGAGTTATGCTCGCGTTATAGTGCGAGCACGTTATGGTTTTGTGTTGCCGAGCCAAAGGCTCGGCAACACCAAGCCATAACACGAGCACGCCATAACGCAAGCGTGCTATAATGCAAGCATGTTATTGATTTTTAAAAAGTTTTAAGAATTTGGCCACTTTTTGGCCCCCCATCTTTTTGCACCCGCCCTCTTGAGTGTTATATTTTCTTATTTTAGTTGGGTTTTCTTCTATCTCCCCATCAGATAAGGCTCTATATTGTGAACTTGTCCACATTTGTGCCCCAGTCCCCATTTCTCTTTACATTTAAAGCATAAGTTCTTTTCTCTCAATTCAGCTTTTGTTAGGCAAGTATGCCCTAGTTTCCATTGTCTCCACACTTATAGCATGGGTTTTTATCCTTTTCCTCATTCTTACAATGGAATGGTTTCTAGAATTTACCCTTTTTGGAAAATGGATTTGTGTAGGGGTTTGGTTTTTTATCCTTCTCCAATCTTAATGTTATGTCAATGGAATCTTCTAGGTTTGTAGGTTTGAAAGCACTTACTAGGTTCCATAAAGATTCATCCAAACCTTCAATGAATGTACCTATATGTGAGTCGGTCTTCCTTGACTCCAAAAACCCTTATAGATATTTTCTCAAATTCATTAATGTAGTCCTCCATCATCCCACATTGTTTCAAATGTGTTAATTCTTTAAAGTCTTCTTGTGGGTGCCTTCTATCAAATCTTTAGATGAACTTTCGGGAGAAGTCCTCATAGGATGTTATGTTTTGATGGCCTTGGGTATGTTTCCATGGTGCCACCATTCATATGCTATACCTTCCAAGTGTAGGATTGCAAATTATAAGGCATCCTTCTCATTCATCAGGCTTAGATAGAAGTAATCATTTAGTTTTTGTAGCCATATGTGCGAGGAGATCTTGTTGGAGCCATCAAAGTTAGTAGGTAGACCTTGTTTGCTTTATGCTTCAGATCTTTATTCATGGATCTTCTTTCCCTCTTGGCTGTTTCATTTCTCTTTGAATTATTATAGTCATTGAATGACACTACTCTTCGTACTTCAGGTTCCAATCTTGTATAGGCTCATGCAATATCATCCGTACACATTGAATTTGGAGTAGACTCTTCCGCTCTTGATTTTTCCTCTTCAGGAAGAAAGGATGGCATGGGAAACCTTGGGATTGAAGAAGTATTTCTATTTTTGGATTGGTTGGATCACACTTCTCTCCCATTAGTTAATTGATTTCTCAAATTTTCCATGGTGTTTCCCTTGTTTTGTAATGCCTATAGAAGAGCTTGAGTAGTTCTTTCATCTCTTTGATTTTGGTCCATCATATTCTTGGTAGTAGTTTCCATAAAGGCCCTCAAATCATTTTCCACGTTGTTGTTGTTTTGTGTGAGGTTTCTCCTTGTGTATGATTGCATTAATTTCTTTCCCAAGATGGTAGGATGGCTGCTCTAATACCACTTGTAATGTCCCCTTTTAGGAAGTTCAAAATTTCTTTATCTTGCACACAATATAACTTCTCAAAGAGAACATTAGTAACCAAAAAAGTCCTTATAACATCATAATATTGCAATTAGGGTTAGCAACCACATAATCATAATCAATATCAAAGTTCATTAACAAATATGCATTTCACCTTTCCTCATTTCTATTATATGGAGATTCCATGATATACCTCAGGAGAGTCATCCTTGAGCCTGATCTTTAACCTACTCTACTTCACTCACCCCATATGAGATGGTTATGTTAGGACGCTCATATAACAAGACCCACTGCCATAGGCTCAAAGGCTTCATTGCACACCTGGAAATTCCTTACCATTTGGCTCAAGGGGCTTCACGCTACACCCAGCGATACTTCACCCACTTGAGAGTCACCTACCGTTAAGCCATTTTAATAATAATTAGGTCTACGCAACCATAGGCCCAAGGGCTTCACGCTACACCCGGTGATACTTCACCCACTTGAGAGTCACCTATGTGCTAGATCACTAAACCTCCCTTCCATAACTCACTACCATACTCATAGGGTGATAGATAGATTACCAGTGAGGCTACTTACTCTCATCCTAAGTATACCATGATTAGAGTTATGAATCATACCTTATAGGAACTATCCTTGCCATCTCATGATCCCATGGATCACGAGATAGTACTTTGATCACATTGTTCTTCTACGAGAACTCAACTTTTTACTATCTCATTGATCGCCATACAAATTACTTGGCATCATTCAATATTCTTCCATAGAGGAGTCAGACCTTGTCCTTCCTTGATTATAACACTCATCATTCAAATATGATTATAAATATTCTTATTCTATCATGTTATAAACATTCTCATTCTATTATGATAAACATTCTCACTCTATTATCTTATAATCATTCTCATTCTATTATGTTATATATATTTTCATTCTACTATGATTATAAACATACTATTATGATTATTCTCATGCTATCATAGTTAACTTAGATGGAATTAATCATAGATGAATGATTATGATACATATTACTTGTGCTAAGAAACATACCTGGTATGATCGATCCTTAACACTTGCTGCTATATGATACCTCTGTTGTTCTTATACCAATGAGTCGTTGATGGAGATATGATCTGCTATTTGATTATATTGTGTTGATATATATATAATTGTGTTTATATATATGTATATATACATATATATCTCTATGTGTGTATGTATATATATGTATATGTGTGTGTATATATATGTGTGTGTATCTCTATATATATGTGTATATATATATATATAGACACACACACACAAACACACACACACACACACACACACACACACACACACACACACACACACACACACACACACACACACACACATATATATCTGTGTGTGTGTGTGTGTGTGTGTGTGTGGTGTATACTTGTTGTGATCAAATGTATTGTATTGTGGTGAACTTCTTAATGATTATTAGATATATAAGGCTTCGATTGCTTATGAATCAGATGAATTATTCTTTGATCTGCTATTGCTTAAATAAATGTTTATGAAGAATGCTCAATTGCTAGATGTTCCCAATGACCCATGGCTACCACCACTTATATTGTCTTTCTCTTGAAAGTCATGATCATTTGGAGAGACATCTCCTTTGACAATCATTGTTAATTACTTACATTTATCCTCTAACATGATCGGTGCTTGAGTTATTTGTCTTTTTGTATGATTTGTCTTATCCTTGATTCATTGTTGGGTCATACTATGTAGAATTATAAGCTTTCCACGATTGGTCTTATTTGACCATCTATGTAATCAATGCTCCTTTGTAGAATGTTATCAGAGATACAATTGATGCATAGAAGAATTCTGACATGCTTTAGTCTTTAATGGATTGATCATGATAAGTTAATCACCATGGTTTGCATTGATAATCTTCTTTGATTGATGAAATGGGTCTTATCATTCCAATCTTTAATTGGAATGGAATAATCGATTGGATGAGAGACATGACAAATTCCCTCATAGGATGGTGACACCTCAAACAACCCACTCACCTAAATAAAGTCACTTTATTAACCTAAGAAAAATTAACAAAAATGCAGCAAAAACCTAGGAAATAGGAAAAAAAAAACCTACACTAAAACCCCCCTTTAAGCATAGCTTAGGTGGGTACAAAGATAAGTATTGCCAAATGAAGCCTAATGAAGTACCCATGTACAAATAATTCCCTCCAAAGAGAAGAATCCCCCAAAGAACAAAGGAATAGAAGCCCCCTCACAAATAGAGAGAGAGAGAGAGAGAGAGAGAGAGAGAGAGAGAGAGAGAGAGAGAGAGAGAGAGAGAGAGAGAGAGAGAGAGAGAGAGAGAGAGAGAGAGAGAGAGAGAGAGAGAGAACAACCCCCAGAATAGAGAGAAAAGAGAAGGACAAAGAAGCCTCCCCAAAAGTAAGCAACTATGCCAATGGCTAATGCTCAAAATTAGATGGAGAATATGTCCCACAATCACCAAACAATGTTCCTCCTCTTGGGAAGAAACAAAATGAAAGGTGAATGTAGAAAGTATTCTCATTCCTGAAAGGAATATAAGTGAACAAATCTCAAGATGAATGAAATATTTGAAAACTCAACATGTGTCTATGTTGATGTCGAAGGATGCCACAACCAAATCGGGAGTCCTAGACCTAACTGATGAAAGTGACAACCCAAAACCAAGTGGAAACTGAAATAGAATAGGATCCAAAGATGAGGAAATCTCCTTTGAAGATAGTGATGCCTCATCCAAATGTTTCTCAAGAATCTTTGATCCACTTCCAAACTATGGCAAATAACGATAAGATAAATCATATACCACTCAAGATTTAGGTACAATAACCATGGATGTATGGTGCTCACCATAGGTAAGACAATTGAACCAATGCTCAAGAATTACAAAAACTATCACAGAAGAAGCAGACGAAGGTGAAGAAGGAACAAGAGGGTTTGAATGTTTCCTTGTATCATTTGAAGAAGAATCAACTCCATCAAAGAGAAGATGAATACAATCAATAGTGTCTCCCAAATCCAAAATTAGAGACTCTACAAACAAAGATGAGATGTCTAGTAGGAATACATCCCAAGAAACTAAATTGGGAAGGCCAATATGAACCTCTTGTGTCATTGCAATGTTGAGCTCATAATAAGGAGGAGGAGGATGAGAAGAAGAAATACAAGTCTCAAGAACTAGATCAGATGTGAGAATACTCAAGTTCAAGTAACCAAAATTCTCCTTAAAATTAAAGTTCACCCAAGGAGTGTGATCAACAACCAAACCTGATCATAGCAATCATCAGGTGCAAAGTCTGAAAAGGAGTATAACCAAGATGCATGATCAACCATCCTAGTAGCAATAATCTCTCTACTCTCCAAGTCTCAAATGATAACTAAATCAGTTGTAAATTCCATAGTTTTCCCTACTCCACCATAGGTAATCTGATAAATGAAACTAAGATTGTTTGAGAAATGAGGTACGCACAAAACATAATTGAAAATGTCATCCCCGATATCAGAAAATCTCTTCCTAATAACATTCATGTAAGTATTGTTTCCCATAAAAATAGGTGGAATAACACAAGGCTCAAAAGAAGAGAACATGGACTATGAAGAATCCATATGGTGAGAAGCTCCAGAATTGAGAAGCCATCTCCTTGATCCAAGACCTGTAAAAGAACAAAGAGCTTTTCCTTTGTTTTTCTATTATTCATAAGCAAAACGTGCATGTCCTTTTATCTTACCAGATCCTGACTGTTTTGAATGTGAAGAAGAAGAAGTAGACTTGGGCATTCTAGAAGCTAAATCAATGTTGTTCTTCTTAATAAGATGCTTCAATTCATCAATATATTTATTAAAACAAGAATATTGTTCAGAATGTGTCCAATCCTCTTGCAATATGCACAAGTAGGCTTCTCCTTCTTAGATGAGTTCTCTTTTGAAGAGGATTTATTCTATGCTTGATTTGTATGTGTATTTTTCTTTGATTTCTTATGTTCCTTGTCAAATTGACCTAACTCTTTTTGTCCCTTAGGCTAACCATCCAACAAATCATAAGATTGTGATGGCTTTAAGAGACCCATAGAAAGAATCTTTTGTTGTTCATGCATTAACATATCAGAAAAAGGTGTGAATAAAAGCATAGTGTATGAGGATCCCATAGTTAGCATGTGAGTGTGAAAGCTAGAAACAAAAGCTACGAATTCAATACTAAGTTTGTTTAGTACGTTATAGATTAATGGATGTCTTTATTCTCAATACCACATGCTTTACATTGTGCTCTTAGATCATTAACCTTAGTTATATAATTATGGATGTTGCTAAAGTTCTTTGGATCAAAACTCATCAAATCATTATCAATTTGATAGCCTTTGACTTTATCTGTTCTACCATACAATGTTTTTATTATTTCCCAAGCATTATTTCCCAAGCATCATGAGAGTTGGTACATGCTTCAATTTGAAACATTAGATCAATGGAAATAAGTCTATGAAGACATCCACGAGATTTTGTATGTTCAAGCATCCATGAAATTTTTTCCTTATCATCTGTGGGTTCAGTTACCTCTTGTTCAATATATGAAGTATACCCAAGTTGTATTATGACATTCCATGAATTTTGATACCAAGTTGTGTAATTATCATGTGTTAACATGGACCTTTAAATGATCATGTGTGTTCAGGGAAAACAAGAGCATAGGTAAATAGATCAACAAACACACTAAGAGACAACCCCTGAATTACTCAATCAAAGAAGCCCCCAAAGAAATATGATTTGGAAATTTATGTTTAGTACGATTACAATTGCCACTAGCAAGAAATGCTAAGTGGACTTGATCTCAATGTTTTACAAATCCTCAAAAATGAGTATATACTGAAAGTATAATTTTGGATCCAAACCAAATGAAATCAACAACACCAATGAAAAAATACATGAGAAATCATGCACTTTTAAAAAAATAATTACCTCATCCGAGGTCATACAAAAAAATTATGAGTCTTTCAAACTTCCCAAAACAAGAACTGTACAATGTCACCTATGAAAATTTGTAAATTCTTAAAAATCTATGCATTGAAATCAAAAACCATCTAGCAAAGAACATGAAAAATTAGCCAAATAAAAAAAGTTACTCAAATAAAAGAGGTCATGAGCTCAAGATATGAGTCTCCAAAGTTGGAGTGCAAACTAGAAACTCCAACAGAGAGGGCAAAAAAATCAAAATTCACCTTCCACCAAATTTAGCAGAATTTCCACCAAAATTAGTGGTCCTTGAAGTTTAAAAGTACACTATATAAATGTAGAAGTTTACCAAGTTTGGATCTTTGCTAAATTTATAAAATCTCCAAACAATTTGGATGTCACCAAAAATAGAAAAACCACCAAATATAGGGCATTGTGGTTAGACTATTGCTAAACTTCACATAGAGGTCGAGGATGATGTACAAATCCAAGGGCCCAAAGGATAAGTAAAATATTGAAGAGTAGTTTTAAAGGCATAAAGGTCGATGCATGTGTGGGTTAGGGGTGAAAGGCCACACCCATGACAATGCAAAGAGGTTACATCATCTTTAGAGGTTCATAGGCTTCTAAATAGAGGGTATAGTCTTATTGAGGTCACAGACCTCTTGTTGGGGTATGGATCCCTATGCAAGGGTAGTATGCCCTGCATAGTGGCTACTATGCATACCACACAGCGGTAAAACCCACTTATAATTTTTTTATTTTCAATAAAAATTTACAATAAAAACTGCGATAGAGGAAATATTTTTCTTTCTAATTTTTTGATAGAAAATTAATCACAGAAAATATTTAAAGAAATATTAATTCTTTTAAATCGTGCAAACCAACATTGTTCATGGGATCATACGACTCTAAACAAATTTTTAATGTTTTCAAACAACTACTCTAATTTCAATGATTTGATAGTCAATCTTAAGGTTTGTAGGCATTTTAAGTGCAATGGTAGGGTCAAATTTGACCCAAAATGCTCCAAAAATATTAGGTACCCACCAGATCTGGCATGCACCTCCAATTTCAAACCCTCATAGATCTAGCCAAGTTGGTGTCTAATTGGATGAAATAAAGGGCTATTCTAAATTTTTTGTAGCTCTAAACTCAATGGCAAGCTTAGATTTACTCAAGAATCATTCAAAGATACCTAAAACACAAAGCCACAAACAAACCCTCCTCAGAAACTAGTATTTCTATCAGTTTTTTAATTCTCCAGGTCATCATCGATGCAAGAGAGAGCATACTCAACTTTCAAGAGCAACAATGATCTCAAATCCTAGATCTTTTGAATAACTATCCCTAGGCATTCACCCTCTCTAATACCATGTTATATTTTTCTATGGTTAATAGCAACCCAAAATCTAGAAAGCTAAAAGATTTTTCTGTAGGAAATAGACCCCCCAATAGTCCCTCACCAACGAACATGTCATAATTTTCCATGGTTGTCTTCAACTTGTCTATAGAGGACCAGATATTCATGGATATATGAGAATGCCAGCATTTCAACATATTCAATGTCTTAGACCAAGTCCATAATGTTGGAGACAAAGATAGAGGCAACCTCTGAGAAGAGAAAAATCTGTGGACATTCTTGCACACAAGATCACCAACAATACACCTAAAGCAAATTCAACATGAGGACAATTGATATCAAATACATGAGCCAACCTAGAGAACTCATAAATTCCCATTTCCATTTACTCCCATTTTTTAGGGAAGATGAGGACTCAACAATTCTTTACTACAGGTTTCATGGCTAACGAGAAGACACAAACACAACACAAAAAGAGAACCCAAGCCAAGAAAGAAGAGTAATGGTGAAAAATGGGGGAGGGTAATGAATAAGTGGAAGTAATATCATTAAGACACATGTGGGAGATCTCCATCTAGGACCAAGTGGTGGTATAAAATGATTTCCATTTAAACAAAGAGCAAGTATAATTAAAAAGGTTGCATTGTAGCCAAGTTCCTGCTAGGTGTTGGCAAGGTGGTTTTGTCAAGGTTGCAGAGCTATATAGATATTGTGAAGGAAGATCTTCACCTTGAAGTATCTATCTAGTATATCATTTGCTCCTATTACACATAGAAATTGCATCTGAAATAGGTGTTGGCACCTAGCCTCAACTTCAAAAATAATTCTAAAAAAATATCATGTCAAGGTTTAACATTGAACCATCAAATAAGGTGTTCAAACTTTAGTTCTACACAAACTAGCAATATCTATGCATATAGGATTCTCAAATTGGAAGAAATATTATCAATATCGACAAATGACCACAACAGGTCAAGGGGGTTGAAAGTATTGTCACCCATAATTACATTAGGAGTACCCAAAACATCTTGTAGTAAAACTATAGAAAACCAAAGCATCAACAAAATGTGAATCCAAACATATTGAGGTTTTACAAGAGTAAATAGCAATAACCAAGAACAAACTACATGAGGTAATCTATAGTGAAAAACCCAATCTTCATCAATGCCACAAGGATATGTAGAGATACCACTAGCCATAAGTCTCCTATATAACTTGGCCTTGTCAAGCTCTGGGATCAAACACTGGATGTACTGTGGATTAGGCCAAATCACATCAAGAGTCACCAAATAATCTTAGCTCTACATACCCAACAAGAGAATGTACCCGGCCTAAGTGGGGAGTGGACTCAAAGAGTATAATAATATTTTCTTTAGGCTGGCTAGGGCTATGCTTTACTTATTGCCCTAGCCATTCATAACATAAGTTGTCTCTCCTTTCCTTTTGTGGTGTCACTACCATCAATCTTTGATGAAAAGTGCTATGTGGAAGAACCTTGTATGTAAAATGTGGAAGAATAGATAATCTCCAAAGGAATTCCTTTAGTCCTTGGAATAGGGTTCAGATGGATGACCTGTATACCAATCTAGCTTAACAAAGGAGCATTAGGAAGGTTACTTAAAGATTATAAATTAAAGTTGTTCAGAATAGAATCATCCTAACTTAGCATTGACATGGTATCCTTCTTATCATTGAATTCTCTAAGAGGCTCTCCTTTAGCCATGTGCACAAAGAAAGAAGCATGGCATATACTGGGACAAGGATGATATGGAGGAGTTGGCAGGCATCTGATATACTGTGTGTTTAAAGAAGACACAAATTAGATTGGGAGAAAGCTCAAATGAAGAATTATATATTTTTACATGAAAGAATAACTTATACTGAAATTGTTAGTGCTAACCAAACTATGATGATAAATATAGAAGAAACTAAAAAATGCCAGTATATAGCTAATTAAGACAACTGATTGAACACCACTTGGTAGATGAATCATATCTTAAAGAACATACAATATTTGGTGCTACACCAAATCCCATATTGAAGAAAATCCATAGCCATGTGAGTAGAATAAATACAATAGATTATTGTTGTATGCCAAGGGATGCACTCGCCACCTTCCATCTACCAACATTGGTAGATCATCTAGATTCATACAATTAAAGCTAAGCCTAAATTACTATGGCTTATAGGTGTAACCATTATTAAAAACTCATAAATGTGTGCCTAAAACTAAATAATGGGCTTATACAATTTATATGGGCTCAAATCCTAACAATCCAAATCCTATCAGCCTTTAAAAGAGTAAAATAATAAAAGGCTTGCGAGGGAAAAAATGCTAAGGCATCAATTTACAAAACAATGAAAACCGTCAAACAAAATCCAAAACTAAAAAGACAAAGTGTTGTTTTACATCAAACTGTAGAGCTAATAGAGAACCCACAACAGTCAATTTACATATACTATCATATTCGGTAAAAATCAGTAACACAGAGCCCCCAAAAAAAATTATTACACAACATTTAAATCTACGCTATAGTATATTAATAGTATATTAATGCAAGATAAACAGGCCATTGTACTATTTAACAAAGAGATGCATAGAATAAATATTGAAGAAACTAAAAAATGCCACTATACAACCAATTAAGACCACTAACTGAACATTCCACATCTGTCCAAGCATCTCAACAACTGTCTCTAAATACGAAAGCACAACACATTAAAACCCTAAATGTGCCAACTCAATAGAAGAGCAAAGAGCATTAACTCTGAGCTCAAAATTTATGCCTTCTCTTGCCTCATGAAAATCCCATGACTATTATGACATCTCACAACTTAAACCTAGACAAATAATAGTTAATTAAATCTGTAGTTAGTTAACCTAAGAGCATGTTTCTATCTCGCACTGCAGGTTAATCCCAGGAAAAGTTGGTTCCTGATGATTAATCCCAGGGAAAGCTGCTTCATGATTCATGTGTAGTGGTGAGTTTAATCACTCGTTAAGGTCCGCCCCTCGGCTATAGTTCCACTGCAGGAACTACGTATTAGTTTTTATAGATTAGAAATGCAAACAAGCAGAAAATACAACATATAGAACAATGAACACAGTAATTTTGCCCTGGGAAAACCCTCCTACACGAGGGAGAAAAACTCAACAAGATATCTTCTTATAAATCAGAATAATAAGTATAGTTTCCTTATACAATTTATGGTGACTATTTCCAATTGACTATGGCAGATATATAAAGAATTGTGTTATTGATTGATGCCCTTGAGATCTCTGATTGTCATCCTTTTATATTTGTCTGCCACTATGGGTGTACCTCTTGGAATCATTGCCACCTTTTAGTTAGGATATGTTTTGGGTGCTCTTAATCATGCTTATTACATAGGTGCTACCTTTGACTTATATCTCCTGCCGCTACATAACATCAACACTCCCTCTTAGCTAGGGAGATATCTTTCCAGATACTCATGTCATGGAGTCTCTCAACATGACACTGACAATGGGTACACCCATTAGTGAGAAGAGGTTATCACGGAGTCTCTCAATGTGATATCATCATGGAGTCACTCAACATGATGTCCATCATGGCTACTCCCATGAGTGGAAGGAAACAAATGCACAAGTGCCCATCATGGAATCACTCGACATGAAGTTGTCACCTCATCGTGACGTTCACCATGGCTACTCACAGAGAGTGAAAAGCACAAGTACAAGAAAATTATCACAGACTCTCTCACGTGATGTTGTCATGAAGTCACACACATGACATCCACCATGGCTACTCCCAGAGGGTGAAAACAAGGGCTTTCACCTCAAATCTCTCTCATAGAGAGAAATGCATTAAAGTAAATTAGAAGATCACTGATACTGAGACTCTTTCTTAGCTAGGGCCTCATTCTCCACAATACCAACCTTGTCTTGAAAGTACACAAACTTTACTCTTGCAAGAGGCTTGGTGAGAATGTCTGTCATCTGCTCATCAGTGCTAATATACTTTAACTGGATTGCTTTCCTCAATACCATATCTCTAATATAGTGGTATTTGATCTCAACATGTTTAGTTCTTTCATGAAACACTGGATTGACAAAACACTTCACACAACTTTGATTATCACAATGAATGATGATTGGATCCAACGATTTTCCAAACAATCCTACAAGGAGCTTCCGAAGCCACACCACTTCTTGAGCTGCCATACAAGCTGCAATATACTCGGCCTCTGTGGTGATCAGTGCCACTAAAGACTACTTCCTGCTACACCAAGAGATCATTGTAGACCCCAAACTAAAACAACATCTAGAGGTGCTCTTCTGATCAGTGACACACCTTGCCCAATTGGAATCAGTATATCCATGCAACTTTAAGTCCACACCAGAAGAATATCTCAAGCCATACCCAACTGTGCCATGCAAGAATCTCAGGATATGCTTTGCTACAACTAGATGTATTTGCCTTGGTTCAGACATGAACTGACTAAGTGCACTCACTACATAGCAAATATGTGGTCTAGTATTGACTAGATACATCAACGATACAATCAATTATCTGTACATAGAGGGATCCACTGGATCTGATCTAGTTGTAGCCTCTTTAAGCTTCTGAAAATTGGTTTCCATATGTGTAGACATGGATTTGCAATCCATCATACCAAATCTCTTCAATATGTCAATTGTATACTTCCCTTGACTCAAAATGATCTCATTTGGCTTCTACCATGCTTCTAGGCCAAGGAAGTAGTACATGAGACCAAGATCCTTCATTTCAAATTTAGAAGCTAACTCCTTCTTGCATTTGATAATGAGGTGATCTTCTCCAGTAAGAATTAGATCATCAACCTATAGAACCAAGATCAATGCTTCACCATCAATTACTTGAAGTATAGGTTTGAATCAACATCATTCTTGGAAAAGCCCAAGCTCATCAGGTATTGATCAATTCTTTCATACCAAGCACGAGGAGCCTGCTTATGGCCGTACAAAGCCTTCTTCAGCCTGCAAACATGAGACTCCTTCCTATGAACCTCAAAGCCATCAGGTTGCTCAATATATACCTCTTCCTCGATCACACCATTTAGAAATGTTGTCTTCACGTCCATCTGGTGTATTTTCCATCCTTTAGATGCTGTAATAGCAATGATGGTCCTGATGGATGTATAACAAGAAACTGGAGCAAAGGTTTTCTCATAGTCTACTCCCTCTTTCTAAGAGAATCCTCTAGCTACAAACCCAGCCTTGTATTTCTCGATGCTCCCATCAACCGCATGCTTGATCTTGAAGAGCCACTTAGAAGATACAACAGATTTACCTTCAGCTCTAGGTATGATGTCCCAAACATCATTCTTGAGAATAGATTGATACTCTTCAGCCATAGCATCTCTCCATACTTTCTATCTTGAAGCTTCCTCAACACTGGAAGGCTCAGATTCAATCATTTGACTCATCAATGCCACATCGTCTTGAAACTTCTGTAGTCTCTTGCTTTCTTTGAATGTGCGTCTAGGACATGTATACTTCTTAGCTTCTTACATAGTTTGTCTAGCCCATAGAGGTCTCTTACGACCAATGACAATGTTTGTAGGCCCATCAATAGGTTCCAAAGGCTCAACTGGATCATCATCTTCTTTAGGATCAGTAGCCTCCCTCTAAATCTTAGGAGTATGGTCAACTTCCATGTCTTGAGGAGATTCTTAATCTTCATTGTCTATCTTGATATGAGTGCCCTTAGATCTCTTAAATGCAACATCTTCTTCAAATGTAACATCCCTACTAATCTCTATCATTTTCTAACCTGAAATGTAAACTCTATAGGCTTTTGAAGACTCACTGTAGCCCACAAATATTCCCTTCTTGCCAGATGGTTCCAATTTTGTCCTTTTATCTTTAGACACATGAACATACACCGGACAACCAAAGATTCTCAAATGACTTACTTCTGGTTTTACCCCTATGAATGCTTCTTCGGGAGTCATGTTCTCCAAATTTTGGTGAGGGCTTCTATTCTGAACATACACAGTTGTCCTAGATGCTTCAGCCCAAAAGAAGGTTTGTAGATCTTGATCATGAATCATGTCTCTAGCTGATTCTACAATAGATTTGTTCTTCCTTTCTGCAACACCATTTTTCTGTGGATTGTAGGGAACACAAAACTCCCTCTTAATTCCTACCTCAACACAAAAGTTATGAAAACTTTCAGAGATGTATTCTCCTCCATTGTCAGATCTTAATCTTCTTCTCGAATAAGTTCTCTACCTAAGCTTTAAATTCCTTGAATCTCTCAAGTACTTCCTCATATTCTTTAGTCTTTAAGAAATAAATCCAAGTCTTTCTAGAGTGGTCATCAATAAAAATTACATAATACAAGAAACCACTCAAAGAAACAACAGAGATTGGACCACATAAATTAGAATGAATAAGATCTAGAATACATTTGGATTTACTTTCACTACTATGAAAAGGACCTTTAGTATTCTTACCCAAAGCACAACCTCTGCAAGTGCCTTCATGCTCCTGGTTGAATTTAGGAAGGCTCGTGACCATCTTCTCCATGGTTGGTAGTGCTCGAAAGTGAAGGTGAGCAAGTCTTCTATGCCAAAGCTCACACGAACTTGATGAATCATGCAACAAGGCCTGAAATGGACAAGTGCAAAGTCTGTAGAGACACTCATGTCAAACTCTAATTACCCGAGCAGTCTTGATACTTGAATTCTTCGGCCATGCAAGAACTTTGCCTTCGGAGTATGAAACTTGATATCCCTTGTCCTCCAAGGCTGAAATAGAGACAAGGTTTTGTTTGATACCCAAAACAAATAGAACATCGCTCAACTGTAAGGAAATGCCAGAATCCAAGTGAAGAGAGGAGGTCCCAACACCTTTCACAGAATAACTTGCATCATCACCAATGATGACTCAAACACTAGAATCTCTTTCCACCAAATCAGATAGATGCTCTCTAAATCCAATGATGTGGTGAGAGGCACCACTATCAATCAACCAGGTGTGAATGTCAGTAGGCACATTGCTTGACAAGGAAGAATAGAATAGAAATTCACTTGTATCCTTCTGTGGGGAGATCTCACCCACGTTGGAAAATGAAGCCTATTGCTTAGGTCTGGTTGGACAATCCTTAGCACAGTGACCAAACTTGTCACATCTAAAATATTGAATGTGAGAGAAGTCCTTCTTAAATACAGGAATATCATCTAATCCTTTATCTTTATTCCTCTTGAAGTGCCCTTTCTTTCCTTCTTTTCCTTTCTTCCTCAACGAATAAGTGGCAAGAACATGAATGTCTTCATTTGTAGAGTTTTGACCAATCCCTCTTGTAGCCAACCTTGATTCTTCTTGAATACAATCCACCCTCAACTGATCAAACTTAGGAAGTTTTGATCTTACACTAATTCCTTGAATGAATGACTCCCAAGATGGAGGAAGACCATTAAGAGCCAACATAATCAAATCCTTGTTATCAACAATATGCCCAATGGTAGAAAGTTGATCTCTCAACTCAGTGATCTTCATGAAGAATGTGATGATGGAATCTCCTTTCACCATCTTGATGTGATAAAGTTATTGCTTTAATGCAAGAGCTCGACTTGTGTTGTTGATCTCATACATCTCCTCCAAAGTCTTGAACATATCTCTTGCAGTTTTCAACTTGGAGATTATTGGCACAATGTGATCTTTCATGGAATCACCAACATCTTTTTTGCCTTAATGTCATTTCTCTTCCATTGAAGCTTCTCATTCTCATTGGTTGGTTCAGGAACTTCGCCCTCCACGAACTCAACTAACTCATTTTCTTCCAAAGTGAGCATGACTCTAAACTTCCAAGATGTGAAGTTTGATGCTCCCTCAAGTCTATTTTTGACCTTGAGCCCATTCACCATCTTGACAATAGATGCAATCAAGGATGAGAATAAGATAGGAGGGTAGCGCTGCTTGAATGAATTTGATCACGATCTTTCTTATACCTGCTCTGATACCATGTTAGTTTTATAGATCAGAAATGCAAACAAGCAAAAATACAACATATAGAATAATGAACACAGTAATTTTGTCCTGGGAAAACCCTCCTACACGAGGGAGAAAAACTCAGCAAGATATCCTCTTATAAATCAGAATAATAAGTGCAGTTTCCATATACAATTTATGGTGACTATTTCCAATTGACTATGGCAGATATATAAAGAATTGTGTTATTGATTGATGCCTTTGAGATCTCTAATTGCCATCCTTTTATATTCATCAACCACTGTGGGATGTGCCTCTTGGAACCATTGCCACCTTTTAGTCTGATTAGTTAGGATATGTTTTGGGTGCTCTTAATCATGCTTATTACATAGGCACTACCTTTGACTTATATCTCCCACCGCTACATAACATCAACACTAACAAGGCGTAAGGGAGTTGTTGGAGCTGACGTACTGTGTATTTAATTTTAATTCCTACAATATCCAAAATACTCATAATAGAAACTCAATCCAAAGCCCCTTGGAAAGCTCTCACCACGGTTCTATACATGGTGGTGGAAAGTCCACTAATTCTATCCTATTAGGTAGCTGTGACCGGCTTCAGCTGTTTGATATTTATATCACGTAAAAGATAAGAAAATACAAACTATTCACCAGAGGTGGAAAACATGTACACTGTTATACACACGGTAGAGGAAAGTCAAATAATTCTATCCTCTTCTAGTATTTCAGTTTTTCATTATCAACTATTTGATCCCCTTTAATGAATGACTTGCTTAATCTTGCAACAAACTACTTTTATGTTGCTTATTTTTCTCTCAAAAATGCAAAAAAAAGAACATTTTGAAAACCCTTATGATATTATGATTCACTCAATGAATTCTACTATGTCCTAATTATTAACTTGATGTGATTTCATGTATTGTTAGTTGATAAGAGTTGTAGTCATATGTGAATGTAAAGTAGAAATACAAATACACACACTAGACAAAGTGAATGCCCAAATTAAATTTCACACACACAATTCACACAAAATGAATGTCAAAGTTAAAACATACACTTCACATATAGAAAGTGAACATGTGTCAAATTTTAAATATCTTTCATGCACAAAGTTAGTTCAATCACACACAAGTAAACACTTGAGTTGAAATATGCCAAAGAACAAACACACACAAAGTGAATGCCAAAGTTAAATCACACTCTTCACACAAAGTTAGTTCAATCACTTCATACATAGTTGATTCAAACACACACTTCATACATATTGTTTTTTAAAAGTTATTTTGTGCAATACTTGGTCAATAGGAAATTAGTAACATGGATTTTTATTATCCTACATTATTTAGGTACTGCATGGTTCACCCAATCTCTTGATTGCTTAGAATTTATTTAGTTCATTCATGATTTACTTCATGTGCTTATTCATTTAATGCCACTCCATTATTTTTATTTGTGAAAAAAAATTGAATTTCTTATAGTATTTATAGCCTTTCTACCAACAACTACACATAATGACTTTCCATAAAAATAAAAACATAAACTATTTAGTGATAGGCCTATAAATATTTGTGCCTATCGGCCATTTGATAGCACCTTTAGTTATACAAGTTGCATGGTCTTTAGCTTTAATGGTGTAAGATTAAGTGATCATTTCTATAAGTATGGGCTTTGTGGCATATATGTGAATGCCTCCCTTTAACCCCAGCATGGCGATCAGGGCTTAAATTTGACAGTCCACCTTGCCTATCAAGGAATTTTTTTCCTACAGTTTAGTCTTTAGTATTGCTTGTCACGTGACAATTAATTTTTTTAAATGCACGTCAAAATTTTATATATAAAGTTGGAGCTTTCTCAAGAAATGGTCTAGCTACGCATCCATATTAAAAACCCAAATGGGTGAATGCTTTACCAAGTAAATATAAGTGCATTTAGAATGAATATATTCTATTTCTTAAATAATAGAAGTTCTTATTAAAAAATTTAAAAATAAAAGTAAAAAACTAGAAATTTAGAATGAATATATTCTATAAAAAAACAAATTTATTTCTTAAATAATAGAAGTTCCTATTAAAAAATTTAAAAATAAAAGTAAAAAACTAGAAATTTCTATTTCTTAAATAATAGAAGTTCCTATTAAAAAATTTAAAAATAAAAGCAAAAAACTATAAATTTAGAATGAATATATTCTATAAAAAATAATTCTATAAAAAATAAATCTATAAAAAAAAAAAAAATTAAATAATAGAAGTTTCTATTAAAAAAATTTAAAATAAATGGAAAAAATATATATATTATATAATTTAGAATGAATATATAATTATATTTATAAAAAACAAATCTAAAAATTTGGGATATATTCTATTAAATAACAAATCTAAAAGATATATATTTAGAAAAAACAAATTTAAAAAAATTTGGGATATATTCTATTAAAAAACAAATCTAAGATATATATAGATTTTCATATTAATTGTTTTTTTTACGGTTTTTAAATTAAATTACTTGTATATTAATACAGTCAAATATTTATTTTTATTGTATTTTACAGCTAAAATCTTTAAATACAGCTATACAACTATCAAATTTAAGCCCTGATGACGATGTTGACAATTCAAGCAGATCTCTTTGTGTGGGTCAATTGTATTGTGACACGTGTCTCCAAGTCGAGAGAAGGAAAGAACAAGATGTCGCCAAGTAAAGACTAGTCGAGAGAAGGAAAGAACAAGATGTCGCCAAGTAAAGACTAGTTCATTACATCAACATGTGCAAAATATTCACAATAGAGACTCAATCGTAAACCCCTATGGAGATTGTGAACACGGTTGTGGAAAGTCCACTAATTCTACCATATTATCTAGCTGAGACGGGTTATCAACTTTTATATTTCTGTATCTCGTAAAAGATTAAGAAAATACAAACTATTCGCCATAGTAGACTGAGTCCTCCAGAGAATGTGTAGACGGTTCTATACATGGTAGAGGAAAGTCAACTAATTCTATCCCATTCAAGGAGTTCATTTTTTTATACAAGGAAGTTAAATATCTAGTTCATTCAATCCTATTTAAGTTAGCTGTGACGCAAATCAGCTTACTACTTAGTAAATGAATTTAAACGAAAAAAAAAGACCATTCAAACTAATTTATCCCGCCCAGAATTGACAAATTCGTATGATCCATTCAAACGAAAATCTAACCACTTTCATTTGACAAAGTATTCCAAATTGTGGGTTTAACAAGTCTGAGGAAACCGTAATCTTGGGATAAACAATTATAATATACAACTCATTCCCATAATCCCCCTATAAATACCTGCTTTCGGTATGCTCAAATCATGACAAATTCTGATTTCCATTTCTTATATTGTACAACATTCGGTGCTAATTAGAAATGAAAACTTCCAGAACAATGATCAAAGCTTCCTTGAGCTGCATTTTATGGCTTTCCATAATCTTGGCCATTCATGCATCAGACCCAGATCTTCTGCAGGATTTATGTGTGGCTGATATTACTCAAAGTAATGTGAATGTGAACGGTTTTGTGTGCAAGAACCCAAACGTAGTGGAGGCATCAGATTTCTTGTTTAAGGGGCTAGGTAATCCACTCTCAACCAACAACGATTTTGGGTTCAATATCACCGCAGGTAATGTGGAAAATTTCCCAGGAGTAAACACACTAGGCATATCAATGAACCGTGGGGAATTTGCCCCTGGTGGTTTGAATCCACCTCATATTCACCCTCGTGCTACTGAGATCATATTTGTAATGGAGGGCAGTGTTTTGGTTGGTTTTATCAGCACAAATAATGTGTTGTTCTCACAAAAGTTGGAGAAGGGAGATGTGTATGTGATACCAAGGGGTTTAGTGCATTTTCAGCAGAACGTTGGGTCATCATATGCCACAACAATTACTGCTCTTAACAGCCAGCAGCCTGGCGTTCAAGTGGTTGCATCTGCCCTCTTCGCAGCCAATCCTTCCATTCCTCAAGATGTGTTGGCCAAGGCATTTAATGTCAACGACCAACAGCTCAAGGAGTTTATTTCTGAACAAAGCTCTGCACCTGCGCCTGCACCTGCACCTGTAGCGTATTAATACCTTATTGTTGCTCTAAATTGGTAGACCATTCGGTTGAGAAAAAATGCCATTTTGTCTTCCTTAACAGTGTTCTTACTCCATTTGATTGCCTTCTTAATCAGTTGTTTTGAAGCTGCAGTTAATAAATGTCTCATAGCCATCTTCTTTGAGGCTGAATTAAATTGAATTTATAAAATTAATTCTTTTGAATGATGCTTCTATTTTGTGTGTCAAAGTATGTTAATGTCATAATAATTGACATTATTGTAGTTATGGATGTTGATATTGCAAAATTGGAACTTAATATTTACCAATAAAGTTAACTCTTATCATCATCCAATATGTTATACAGCCTACCGGTATGTTATTTATTATAACTAAATTAATACGTACCAAATCACACAAAAGTTTTGATGCATCTATATACCTATGTGCAGCTGTAACTAAGAACATTTGCATCTTCAATTTTAGGAAATATTGCTTAAGAAAGCAAAAATGCTATAGTAATAGTATAGATATTTAATATAGATTTATTTAAAAGATATTTAGATATTAGTTTGAAAATATTTATATATTAATTTGGATTTGCCACGTAGATAAAATAGGTGTTTTAAATTTGATATATATATATAGATAGATAGATAGATAGATAGATAGATAGATAGATAGATATAAATAATTGGCATCATGAATGCTTTACATATAAATGACCATCAAATTTATATTAGAGATTCTTTTTTGCGAAGAAGTATATATATATATATATATATATATATATATATATATATATATATATATATATATACACACATATATATATATATACACACACATATGTATATATATATGTGTGTGTGAGTGAGAAATTGCTCACAACACACACACACACACACATATATATATATTTAAGACTATGGATTATAAATTAGGGGAAAGGGGCCAGTTGCCCTCAGGCTCCAATAACCCCTATGTTTTTAATCACTTGACCTCTCAATTAAATTTTTAAAAAGAACCAATACATATAAAATACCAACCTAATAAATAACACAAATGCACCAATACATGTTCACAACATTTGTACATGTTTACAAATGCACCAATACATGTTCACAACATTTGTACATGTTCACAAATGTTCACAATTCCAATAAATTATATAAGATTAACTTGAGACCCCAGTAAGAAAGAGCACAAATTAGATATCAATTTCCTCTAGCACTAGCCATTCAACGTCCATCACAACTCAGTTGACAATATGGCTCACAATGGCTTGAAAATTCTTCAAATAGTGGTAGTTAGCCCTATTGATGTTTGAACCACAGTAAGAAACATTCTCAATAGTCATGGATAGACAGTAAGAAACAAAGTTTGAAAAACATCAATAGTCATGGATAGACAGTAAGAAACAAAGTTTGAACCACCCACAGAGTACCTTGTTCATCCCTCAAAGAAACAAATGACTGAAATCTGGCGATGGGCACGGATGCCCATCCAAGATATACCCTACACCTCTGTTTTTATTTATTTCATTCTCAACGAATGCTAACCATCTCCATCTTTTCATTTCTTGGGTTGGCTTACTAAGCTACCAGATAAGATTAAAGCCGCCAACAAATTATGGACAGATGAGGATGTTGAGAAGCAACAAAATTATGATATCTTTCTTTTGCTGGAATTTCCTGACTTTCTTTTACACTCGCTCTAAGCTTGGTGATAGCCGAATTCCCGTTATAGTCGTAAATCCATCCTCGGTGCCTATGGACACATTTACATGAGATTTGCAGAGCCATCAATTTTGTGGGAAGGGAAAGAGTCTCTTTTGTTGCCTCTCCCAACTAAAGTCAATACTCCCATTGTGTTCTCAGGATTTGACAAGGTTTTTGCCCCACAGGGATTGTAATCCCCATTTCTCATATGTAAAGGTTACAAATCCAAACCCATGGGATATTCTAATCTAACGGTCGCTCACAACCTTGGAATCCATGACTTCGCCGAAAGCCCTGAAGACATCTTTCTTTTGTAGAATTGTTCCACCATTCACTTGGATTTCCATATTCCTATTTCTATCGCTCTCTCTCTGCCTCATACATTTCTTTGAAGACATTTTATCAAACGTCTCATATTTCATTGTGGCACAGCTTCTAATGTTTGATTTCCCTCTTAGTATTAAGTATACCGAATAAAGTTAATTGTTACGCAGGTAACAGCCTGCAAACAATTAAAAAATTTCTCTACAAAAGATAATCCATCAATCCTGTCGCATCCCTCGATGTTCTGGAGGGTAAAACTATTTGAGAGCTTTCCAAAATAGTTTTTTAAATTGGTTTCCAGCTGCTGCACACCCCACACAATATGCAAAATAGCTCTTTTGCTTTTTGGTATTTAGCAATTACGTGACCTTTCCCTCGCGGAGGATATGGGCAAAGCTTTGAATCTGTTCAATGTATTGGTGTGGAGGATATTGGCTGTAAAGTTGAAAACTTAATTTTCCACACCTTCAAAGTCCATCTCCTTTCATTTCCGTAATGCAAAATCAATGGCAATAACTTGTGTTTCACGCCACACAACAATTATGTCCCTGTATTCTTTCCTCGCAGTCTGCAGAGATATTTCCCAAAATAACATTCTGCCAAGAAAACCTCAAGTATCTCTATCCAACCGCGGCTTTTTGTCTTTTATTCCTATTTCAAAAACATCACATTCCATGTTGGCACTAGTTTTACCGAGTGGAAACTTCACATTCTATTTCAATACTTCATTTTAGCAGTCTGTTCTGGAAGAAAAAATCTCTTTCTTTTTGTGGCTTCAGTCACCGTTTTTTCCTTCTTTTGTGGCTTTAATCACAACTTTTTCCTCCTTTTTTTCCTGCAAACCCTCTATTCAAACTGCTCTCCCTAGATCTCTCTGTTGATTTTGGTAGCTAGGTCGGATCCCTTCTAGAGACTGACCTAGTCATAAAATGTTGAATGGTTTATCGGCCTTAGCATTTCGAGAACCTCAGTTGTATTATCCGATTTAAGGCAGGCCCTAATTGGGCGAATTCATTATTCAATGTATCTTGAAATTGCAAATAGGTCAGGACCTATTTCAATGTAACGTGTATGTAATTTGAATTATTATAACTTGGCACCAAATTGTATAAGGCCGACTAAGATTATTGTTTGGGCGATCTCCTATAAATGTAAAGTGAATTGTAGTCACAATTCATATACATAAGACACACTGAATTCTGCTCTGTGACATCTCTCGATCAGCGATCTACTTCTGCAATTAGAAAGAAGTTCTGTCGATAGTTGAACCATTCGATAGGTTCAACAGTTCAATGGGTTCAATGGGCTCCAAAGGCTCAAAGGGTTCAACAGTTTGATGGCTCAAGGAGTTCTGCTGATAGTTGAACCATTCGATAGGTTCAATGGTTCAACGGGTTCAAAGGGTTCAACAGTTCGACGGCTCAAGGAGTTCTGCTGACAGTTGAACTGTTCGATAGGTTCAACGGTTCAACGGGTTCAACAATTCAATGAGTTCGACAGTTAAAGGAGTTATGCTGATAGTTGAACCATTCGATAGGTTCAACGGTTCAACGGGTTCAACAGTTCAATTTAGAACTAAAGTTCAATTGTATTCTTGGTGCCTATGATTTTGTGCCCTAGCTAGGCAAAGTTGTAATCTGCCTCTGCCATTAATCTAATCAGATTTGAGATTTTCTTGCTGGGTTTTTCACCTCTAAGAGAGAGGTTTTCCCAGGATATCTTTGTGTTATGTGTGCATTTGTGTTTTCTTGTTCCTTACTGTCAATCTGATTGCTAAATTTAACATGGTATCAGAGCCAAGTTTGAATTAGTATAATCGGATTTGCAGTAACCAATTATCTACTTCTGCTCTTATCACTTCTTCAAGATGGTTCTCAGTCTCAAGGTGGAAGATAGATTGGATGGGGCTTCCAATTTCACATCATGGAGAGTCCGCATCATGCTTGTGTTGAATGAAAATGACCTTGCAGACTTTGTGACCAAAGAATCTTCCGAGCCTAAGGAAGAAGGAGAAAAGACCCAATGGAGGAAGAAAGATCTTCAAGCTCAGAAGATCTTAATTGATTCAGTAAAGGACCACATTGTTCTCATCATCTCCAAGCTGAAGACAGCAACCATAATGTTTAGAACCTTGGAGGAGATGTATTAAATCAACAACACTAGTCGTGTTCTAGCTTTGAAGCAGCAGCTTCATCACATCAAGATGGCTAAAGGTGAATATTTCATGGCTTACTTCATGAGGATTTATGATTTGAGAGATTAGTTCTCATCTATTGGAAAGATTGTTGATGAAAATAATTTAACTATGCTAGCCCTCAATGGTCTTCCAGCATCTTGGGAATCCTACATTCAAGGAATTAGTGCAAGGGTTGATCTGCCCAAGTTTGATAGATTAAGGGCTGACTGTATTAAAGAAGAGTCTCGACTGGCTGCTAGAGGAGTTATCAAAAACACTTATGAAGATAATCATGTCCTTGCTACCCAGTCTTTCAAGAAGAAAGGAGGCTATTGGAAGAAGAACAACTTCAAGAGGAATAGAGATCAAAGGTCTAATCCACCTCATGATTCGAAGAAAAAGAAAAAGGACCTGTCTCACATCAAGTGCTTCAGGTGTGACAAATTTGGTCACTATGCAAAGGACTGTTTATCCCAGCCTAGGCAACGAAGAGCAAACTTAAATGAAGTCTCAAATCAGTCTAATATTGAAGACTTCCTTTTCATTTCTGCTCTATCAAGCAATGTACCCTCAGATAGTGATACTTGGCTGATTAATAGTGGTGCATCTAGACACATCACCGGCTATCGAGAGCACCTCTCAGATTTAGTGGAGAAAGAGTCTAATCTTCATGTGGTCATTGGTGATGATGCTCGCTATTCTGTGAGAGGTTTTGGTACTACTTCCCTTAATTTAGATTCTGGAATTTCTCTTCACCTCAGTGATATTTTGTTTGTGCCGGGAATCAAAAGAAACCTTATCTCCATATTAGCACTAGAAGATAAAGGTTGTCAGATTGCATTTTCTAAGGGAAGAGTGCTTGCATGGCCTAAGAAGTCCAGCATCAAATCAGCTCGTGTCATTGGGATTAGGTATGAGAGCCTATATAAGCTTTCAGCACGTCCAATTCAAGTTCTCATTCATGAAGCACCTGAGTCAAGCGAGCTATGGCATAGAAGACTTCAACATCTTCATTTCTGAGCCCTCCCTACACTTGAGAAGATAGTTAAAGGTATGCCTAAACTTAGTCATATTCATGATGATACATGCAAAGGTTGTGCTATGGGTAAAAACACTAAGAGTCCATCTCATCAAAGTGAAAGTAGGTCTAAAGAGAAATTAGCTCTTGTGCATTTTGATTTATGTGGACCTATGTCTGTTGCTTCCCTAAGTGGATTCTTGTATTATGTAATCTTTATAGATGACTACTCTAGGAAAACTTGGATTTACTTTCTCAAATCAAAAGAATCTGATAAAGTTCTAAGTAGATTCAAAGAATTTAAAGCTTTAGCTGAAAATCTATCTGGGAAAAGAATTAAAGTTTTAAGGTCTGACAATGGAGGTGAATACACCTCGGGTAGTTTTCATGGTTTTTGTGTTGAGGCAGGGATCAAGAGGGAGTTTTGTGTTCCCTACAACCCTCAGCAAAATGGGGTTGCAGAAAGAAAGAACAGATCCATAGTTGAGGCAGCAAAAGTTATGATTAGGATCTGCAGACTTTCCTATGGGCCGAAGCATCTAGGACCTTTGTCTACATTCAGAATAGATGCCCTCACCATGTATTGAAAGATATGACTCCAAAAGAAGCATTTTCAGGGATCAAACCAGATATTAGTCACTTGAGGATCTTCGGGAGTCCAGTATATATCCATGTACCCAAAGAGAAGAGAACCAAGTTGGAACCTTCTGGCAAAAGAGGCATTCTTGTGGGCTACAGCAAAACATCCAAAGCATTCAGAATTTACATTCTAGGTCAGAGGTTTATTGAGGTTAGTAGAGATGTCACTTTTGAAGAAAATATTGCACTCAAAAGATCTAAAGGCTCAAGCATAGAGATTGACAATGAAGTTCATGATAACCCTCAAGACATGGATATTGAGCATGATACTGAGATTCAGAGAGAGTCTACAGAATTTGAAAATCATAATGATTCAAGTGAACCTTTGGATCCTACTGATGGGCCTAGGGACATTACCATGAGTAAGAAGAAACCTCTCTGGATTCAAAAGGCAAAAAAGTTTGCAGCTCCAAGTGGCACATTCAGAAAAAGTAGGATACCTCAGAAATTCTCTGACTATGTTACATTGATGTGCAACCTCATTGAGATTGAACCTTCCAGCTTTGAAGAGGCCATGAAACAACAAGCATGGAAGAATGCTATGGACGAAGAATATCATTCTATCATCAAGAATGATGTTTGGGATATTGTGCCTAGACCCAAAGGTAAGTCTGTCGTATCTTCCAAATGGTTGTTTAAAATTAAACATGCTGCTGATGGAAGTATTGAGAAATACAAAGCTAGATTTGTGGCTCATGGCTTCTCTCAGAAAGAAGGCATAGATTATGAGGAAACCTTTGCCCCTGTTGCTCGATATACCTCTATCAGGACTATCATTGCTATTGCTGCAGCTAAGGGATGGAAGTTGCATCAGATGGATGTAAAGACAGCCTTCCTCAATGGTGTTATTGAAGAAGAGGTCTACATTGAGCAACCTGAAGGCTTTGTGATCCATAAGAAAGAATATCATGTATGCAAATTGAAGAAAGCATTATATGGCCTTAAGCAGGCCCCCTGTGCTTGGTATGAAAGAATTGACAAGTACTTGGTAAGCCTAGGATTTTGTAAGAATGATGTTGATCCTAACCTTTACTTCAAGTTATTCAATGGTGAAATGTTGATTTTGGTTTTATATGTTGATGACTTATTCCTAACTGGAGAAGATCATCTCATTCTTAGATGTAAGGAAGAATTAACTTCAAAATTTGAAATGAAAGATCTAGGTCTCATGCATTTCTTTCTAGGGTTAGAATTATGGCAAAGACCTAATGAAATTATTCTAAGTCAAGGAAAATATACCATTGATATTTTGAAGAGATTTGGAATGTTAGATTGTAAACCTATGCCCACTCGTATGGAAACTAACTTAAAGAAGTTGAGTGAATCTGCAGCTAGGTCTGATCTTGTGGATCCTACTGAATACAGGCAGCTGATTGGATCCTTGATGTATCTAGTTAACACTAGACCTGACATTTGCTATGCAGTGAGTGCCCTCAGCCAGTTCATGTGTGAACCAAGGCAAATTCATCTTGTTGCAGCCAAGCATATCTTGAGATATTTGCGTGGTACAGTTGGATATGGATTGAAGTACTCTTCCAATACAGTCATTACCTTGGAAGGCTATTCTGATTCTAATTGGGCAGGAAGTGTCACTGATAGAAAGAGCACTTCTGGAGTTTGCTTCAGCTTGGGATCCACCATGATATCCTAGTGCAGCAGGAAACAGTCTTCAGTAGTATTGAGTACTGCTGAAGTAGAATATATTGCAACTTGTGTGGCATCTCGAGAAGTAGTGTGGCTTCGAAAACTCCTTGCAGGATTGTTTGGACAACCTTGGGAGCCTACAGTTATTCATAGTGATAACCAGAGCTGTGTGAAGCTCTCTACCAATCCTATGTTTCATGATAGATCAAAGCATGTGGAAACTCAGTATCACTATATCCGGGATATGGTGCAAAGGAATGCTATTCAACTGAAGTACATCAGCATTGATGAGCAAACAGTGGATGTTCTCACCAAACCTCTTGCTCGAGTAAAGCTAGCATATTTTCAAGGCAAGCTTGGAGTTGTGGAGAATGAAGCCCTAGCTGAGAGGGAGTCTCAGCATCAGTAATATATTATATTGTATCTTCCACCCTCTGCAAGTAGGCATGGTGGTAATGCACTCTTCTCTGGGAGAAGTTTGAGGTGAAAGCCCTCCTCCACCCTTTGCAAGTAGGTATGGTGGATATCATGGGAGAAATTCCATGATGAACTTGTTCACCCTCTAGGAGTATCTATGGTAAACATCATGTGGAGATGACAATAAGCACTCATGTTTTCATCTATGGGAGTATCCATGGTGGTAGTCATTATGTGACTTGATCCTTATGAAGGAATCCTCCCTAGCTAAGAGGGAGTGTTGATTTTGGTAGCTAGGTCGGATCCCTTCTAGAGACTGACCTAGTCATAAAATGTTGAATGGCCTATCGGCCTTAGCATTTCGAGAACCTCAGTTGTATTATCCGATTTAAGGCAGGCCCTAATTGGGCAAATTCATTATTCAATGTATCTTGAAATTGCAAATAGGTCAGGACCTATTTCAATGTAACGTGTATGTAATTTGAATTATTATAACTTGGCGCCAAATTGTATAAGGCTGACCAAGATTATTGTTTGGGCGATCTCCTATAAATGTAAAGTGACTTGTAGTCACAATTTATATACATAAGACACACTGAATTCTACTCTGTGACATCTCTCAATCAATGATCTACTTCTGCAATTAGAAAGGAGTTCTACCGATAGTTGAACCATTCGATAGGTTCAACGGTTCAATGGGTTCAATGGGCTCCAAAGGCTCAAAGGGTTCAACAGTTTGACGGCTCAAGGAGTTCTGCCAATAGTTGAACCGTTTGATAGGTTCAATGGTTCAACGGGTTCAAAGGGTTCAACAGTTCGACGGCTCAAGGAGTTCTGCCGATAGTTGAACCGTTCGATAGGTTCAACGGTTCAATGGGTTCAACAGTTCAACGAGTTTGACAGTTAAAGGAGTTTTGCCGATAGTTGAACCATTCGATAGGTTCAACAGTTCAACGGGTTCAATAGTTTAGTTCAGAACTAAAGTTCAGTTGTATTCTTGGTGCCTATGATTTTGTGCCCTAGCTGGGCAAAGTTGTAATCTACCTCTGCCATTAATCTAATCAGATTTGAGATTTTCTTGCTAGGTTTTTCACCTCTAAGAGAGAGGTTTTCCTAGGGCATCTTTGTGTTATGTGTACATTTGTGTTTTCTTGTTCCTTACTGTCAATCTGATTGCCAAATTTAACACTCTCTAGCTCTGATATCAATTGTTAAGAAATAAAACAAACAAAGATTATATAAAATTGCACACATAGAAAAGAATTTAAAGTGGTTCACCAATGTGGCTATGGAAAGTAGTGCATTAATTTTATTATTGTTAGCAGCTGCATATTTTCCTCATATATATACAATAGTGAAGAAGAGATAAAGCAGGGAAGATGAAATGAACAGACTTCACATCCAAACATCTATAACTAAGAATATTTTGTTTCTCAATGCAAGCAGTTGTCAAGAAACCTTGATGATGGAAATGAGGTCATCAAAATTTCAAACAATCTATGTACAATTTATGGCCTAAAATATATTTTGAACAAGTTAAATGTCTATGGATGTTTGAATTATATTTATATTCATAATAATTCAATTTTGGAAGGATACATATTAGTATATTAATTAATTTGTTATAAAATTAAAATAATAGAACAAATAAGTAATCAAAATTATTCATAGGTCAATGAGCACTTGGTCTATGTAAAGTTGAATGGTTCTAAATGAGCCCACCAAGGATCAAGCCATGTTGAGTGCAAGGGCCTGACACCATAAGGGATGCAGCTAGATTGTGCCGTCAAACTTTGGCAAATCCCTTAGTCGGAGAGGTCTCAGTGTAAGGCTCATGCTCCCATATCAGGTAGATAAATGATTCTGTGGGTTTGATATAAAACCCTCCAACAAAAATTATTCATACAAATTTTTAATATATTTTTAGTTAAATCTAATAAAATAAAAACTAATTTTTATTATTTTTTTGTTTTCTTATGCAAGTAATTCTAACTACTAATATTAGGTTTATAATACTAAAATTAAAGTTTGTTATAGTTTCAAAGTTGAAAACTATACAAATCTATAGAATTTTGTATATATTATTTATTTATATATAGTTGTATTTCTATTTTTTATTCACATATAATTGTATTTCTTTTTGTATTGAAATTATTATGAATTGGAATTCTCAAGACATTTCTCCTCATAAATCATTGAACAAAAGAAAACAAACATTTCTTAAGGATAGTCTAGGCTAATCTAATAATATGCATATATATATATGCACAATTAATATGCACTAATTAATGATGTTTCTTAGGATTGATAATATGTTGATTTGCAATAATAGCTATTGTAGAAAAGTAAGTGCAATAAATAATGAGTGCTTAGCTTTGTGGCTAAACAATGTAATGCAATTTAGAGCAACACAATCTAAACATTTAGGGATTTATAATGTATGATGATAGCCTAAAAATTCCCCTTAGAATTATAATACTATTTTATCTTTGTGTAGAGATGAGTCTATAGATAAGAGACAAGTCTATGGTTGTGGATCTTTCCTGCACATGTAGACTTGTATTGTGAAATCTACAAACCTCTACTCTTCACTTCACTTGTTTTGCCTCTCTATCTTCTACCACTTTTGATGTTTTAAAATTGACAATATTTATAAATACCTTATTGTCATTGTGTCACAAGGGAACATGTTCTCCTAGGTCAATCCATGTGAATGTGTGTACACAAGATCAAAAATAACACTCTTCAGTCATGTAAATGTTGCTAGGATGATTATGTAGATCTAGTTTCCTTTTAGTGCACTAAATCCAAATGTCTTTGCTCCTTAAGATGAGAGAGGACTAATGCATTGATCTAATGAACATGAATGGGAGAAAACATAGAAACTTCAAAATGAGAGAAGACAACTAATTGTTCATAAACGCTCTTTCCTTGGTAGCCCTTCCCTCGACATAGGCAAGTTGAAATAGACCTGGTGTTAAACCCTTGTAGTATGTTCTTTGATGCTTTCACCATTTAACCTTTGTCTCTATCTCTACTATGGTATTTTGTTAAATTTCACAATAAACATCGGGTTTGGTTTTATGTTTGCATGTTAAGTTACCTAGTTATTGTGGGTGAATTTTGTCTTAATGGTGATGGTTAGTTATGTGTTAAGAGATGGGTACTAATTATTGAGTGGCTAATGGTGATCATAACTTAGTAGCTATTGTGATGTTAGAATTAGACGGCTATGGGTGGGAGAAGAAATGTGATGAATTATTCAAAGAAAAGTTGGTTGCGCCCACTTCCATGTAAGTTGGTCAAATGAAACCCAATGCTAGTTAAGCATGGCTATACAAGGGGAAATGAAGGAAAAAATAAGGTGTCCCAAATAAAGAATAGGTTGTTAATGTTAGAATTATTACACCATATTGTTAGAACTTATAGTTGTGCATTAATGTTTTCTTAGTAAATATGTTGGGTAGTCAATAGTATCAAAGCATGTTAAAAAATGGGAAGATATTTTTTTTACTATATGCATTTCTTTTTAAAATGTTTATTTACTTAACATAATTGTATGTGATATTTATAGTTTATGAAATTAAATTTCTTATATATTACTTCTCATTACAATAGTGAAAATATTTTCCAAGGAGTTAAAGTTTGCCTTGATAAAGCCCATGCTACAATAGGCTATGAATATATGCAAATACTTTCAACACAATTGTTTTGATTATTCATTGCTATAGAAGACAAGAGGTTGGAAGTAGGAGACCTTCACTCTTACTTAAGAGTACATGTTTGGAATCATTGTCTATTACTTTTGCTTGGACAAATTTATGTTACTTTTTTTTTTTTTTTTTTTTTTTTTTTAAAGTGCGCCTGGTAAACTTTTTAACGTGACCGGCGACGCTGGTGCGACATGCCCTCTGGCTCCACGCGAATGCTTTTGCCCAGAGCAATGAACCGGTGAGGCCACAACTGGGGGACCTCATCCCCTAGGAAGAACACTTCAAACCCGCGAGCTCATTGGCCCAGCGAAGGCGTAAAGCCTTGCGAGCTCGTTGGCCCAGCGGGGGTTTGAACTCTGGTGGCCACCACTACATCCTGAGCGACTTAACCACCGAACCATGCCATCATCGGCACTTTTTTTTCTTTCTTAAACAAAAGATAAGTTCAAAAAAAAATCAAGGCTTAATAGTGAAAGAAGGCTTCTTAATAGTTAACTTTTCATAGATGCATTGTGCTACAAATTTATGAAAATTTTCTATCACAAAATAGTTCTCATATGGCATTAGAAAGCAATCATTTAAGTCAAAGCTTTGTGTTTAAATGAACTAGTCATTTTGTTATATTTTTCTATGAAAATAGAAACCTAAAATCTAGAAAGCTAAAAGCAAGCACATAAAGAAGGTCACAAGGAAGGATGCAAAATAGATCATATCAGAATAATATTGAATCAATTTCTCACAATAATAATACAAAATACAAGATAGGTAGTGAGTTTATATAGACCAGAGAGACGGGTGGAGGTGGAAAAACCAATCAATAGGGAGAGACCACCAAATGATCTAAACAAAGAAAATGTAACTCCCTCATAGGATGGTGACACCTCAAAGAACCCACTCACCTAAATAAATTGACTTTATTAACCTAAGCAAGATTAACAAAAGTGTAGGAAAAACCTAGGAAATAGGAAAATAAAACCCTACACTAACACCCCCTTTAAGCATAGCTTAGGTGGGTGAAAAGATGGGTCCTAGCAAATGAAGCCTAATGAGGTACCCATGTACAACTAATTCCCCCCAAAGAGAAGAAGCCCCCCAAAAAACTAAGGAATAGAACCCCCCCCCCCCCCCAAAGAGAAGAAGCCCCCCAAAAAACTAAGGAATAGAACCCCCCCCCCCCCCAAATAGAGAGAGAACACTCCCCATAATAGAGAGAGAAAAAAGGACCAAGATGCTTCCCCAAAAGTAAGCAATTGTGCCAATGGTTGATGCTTGAAATTGGATGGAGAAGATGGTCCACAATCATCGAACAATGTTCCTCCTCTTGGGAAGAAACAACATGAAAGGTGAATGCAGAAAGTATTCCCATTCTTTTAAAAAATATAAGGGAACAAAGCTCAAGATGAATGAAATCTTTGAAACCTTCTCATGTGTCTCTATATTGATGTTGAAGGATGCCACAACCAAATCAGGAGTCCTAGACCTAACTAATGAAAGTGACATACCAGAACCAAGTGGAAACTGAAATAGAACAGGATCCAAAGATGAATAAATCTCCTCTGAAGACAGCGATGCCTCCTCCAAATGTTGCTCAAGAATCTTCGAGCCACTACCAAACTATGACAAATAATGATAAGATAAATCAGGTAACACAGAAGATTTAGGTATTGCAACCATGGATATATGGTGCTCACCATAGGTAAGACAATTGAACCAATAAGAATATGCAAAACTTATCACTGAAAAAGTAGATGAAGGTGAAGAATGAACAAGAGGGTCTAAATGTGCCCTCATATCATCTGAAGAAGAATCAACTACATCAAAGAGAAGATGAATGCAAACAATAGTATCTACCAAATTTTAAATGTGGGACTCTACAAACAAAGGTGAGATGTCTAGTAGGAATACGTCCCAAGCAACTAAATTGGGAAGACCAATATGAACCTCTTGCATCACTACAATGCTAAGCTCATAATAAGGAGGAGGAGGAGGATGATTAGAAGGCTCAAGAACTAGATCAAATGTGATAATACCCAGGTTCAAGTAACCAAAATTCTCCTCAAAATCAAAGGTATCCTGACTTTTTTGAATGTGAAGAAGAAGAAGTGGACTTGGACATTCTAGAAGTTAAATCAATGTTGTTCTTTTAAAGATGTTTCAATTCATTAATATCTTTGTTATAACAAGAATGTTCTTCCTCTTGCAATTATGCACAAGTAGGCTTCTCCTTCTTAGATGAGTTCTCTTTTGAAGAGGATTTATTCTGTCCTTGATCTGTATGTTGATTTTCTTTGATTTCTTCTGTTTCTTGTCAAATTGACCTAACTCTTTCTATCCCTTAGGCTAACTAGCCAACAAAGCCTAAGACTTTGATGGCTTTAAGAGACCCATAGAAAGAACCTTTAGTTGTCCATGCATTAATATATCAGAAAAAGATGCAAATGAAGGCATAGTGTATGAAGATCCCATAGTTAGCCTATGAGTGTGAAAGATAGAAACAAAAGCTACAAATTCAGGGCGAAGCTTGTTTAGTACATTATAGATTAACTGAATGTCCCTTTTCTCAATACCACATGCTTTAAATTGTGCTCTTAGATGATTAACCTTAGTTATATAATCATGGATGTTGCTAAATTTCTTTGGATCAAGACTTATCAAATCATTATCAATCAGATAGCCTTTGACTTCATTTGTTGTACCATACAGTGTTTTTATTTTTTCCCAAGCATCATGAGAGTTTGTACATGCTTCAATCTGAAACATTAGATCAAGGGAAACAAGGCTACGAAGACATCCAAGAGATTTTGTATGTTCAAGAATCCATGAAATCTTTCCCTTATCATCTATGGGTTCAATTACCTTTTGTTCAATATATGGAGTATACCTTAGTTGTATTAAGATATTCCATGCATTTTGATGCCAAGTTGCATAATTATAAAGTGTTAGCAATGGAACCTTTAAATGATCCATGTGTGAAAGAAAAGAAGAGCACAAGTAAATAGATCAAAAAACACACTAAGAGACCCCCCTAAATTACTCAATCAAAGGACCCCCCAATTCAATATGATTTGGCACTTTATGTTTAGTGTAATTACAATTGCCACTAGCAAGAAACACTCAATGGACTTGATCTCAATGCTTTACAAATCCTCAAAAATTTAAGTATATGTTGAAAGTACAATTTTGGATCAAAACCAAATGAAATGAACAACACCAATGTAAAGTACACAAGAAATCATATACTTTCAAAAAAATAATTACCTCGATCCAAGGTCATACGAGAAAGTTATGAGTCTTTGAACTTCCCAAAATGAGAATTGTACAACGTCACCTATGAGAATCTACAAATTCTTAAAAATTCATGAACTAAAATCAAAAACCATCTAGTGGAGAGCATGAAAAATTGGCCCAAATAAAAAAAAAGTTACTCAAAGAAACGATACCGTGAGCCCAAGATATGAGTCTCCAAAGTTGGAGTGCAAAACTAGAAACTTGAATGGAGAGGGGTAGAAAAATCAAAATTCACCTTGGACACCAAATTTAGCAAAATTGCCACTAGAAGTAGTGTTCCTCAAAGTTTAAAAGAATACTAGATAAATCTAGAAGTCTACCAAGTTTGGATCTTTGCTAAATTTTTAAAATATCCAGACAAATTTGACTGTCACCAAAAATAGAAAAACCCACCAAATATAGGGCACTATGGTTAGAATGTTGCTAAACATGACATAGAGGCCGAGGAGGATGTGAAAGTCTAAGGGCCCAAAGGGATTAATAAAATATTGAAGAGTAGTTTTAAATGCACAAAGGCCAATGCATGTGTGAGTCGGGGGGCCAAAGGCCATACCCCATGACAATTCAAAGAGGTTGCAACATCTTTAGAAGTTTATAGGCTTCTAAATAGAGGTTATTTCCTTTATTGAGGTCATAGACCTCTTGTTGCGCCACAGACCCTTGTGCAAGGGTAGTATGCCCTGCACAATGGATATTGTGTGTACCACATAGGGGTAAAATCCACTTTTAATTTTTTTATTTTCAAAAAAAATCTACAATAAAAACTACAATATAGGAAATGTTTTTTTATAGAACAATTAAAATCATTGAAAATATTTAAAGGAATATTTTTTTGAGAATCGTACAAACCAGCATTATTCACGGGGTTGTATGGTTCTCTAAACAATTTTTTTTGTGTTTTCAGACAACTGCTCTAATTTCAATGATTTGATGGTTGATCTTAGGGCTTTCAAGCATTCTAAGCACAATGGTAGGGTCAGATTTGACACAAAATGTTTGAAAAGATCAAGTACATCAAATCTGGCATGCACCTCCTAACTTCAAACCCTGATAGATTTGGCCTCTAGTGTCTAATCTAGATGAAATAAAGGGCTATTTTGACTTTTTTGGTCGATTTGAACTCAATGACCTGATCTCAGGTTTGCTCCAAGAATCTTTGAAAGCTACCTTCAACATAACACCACAAACAAACCCTCCCTAGAAACTAGTATTTCTATCAAGTTTTTTTAAATTCTTCAATTCATAATCAGATGCAAGAGAAGAACATACTCAACTTTCAAGAGCAACCATGATCTCAAATACTAGATCTTCTGAATGACTATCACCCGCTCTGATACCATGCTATATTTTTCTATAGAAATAGCAACCCAAAATCTAGAAAGGTAAAATCAAGCACATAAAGGATATTACAATGAAGGATACACAAGAGATCATATTAGAATAATACTAAATCAATTGCTCATAATAATAATACAAAATATAAGCTAGGTAGTGAGTGTATATAGACCAGAGAGGGGTGGAGGTGGCAAAACCAACCAATAGGGAGAGACCACCAAATGGTCTAAACATAGAAAATCTAACTCTTTCAGAGGATAGTGACACCTCAAACAACCCACTCACCTAAATAAACTTACTTTATTAACCTAAGCAAGCTTAATAAAAGTGTAGGAAAAACCTAAGAAATAGAAAAATAAATAACCCACTAGGAAAATAAAAACCTACACTAACACCTTAGTGTTTAGATGAATAGAAATTGTTGACATTATTTTTATAAAATTAAAGTGGGAAAACTATTTTTTAGGTTAAAAGGAGAAAGGGTGCACTTATGTGAATTAGAATTAGAAAAAGGCAAGGGCAAGCTAATGTAACAAGTGATTTTAGAAAAGGGTTAATAATATGCATGCTTAGAGTGTGCATCTAATGAAGAACTTTAGTAGATTGTATGAGTTTTTACATAGTTGTATTTGGAGATATAAGGACTTCTTTTTGGAAGGGTTCATTTTCCTCATAAACTATCCTCTCTTTTTTGCATTTTAAAATATGGTCATATGTAATCCATGTAATTTAGTCTTAGTCATGTGATGTTTTACAAGGTTTTCAAAGAATTCCATGTTGCATCTAGCACATAAGGTCTAAGAAGGTCTTAGAGAAGGTTGGACAATAAAGGAGCTTGAAGGAATTACATCATCTCAAGGTAGCTTCACTTTGAGATGGTTAACTATATGAGAAGCTCCAAATCTTCAAATTATTTCCCATTTGGAACATGGAAAAATTCTCATAACCAAGACATTGAAATTTTGGTGTCCAATATAGGGGAAATAGGACTAGTTTTGGTAACTAATGCAAGGAAATTTTGGCACCCATGATTGGTAAAGCAGGACTAGTTTTGGTAACTAATGCAAGGAAATTTTGGCACCCATGATTGGTAAAGCAAGAATAGTTTTCGTGACCAAAACAATGGAATCTTGGTAGCCATGACAATCAATAGGTGGTTGTTTAGACTATTGTATTTGTCCCAATCCAATTTTTTGTATCTCCAGCTCAATATAATATGATGTAATTAAGGAGAGGAATATTATAATTATTACATCATATAGTTACAACTTATAGTAATGTATTAATATTTTGTTAGTAATATGTTGATAGTTAATAGTTAAGTTCAAGGGAAAGGCAGTTATAAAAGTTAAAAGGTAAAATGTCCTAATCTAATCAACTCATGTATAATATATTTTTCTATATTCTTTTTATATTATTTACATATATAAATTTCTATTACTGTGTATTTAATTAATTTATTTTTTTGCAAAAGGTGATAACCACTTGTACACCATATTAAAAAGATTTTTGTTTTTACGACAATGCAGGTTCTGAAAGACTAGATAGGGCATAGAATCCCCATGGATTTAAAATACAAAAACAAAGCATAAGATTTTAACAAAACATAGAAAACTCAAAAAGTAGGATTTACATTGGCCAAAGCCCCCGAGGAAGTACGTATAATTCTATAACCACAGACCCAAAATGCACATGAAGAAATACCATTAGCCTTGAACATATGAATTGGAGGAATTATCATTTGGAGGAGGCAGAGGAGCTGGTAGAGCATTTGGAGCTGAAGATGGAGGATGTGGAGCTTGGTCCGAGCATGCAATCATAGGAAATGGATTGTATTAAAAGTTTCCTTAACTTTAACATCAAACCTTGGTGGTGGCTAAAACCTATGCATCACTAAAAAAGTATTAAGACCATTTCCACATCCATTGCGAAGAGCCTTTTGAAGAGTGTGGTAAATACACACAGCTGCAGGGGAATTGTGTAGTAGGTTTGTGTGAAATAGACCCCCCAATAGCACCTCACCAGTGAACATATCATAATTTTCCATGGTTGTCTTCAACTTGTCTATAGAGACCAAGTATTCATGGATATATGAGAATGCAGTGTTTCAACATATTCAGTGTCTTAGACCAAGTCCATAATGTTGGAGATGAAGATTGAGGCAACCTTTGAGAAGAGAAAACTCTACGGACATTCCTGCAACAAAAGATAACCAACAATACACCTAATAGCAAATTCAACATGAGGACAATCGATATCAAATACATGAGCCAACTTGGAGAAGTCATAAATTCCCACTTCCATAGATTCCCATTTTTTAGGGAGGATGAGGACCCAACAATTCTTCACCGCAGGTTTCATGGCTAACGAGAAGACACAGACACAACACAAAAAGAGCAACCCAAGAAAGAAGAGTAATGGAAAAAAATAGGGGAGGGTAATGAATAAGAAGAAGAGAGATCATTAAGACACACATGGGAGATCTCCATCTAGGACCAACTGGTGGCATAAAAGGATTTCCATTTAAATAGGGAGTGGGTATAATTTACAAGGCCGTGTTGTAGCAAAGTTATTGCTGGGTGTTGGCAGGGCATTTTTGTAAGGTTGCAGAGCAATATATATTTTGTGAAGGAAGATCTTAACCTTGAAGTATCTATCCAGTATATCATTTGTGAAGGAAGATTTTAACCTTGAAGAATCTATCCAGTATATCATTTGCTCCAATTGCACATAGAAATTGCATTTGAGATAGGTGTTAGCACCTAGCCTCAATTCAAAAAATAATTCTGAAAATGTGTCATATTAAGGTTTAATATTAAACCATCAAATAAGGCATTGAAACTTTAGATTAAAAAACTAGCAGTAGCTATGCATATAGGATCCTCAAAATGGAAGAAAGAATATCAATATTGACAAATGACCACAATAGGTCAAGGGGGCTGAAAGTGTTGTCATCCAAGATTATATTAGGAGTGCCCTTGAAGCATCTTATAGTAAAACTATAGAAAACCAAAGCATCAACAAAATGTAAATCCAAACATATTGAGGTTTTACAAGAGTAAATAGCAAGAACCAAGTACAAACTACATGAGGTAATCTACAGTGAAAACCTCTTAATCCTCATCAATGCCACAAGGATATGTAGAGATACCACTAGCCATAAGTCTCCCATATAACTTGGCCTTGTAAAGCTCCGGGATCAAACACTGGATGTTATGCGGATTAGACCAAATCACATCAAGAGTCGCCAAATAATCTCAGTTCTACATACCCAACAAGAGAATTTACCCGGCCTAAGTGGGGAGTGGACTCAAAGAGTATAATAATATTTCATGTAGGTTGGCCAAGGATGTGCTTTACTTATTGCCCTAGCCATTCATAACTTAAGTTGTCTTTGCTTTCCTTCTGTGACATCACTACCATCGATCGTTGATGCAAAGTGCTATGTAGAACAACCTTGTATGTAAAATATGGAAGGATAGATAATTTCGAAAGGAATTCCTTGTCTCTAGAACAGGGCTGAGATGGTCGACCTGTATACCATTCTAGCTTAACAAAGGAGCATTAGGAAGTACTTAAATATTGTAAATTAAAGTTGTTCAAAACATAATCATCCTAACTTAGCATTGACATGGTATCCTTCTTATCATTTAATTCTATGAGAGGCTCTCCTTTAGCCATGTGTAGAGAGAGAGAAGCAAGGCATATACTGGGATAGGGTTGATATGGAGGGGTTGGAAGGCATCTAATATATTGTGTGCTTAAAGAAGACACAAATTAGATTGGGAGAAAGATCAAATGAAGAATTATGTATTTGTACATGAAAGAATAGCTTATATTGAAATTGTTAGTGCTAACCAAACTATGATGATAAATATTGAAGAAACTCAAAAATGTCAGTATATGGCTGATTTAGACAACTGACTGAACAACACTTGGTAGATGATCACACCTTAAAGAGCATACAATATTTGGTACTGCACCAAATCCCATATTGAAGAAACTAAAAAATGCCATTATACACCCAATTAAGAAAACTGACTGAACAACACTTATAGATCAATCACTTTTGCCAAACTAATTGTCAACATTAGGACTATAAAGACCAGCATTGCTGTACTCTAGTTAGCTTTAAAACCCATATAAAAAATACAAAGAAATTTATGTCCTCTATCAAAAATGGCAAACACTAAAGCAAATTGAACGGAAAGCCAGTGGCAATTCAGATCCTAGAAATTGGAATTACCACATCCATAGCCATGTGAGTAGAATACATACAATGGAGTACTGTTGTATGAAGGGATGTTTCACCACCTTCATCTACTGACATTCGTAGATCATCTACATCCATACAATTAAAGTTGAGCCTACATTACTATGGCTTACAAGTGTAACCATTATTAAAAACTCATCAATGTGTGCCTAAAACTAAAGAATGGGCTTATACAATTTATATGGGCTCAAAGCCTAACAATCCAAATCCTATGAGCCTTTAAAAGAGTAAAAGAATAAAAGGCTTGCGAGGGAGAAAACCCTAAGGCATCAATTTACAGAACAATGAAAATGGTCAAAAATTCAAAAATAAAAAATAAAGTGTTGTTTTACATCAAAATGCAGAGCCCAGAGAACCCACAATAATCAATTTACATATACTAACATATTCGGTAAAAATCGATAACGCATAGCCCAAACAAAAACTATTACACAACATTTAAATCTACGCTATAGTATATTAACGTAGGACACACAGGCCATTGTACTATTGAACAAAGAGATGCATAGAATAAATATTGAAGAAACTCAAAAATGTCACTATACAACCAATTGAAGAAACTCAAAAATGTTACTATACAACCAATTAAGACCACTAACTGAACTGTCTCTAAATACGAAAGCACAACAGATAGAAACCCTAAATGTGTCAGCTCAATGGAATAGCAAAGGGAATTAACTCCGAGCTCGAAATTTACGCCTTCTTTTGCCTCATGAACATCCCAGGACTATTATGACATCTTGCAACTTAAATCTAGACAAATAACAGTTAATTAAATCTACAGTTAGTTAACCTCTGAGCATGTTTCTATTTCGCACTGCAGATTAATCCCAGGGAAAGTTGCTTCTTGATTCTTGCGTAGTTGTGAGTTTAATCACTCGTTAAGGTTAGCCCCTCCGCTATAGTTCCACCGCAGGAACTAACACGGATTATGGGAGCAGTTGGAGCTGACGTGCTGTGTATTTAATTTTAATTCCTACAATTAAATATCTAAAATACTCATAATAGAAACTCAATCGAAAGCCCCTCGGAAAGCTCTCGCCACGGTTCTATACATGGTGGTGGAAAGTCCACTAATTCTATCATATTAGGTAGCTGTGATGGGCATCAGCTGTTAGATTTTTTTATCACGTAAAAGAAAATACAAACTATTCACCAGAGTAAAGTCAGTCCTCAGGAAAACGTGTACACTGTTCTACACACGGTAGAGGAAAGTCAAGTGATTCTATCCTATTCTAGTATTTCAGTTTTCCATACAACCAGGTTACATAACTATTTCATTCCATCCTATTAGGTAGCCGTTAAGCAAATCAGCTCATATCATTGTATCATTAAGAAAATTAAAAAAAAACCATTCAAATGAATTTATACCACCCACAATTGACAAATTCGTGTGATCCATCCAAACGATAATCTAACCACCATTATTTGACAAAGTATCCCAAATTATTGGTTTAACAAGTCTGAGGAAATCGTAATCTTGGGATAAACATATATATTATTCTCCTCATTCCCCTAATTTCCCTTATAAATACCTGCTTTTGGTATGCTCAAATCATTTCAAGCTCTGATTTCCATTTATTTTATCATACAACATTCAGTACCAGTTGGAAATGAAAACTTCCAAAACAATGATCAAAGCTTCCTTGAGCTGCCTTTTATGGCTTTCCATAATCTTGGCCATTAATTCATCAGACCCAGATCCTCTACAGGATTTCTGTGTGGCTGATATTACTCAAACTAATGTGAGGGTGAACGGTTTTGTCTGCAAGGACCCAAAGTTGGTGGAGGCATCAGATTTCTTGTTTAGGGAACTAGCTAATCCAATCTCAACCAACAACAATTTTGGGTTCAATATCACTGCAGGTAATGTGGAAATTTTCCCAGGAGTAAATACACTGGGCATATCAATCAACCGTGGGGAATTTGCACCTGGTGGTTTGAATCCCCCTCATATTCACCCTCGTGCTACTGAAATCATATTTGTAATGGAGGGCACTATTTTGGTTGGTTTATCAGCACAAATAATGTGTTGTTCTCGCAAAAGTTGGAGAAGGGAGATGTGTATGTGATACCAAGGGGCTTAGTGCATTTTCAGCAGAACGTCGGGGCATCATATGCCACTACAATTACTGCTCTTAACAGCCAGCTGCCTGGCGTTCAAGTGGTTGCATCTGCCCTCTTCGGAGCCAATCCTTCCATTCCTCAAGATGTGTTGGCCAAGGCATTTAATGTCAACGACCAACAGCTCAAGGAGTTGATTTCTGAACAAGGCTCTGCACCTGCACCTGCACCTGTAGGGTATTAATACCTTATTGTTGCTCTAAATTGGTAGACCATTCTATTGAGAGAAGATGCCATTTTGTCTTCCTTAACAGTGTTCTTACTCTATTTAATTTCCTTCTTAATCAGTTGTTTTGAAGCTGCAGTTAATAAATGTTTCATAGCCATCCTCTTTGAGGCTGAATTAAATTGAATTTATAATATTAATTCTTTTGAACGATGCTTCTATTTTGTGTCTCAAAGTATATTAATGTCATAATCATTGACATCAATGTAGTTATGGATGTTGATATTTCAAAATTGGAACTTAATATTTACCAATAAAGTTAACTCTTATCATCATCCAATATGTTATACAGCCTAGGGGTATGTTATTTATTATAACCAAATTAACAAGTATCAAATCATACAAAAGTTTCGATGCATCTATACCCTCCCACCATACCACCATAAACAGCTAGCACACGACTATTTTTTCATATTTTTTACTTACTAAGTTTTCGAAAAATCTCACAGACCACATCATAGACTGCTCTGCTGTTTGTCGACCCTGTTCATTATCGAAAACCTACCAATTGATTGTATTTTGACCCGCTGGCAGTTTTACAACTTACCGGCTGGTTCAGCTTTACCATCTATACCTATGTGCAGCTGTAACTAAGAGCATATGCATCTTCAATGTGAGGTAATATTGCGTGCAGTTGTAACTAAGAGCAATTGCACTTTTAATGTGAGGTAATATTAGTTAAAACAAAGTTATAATACGAGTATAGATATTTTAAATAGATTTATTTAAAAGATATTTAGAAATTAATTTGAAAATATTTAGATATTAATTTGAATTTGTGACATAAATTAAATAGGTGTTTTGAGATTGATATCTTTCTTATACATATAAAATTGGACATCATGAATGTTTTACATTTTAATGACCATCAAATTTATGTAAGGAATTCTTTTGGTATCCACTCACTTCCCTACAACCCTCCTTGGCTGCCATTGTATTTGCACAAACAGATATAATGAGAATAAAATCATTGTAAATAGTCCAAAAAAATGTTGTGAACAAGTTAATTTTATATATATTTTATTAATGAATGAAACATGTTTAAAGTCAGTTGCATTTTTAGTATTTATATTACTAGTAAAGTAAAATATAGATACTATGGAAATTGATTTGTTGCAAATTTGTAAATAACAGTAAAATATAAAACAATTTTAAATCATTCATAAAAAATTTAATATGTTCTCAATTGATTTTGTGGCATGCAATGGCTAACACAAAACAAAATTCAAGTATAAGATTAACTTACAAATTTGAGCACAAATTAGATATCAAATTCCTCTAGCACTAGCCATTTAATATCCATCACAATCAGTTGACAATATGGCTCATAGTGGCTTTAAACTTCTTCAAACAGTGGTGGTTATCCCTATTGATGTGCCCTTCATTAAGAAGGGTGTTTATGAAGGAGAAAAGAGTGTGTATTTATTAATATTATTGACCTTATGAGCCATATCTTCACATTTTCCTTCTAGGGCTTGAGCAACTTATGTAAATTATTGACATGTTACTACAATTCCTTGTTGGCCTTGAGATGTTCTCACATTATTTGAACAAATTTTCCATATGAATAGTGGGGTTAGAGTAGAGTAGTTGAATTTCAAATTTAAGAAGATAAAATGTTTGAGAAAACACACCTATGCATTTAAATTTCCAAATGAATAAATGATTATCACTTGTCTACAAGTTTTAGAGACACCATTTGCAACACAATGTATCCAGAAAGGGCAGCTTTCTAGGACCATTTGTGAATAGAAATGGAAAGAATGGAGGTCATAAGAAAGTTCCAAATCCTACTTGACTAGGGATAGAACCAAAAGTTATGTTTAGTAGATACATGCTTATAGAAAAAGGGATAAGTGGGAGGAATTAAAGCAAGTTAAAATGTTTTATAATGAGAATCTTGACGTATAGTAGTTTGTACACTATGTGTTAGGATTGGGACTTGCTTTTGATTTCCCCAATCTCTATCTCCTACTCCAATCTTCCCATGTATAAAAATATGTACTTAAAACTTAATTTGATCACCCTCAACCCTCAATTAAGTGGAATTGAATCTGGTGAAGCATGAGGTTATCACCAAATACCTTGGCATCCCCTTTGGGTTAGGTGTCACTCTTCATGACATGTGGAAGTGGCCCTCAAGAAAGTCAAAACAAAACTTAAACTAGAGCAATAGATTTCTATCCATGGTATGAAAATCAAGCTACAACTAACAAGATCCTTCTTGAAAGTCATGTTTATAACTCTTCTTGATGGATCCCTTCTAAAGCCTACTATAACCAACTCACCTAATTGATTAGGAGCTTCATGTGGTCTAAACGGGAAAACAAGAAAGGAATGCATGTCAATCCATAGCAACATTGCATACACTCAAAGATAAAGGGGGAATTAACATAATAGACTCCCACTCAAAAGGGGTTTGTCTAATTAAAAAAAGGATAATTCATGCTTTGTAAGGTGATGCCTCTTGGAAGCACCTAGTTTATTTCACAGTTCAAGAGTGGATATAGGAAACCCTTGGAATGAGGTGTTATTTTCACTCATAAAAGCCACTTTTTTATCATTACCTTTGAGTGACAAGTTAATCCACCATTATGTTTCTCCCTAATCAAACTCTCTCTCATTAAACTTTTGGGAATACACAATTTATTTCCTTTAAATAATAAATCATCTTGAAATAGATAATCTAACCACTTAGTTCTATTCATAGTTAAAGGTATTTTTGTATTAGTCCCTCATTGTTGCTCTAAATTTATAGACCATCCTATTAAGAGAAGATGGCATCTTATCTCCATTAACATTATTCTTACTCCATTTGATTTCATTCTTAATTGGTTGTTTTGAAGGTTCATAGAGTAAATACGTCATAGTCATCCTTTTTGAGACTAAATTGAATTGAATTTAATAAATTAAATGTTTTGAATGATATGTGATGATCCTTCCTACAAAATGTTATATTTATATGTAATACGATAAATATAATAAATTATTTTTTAGGTAGTTAGTTGGGTGGGATGTTATTCTCGTAAGCAATTTTAAATGGGAAAAATAAGGTTTTATAAGTCAATGTATTGAATGTAAAATTACATGAAAGATTATAATGAAATTCCTCTTTATCTTTGTTATTATTTGCAATGTAAATCTTTAATATTACTCTTCAGTTTTTTGCTACTCTACATAGATTTGGTTCCGATTTGAAAAGTGTGTCAAGGGAAAATGTTCACAAATAATTTACTAAACTAAAACTATTTTAATAACAATGTAGTCATTTCGTTTATCAATTTTATAATTAGGGTTAGGGTTAGGAATAGAATTAGTGTTAAGGTTAGGGTTGGCTTAGAATTAGGGTTAGGGTTAGGGTTATGATTACAGTTAGAATTAGGGTTAGAATTAGAATGAGGGTTAGAATTAGGATTAGAATTGGAGTGTTAGAATAAGGGTTAGAAGTAAGATTAGAATAAGGATAAGGGCTATCATAATTATATTTTAAAAAACATATCTAAAATACATTGAGAGATATCTTTCTCCAGGTGCCTATTCCATGATAAATTGATTTAAAAATAAATATCTTCAGAAGAAAATATTTTAAATATATTTATTTTATTTTATTATTTTAAATTTATAACAAATAAATTCCTGTAATATCTATCTATTCAAAATACCAAAAATTAATTATGTATATAAATATAATTTCAAACATATGCCATTCATTAGTAAAATCGGTAGAAAGTTGACTTGTAAGAAATAGTTTTTTGCCATTAAATTGTATGTAGACTGTTTGAAATTTCGAAATGGCCTCATTTCTATCATCTAGCGTTCTTGGATACTATTTACTGGTACCGAGAAAGAAAATGTTTTTAGTTATATATGCACATACATATAGATGCATCTAAAGTTTTGTATATAATAATAAGTACAACAGTGGACAATGATAAAAGTTTGTCATTTCTACATTGTATATATTACTTAGACGCAGAAAACATATCATTCAAGAAAAGTGATGTCTTAATTTCAATTCAGTTCAGCCTCAAGAAATAAATAAATCAGTGATGGCTTTTATTCAGTGCAGCTTCAAGACAACTGAGAAGAAAGAAAGAAATCAAACAGTGTAAGAATAGTCTATGAGAGACAAGATGGCATCTCTTAACAGACTGGTCAACCAATCTAGAGCAATATTGAGGGATTAATACCCTATAGGTGCAGGTGCAGAGCCTTGTTCAGAAATCAACTCCTTGAGCTATTGGTCATTGACTTTAAACATGCTTCATTCACTAATAAAATATGTATAAAATTAACTTGTTCACAACATTTTTTATTATTTAAAATGATTTCATTCTCATTATTTCTGTAGGTGTAATTCCAATGGCAGTCAATGTAAAGCATTCATTATGTGTAATTGTATATATGTCTATATATATATAAACCTAAGAAACTAGCATAGATAACTTAAATACATCTATCTAGAAATTATGGAGTAATATGAATCTCAAAACACCTATTTAATTTATGTCACAAATCTAATATAAATATTTCAAAATTAATATTTAAATGTTAAAATATCTACAAGATGGAAATGCTCTTGGTTATTGCTGCACGTAAGTAAAGATGCATCAAAATTTCCTTAGTTATCGCTGCACGTAAGTAAAGATGCATCAAAATTTCCTTAGTTATCGCTGCACATAAGTAAAGATGCATCAAAACTTTGGTACGTATTTAGTTATTGTTAATGGGGAAATGGATTGATCAATAATGATAATAAAACCCAAACATCAATGAAATATGCAAGTAAACAAGATTGAATAAACAAAAGCACAAAACTTACAAACTTGTTACCCTGCAGCTTCCATAGTTCACCTATCTATTCTCGACCTTGATGCTGAACAAGATTGGCCCTCAAGGAGCTTACTTCCTTGCTTGTTGACGGTGATAAGAACGGAATGGCTGAGATACAAAATTTGATTGAAGATGAACTTCAACACACTAATGATGGAGGATATGGGATAGGTGTATACAGTTATAATAAATAACATGCCTGTAGGGTGTTTAACATACTGGATGATGATAACGAGTTGACTTTATTGGTAACTATTAAGTTGCAATTTTGAAATATCAACATCCATAAATACATTGATGTCAATGATCAAGAATGTCTTAACATACTTTGACATGTAAAATATAAGTAACATTCAAAATGATTATGTATTAAATTCAATTCAATTCAACCTCAAAGAGAATGAGTATGAGGCATTTATTCAGTGCAGCTTCAAAACAGCTGATTAAGAAGGAAATCAAACGGAGTAAGAGCAGTGTTAAGGGAGACAAGATGTCATCTTCTCTCAATAGAATGATCTAAAAATTTAGAGCAACATTGAGGGGTTAATACCCTACAAGTGCAGGTGCAGGTGTAGAGCCTTGTTCAGAAATCAACTCCTTGATCTATTGGTCATTGACATTAAATGCCTTGGCCAACACATCTTGAGGAATGGAAGGATTGGCTCCGAAGAGGGCAGCTGCAACCACTTGAATGCCAGGCTACTGGCTGTTAAGAGCAGTAATTGTAGTGGCATATGATGCCCCAACGTTCTGCTGAAAATGCACTAAGCCCCTTGGTATCACATACACCTCTCCCTTCTCCAACTTTTGCGAGAACACATTATTTGTGCTGATAAAACCAACCAAAATAGTGCCCTCCATTACAAATATGATTTCAATAGCACGAGGGTGAATATGAGGGGGATTCAAACCACCAGGTGCAAATTCCCCACGGGTCATTGATATGCCTAGTGTGTTTAGTCCTGGGAAAGTTTCCACGTTACCTGCGGTGATATTGAACCCAAAATCGTTGTTGGTTGAGAGTGGATTAGCTCGTCTCTTAAACAAGAAATCTGATGCCTCCACTAACTTTGGGTCCTTGCAGACTAAACCGTTCAGCTTCACATTACTAAGGTGCTATAAGTAGGGATAGTTGTTGACAACAATGACATGCCTTTAAAAGTAAAGGGGTTGCTAAAGGAATTTGATGAAATTGTGTCCAAGGAATTGCCTAAAGGACTACCACCTATGAGGAGCATTAGCCATCATATTGACTTGATTCCAGGGGCAAGTTTACCCAATAAGGCTGCTTATAGATTGACACCTATAGAAAATGAAGAGGTGAACAAACAAATGCAAGAGCTATTGGAAAGAGGGCTTATTAGAGAAAGCCTTAGCCCTTGCACAATGCTAGTTGTGTTAGCACTCAAAAAATGGTGAATGAAGGATGTGCACAGACTCAAGGGCCATCAACAAAATAACTATTAGGTACTAGTTTCCTTTACCTAGAATGGATGGGGAAGGCAAAATATTTTAGTAAAATTGATTTTAAAAGTGGATATCATCAAATTAGGAGAAGAGAGGGTGATGAGTGGAAGACTACTTTTAAGACCAAGGATGGGTTGTATGAGTGGTTAGTGATGCCCTTCAGATTAACAAATGCACCTAGCACGTTTATACAATTGATGAATGAAGTGTTGAGGCTATTTTTAGGAAAATTTGTAATTGTTTACCTTGATGATATTCTATTTTTTAGCAATAGTAAGGAAGAACATTTATTGCATATTAGGTAGGACTCGCAAAAGCTCAAGGAGGAAATGTTGTTGGTGAACTTGAAGCAATGCAATTTTATGAAGGATAAATTGGTCTATTTGGGGTATGTCATCTCACCTCAGGGGTTGCAAATGGATCTAGAAAAGGTACAAGCAATAATATAATGGCCCACACCTAGGAGTGTACATGAGGTTCGAAGTTTCCATGGTTTAGCCAACTTTTATCGCAGATTTATTTGAAATTTTAGTGGAATATTTGCACTCATAACTGAAAATATAAGGGGAGCTAGAAAGGAGTTTAAGTGGATAGTAGCAGCTAATAAGAGTTTTGAGCTCTTGAAGAAAAAGGTCACTGAGGAACTATTGTTAGCATTACCCAATTTTACAAAAGTGTTTCAAGTGGACTGTGGCACTAGTGGGACAACCATAGGAGTGGTTCTTAGCCAAGAGGGAAGACCTATTGCATACTTTAGTGAAAAGCTTAATAATGCCAAGAAGTACTTTGTTTATGATCAAGAGTTATATGCCACAGTGTAGGCCTCGAATAAGTGGTGAATTATTTGCATCCTAAGGATTTTGTGCTTTACACAGGTCATCATGCTTTGCAATTTATCAACAACCAAACCAAACTTAATTAGAGGCACATGAAGTGGGTGGAATTCCTACAAGGGTATACTTTTGTTCTCAAGAATCGAAGTGGAAGTTCAAACAAAGTGGTTGATGCTTTGAGTAGAAGAGAAGCATTATTGACTGTAATGAGAGCTGAATTAGTTGGGTTTGATGTCATGAAGGAGTTATACAAGGATGATCTTCAGACTTTAAGGATACATGGACAACATGTATGGAGCCTACTATTATGGATAGGACACCCTGGATGGATTATTTTATCCAAGATGGACTATTGATCAAGGGACAACAGCTATGCATAACTCAAGGATCAATGAGACAAAATTTGGTAAAGGAAAAGCATTGGTGTGGATTAGCCAGACACTTTGGAGTTGATAAGACTATGGTACAGCTTAGTGAAAGGTATTATTGGCCAGAGATGAGGGAAAAAATCAAAAAAATTGGGCAAGGATGTCAAGTTTGTCAATATGCCAAAAGAGGGAGTCAAAACACAGGACTATATCAGACGTTACCCATACCAAAGAAACCATGGGATGATATAGGCATGGATTTTATGCTTGGACTGCCAAGAACACAGAGAGGTAAGGACTCAATTTTTGTGGTTGTTGATAGATTCTCAAAGATGGCCTATTTTATAGCTTGTAAAAAGACCAATGATGCCATGTACATGTTGAAAATTTATTCTTCATGGAGATTGTTAGGTTGCATGGCTTACCTCAAAATATAGTTTCAGACCATGACACTAAGTTTGTGGGACATTTTTGGAGGACACTTTAGAAGAAATTAGGTACTAATTTAAAGTTTAGTTCTACATACCATCCTCAAATGGATGGACATACCAAAGTTGTTAATTGAAGCCTAGGAAATTTGTTAGGATGCTTGGTTGGTGACAAATCTAAACAGTGGGATTTGGTACTACCTCAGGCTGAATTTGCATACAATGATTCAATCAACAAAAGTACAAGTAAGACTTCATTCCAAATTGTCAATGGATACAACCCTAGGGGTATTTTAGAGTTAGGAGAACTTGTGAATCCCAAAGGTCATGAGCGAAGTGCTGGAGGAGAGGAATTTTCTAAACATATGCAAGATTTACATCAGCAAGTAAGGGAAAGACTTAGTTGGAGCAGCCAACACTACAAGGAGAAAGTGGATTCAAATAGGAGAGAAAATAATTTTGAAGTGGGAGATATGGTGCTTGCTCACCTATAGAAGGAAATGTTGCAAGTATGAGGTGAACCAGTGTTGTCATTGATGTCAACATACTCATATTACATTAACAAGAAGGATTGGATGAGCTGTGTGTTGAGGATATTGAGAAAATTACCCTCAGTCAGGAACAATGAAGAACAGTGTTGAGAAGAAGGCAAATATATTGGATAGGTTGAAAACCGGAGGATGCGGATTAAAGGGTTTTCAGATATGAGTCCTGAGATGCTTCAGTCAAGTTTTCAGAGGTCCGCATGAAGACCTGAAGAAGTTATGGCTGTCTGTGTGGAACCGGTTCCGGCAAGTGCTTAGAGGTGACAGAGGATCACAGAAAGGTCCGGTGAGGTCCGAAATTGTACAATCCTAATCTGCGGATTGGAAAGAGTATTTGGGATGTCCTTGTGATGTGCCATCTCGAGTTGTGTATGATTTGGAGGTCCGGAAGTACCTCTTACATTATGACAGTGGCGACAGACTGTGTTCTTGAAGTTCCGGATAAGGAGGATAAGAGATTTTAGTAAGTAAAAGAAATGCGGACGTACCTGGTCATTCAGACAGGCTTGTGAAGGTTCTTGGATCATGTTGAGGGTGTGTCATTGGTCCGCATTGATAATGTATGATTTGAAGGTTCGGAAATACCTTCTACAGTGGCGACAGACTGTGTTCTTGAAGTTCCAGATGAGGAAGACAAGAGATTCCAGCAAGTAAAGGAAGTGCGGATGTATCCGGACATTCAGACAGGCGTGTGAAGTTCTCTGGATCGTGTCAAGGTTGTGTTGTTGATCTGCATTGATAGTAGAGCCCGAAATTGAAGTTATTCTTCCGGATGAAGCTCTTGCTCTGTTTAGCCGACCGGATGAGTTGTTCATCCTGCGAATGTTCTTGTGGTGGCCGACCGGATGTGTTATTCATCTTGCAGATACTCTTATGATTGTTTGCCGACTTAGATGTTTGATCCTAAGTCGATGTCTTGTATAAATAACGGTCTATGAGTTCATTTCATAAAAAATGGTGTGTGGATAAGTGTGGCATAGCGAAGAGAAGTGCGAAAGGTAGAACAGAGGTTTTTGGGCTTAATTGGAACTGATCCGGACATGGTAGAGATGTCATTCTCCAGTTCAAAACTGTGATTTTTATCACTTTGTAGACAGTGTGTCTCCTTGTAGGTAGTGGGCCTCTTTGTGAGCAGTGTGCTCGGGCAGTGAGCCCTAATTGGCATGTGCCATTCATTTTTCTTTATTCTTCTAAATAGAGAATAATTCTTGGGTTAATCACCCCGTGGTTTTTCCCTTAACCGGGTTTTCCACGTCAAAATCTTGGTGTTCAATGTGTTGATGCTTATCTGCTCTTGTGTTTATGTATCATGCTTTCATGGATGATTAATTGATATGCTACTAACTAACAACAAGAATCAAGTGTTTGAAGAAGAAGAAGTTTTATACAACTGATTCACCCCCCCCCTCTCAGTTGTATGCCCTAGATCCAACAATTGGTATCAGAGCTAAGTTCCTCTGATAGGAGCTTAACCGCTTGAGGAGATCCAGGATGTCGTCATACAAGAAGGATAGTCCGAAGTTCGATGGAACCAACTTCACTCTCTGGAAAGGTCGCATGAAGTGTCACTTGGAATGTATGGGAAAAGCATATTTGGCTATGGTTTCAAAACCATATGTACCTCCACAAGGTGGTCCGACAACTCTGAATGAAATCACAGAAGCTGAAAACAATCTGCGAACCAAGGAAGCTCTTCTAAGCGCATTGAATGACTCAGATCTCTCGAATGTTATTGACCTACCAACTGCATATGAGATCCTGACTAAACTGGAAGTTCTGTATGAAGGAGATGAGTTTGTCAAAAGTGCAAGGTTGCAAAGTCTGAAAGGGAAATTTGAAAGATTGAAAATGAGAGATGATGAAAACATCACTACCTTTATGCCAAGAGTGAATGAGCTGGTATGTGGAATCAGAAATGCTGGTGGAACTTTAGATGAAAATGAGATTGTCTGCAAAATCCTAAGATCCCTTCCTACTGCCTACAAAATCAAGGTTGCTGCCATTGATGAATTCAGAGCCCACACAACTGTCACTAGAGAACAACTGGCTGGCAAACTAGCTGCATTTGAAATGACCGAGTTTGGAGATGATCCTCCCAAGACTGAATCTGCTTTCAAAGCCATTGCCTATGTGAAAGGCAAACAGAGATTTGATCCGGGAGAAAACTCATCAAGGAAAATGTCATGGTATGATCAAGCAAGAAGAGACATGGAAGAAGAAGAAGCAGAAACAGCTCAACTTGAAGCCCTCATTGCAAAGAGACTGCCAAGAGGATCCGGTAAGTATGAAGGAAAACTACCCTTTAAGTGTTTCAACTGCAATAAGATTGGTCATTTTGCTTCAAGATGTCCGGAAAGATCTGCAAGGTCTAATACTAACAGACAAAGGTTTCAAAAGAATTGCTATTATGTTCATGAAGAAGATGACAATGAAGGAGTAACAGATGATGAATCAAAACTAGGAAGCAAATCTGGAAATGAGTGGGTGTTTATTGCCATCAAGGAAGAAGATTCAATACTCTCTGAATCTGTCAATCACAAAGTTGTTGAAAAAGCTTTGGCTGCTCAAGTGGAAGAAAAGGATGATTGGGTTATTGACAGTGGATGTTCTCACCATATGACTGGTGACAAGAATAAGTTCTTGAAATTGGAAAGGTATGAAGGAGGAATGGTAAAGTTTGGTGACAATTCTGCTGGCAGAATCAGAGGCAGGGGAACTATTTCCTTCGATGGAAAGAGCAAAACAGGTAACGTACTGTATGTTGAAGGATTGAAGCACAATCTTCTTAGTGTTGGTCAGTTGGTGGACAAAGGCTATGATCTCCGGTTCAAAAATGGAAAATGCAGAATCTTTACAAACTCCGGAACTGAGATTGCATCCGGTACTCAGACAAAAGGTAATATCTTTCATCTGGTTGGTTCAAATAAAAATTGTTTGTTTGCTCAAATTGATCAGAGTTGGTTATGGCATAGAAGAATGTGCCATGTAAATTTTGATAACATCATCAAGATAAGCAATACTCAGGCCGTAAGAGATCTTCCAAAATTGATGAAACCTACAAATAGTTTGTGCAAAGAATGTCAGCTAGGTAAACAAAGCAGAGTCTCTTTCAAAAGCAAAGATCAGTCTTCTACCAGATTGTTGGAATTAGTACATACTGATCTCTGTGGTCCGACAAGAATCAAGAGTCTGCAAGGTGATAGATATTTCATGTTGTTAATTGATGATCATTCCTGGATGATGTGGGTTACCTTTCTAAAAGAAAAATCAGAAGCATTTGAGAAGTTCAAGATCTTCAAAGCTATGGTAGAGAATCAAACCGGATTGAAACTAAAGTGTCTAAGGTCTGATAGAGGTGGTGAATTTACATCTAGTGAGTTCATTGATTTTTGTGAGAAGCAGGGTATAAGGAGACAGTTGTCTGCTCCTAGGACTCCACAGCAGAATGGAGTAGTTGAGAGAAAGAACTGGACCATTCAGGAAGCTGCCAGGATAATGATGTTGGAAGCAAATGTTCCTCAAATGTTTTGGAAGGAAGCTATCAGCACTGCAGTCTACACTCTCAATCGAGTTCAAATCAGAAACAACACCGGTAAGACCCCCTATGAACTCTGGTTTGGCATCACCCCTACTGTGAAATATTTCAGAGTATTTGGTAGCAAGTGTTATATTAAAAGAGATGAAGATCTAGGAAAGTTTGATGCTAGAAGTGATGAAGGAATTTTCTTGGGTTACTCCACTCAAAGCAAAGCATACCGATGTTACAATAAGAGATTGAGGAAGATGATAGAAAGCACCAATGTGAAAGTTGATGAAGGAATTGAGAAGCCTTCAAGATTTTATGAGTTTGATGAAGATGACCAAGACAGTGTTCAAGGACCTCAATCCTCTCCGGTGAGACAAAGTCAGCCTGATCCGGTAAATCAGGAAGAAGAGATAGGTTTGAATGAGCCTGATCAAGAAGCAGCAGTGTAGGATACTCCCAAAATTCCAAGGTATGTAAGACTGAACCACTCTGAAGATCAGATCATAGGTGATAGAAGCAAAGGTGTACAAACTAGAAGGAATGTTGCTCAAAATCAGGATGAATGTTGTCTGATTTCAAAGATTGAACCTAAAACAATAAATGAATCCTGCAATGATGAAAACTGGACCAAAGCAATGGAAGATGAATTGATTCAAATTGAGAAAAATCATACTTGGGATCTTGTTCCCAGACCTAGAGACAGGAATGTAATTGGAACCAAGTGGGTCTTCCGGAACAAACTAAATGAAGCTGGTGAAGTAATCAGAAACAAAGCTAGATTGGTCTGCAAAGGCTACTCTCAAATAGAAGGAATTGACTTTGAAGAGACTTTTGCTCTGGTGGCAAGAATTGAAGCAGTCAGATTACTTCTTGCATTTGCTGCCTTCAAAGACTTCAAGGTATATCAGATGGATGTCAAGTCTGCCTTCCTAAATGGTGATCTGGAAGAAGAAGTCTACATTGAACAACCGGATGGATTTCAATTGTCTGATAATGATGATATGGTCTGCAAGTTGAAGAAAGATTTGTATGGATTGAAGCAAGCCCCAAGAGCATGGTATGAAAGGTTGGATAAGCATCTTGTGCAGATTGGATTCAACAAAGGTACTGCTGACAGTAACTTATATTTCAAAATTGATCATGAAAACATTTTGATTGTTGAAGTGTTTGTGGATGATATCATTTTTGGAGGAAGAGATAGTATGTGCAAAACTTTTGCAGATCAGATGAAAAGTGAGTTTGAAATGTCTATGCTTGGTGAAATGAATTTCTTCTTGGGTCTGCAAATTACTCAAACAAAAGAAGGGATCTTCATTTCTCAGACCAAATATGTGAAAGAATTGTTAAGGAAATTTGGTATGGAAGACTCAAAGCCTATGAACACTCCTATGGCAACCGGATGTAAGTTAAGCAAAGATGATGATTCTCCAAAGGCAGATCAGACAAAGTATAGATCAATGATTGGTGGATTGTTGTATCTCACTCAAACTAGACCAGATATAATGCAGGCTGTTGGTCTTGTGGCAAGATTCCAGGCTGATCCTAGAGAATCTCATGTTATGGCAATCAAAAGAATTTTTAGGTACTTGAAAGAAACAGTTGAGTATGGTCTATGGTACCCTAGAGATCCAGATTTCTCTCTTCATGCTTACACAGATGCAGATTGGGCAGGAGATGTGGATGACCGGAAGAGCACTAGTGGTGGAGCATTCTTTTTGGGGAAGAGATTGGTTTCTTGGCTAAGAAAGAAACAAGATGCAATATCTCTGTCTACGACTGAAGCAGAATACATTGCAGCAGCATGTAGTTGCACTCAAATCTTATGGATGAAGCAGATGCTAAGAGACATCAAAGTTGAATATGAGGAGCCTATCACAATTTTCTGTGATAATTCAAGTGCAATTAATATTTCTAAGAATCTGGTATTGCACTCTAAGACTAAGCATATATCTATCAAATTTCACTTTTTAAGAGAACAAGTAAACAAGGAAGAAGTCAGATTAGAGTATGTTCCCTCCAAGGATCAGATTGCAGATATCTTTACAAAACCTCTTCCCAAGGACTCTTTTGAATATCTCCGGGAGAAGTTAGGGGTCATGGCCCCTCCGGTGATAAACTAAGATGCACTGATGTGCATCAGTCCGGTGGATATCACAGTCATATCTTGTGATCCGGATTGATGATGGGGAGCTGCTACTAAGGGGGAGCAGCTGGTATGATTCTGATGTATTAGAATTGCAAGTATGAGCCCTTTGCCATTGATGTCAAAGGGGGAGAGAAGACATGTGAAAAACAAGTGGTTAATGATCAAAGGGGAAGAGAAGACATGTAAAAAGTTGTTGTTGATAGGGGGAGCTGTGACAGAAAGGAGAAGTTCTTGTCTTGATGGTTTTTCACATCATATGTTGCCATCAATGACAAAGGGGGAGATTGTTGCAAGTATGAGGTGAACCAGTGTTGTCATTGATGTCAACATACTCATATTACATTAACAAGAAGGATTGGATGAGCTGTGTGTTGAGGATATTGAGAAAATTACCCTCAGTCAGGAACAGTGAAGAACAGTGTTGAGAAGAAGGCAAATATATTGGATAGGTTGAAAACCGGAGGATGCGGATTAAAGGGTTTTCAGATATGAGTCCTGAGATGCTTCAATCAAGTTTTCAGAGGTCCGCATGAAGACCTGAAGAAGTTATGGCTGTCTGTGTGGAACCGGTTCCGGCAAGTGCTTAGAGGTGACAGAGGATCACAGAAAGGTCCGGTGAGGTCCGAAATTGTACAATCCTAATCTGCGGATTGGAAAGAGTATTTGGGATGTCCTTGTGATGTGCCATCTCGAGTTGTGTATGATTTGGAGGTCCGGAAGTACCTCTTACATTATGACAGTGGCGACAGACTGTGTTCTTGAAGTTCCAGATAAGGAGGATAAGAGATTTCAGTAAGTAAAAGAAATGCGGACGTACTTGGTCATTCAGACAGGCTTGTGAAGGTTCTTGGATCATGTTGAGGGTGTGTCATTGGTCCGCATTGATAATGTATGATTTGAAGGTCCGGAAATACCTTCTACAGTGGCGACAGACTGTGTTCTTGAAGTTCCGGATGAGGAAGACAAGAGATTCCAGCAAGTAAAGGAAGTGCAGATGTATCCGGACATTCAGACAGGCGTGTGAAGTTCTCTGGATCGTGTTGAGGTTGTGTTGTTGATCTACATTGATAGTAGAGCCCGAAATTGAAGTTATTCTTCCGGATGAAGCTCTTGCTCTGTTTAGCCGACCGGATGAGTTGTTCATCCTGCGAATGTTCTTGTGGTGGCCGACCGGATGTGTTATTCATCTTGCGGATACTCTTATGATTGTTTGCCGACTTAGATGTTTGATCCTAAGTCAATGTCTTGTATAAATAACGGTCTGTGAGTTCATTTCATAAAAAATGGTGTGTGGATAAGTGTGGCATAGCGAAGAGAAGTGCGAAAGGCAGAACAGAGGTTTTTGGGCTTAATTGGAACTGATCCGGACATGGTAGAGATGTCATTCTCCAGTTCAAAACTGTGATTTTTATCACTTTGTAGACAGTGTGTCTCCTTGTAGGCAGTGGGCCTCTTTGTGAGCAGTGTGCTCGGGCAGTGAGCCCTAATTGGCATGTGCCATTCATTTTTCTTTATTCTTCTAAACAGAGAATAATTCTTGGGTTAATCACCCCGTGGTTTTTCCCTTAACCAGGTTTTCCACGTCAAAATCTTGGTGTTCAATGTGTTGATGCTTATCTGCTCTTGTGTTTATGTATCATGCTTTCATGGATGATTAATTGATATGCTACTAACTAACAACAAGAATCAAGTGTTTGAAGAAGAAGAAGTTTTATACAACTGATTCACCCCCCCCCTCTCAGTTGTATGCCCTAGATCCAATAGGAAAGATTTACAAGCCATACCTAAAACAAGCTCAAGTGGAAGATGATTAGACCATGTAAAATCATCAAAAAAATTTCACCAAATGCTTGTGTGTTGGAGCTACCTACATGCCTAGACATCTCTCCTTGGAGCTACCTACAGGCCTGGACATCTCTCCAATTTTTAATGTCTATGATTTGTACACCTACTATGAAGGAGAGACATCACAACAGCAAGAGAAAGAGGAGAGACATCACAACAGCAAGAGAAAGAGGAAAAACCACAAGAGAAATGGATGGAACAGCTACTCAAGAGAGAGAATGGGAGGAGATTGAATGCATTCTAAACTCTAGAGTCATCAGGAAGACTAGAGGCAAAGAATACAACAAATATCTAGTGGAATGAATGAACAAACCAGCAGAGGATGCTACTTGGTTGAGCCCAACAAAGATTGAGAAATTCATATTCGTCCTACAACAACAGGGTGTGGACCTATAGCAACAAGGTTACTAACCTGCAGCCATAAGGTTGTGGACATGTAGCAACTAGGTTTTGACCTGCAACAATGAACAAATTTGGTAGTGAGCAAGGGCTCACAAATTGTTTTACCCTAGTAGTTTGATGCAAGGGCATCACATGCCTTTCTTTTGTCGTGCCATTTTGTCACCGCCTTTCATTGTTTAGATTTGAAACTTTAAAATCTTTTGATCATTTTTAAACAACGGATGATTTCTCTCCCCTACCAAATGCATTTAATGAATAGTAGCATGGGAAGACAGTAGAGGAAGAGGTCTAAGCAAGTTTTTTAAACCCAAAATGGGTTGTTAGGCATTGATGATAGATTTTGAGCGTTGCACCCATTTTAGGTGGGATTTTGAAGAAGCTTCCAAATTTTGGAGGGATTTTGGATTGAAAGAAAACAAGTCCAAGAAAAAAAGGGAACACAATAGAAGGAAAAAAAAAGAAGAAGAGAGCACCACCACCACCCAAAAATAGAATACTACAAGCAGGAATAGAAGTTAAGGAAATAGAGAACGAACATCAGCAAGTGGGAAAAAGGACATTTGTTACAAAGTTTGTTTTAGGCACAAGAAAATAGGGGAGTTTATAATTCCTTCTAGCTATGAGAAATTAAATGTATGTAAAGTATGCAATTTCCATATAAATGAATGAAATAATATCTTTTTAAAGTGTTCTCTATGTATGTGTATTTTGCATCTATGAGATATTTTATCATTTTACTGCTCTAGAATCAGATTATTTTCAGTAGGTAAGCATTTGGGTTACTTTGTGATTGGTACGGTGTTGCAAGCACCTATAGCCTATGATTTATATTCCTGCAGCAAAGATTTATGTACCTACAACAAAAGATTTTGCACCTATAGCTTAGTTCTTTTACCCACAGTAAAACATTACACTTGTAGCAAGAGATTTTAGGCTTCTACAAATGTTGTGTGGGTTGCTTACAACAACACAACCTCCCTTCTCTATCTGTTGGTTCTTGTTTGGTAAGGTTTTAGGAACCTACAGCAAGGTGGGTTCCATCATTTCAACTATTCAACTCTACAAGATAAAACTAACAAAATCAAATGTTTTTAGGTTTTTTAGTTTATTGTTTTGGTGACAAAGAACAAAAACAATCTACCCTTATCTATAATTTTCCTTTTAAACAAGAGAGAGTTGGGAAAAGAAAATGTAAAATAATTGAATATTGGAATATGAAAACAAAAGAGAGAGTTGGGAAAGTAAAATGTAAAATAATTGAATAGTAGAATAGCGTGTAGGAATAGAAAGGATAGAAACACAAAAACCTAGAAAGTAACCTATAAAGTCCATTGCCCATGACACAAGTGCAGCATGCTATTGTCTAATTGATGTGTTGACATCCATTCCATGCATTGTTTGGTAAGGTTTTAGGCACCTACAGCAAGGTGGGTTCCATCATTTCAACTATTCAACTCTACAAGATAAAACTAACGAAATCAAAAAAATTTAGGTTTTTTAGTTTATTTTTTTGGTGACAAAAAACAAAAGTAATCTACCCTTATCTATAATTTTCCATTTAAACAAGAAGGAGTTGGGAAAGGAAAATGCAAAATAATTGAATACTGGAATATGAAAACAAAAGAGAGAGTTGGGAAAGGAAAATGTAAAATAATTGAATACTAAAATAGAGTGTAGGAACAGAAAGGATAGAAACATAGAAACCTAGAAAGCAACCTATAAAGTTCATTGCCCATGACATGAGTGCAGCAAGCTATTGTCTAATTGATGTGTTGACATCCCATATCTTATATCATACAACATTCCATGCCAATTATAAATGAAAACTTCCAGAACAATGATCAAAGCTTCCTTGAGCTGGGTTTTATTGCTTTCCATAATCTTGTCCATTAATGCATCAGACCCAGATCATCTACAGGATTTCTATGTGGCTGATATTAGTCATGTTAATGATAGAGCAACACCGGGCTTCTACTTCCAGCCTCGATTTTTATTGAAGCCGACCTCCTTATCTTGAAGGGATGCGGTCCTTCTCTCTCTTGTATATATATGAGTTGTTGATTATTCATTATTACATTCATCTATGATAGTGCAATTTCATAGAGAAGGGCGAATACTTTCAAGAGTAGATTGAATTTGTGTGAGGCTGAATCATTGTCTTCAAGGAGAGTGATATTATCTTTAGATATTGTATCAAGTTTTGGTGTTGTTGTGTGGTCATGTTATCAGCCTCATTGTAAAGATCATTGTTGATTTATATTCAATATATAAGTGATATATTATTGCTGGGTTTTTCTCCCTCAAGTGGAGGGTTGTTTTCCCAGGGTATATGTTGTGTCTATTTGTTCGAGTTTGAATTAAAATCTGCTTCTTTCATTTTTTATCATAAAAACTAAAATGGTATCAGAGCAGGTTTAGATTTGATTAGATTTGTCCAAGCAATTCTAGCAAATTCAAATGCAGACCTTGAGATGAACTTCATCTTATTAGATGCAAACAACATTCAAAAGGCTTTTGAGGTTGTCAATCCTTGACATGTTAGAAGGCTACAGGTGTCATGGCCTGAGTTCTTATGATGGCATATCTTTGTGTTTATCCTTCCTTTGGCGAACCATTATGAATGTTTTGAGAGCAGCTAATTTAAAGACTATCAGGAGTTGAAGGATAATATAGTAATCACTCCTAATATTGGTAATCGCTTGGATTAAATGTTGGAGGTCGCATAAGGTTGCCGCTTCAGATCAAAGTTAGATGGGAGGCAGGAAAGGTCTAATTGTCATATAAGGTGGAGTTTGAGGAATCGTGGCTCTATAAAAATCATATCGACTTCTGTCCAAGCTTAAATATGGAGAGTCATGAGACATCGTGATTGGAATTATATTAGTCCAGACCTTCAGTGCTAATTAGAAGTGGCATCTCAGAGTAAATAGGCACTAGTAATAATCGTGGGGTTGAAAAGACCTATTGTTGAAGCTGCGTGTGAAGTTTTGTTCTCAAGTAATACATTACTATTGTGGCGTGAGGTTGATATGGCCTAGTATTCTTTTGCAAGAGATTCATGTGTATACATTCTCCAAGTGTGCCTAATACTAATCATCAAGATGTTATCCAAACTTGGCGCTAAGTCTTCATTATCAGCTGATATGAAATCAGGATGAGGGTAAAATTGATGGCAACATTGAGTGAAGGTGGCAGAGATGAGACTCAACTACAGATCTAGCTCAATGGTGTACCGACAACATAAGAGATCGTGCCTCCTCTTGAATAGTGATATCTGGGATGAGATCCTTTAGAGTCACTATTCATTCATTGTAAGATGTTCATGCTAGTTGTGAAAAATTTCTGAGTGTGACTCAGAGATGATAAGAGAACTACAATTTTGTTGTGATTGGATGGTCACATCAATATCATTCTCTATGTGCATGGATTGTGATGGTGCCTTGAGGGACCTGGTTCTATGTTAAATATGATGGCTGCATAATGTGTCTGAGAAATCTAAGTTGAGTAGATTGTCTCTTGTTGTGCTGAGATTAGCTCTTTCAAGAGGAGTAAAAGATGGAAGAAAGATATATCAGAATCAATAAAGATAAGTTCTATTACTTGTTTATTTTTTGATCTTTTGATATTTGCTACATATTTCACCTATAGTTTGATTCTTATATATACACTATTATTATTATTAATAATCATTTAAAATGCAGGTTGCATCGAGAAGCAAATGAATGATGAATTAATTATCTAGGATTATTTAAGGAGATTATGATGAGTATCGCTGAGTTCTATGAACTATTAATAATCTCTCCTTAATGTCTTCTTGATAGACCAAGAAGCATAAGAGATTGCTTTCAAGAGAAGAAGAGCTTGATGCATCTTGTAGGCTAAAGCATGGAGACACAGCTTGCAACCATGGGACTAAGTTAGTGGTTGAAGACATCTCTCAAAGAGGAAGAACCTATTCAAGGTATCATTGTGAGTAGTCTTTTTGAAGAGGAGAAATTAACCTTCAAACGGAGTTCTGTGACTCATGGAGAAGAAGTGAAGGTTGCAGTGTTGCAAGGCCAGATGCTAAATCCTTGAGGAACCTCTTCAGCAGTTGAGATCAGAATTGCTCAAGATAGTCAACCGAGATTTAACATTGGTAGCTCTGCAAACCTATTCAGAATAAAAGTGATATGGGATGAGGTCAAAGAGGACAGCTCTGAATCTCTACAGAGGTGTGCGTTGGAAACCATTTCTCTAAGGCAAGTGTTGCAGGCAATCTTGGACGATGAGGTCAGAAGGTTAATGCAAGTACTTGAAGATTCAAAGGGAGCCTACTGAACCTAAAGAAGATGGTGATCTAGTTAATCTTGGTTTTGTATGTTGATAATTTACTTCTTACTAGAGAAGATCACCTCATTATCAAAAGTAAGAAGGAGTTAGCTTCTGAATTTGAAATGAAGGATCTTTGATACATGCAATACTTCCTTGGTTTAGAAGTTTTGGCAGAGGTCTAATGAGATCATTCTGAGTCAAGGGAAGTATACATTAGATATCTTGAAGAGATTTGGTATAATGGATTGCAAATCCATGTCTACACCTATGGAAACCAATTTTCAGAAGTTAAAAGAGGCTATAGCTAGTTCAGATCTGGTGGATCCTACTATGTACAGGGAATTGATTGGACCATTGATGTATCTAGTCAATACTAGACTAGATATTTTCTATGCAGTGAGTACACTTAGTCAGTTCATGTGTGAACCAAGGCAAATACACCTAGTTGCAGCAAAGCATATCCTGAGATACTTGCGTGGCACAGTTGAGTATGGCTTGAGATATTCTTCTGGTGTGGACTTGAAGCTGCATGGATATTCTGATTCTGATTGGGCAAGATGTGTTGCTAATCAGAAGAGCACCTCTAGATGTTGTTTCAATTTGGGATCTGTGATGATCTCCTGGTGTAGCAGGAAACAGTCTTCAGTGGCACTGAGCACCATAGAGGCCGAGTATATTGTAGCTTGTGTAGCAGCTCAAGAAGCAGTGTGGCTTCGGAAGCTCCTTGCAGGATTGTTTAGACAGTCATTGGAGCCAATTGTCATTCATTGTGATAATCAAAGCTATGTGAAGCTTTTTGTCAATCTAGTATTTCATGACAGAACTAAACATGTTGAGATCAAATACCACTATATCAGAGATATGGTATTGAGGAAAGCAATCCAATTGAAATATATTAGCACTGATGAACAGACGGCAGACATTCTCACCAAGTCTCTTGCCAAAGTGAAGTTTGTGCATTTTTTAAACAAGCTTGGAGTTGTGGAGAATGAAGCCCTTGCTGAGAGGGAGTCTCAGTATCAGTGACGTCTTGAGATGTACTATAATGCATTTCTCTCTGTGAGAGAGATTTGAGGTGCAAGCCCTTGTTAAAGCATTTCTCTCTGTGAGAGAGATTTGAGGTGCAATCCCTTGTTAATGCATTTCTCTCTGTGAGAGAGATTTGAAGTGCAAGCCCTTGTTAATGCATTTCTCTCTGTGAGAGATTTGAGGTGCAAGCCCTTGTTAATGCATTTCTCTCTGTGAGAGAGATTTGAGGTGAAAGCCCTTGGTTCCACCCTCTAGGAGTAGCCATGGTGGATGTCATGTGTGTGACTCCATGACAACATCACGTGAGAGAGTTCATGATGATTTTCTTGTACTTGTGCTTTTCACCCTCTGGGAGTATCCATGGTGAATGTCACGATGAGGTGACGACATCACGTTGAGTGATTCCATGATGGGCACTTGTGTACATATTCCATACATGGGAGAAACCATGATGGTTAATATCACGATGAGGTGGTATGTTCTTTTTCCACATATGGGAGTAGCCATGGTGGTTGACATCATGATGAGGTGATGTGTCTTGTATAGCTGGAAGTATTCCTCCCTAGCTGAGAGGGAGTGTTGATGATAGAGCAGCATCGGGGTTCTACTTCCAGCCTCAATTTTTATTGAAGCTGACCTCCTTATCTTGAAGGGACACGATCCTTCTCTCTCTTGTATATATATGAGTTGTTGATTATTCATTATTACATTCATCTATGATAGTGCAATTTCATAGAGAAGGGCGAATAGTTTCAAGAGCAGATCAAATTTATTTAAGGAGGCTAAATCTTTGTCTTCAAGGAGAGCAATATTATCTTCAGATATTGTATCAAGTTTTGGTGCTATTGTGTGGCCCTGTTATCAGTTTCATTGTAAATATCATTGTTGATTTATATTCAATATATAAGTGATATATTGTTGTTGGGTTTTTCTCCCTCAAGTGGAGGGTTCTTTTCCTAGGGTATATGTTGTGTCTATTTGTTTGAGTTTGAATTAAAATCTTCTTATTTCATTTCTAATCATAAAAACTAACTCAAACTAATGTGAAGGTGAACGGTTTTGTCTGCAAGGACCCAAAGTTGGTGGAGGCATCAGATTTCTTATTTAGGGGACTAGCTAATCCAATCTCAACCAACAACAATTTTGGGTTCAATATCACTGCAGGTAATGTGGAAACTTTCCCAGGACTAAACACACTAGGCATATTAATGAACCATGGGGAATTTCCCCCTGGCAGTTTGAATCCCCCTCATATTCACCCTCGTGCTACTAAAATCATATTTGTAATGGAGGGCACTATTTTGGTTGGTTTGATCAGCACAAATAATGTGTTGTTCTCACAAAAGTTGGAGAAGGGATATGTGTATGTGATACCAAGGGGCTTAGTGCATTTTTAGCATAACGTTGGGGCATCATATGCCACTACAATTACTGCTCTTAACATCCATCTACCTGTCATTCAAGTGGTTGCATCTGCTCTCTTTGGAGTTAATACTTCCATTCCTCAAGATGTGTTGGCCAAGGCATTTAATGTGAATGACCAACAGCTCAAGGAGTTGATTTTTGAATAAGGCTCTGCACCTACACCTACACCTGTTTGGTATTAATCCCTTATTGTTGCTTTAAATTGGTAGACCATTCTGTTGAGAGAAGATGTCATTTTGTCTTCCTTAATAGTGTTCTTACTCCATTTGATTTCCTTCTTAATCAGTTGTTTTGAAGCTGCAGTTAATAAATGTCTCATAGCCATCCTCTTTGAGGCTGAATTGAATTGAATTACATTAATTATTTTGAATGATGCTTTCATTAATTAATGCCTCATAGTCATCCTCTTTGAGGCTGACTTAAATTGAATTTATAATATTAATTCTTTTGAATGATGCTTCCATTTTGTGTGTTAATTTATGATAATGTCATAATCATTGACATCAATGTAGTTATGGATGTTGAAATGATATTTCAACATTGGAGCTTAATATTACAAATAAAGTTAACTCTTATGCTCATCCAATATGATATACAGCCTACAGTTATGTTATTTAATATAACTAAATTAATACGTACCAGATCATACAAAAGTTATGATGCATCTATACCTATGTGCAACTATAACTAAGAGCATTTGTATCTTCAATGTTAGGTAATATTGGTTAAGAAAGATATATTAATAGTATAGATATTTTTAATATATTTATTTAAAAGATATTTAGATATTAATTTGGATATTAACATGAAAATTATATATATATATATGGACATCATGAATGTTTTACATGTAAATGATCATCAAATTTATGTCAAAGATTCTTTTGTTATCTACTTACTCCCGTACAACCCTCCTTGGCTATCATTTTAATTACACTAATAGACATAATGAAAATAAAATCATTTTATATAATCCAAAAATATATATATAATCATTTTAAATAATCCAAGAATGTGTGTGTGTGTGTGTGTGTGTGTGTGTGTGTGTGTGTGTGTGTGTGTGTGTGCAAATAACATGTTATATATATGTGTGTTTAAAGTCATTTACATATTTAGTATTTATATTACTAGTACATTTAAAACATAGATACTATAGAAATTGAATTGTTGCAAATTGTAAGTAACAGTAAAATATAAAACAATTAAAATTACTCATAGAAATTTTAATATTTTTAATTGAATATTTTTATATTGAAATAAAATCTGATTTATGGATTATAAATCATAATAGTAAGATAAGATTAATATGAGAAAGACATAAAAGATACATAACAAGATTGTATTTCAACAGTGGCATGTAGTAAGTTGTGGCTAACAGAAAACAATACTTAAGTTTAAGATTAGTTCTTGAGACCCCAATAAGAATGAGCACAAACTAGATAGTAAATTCCTCTAGCACTATCCATTTAGTGTCCATAACAACACGTTTGATAAAATGGTTCACAATGGATTGAATTTTTTTTAATAGTGGTAGTTATTCTTATTGATGTACCCTTCATTTAGAAGGGGTTTTTAAAGGAGGAAAGAGTGTTTGAGTATTTTTTTAATTTTGTTGACCTTACGAGCCATATCTTCATGTTTGGCTTCTAGGGCATGAGCCACTTATGTAAATTATTGACATATTACTACAATTCCTTGTTGGCCTTGAGATGTTCTCACATTAATCTAAACAAATTTTCCATATCAATAGAGGGGTTAGAGTAAAGTAGTTGACTTTTAACTTCAAGAAGACAAAATGTTTGAGAAAACACAACTATGCATTTAAATTTCCAAATGAATTTGATTCACTTGTCTACAAGTTTTAGAGACACCATTCTGCAACACAATGTATCTAGAAAGGGCAGCGTTCTAGAACTATTCAAAGTGAAGAAAAATGGTAGGATTGGATGTAATAATGGAGTTCCAAATTCTGCTTGACTGGGGATAGAACCAAAACTTATGTTTAGTAGATACATGTTTGCAACAAGAGGGATAAGTGGGGAGATTTGGAGGAATTTAAGATTGTTTATAATAAGAAGATTGGCATGTAGTAATTTCTATACTATGAATTAGGATTGAGACTTTCTTTCAAGATTTCTAGTTTTTTTTGTCTCCTACTCCTATCTTGCCATGCATAAAAATAAGTACTTCACAACTTCGTTTGATCACCCTCCATCCTTAATTAAGTGGAATTGAATGTGGTGAAGCATGATCTTATCACTAAATACTTGGGCATTCCCTTTGGGTGGGGTGTCACTGTTCATGACATGTGGAAGTGGCTCTCAAGAAAGTCAAAACCAAAATTAAACTAGAGCCATAGATTTCTACCCATGGTAGGTAATTTAATCAAGGTACAATGAACAAAGTCCTTATTGAAAGTCATGTTTATAACTCTTTTTGATGGATTTGTTCTAAAGCCTAATATAATCAACTTGCCCAATTGATCAAGAGCTTCATGTGGCCTAAGTGGATCAACAAGAAAGGAATGCACATCAATTCTTAGCAACATTGCATATACTCAAAGATAGAAGGGGAATTGAAAAAATAGACCACCACTCATGAGGGGTTTGTCTAATTACAAAATGGATAATTTATTCTTGGCAAGATGATACCTCATAGAAACACCTAGTTCATTTCACAATTCAAGTGTGACTATAAGCAACCCTTGGAAGGAGCTACAATTTTTACTCACAAAAGCAACTTTTTTATTAACACCTTTGAGTGACAAGTTAATCAATCATTATGTTTCTCCCTAATCAAACTCTCTCTCGTTGAACTTTCAAGAATACATAATTGATTTCCTTTAAATAATAAATCATCTTGAAATAGATAGTTTAACCACTTAGTTCTATTCATAATTAAAAGTATTTTTTATGGTCTTTTTGTGTAACCATGGTTTTTGTAAACAAAAGTGATAAGCATGACCACCAACAATGGAAAGTTATATAGATGTGGAATGCTACCTATGGACCAATCTCCAAAGTAAGGATTGACTTCCTACTTACTCCAGGCTAACTCTAAACAAAATGGAAGAGGGAAGAGGGAAACATTTTAAAAGTAAAACATAGAAAGCATGAAAGACCATAAGCCAATAGTAGGCATTCGACCACCATCTGACTAGATCTTATCAATTCATGCTATCATAATCAATAGTATTGAAACAAAGAACATTCAAAACAATCAAAAGACCTCATGCACACCAACGATGAGTTAAAACTTCTAGAGTAGGAGCCTCATAAATTAATGTCAATGTATGATTTTAATATACATATGGTGTGAGATAGCTCACTAATAGAAACAAATACAAAGGTTCCCCTAGAGCCAAACAATAGAAGGATCAAGGAAATTTAAAAAAAAACATTTCTAGGAAAAGTAGAAGAACCAGGAACAACCATATCCTAATCCCCAAAATAAACACACACAAAACACCAACACAAGAGGTAAAGGAAGATTACTCATTTGTATTGACCCTCATGAGGCTAGAGAGATAAATACATTTTTGCACAAGGTCACAGCAGCAGAAAGTATTCAACTTTGCCGAAAAAACATTTAGCCAATTCACACTAGACTGACCAAAAACTGTAAGTAGAGGGTGGGTCATCCCATATTAATGGGTTACACTTTTTGGCCAAACTTGACATTAGAATCAACATTTTGAACTAAATCTTCACTTTCTGACACCTATAGCTGCTAAACCATTAAGAATTTGAAGATGATGCGAACTAGTGATTTGTGAGATTTTGTTCGTAAATTCTAAATATTTTTAAAAAAAAAAAATTGGAGTTAAATTGTAAAAAAATTTGTCTCCTTTGATAACTAGTTTTTAATAGTAAACAACATTTTTTTAAAATGATGTGTATTCTGTAGAACATAACTTTTTTTCTACAAGGATAAAATTCTGATTCTTTTGAATTTAGATTGGTAACACCTATATATAGGGCATGCATTTGGTTTCATAATGTTTTGTTGAATATTTTTTTTTAAATTAAGTTTTGAAGTCAAACCAATTATAATTTAGACAGGTGTATTCTGTAAAACACATTTTTTTCTATATGTATCTAAATTCACTTTTTCTTTTTTTGTTAAAACAAGGACATCAATACCTAGAGCATAGATATTTTTCAAAAAAAAATTTCACTAATTTACTAATTTTCCATGTGTGTAGAATAGAGAACTTGATGTTCCGTGAAAAACCTACATTCACAAGAAATAAAAAATAAATATAATAATCAAATTAAATATATTTAAAATTATACTTTTTGGGAAGCTTATAATAAGGACTACATACTTACAAAACGTAAATTTTAAATGAATTCATTTGATCCCCCAAAAGGTAGATCAAAAGTATTTTTTTATTAGCATTTTGATAGGTGTAGAGGAGACTCCATTATAGGTATGATTTAAAACTAGTAGGGTTCTATCCAAGGGGGTTTGAATCTAAGGGGGTTTGATCAAACCCTCTTCAATTAAAATCTTTTAAATGGAACCTTTCAAGGCTTAAATCATTATATTTTCTAAAAATATATGATTTCAACAAAAATTAGGATGTTCCAAAAAGTGTAACCCATCATTGTGGCAGCACCCAGGTTGTTGTAAAAATACAACCAGCATCATTTCCAAATCTAGCCACTAAGGTATATATAGAATAGGAGAAAAAAAAGAGGAAAAATAATGAGGGAATCCTACAACAAGTGAGATGTGACTATATTTTTCAATGCTTTTCTAAAGATGTCAATTGTATTAGAAATAAAGGAAACCACTACAATATGGAAATCTGAAAAAAACTTGCAAATCTAAAATAATATCATAGAATATCAAATGAAGAAGTAAACTAACATCAAAAAAATCGGTGACGCTCAAGATCCATACACATGATGCATAGATTTACATGGAGAAAACCCTTTCGGGTAAAAAACTCCACCAGCCAAAGAGGGTAAATTTGTATTATCTTCAAAGAGATTACAATACATAGAATTTCTTCAATCATGCTTCCAAATCCAACTGCACCCATGTACCTGTAAACAAATTCAACTCTCATACAAAATGCATACCAAAGTTTTTTGTTAAATAACAATCAAGCTTGCATAGAAAAATGGCTCCTAAAACTGATTGCCCACTTTGAGTGACTGAAGATTCTGGTAATAAATACAATATAACATATGTCATAACCACTTCCTAAAATGGATCACCCAACTTTGACCAAACTCCCATGCCCCATCTCTGGGAAATCAATTACTAGCTGAAAATAGCCTCTTACAAGCTGTCATAAGATGCTCCATCATAGCTTGTCATAACAATCCAAAATTAATTGATTCTCTTACAACATGTAAGCTACAATCTAGGAGATTCTCTTACAGCTCTCATAGAATCAATTAAAGAAATTGGACACCCCTATTTCAACTATTTACCATCCCGAGATAAATAAATAAATATTTCAAGTCAGTGTAATTAAATAATTACTGCAATCAATGGATTCTACTTCCCTTATGTTTGCATTTACAATTATAATATTAGGACTAATTTAATTAATTAGATTTACAAGGTTGATGGAACTAGATTGTTCATCAATTTTATAACATTTTTGTGTGATCACTCTTCTCTAAACATTTTTTAAATTAAATCTTAAAATTCTTCTGACAAATAATTAATAGTTTTGATCTCCTAGATTTACTTCCGTGTGAAGATATATTTTCCAGCATTTGAACTATTTGTTGCACACTTCACCTCCCATGAAAGATTTTTCTCTTTATTGTTGCTCATTTCTTCTTGCTACACACTTTACTCTGCAATTGAAAACATTTTTCATGTTGAAATTAAATACCTAGCCACTTCTATTTTAATATTTTCTTTCTTTTGATTTTTCTTGTATTTATTTCTCTTTTTTCTTTTTCCTATGTGTGTACTCCTTTCTATAGATTTTTGCCTCCTACTTTTGTGTTTTATTTGTGACCCTTGTAATATTAAAATAATTAGTATTCATCCTCTTTGATTTTCCCATGGCAATGATTTTTGTTTTTGCATTTTATATTTGATTTCCTTTAAAATCATTTCATTCACTTTAACCATTAACACCATAAGTTTTAATAATTAAATTTCATTCAACCCTTGACCCCCTAAATATTTTATTATTAAAGTAAAATTTAATATTAAAATAACACAACTTAACATGAGTAAACTTTAATGTTAAATGTACTCTATCAACATGCTCTAGTCAATGATAGGGCTTGGCTCTAACTTTTTTCCTCGTGCTTCTTTAGACTCTCACAAATCATTGTCAATTAAAATAATATTAAATGCCTTTGGTTGTTTCGACTAGATTTTTCTAGTAGAAGTTCATTGAGTATGGAAGTATTCCAAATAATACATAAGTATTATTTAAATTATACATTAGCTATCATGGTGGGTCCCAACACTTGGTTTTGGCATTTTGAAATAATATGGCTTGATCTATTTCATTTCCCATATTCACAGCTCTCACAACATTTAAAACATAATTTCCTTTGTTTTTGAGTTGGACAACCCAACCAATAGCACTCTCTTCATTTGAACTTTCTTTTGGAAGCCTTGGAAACTCCCACAAACCATTGTTTCTATCCATTTGAGGGTAGTTGTACATTCTCCAATTTCCTATTGTATTTGACTAAACTTAATGAATGAAGAGAAAAGTTCACAATATTGCACCTCATTTGTAGGTACTATAGCACCAAACTCTATATAGAGGCATCTCATCTACTTAGCTATGAATCACATACATTACCTCATTTCTTTTAACTTTCCATAATTTTTCTTATTTCCTTTTGTAGACACCATATTGGCTATTGATTTCTTGTTTGATTCTTTTGATTTCATTTGGGCTTTTTTTCCTTGCAATCCGCCACTTTTAATTTTGAGTGGTTTTAAAATTTTGAAGGAGAAACTTCATATAAAGTTCACAGAAAATATTAAAGATGTAGTGCCTAATTTTGCACAAAGGCACCTCACTTGGATCGCTACATGACTAGCCTTTTGATAAAGTGATTGCTAATATAAAGCACCCCTTTCCTCTGGAATTTTTTAGTATTCCATTTCAAATATAATCACCATTTTGGGGAGATGTCGTACACTTCATCTTTGTTGTGACTTTTTTAAAAATACATAGAATTTATCATGAGGCACTTATCTAAACTAACTGTAATTAATTGTTAATTACTAATTTTGTTTCAACAGTTGCAATGGCTCGTGATCACGACTTTTGGGAATAACTAAATACTACTTCTTTCCCAATGAAGAAGACAAGAAGAATCAAGCATACATCTCTCAGCGAGATTGCCAAAACACTCCAACCAATTATTGTTATTCCTACAACATTGCAGGTGACCTACTCACTAGATGTTGTCCTATGGATCTCTAGTCAGATTTAAATTAGTGGTATCAGAGCCTTGTCACCAAGGAAACCATCTCTGCAAATTTTGTGCAGTGATAATGAGCTAAGAGATAATGTAGATTTGAATAGAAAGAATGTTGTAGCAGAAGATTTTTCAGAACACATTCATGAGGTTCACAAGGAGGTGAAGGAAAAGTTGGAGAAAAGTGCTAGAAAATACAAAGTATATGTTGATGTGCATAAGAGGGAACAAGAGTTCCCAATAAGAGACTTAGTTTTGGCACATTTGAGGAAAGAAATGTTTCAACAAGGAACATACAATAAGTTGAAATTTAAGAAGATAATCCCATGCAAGGTGTTGAGGAAGTTCTCATCCAATACCTATGAGATTGAGCTACTAGTAGGGATAGACATATCTCCTATTTTCAATGTGGCTGATCTATACAAGTTCCATGAAGGAGAGACAAGTTTACAAGGGGGTACACACTCACGTTTGCCTGATGCACAAGGATGGTTAGATCAGTTACCTGAAAAGAAGATGGAATAATTAGATAGAGTGATTAACTCCTGATTGGCTAAGAAGAACAAAGGAAAGTACTACATGGAATACCTAGTTCAATGGAACAATAGAGCTACAGATGAAGCTTCTTGGCTGAGTGCTGCAGAGCTAGTCAAGTATGGAATTTTGGTTCTAGACTTACCAAAATTTTCATGAGTTTCCAACTCATAGAAAATTTCAATTACCTGACATGTCTAATGTAGGAGCATCCAGGTCCATGAGCAATCCTCATAAACCAAAAAGATTTATTTGCTTTCTTGCTTGTTTGTTTTCCTTCTTGTTCTGTTGCAAGAGTGATGATCAAATTTCTAGAGAATTTCTTAAGGATTCATGGCCAAGTGTTGACTTCATATTGAAGAAGATCCAAATGGGTGCTTACATTTCAAATTTGGTGAAGATTTGAGCTAAATTGGACAAGTTATGCAAATGCAGAACTTTCAGTGTCAGCAGGATATGTGAGACTTTCCCTACCATCGAGATACATACAAATGACCCTTGAGATCCCATATATCCAAGTGATTATGTCATCTTGTTAAAGAGCCAAATGGGTGTCCAAAATTTCAAGTTTGGTGATATTTTGAGCAAAATTGAGCAAGTTATGCTTAGGTGGAACTTTGGTCTGCAATAGAATATGCAGAACTTTGGTTTGCAACAAGATATATGTAGTAGATCCTTGAAATCCTACAATATGCAATAGAACCCCAAAATCCCACAATATGCATTAGACCCTAATTTCCCTACAATGTAGATGACCCTAAATTTCCCTTAATATGCAAATGACCCAGTTTTTCCCATAATATGCAGATGACCCAATTTTCCCCGCAATATGCAAATGATTCAATTTTTCCCACAATATGCAGATGACCCAGTTCTTCCCACAATATGCAGATGACCTAGTTGTTTCCCGCAATATGTAGATGATCCAATTTCTTCCGCAATATCCTGATGGGTCACTTTTCCAGTTGCACTATTTGTAAGCACCTAGAAAGTGACAAAATTAGTTTTTGACCACCTATACGGTCAATCCAAGAGCCGATTAATGACTAATAGGTGTCCCATTCATGTGATGAGTTTGGTCGCTGCCTCAAATTCCTATAAGTAGGTGTCCCATTCATAGTGGGTTTTTGGCTTCTGCTAGAGCTTCTTCTGCAGATTTCATATTTGAAGGAAGATTGTTTTGGGTTTTCATAGGAATGCTAGGTTAGTCTAAACTGACTATTGGAATAATTATAGGGATTAGGCTAGGGCATGTATGAATCCCATTGGACTCCTTCTTTAATGTTTTTTGTTGCATACGAATAGAGAGTTTTATGTTCATTTTTATGAGTTGTTCATTTTGGTGCTTGGTTCAGTAGCTTGTCAAAGCCCCTAAACTTGACCTACATCATTATTTGAAAAAGGAAATGTAGTTATCTATAGTTGTGAAGAGATTCAGTATAATCAATGTTTTGAACCTTATGAATTATATGTTGAAAACCATAGTGTGTATTTGAACCTTTAATTTTGTATACAAATCATTGTCATTATTGTTGTTGTTATTTGAAATGTAGATGTAGTTATCTATAGTTGTGAAGATAGTTGTGGTATTATTGGGTTTGAGTACCTTGTGAATTGCATGTTGAAAAACATAATGTGTATTTCAACATGCAATTTTATGTACAAATCATTGTTGTTGTTGTTGTTATTTGAAAAATGAACATAGTTATCTATAGTTGTGAAGATAATCATTATTACTATTGTAATTTGAAAAATGAACATGGTTATCTATAGTTGCAAGAATACAATTCGTATACTTAGGTTTTAATACCTTGTGAATTTCAAGTTGAAACACGTAGGGTGTATTTATACAAAATATTATCATTATTGTTGTTGTTATTTAAAAAACATGGTTTTTGATAAAAAGAGGGGTAAAGGATAGGTTTTGAAGGAACATTAGAAACCCTTTACAAATAACAAAACTTTAGCAAAATAGTGGTTGGCCCACACAAACCCCAACAAAAAATGCTAAACAATAGACTAAAATAGAAAAACAATCATCAACAAAGAGTAGTTAGAGCTCTTTAAGAGTATTGGCATCCTCTAAGTCCTCCATATATAGAAAATCCTCCATACCTTGAAGTGTTTAGGTTTTTGTGTTTCCCTCATTGCTCTTCTTCTTAGTGCTTCTGGTCCTAGCACTAGGACCAATATCATTAGTGTTCTTCCTCTCATTAGTAAGATTGGCACTCTAATTCCTTAGCTTCTGCTTAATCTTCTTAATATTAGCCTTCACCTATTTATCAAAATTTTCTTTCATTTTGATGATCTCCTATTCAAAAGAAGTAATCATAGCCTCCTGGTTTTCTTGTCCCTTAGTGAATTCCTCCTCGAGGATGGAAATCTTCTCTCTCTAATTAGTGGCCTCCATCTATAATTTATTCACATAGGTGATAGCCTCCTAGTTTTAAAAAACATTTTTGTCCTCATCTAACAACAGTTAAGTTTCTTCACTCTGTTTCTTAGTGATGATTTCCATTTTAATATATAGCCTACTAATTGGGTATGTGCATGGAAATGGGGGGCCAAAAGGGGATCAAAAGTGGCCACTTTTTTCTAAAATCAGTAAAAATTGATCTTGGATGAGAAATTGAAGATAACCATGCTCAAAATTAGAAGATGTGATAAGAACAAGATTTGTAGTGCTTAGAATCTAGTTTCTAAACTACTATTTTTTTCTAAAAATGGTTGAGATTACTTGAGGTTCAAATAGGGGGAGCACACAAAGTGCTCCTATTTTTGTCACAAAAATATAACATTGCATCTGGTGTGCTCCCCCTAAAATGTTGACTTTTTTAAAGTATTTCACAAATCACTTTGGTGGAAAATTAGCTAACATCACATAGTTTATGCCTAATTTTTCTGTTAATTTTTTAATGAATAGATAATTTATTATGAATTTTCAAAGTGGACACATCCTGAAAAATAAAAATTTGAGCATCCTCCCCCCTAATTTTTTTGAAAACTAATTAAAAATCATTTTTTTCAATGTGTATAGAATAGATTCTAGAATCTAAACATGTAATTTGTTTCAAATTTTGATGAATGCATAAAAAATGACACTAAAAATACTACAAATAGGTTTTCTGGAAAAAAAAAAAAAACATTAGTAAAAGAAATTAAAGATGGAAACCTTAATGTTATCATCTTTTAGAAATAATTACATGGTTATAAAGCTAATAAAAAACTTGAGGTTGATCCAACCCTTAGGGTTGGAATTTCCCAAAGCAATCAAAAATGTACTGGCATTTTAGATCAGGTAAAATGCCATGGATGATAAGTGAGACAAATTATATGAGAAGACTCATGTCACCCCTCCATCTTATTTCACTCTAGAGTAGCCTCATGTCTAGGAAGAGACAACCATTATATCATTGGGTGATGATAAAGAGGTAGATTCAAGGCCTCCATACCTTCAAATAGAAGAGGCAGTGTTGGAACAAGTAGCATTGAATATGCACCTTGTTAGATGAGGAGATAGAGTTAGAGAGAGGGAGAGATAGAGAGATAGAGGAGAGAGTGTTAGGAATAGGATCAAAGCAATAAAATAATCAAAAAGAATGCAAAAATAGAACACAAAACATAGCATACAAGAGATACAGATATACATCGTTCACCTGATATGGGCTACATCCACGAAGAAACGGCCATTCTTTCCTTTATTTCATCCAACAAAATGAAGGGATAGAACTTGCAGTGCATCTGCTGCAACCTCCTCTTCACTCTCTCACCATCTCCTCTAGTAGTTACAACGCTCTCTAATGATACATAGCCATTATTCTATTTTACAAGATAATTTTTTTTAAATTCTCTTGGAAGGCATTTCCCCTAAAGCCCCACCAAGGGGGCTCCAAACTTTGTCACCACCCCCTGGACCTCCTGGTGATAGAAGTGAGGGGAAAGCCCCCCCACACCCCCATCAAGAACTAGGATCAAAACATGACAAACAAAACCTCTAAATCAGGAAGATAATCAAGCTCCATTACCAATAGAGAGAGATAGAGAGGGAGAGAGGGGGAGGGAGAGATACATATAGAGATAGAGAAAGGGGGAGAGAGATAGAGAGGGAGGGAGAGATATAAAAATAGAGCTAGAGAGGGATAAATAGAGAGAGAGAGAGATAGCTCGATAGAGGGAGTCCATAGATATAGAGAGATAGAGGATAGGTAGAAAGAGACTCTCCCTATATCTCTCTATTCTCCCTTTCTATATCTCTATCTTTCCCTCCATCCCTCTCCATCTCTCTCCCTCTCACTATCTCTCCCTCTGCCTCTCTACCTCTATCTATCTCTCCCTCTCTATATCCCCACCTCTCTCTCTCCCCTCTCTCTATCTCTCCCTCTCTATATATCTCAATCTCCCCCTCTCTATATTTCTATTTACTCTCTCTCCATGTCTATCTCTCCCTCTTCCTTTCCCCCTCTATATCTCTCCCTCTCTATCCCTATCTCTCTATCTCCCCTCTCCCCATCTCTCCCCCTCTCTATCTCCCCTCTCCCCCTCTTTCCCACTCTCTATCTCTCCCTCCCTATCTATCTCCTCTCTCCCCATCTCTATCTCTCTATTCACCTCTCTCCCCTTCTCTCTCTCTCTCTCCCTCTCCCTCTATCTATCTATCTCTCCCTATCTATCTTCCCACCTCTCTCTCTATCTCTCCCTTTATCTATATATATCTCTGTTGGTAAACAGATTTGTCACCGTGAAATAACCTTTGAAAATGACTCGTTACCCTTAGAGCGGTGACAAAATTGTCCCAACAGTTGGAGAGATCGCAATAAAGCAATGATCTTCCTTTGCATTTGAGAGGGGCATCTCCCTCATATGATGGGGGTATTTGTAGTTTTTGTGTACTTTTGACCTGAAAGTACATAAAGGATAAAATGCAAAACTAGAGGAAAATAACTAATAGAAATTCCAACAATAGACATGTGAATATCAACTAAGATTTTACAATGGATATGACAAATCACAAAGGGGTTTTAACAAAAAATATGTTTTGATGTGCATTGACAATGAAAGGGAGATGATAAACCTCGACATACGAAAAGATATGCCACCTCAATACGTTCAAACCAAGATACCAAGATATGAACATTATTCATTACATCAATCACATAAAATACCAATGGTTTGCACAATCACATAGAAGGATTACTGATTTAATATACGAGAAATCAGTAATGACAACACATGAATACATTTAGAACACTCAAATCAAAAGCATTCTTCATTATCTCCTTGAAATTATACAATTCCAAAAACTCTTCTATACATAGTGTCAAGCCAAAAAGTCTTCATACAATCTCTCTAAGAAGTTCTCAAAGCTTTCCCTTCTTGTAAAAGTCCCCCTTTTACATTTGAAATAGCCTTGTATTTATAGGCTTCTTCCCATAACCACCTTGTAACTACCTGATAACTACTTTATAACTACCTTTTTGAAAAATAATAAAATAATAAACCTTATTTTTGGTTATGTTTTTCACAACTTTTCCTAAAATAAGGTTCATTTTCTAACTTTACATTACAAGGAGTGGCTTAAGTCACTTTTACAAAAAGGTAACATGTAACTTGTAACTATTGAGAGAAAGACCAAGTTATTGGTTTGTCGAGGTAGGCATCGTGACTTCTTCCAATCCTTAAGATCTTTCAACAACACTCTGGCCTTCAAATATGTTCATCCCAAAAAAATTCATCACTGCTAGTTTTGATCACCAAATTCAACTCTTTGATCACAAAGATACGAAATTCCAAGTGTTGCACTGAAACTTGTTTTGATCATAATATGTGTGGAATATAATTTTGAGATGTGAACACCTTATGCCAAAAATGATCACACTAACAGATATTTGTAACTTTAAATCAATGTCACCGGTAACTATACAATTTCCTTTCCTTATCATTTGAACCTCACCCCATGTGACCGATCAATGGCATCCTCCATGACTCGTAGATTAGGAAAAGTTACAAGGCCAAGGCTACAAGGGCAAACAATTTCTCTATCTAACATCACTCGGGCTTCCAAAACACTATCAAAGTGGCCAAAGGTGCTCTTTATCTCTTGTTGGAGGTGTCCCATGAAAGACTTGGAACCCATTTGTAGCTTCTAGGCTATGATAATTTACATTAAATAGTTTGTTAAATTGATGGTACCATGCTGGAATCAGAAATTATTGACTACCAGCATCTTTATAATGCTTTAGTATATTCTTCTTAAATTCTTCTTGATTGCTCCATAGTGATGTTGCTTAGATAGACTTTCTTCTCACTCTTTAAATTTCTCATCAACCTCAAAGGAAATTATCTCTCTTGGTTATTCTTCAATGAAGAGTAGAGATGAAGAGTTGGTATGAACGTACATTCCACACTTAAAATAAGAGCTATCACCGCCTATAGCATTAACAGCTAACATCTCCCTTCCATCGGCGAACACAGTAACGTTCCTCTCGACTGTGTCATGGATTACATTGAAATGAATCCACTGATCATGAATATAGGACACCCTCACTTTTTGATTATAATACTTTATGTTTCCATCGATAACAAATAACACAACGGTGGCGTGTACCACAAAACCATGAATCTGCATCATGCATACTCCATTCATTTTGTTTATAACACTCTAGCTTAGCTTTCTAATTTCTTAACTTCCTACAACCTTCTTTTCTTGTTCAGAAGTTCTTGTTTTGACATAGGCTAGGCTGTGGGTTTTCTTTTACAATTGCCTAAGTATCTTTACTTTGAAAGTTTCTAAAACCTTTTCAATAGATTCAAGTCTGAGCATGTTGTTATACACATCCACTATTAACCGCCAAGTAATGAAGAAACAAAAACCCTCTTCTCTATTATCATCGGGAGATAGATCTCTTGCTCGAAGACTTTCTTGCAAGGCATGATGTTTCAAGCTTGCCAATGAACGGTGACTTGAATGCCCACCTCTAATCCAATATTTAACTTTGTTTAAAAGCTCCTATTCAAGCATTAAGGTGAGGAAGAAATAGGAAATATCGCAGAATTTTCTAAAGCCCTTTTCAATGAATCTAATCTGTGCATATCCTTCAATCATTACAGTTTATAAGACAACATTTCTTTGAGGCAAAATGTCAAAGAGTCCAGGCGTCTTGTCTAAGCTTCCATGCTTTAAATGCATGTATACTATGGCCCTTCAAACTATAATATCTGACAAAATCCCACTTCCAATTATGATGTGATAAATGTCATTTCTTTGAGACATTTTGTGAAACAACTTCAGTGAATTGGTAATGCTTTCACATTGTGCATGTATGTCATTCACAGCATGGACATGCTTGGAGTTTAAAAACTATTCTTTATTTCTTCATGCTCTTTGCCTCTCTGTGCCATACTTCTATATTTTGCATCTCTACCAAGGCAGCCTGTGATCATTGCATATGCTCTTTGAGGCATTCCACAAATGGTTTACGTGCCTTGGTTATGCTCCCACGTTTTTGCACACCTAAAATTTGCATTTGCTTAAAAGTTTCTACGGTCTTTTCAACAAACTCATTTTGTGTGGATCCTGCATGCATTGCAGTCTATAAGACCACATTTCTTTAAATCTCACTATCAAACTGTTCAGGTGCATTGTCTTTGATTACACATTTTGCATATATTTCTCTCGAGGCACCTGCGACCATTATACTAGACAAAAATCTATGTTTCTTTACGCTTTGATGGTTGTCTATATCATGTTCAGAATCTCTCATTCTTCCCACGATAGGAGAATGCTTGGAAAGGTCATGGTATCTGATTTTACACCTATAAACTAAATTTTCTTGAAAGTTTTTTAATGCCTTTTCAACATGTCCATTTTGTATGTATCTTGTAATCGTTGCACTCTGTGAAACCAGATTTGTTTGAAGTATTCTGCCAAAGTCCACGTGCGCTGCCTATGCTTCAATACCCTTAGAAAAGGTGGTGGGATTTGGCTTTGTTTATAAAAAGAAAATCATGAGTAGCTTAAACAATATGATGATTGTTTTACTGGTACATGCCTTGTTGCTCTAGGTCAGGGTGATCTTCGTCTGCACTGTTTTGAGAAAGAGCCTGTAATAGAGAAGCATCATGGTGACCATACAAGACAGAACTACAATGAGTAGTAGGATTCTCCTAGTATCTACAGTGGAATGCCACCGTCAAGAATACCCCTCAATCAACTCATTAGTTGCTAAAACCTTTTCATCGAATCAATTTTTTGTATCTTGCACTCACTGTATTACACAAGAATGCATTTCTTTGTGTCATTTCATCAGATGTTTCATGTGCCTTGTCTTTGGCTCCACATTACACTTTAATGGATGTCATGCCCTCGTTCTAACTCTCCCATTGTTCGTAGACCAAGAGAAGGCTCACAGATTGTGGTTGGGCTTGACAACAGCCGGTTGCATTTCTTTGAAAGTTTTTAATGCCTATGCCTCACAATAAAGAATCATTTTATGCCTCTTGGGTAATTATAATAACTACCAATTTACAATGTTTCATTGATCGGCTCTTTGAGGGCGTTTCACAACCTCGTCAGTGTTTCAACAACTTTTAAAACTTCATACTTTTGCCGATGGAGTATAGTTAGTTGTGAAGGCTTGTTTTATATTGGCACTTTAGGAAACTTTTAAAACTTCGTCAGAGGAAAACAAAGCATTCAAAACCAAAGAATTTCCTTGATAATAAAAGTGTGGCTTTCCTTTGAGTTATCTCGGCATTGAAAGCACTTTTTCAAAACCTCTTCGTGAGTTGACAGCACTTGTGAAACTATTTAGATTACCTGATAAGATATAACTAAAATCTCTTTTCATCAGAGATATCAAGAACTTCTAAAACTAAATACTTTTACCGAAGGTAAAACTTTCCTTGTCGTCTATCAACTATCTTTGAAACTTTCAAAAGTGAATATAAGCCATGATAATAGTATGATTTTCTTTATTTTGCCTTCAAAATGATGTTCACAACTAGTTAATAAATTGTACTTTAGAATCTTTTTAAATTTTGTCAAGGATCTTTTCAAACAATCTCATCGAAAAACAAAAACACGCATCTTGACTTTTGAATGTAGCAGTTTCCCTGGCATCTAAAATGATATCAACAACTTCTCAAAACCTTTTCGGCTCCATAGTGATTTTAATGCCTTTGGAGATGCAATAAAATTTTAACTTTATCATCACGCTGAGAAATTCTCTAACTCGAGTGAAGACCAGTGGAGGTTTGAAAACTAAATTTGTTCACTGTCTCCTCAGTTATAAAATTGATTTCAAAAACACCAATGAATGCATAAAAATATCTTGGATTTGAAGGAAGTTGTGCATCAGAAGTTTGAGCATGGATGGAGATTGCTTGACTCAGCAACTCAGTTGATTCTATTCAAGCCTTCAAAGAAACCATGATTTAATTGTTTCCGCCAACTACCTGCCGAAAAATGGAAAGTTTAAAATCTCTCAAACCATGAGGTGCCATTATATGAAAAGTTGCCACATTAGGTGAAATAGCCATATAAACTTCCATGTAAAAGGATTTCTCTCCACCCCTTTTAGATTTTTATATTTAATTATTTTTCTAACTTTTTGCATAGTGGAACTATTTCCAGGACTTCAATTGAAATAGGTGAACAATTTCTCCTTCAAACTGGAAAGCAACTTGACACTTTAGGAGAATTTTTTACTAAAGGTGACTCAACATAAGGATTTGACACAAAAGTTTAAAATTTGGCAAGTTGAAAATGAGGCCAATAATCTCTCAATGTCCCCTTCCTCCTTTCTCTTCCCTACCCTCTCTATCTCTCTATATGCCCCTCTCTCTATACCTTTCTATCTCTATATCTCCCTCTTTATCTCCATCTCCTTCTCTCTCCCTCTCTATCTTTATCTCTGCCTCCCCCTATATCTCTTTCTCTCTCCCTCTATCCATCCCTCTATATCTATCTCTCTATATCTCTCTATCTCCTTCTCCCTCTGTCCATCTCTATATCTCCCTTACGCCCCCCCTCTATCTCTCTATGTCTATATTTTCTTGTATCCCCTCTCTATCTCTCTATCTATTTATCTCTCTAACTATTAATTTTTTCTTCCAATATTGACTATATTACTGGTGTATGTCTAACATCCTTAAATTCCCCACTATCTTGTTTATTGACCATATTAATACCTTAAAACTCTTTCTTATTGGTTTCTCAATTTTCTTTTATCATAAAAATTATATGTAGGTTTAAAATAAAGGAGAGAGTAGATTTTGTTTCTATAAATAACTAATGTGAGCATGTTAGAGATAGATATAGAGGGAGGATAGAGATAAAGGATAGGTAGAAATACGTTCTCCCTATATCTCTCTATCCTCTCTTTCTCTATCTCTATATCTCTCCCTCTCCCTTGTTGGGAATTAAGGTGTCTCAACCTTAGTAATTCCTTGCATTATTTATGATTGTATTTATTTATTCATTGCCTATGTTGTAAATTAATTGTAAATTCCATATTGTCATTTTGTGGAATGTGGCACAATGATGTGTCATCCTACATGGAAGATGACAACTTGTAATTTTGTCCTCACATGAGGAGATAGGTATCCCACTTTATGGTAGGAGTATTTTACTATGTGTCGGCATCTTGGATGTTGTGTAAGGGAATGTTGACCAAAACGGTTATGATGGATTCCTATGACGAAGTTATGACATGTAAGAGTCGAAAATAGAAGCTTGTAAGACAAGTGAAGACATGTGTCATGAAGCATCTCTGAAAAAGGCATCTTTGGGAACCCCAAGGTGGACTATGACATCTTGTAAGATAATATGCTATTTATATCCTATGTATGATAGATTCTCTTACAGCTATAAGTTGTAACTGCTATGACAGATTCTATGACAGTCGTAAGAGCATCTGTCATAACCCATTTTGGAAATAGGTGACCTCTTTGGGATTGGGGTTGTGGACAAGGATCAGGAACATTCTACAATGTTTACCAAGTGTCCATAGGCATGGGTTTTGGGCCATGAGGCCAAGTTGGACACCCATTCCAAGATAGAGCCAATTTTGCCTTGTATATTCTATATAAACAGGTGCTTGGAGGAGGAGATGTAGTATGTGATTGATAGGTACTGTTATGCTGCCAAATTGACTCCAGACATGAGTGTCGAAGACTATTGAAGCTTGCATTACAAGTGTATTGTAAACAACATTCAATTTTGATAATACATTGTGCAGGTTTCTAGGTGTGGGGTTTTTCACCTGATAAGGGTTTTCCCCACGTTATATCTTTTTCTCTCTTCTTCTATCTTCTTTTTGGTTCTATGTGTATTGCTGCAATATCTCTATTATATGTTTCATGTTACTATAATTGTAAGGATTAAATTGAATTTGTATAGCTTTCTCCTCATTAGATTAGTGTAGGAAGTGATTTCTGCACACCTAGCTTCCTTTTAGTTGGTATCAGAGCTTGATCACCTTTGGTCCTAGTTGTTGGGTAGGGGTTTTTGAGCTGAACTTAAGTTGAGTAGGAGTCTGTGTAGAGTATTCTAAATCTTATTGCAGCAAGGAGATGGCAAGCACATCCGGAAGGATAGAGGTGGGGAAATTCAATGGCACTAATTTTGAGCTGTGGAAGCTCAAGATGGAAGACATGCTTGTTGATCGAGACCTCTGGGAAACTATCAGTGGAACAAAACCAGCTGCAATGTCACAAGTTGATTGGGATCTCACGGATTGGAAGGCTAAGGGTCTCATAAGATTTAGTCTTATTGATTTTGTCCCATTAAATGTCCATGAGGAGAAAATTGCAAACTTGCTTTGGAAGAAGTTCAGAGATGTGTATCAAGCCAAATCCCTAGTTAACAAACTTTTTCTAAGAAAGAAGTTGTACTCTCTTCAAATAGAGGATAGAGGATCTATTGTAGATCACCTAAATGCTTTTAACATGTTGGTTGCACAATTAACATCCGTTGGTGTGAAGATGGAGGAGGAAGATCAGTGTATGACCCTACTTTGTTCTCTGCCAGATTCATGGGATCATCTTGTTATGGTTGTTGGGAGCACCACATCCACTTTCAAAATGGGTGAAGTGGTATCTTTGCTATTATCCGAAGAGATGTGGAGAAAGTCTTCTGAGGTAGCCAAAGAGGCTCTTGCGATTCGTGGAAGACCTAAGGAGAAAGGGAAGAAGAAGGACAAGAAAGCTAAGAAGGGTAGATCTAAATCTCATGGGAGATCCAAATCTCCTAGAAAGTCCAAGGCTCTATACTGGAACTATGGCAAAATTGGGCATTTATGAAAGGAATGCAAAGAGGAAAAGAAAAAGAAGAGGAACCCAGATTCAGATTCTGACAAGTCACAAGACGATGGTGATGCCTTCATCGCAGCCCTGGCAACCCATGCATCTAATGATGTGTGGATGATTGATTCTGGTGCATCATTCCACATGACCTCGCATCAAGACTGGTTTACTAAGTATGAGGAGTTCGATGGTGGAAAGGTGTACCTGGGTGACGACTCTCATCTAAAGATTGTTGGTCATGGAAGAGTCTCTATCCGATTCCCTAATGGATGAGTGAAGGGGATCTCTAGGGTTATGCACATCCTAGGCTTAGTACGGAACCTACTTTCTATAAGTATGTTGAATGATGCATGTGTGCAGGTTGTCTTTTCAAAAGAAGGATACAAGATGACTAGAGGATCTATGGTGCTTGCTAAGGATACTAGGAGAGGTACTCTATTTCAGCTGGAGGCATGCATTTCACAATGCAATAATTCTTCTAACTCAAGGAAGAGGGCAGCAGTCACTTCATCCCCACCATCTGAATGAGCAGTGAAGAAATCTGTTGTATCTAGTCCTAATGGTTGTATTCATGCCTTGGAATTTAAGCTTCCTACTGAAAAGGTAATGTTATGGCATAAGAGATTTGGCCACATTGGTGAGAAGGGTCTATGTACCCTGAAAAATAAGAACATCGTTGAGGGGTTAGATGATTGTAATCTTGAGTTTGACTTTTGCGAACATTGCATTTATGGAAAACAAAACTATGTTTAGTTTTATTCAAGTTCTCATAAGTCTTTTGGTGTGTTGGACCTTGTTCATTCTAATGTATTTGGTCCTGTTAATGTTCCTTCATTATCAAAATCTATATATTTTGTATCTTTCATAGATGACTACAGTAGAAGGACATGGATTTATTTTCTCAGAAGAAAATCTAAAGTCTATAGTAAGTTTAAAGAGTTTAAGGCCTTTGCTGAAAATCAGACTGGTAAAAAGATTAAGTGTTTGAGAATTGACAATGGTGGTGAGTTCTATTCTACAGAATTTGATAAATATTGCAAGGAACTTGGGATTGAAAGACATAAGACAACTCCATACACCCCGCAGCAAAATGGAGTTGTAGAGAGGATGAACAGGACACTGATGGAGAAGGCTAGGAGTATGCTTAGCGGAGCTGGCCTAGAACAAAAGTTTTGGGCTTAAACCGTTGCCACTACTTGCTATCTTGTAAATAGATCTCCTACATCAGCTCTTGTTGGAAAGACATCCATGGAGGTGTGGTCTGGTAGAAAGCCTTCAATAAGGCATCTTCATGTTTTTGGTTGTGAGGCATATGCACATGTGCCTAGGGAGAAGTGGTCAAAATTGGAGAACAAGGCTGTTAAGTGTATCTTCATTGGCTATGGTGTCGGTGTGAAAGGATACAAGCTTTGGGACCCTGTGGCTGAAAAACTGTTGTATAGCAGAAGTGTCATCTTCAAAGAGCTAACACCTTCTTCCACTGTTTTACAGCCAGAAGAAAGAGAAAAGAAAGAGGATGTTGTTCAGTTTCCTACTACCCCTGAGAAGACTGAACTGAAAGACAATGTTGGACCTGATGATGAGGAGAGCTCTAGCAGCTCTAAAAGCTTAGATGAAGAAGCTGAACCTCAACCTCAGCTCTTGAGGAGGTCTACATGAATAAGAAAGTAACCTAAGAGGTTTGTTTATACATTGCTTGATTCTAGTTGTGCTTTTGCTTTCCTTACTAATAGTGATGAACCTAGAACTATATCAGAGGCTATGGATATGAAAGCTACAAGTTCTTAGAAGGAGGCCATGGAGGATGAGATGGCTTCTTTGGAAAAGAATCAAACTTGGGACTTGGTGCCTTTGCATCCTGGATGGAAACCCATTAGATGCAAATGGGTGTTCAAGAAGAAATTTTGTACAGATGGCAGTGTTGAGAAGTATAAGGCCAGATCGGTTGCAAAGGGGTATTCACAAGTGGAGGGTATAGATTATGGTGAGATCTTCTCTCCCATTACAAATCTAACATCCATTCGATTCCTATTATCTCTTGCAACATCTTATGACTTAGAGGTAGAACAAATGGATGTGAAGATAGCTTTCCTTCATGGTGATTTGGAGGAAGAAATCTACATGTCACAGCGAGAGCATTACATGGTGAAAGGTAAAGAAAATTTGGTTTGCAAGTTAAAGAAGTCTTTGTATGGTTTGAAGCAATCTCCTAGGAGGTGCTATTTGAAGTTTGGTGCCTTTATGTTGTCTATTGGATTTGTGAGATTGAAATCAGATCACTGTGTGTATTATAAGTTTGATGGTAATCATATTCTCATTGTTGCATTATATGTTGATGATATGTTGCTCATTGGGAAGGGTAAGAATATGATTTCTAACTTTAAATCTCAGTTGTCAGTACAATTTGAAATGAAAGATTTAGGGGCAGCCAGGTACATTCTAGGAATGGAAATGAGAAGAGACAGAACTAATAGAAAACTTTGGTTAAGCCAGAGTAAGTATGTGAAGACCGTGTTGGATAGGTTCAGCATGGTAGATTGTAGACCATTATATGTTCCTATTTCTTTGGGGACAAAGTTGTCTATTAATGATTGTCCAAAATCTCCTAGTGAGGTGGAGGACATGAGCAGAGTACCTTATGCTAGTGATGTTGGTAGTTTGATGTATGCTATGGTCTGTACAAGACCAGACATTGCCCAAGCAGTGGGAGTCCTTAGTTGATTTATGGCTAATCCTGGATGGATACATTGGGATGCAGTTAAGCGAGTGTTCAGATATTTGAGGGGTGCTTCTGAGTATTCCATATGCTATCATGGTAATGTTACAGGACCTCCGCATTCTATTGATATTCATGGATTTGTGGATTTAGATTGGGTAGGTGACATTGACAGTAGGAGATCCACCAGTGCTTATGTGTTTATATTGTTTGGTGGTGCTACTAGTTGGATGAGTAAGTGACAACATGTGGTTGCTTTGTCCATGATAGAAGTTAAGTATATATCAGCAACTCATGCTTGTAAAGAATCAATTTGGCTTAAGAGATTGTGTTCAGATATTGGTGTTGATGCAGGTTAAATTACAATCAGTTGTGATAGTTAGAGTGCAATTTGCCTTGCGAAGAATCTAACTTTCCATGCTAGAACAAAGCATATTGATGTTCAGTTTCACTTCGTGCAAGACATGGTAGAGGATGGGAAGATAAATTTGGATAAGGTAGATACTTTGAAGAATGTTGCAGATGCATTGACGAAACTAGTTAGCACAGAGCAGTTCAGATGATGTTCAGAGTCTATGGGCCTCTCGGCCTATAGAAGTTAAATCATGTTATTCTATTGGCTCTTACAAGGTGTTCGACAAGTGGGAGAATGTTGGGAATTAAGGTGTCTCAACTTTGGTAATTCCTTGCATTATTTATGATTGTATTTATTTATTCATTGCCTATGTTGTAAATTAATTGTAAGTGTTACTATTTTTTTGTTCACACTTAAAATTAGTTGGACCTAAGTGTAATTGTTCATAAGGAATAATAGAAAACATCAAATTTATGCATTCATTGAATAGTTGATGCCTTTACAGAATAGAGAAGGATATCAAGTTGTCAAGATAACCCATCAGTCCAATCAGGACTAATAAGTTATCGTGACAAGAGAATTGATTGTCAAGAAATCAAACATTCAAGGAGATACAGTTGTTCTACACAGTTTGATCTTTTAGGAGTTATAAGGTAGATTGATTATTCAGTTAATCAGTTTTGGATAAAAGAAAGAAAGATATTTGTATTGCACTATTATTTCATGTCATGTTTTGAACATACATTCAAGCATCTGTTACTTTATCTCATGCATTGATCGAAAAAGGAAATACATATACATCATATGCATAAGAGAAATTAACTAATCATGTTTAAAGGAAGTGTTCAAATGTGTCCCACACAACCCATGGGAGTAACTAGACTGAGCAATTGTAGACATGCAAGATATGTATCTATTTGATAAAAGGAAAAGAAATGAACATCTGATAAATTTAAACATCCATCATTGCCTAATGATGGAGATTGTTGTTGAGGCCATCCTTCAAGTCTTCGGTCTTCAGTCTTCACTCCAAGCCATCATCAGTTGAACCTGCAAAATTTTGGGGACAGCCCTGTTAGTGCTCCAGATGTTTAAAATTATCACATGCTTTTATCAAACAGAGACATCTACTTATCACATCATACATTTAGATGAGAAATCAGATCAGATAATGACACAAATTTAAGAAGAAACCATGAAGAAGATCAATCAATGCTATCAGATACTTTTTTATGCTAACTTGTTTGTTCACTGTGCAAGTAGAGGACAAGTAATGTTGTTGATTTGAAGACATTTAAAGCATGTGGAGAAAATGCGGCTCCCACAAGGGTGGAGCCCAACATAATCAAAGTAATACCATTACATGTTATGCTATATCCAATAGCTCATCATCAATGATCAAATTCCAAATGATATGCGAGAAACATAACGTGATGCATTACTCTCTTTATCATTAATGAGGTGTGTTCTTTCATAACAGTCCTATATCAATGCAAGGTGTACAATTGCATAGATTATTTTGTAGCTGAGACCTGTCTCAAGGCTTATGTCATAAGAGGACTATATTCTAAAAAATAGTGAAGAGGGATAGTCAATGTCATGAATACAAAGATGAAAGAAGAGTAGTCAAACAACAAGGATGGTAGTCTATGAGATACATCAGGGGCTTCTAGTAGAGAACAAAGTCAAGAAACAGTCCCATACACTCCAAAACTAGTGGTGATCATCAAACAAAAATGTAAGTATAAGGATAGCAATGTTTGAAGTCCAAAAGAGAAATCAATACTATGTGAAAGAAGTAGCAAAGCCAAAGACAGTCATATCTCAATGACTAGAATTAGTGAAGAAAGAGTAAAAGGGTAGAGTCTTCATGGTTCAGTACTATTGAGGAACAATAGATCTTTCAGGAAGGAACAACAATCATGATGACTATAAACAACCATTAATAATAAGGTAACTATCATAAAATGTGAGAGTACAGTCATGCCTAAATAGAGGTCATTATCAAAGAGGAATTTCAGACATTGCCTGTGCTTATTTTATTCAATGCTTTCAATTCCTGCATCAGTTGGAAGGCAGTGTAATTAAAGCAAAGAAGCTATAGACTATCATGAGTCACTCAAATCAAAGAATTTTGATTCTTGCCTAGTATCAAATCTATCATATGTGTCATTGGTCTTATGTCCATGACTTAACTACAATATACAATGTATGATAGCAGCACTTTTGTTGATCATAAAGAAGGATAAAGTTGCAACAGTCAGGGACAGTCATCTAGGACTATATAGTTGGAAATGAAAGCACAAAAAGTGTAACACATCCTTAATCATGTGCTGCCCCCAAGGTATATATGCGAGTCTGCAAGGAAATTCTGATAAAGGTCCCTTTACAATTTGCTCAACAAAAAATCATACATGGAAAAAATGAGAGAAGATATTTTTCGAGCCCTTATAGATACACTGTGAAGCATTAGGGCCTATCATATCATGATGGAACAGTCAAACATGAGCGATAGAGAGAAGTCCTAAAGACTGTAATAAAGTAAGCATTGACCACTTTTTGCTATGAATGAGGTGTAAAATTCATGTTCAATGATCAAGCTACAGCCATATGCCCAATGCTATAAAAGAGTCCAGATCAATGACAGAAGTAGAGTGCAGTCGCAGTGGAGACAATTGCAAGAGAAGTATAGTCATGTCTTTAAGCAACAAGCAAGCCAAAGACAGTCAATAGATTGAGGTTTCAATCAAAGCATAGAAAGCTTATTGAATGATACAAGATCATCATTTTCTTCATCTCAAAGCCATTATATTATGCCAAATTTTGTTTTAGCCCAAATACTTCATTGGAAAGTGTTTGGAGGTCTGCCCATCAAATTTAAAGACTTGCATTACAGTGCCAAAAGTATGCAGTGACAGTGCAGGCATAAGACAAAGTATGATCGATGCCTTAGATCAGTGCCCTCCACTTCAATCTCATCCACTTCAACAGTCAGAGCATTTAAAGGAACCACATATTACCTAATAAAGATAAGTGTATAGAAAATGAAACAAAGTCTTCATTGCTTTTCCTGTTAACTATAAACAATAGGGCAGAATATCAAACTGTGGTGGAAGAATGTCTATCTCTATAAAGGAGACTGAAAGATATAGAGGATGCAATACAAAAAAAAGGGAATGAAGCCCCTTTTTGTTAGTTTTTGGTGCATGGTCTTCATACAAAAAAAAAACATATGCAAAAAATAGAGAATGAGGAGATTTCATAGGGTTCCTTAGTAAGTAGGAGCAGAGCCAGACACAACAAAGCAAGCCCTCCACTGATCTAAACCTGGAAAAAGAATGAAACCCTAGCAGAGGGTAAGGAGGAAGCATTTTGTTTTATTTTTTCCTTCAATAGAACATTAAACCTAGTAAGAGGGTGTCATGATAAATAGAAAATGTTTTCAAAGTAGCAGAGGAGATCCATCAAATACAACATTTTTCTTATTTTGTCTCAGTAGCAACGGTACAAGCACATATAGTCTTCTCAAAGAGAATGCATAAAAGAAGCCATTTTTTTAACCATCTTCTCACAGAAAGGAATGCAAATTTTCGTGGTTATTGCTCATAGCATAAACAGAAGGATAGCTTTTCTCTTATTTGTCACATTATGAAGCAATATTTTACAGTAAATAATGAAAGGAAATGAGCCCTTTTCAATGGTTTTCACTTACAGGAACAACAAAAACATTGAAGCATCTCCCATATATTAAGACAGAGTAAGAGAAAAGAGGAAAAAATGGGAGAAAATCCAGAGTTCTTCTCTTTCTCTTATTCAAAGAGAATGCATAGAAGGAAAAGCTTACCTTTGAGAAAATGAGCTAGTAGAACTAGATGAAACAGTAGTGACAACCCTTCAAAAGCTTTCAGCAAGAGCTCAAACCCTCATGGTGGTGGTGCAATGAAGAGTAGTGAAAGTATAAGAGCAAAATGAATGATGTTAGGGTTGCAAACCATATTTTGTGCATAATAAAAACCTAGCCCAATGAGCTTGAAGTCTTTTTTCACTTTTTGAGTAAAATGAATCATTGCAATCAGATAAGTTTGTGGTTTATAACTTGCTAAGTATTGAGGTCTAGGTGATTTGCATCATGAACTCGTGAGGAGTGGGAGATATACCTAAGGTGATATGAAGATTTTTTTTGACTTTTAGGGTCTTCTGTTTAAACCTTGGACAAATCAAAAGGAAAACATTATTAAGGTTTGAGTTTGGGGTTGAAAGCCAAGTCATATAATAATGAGACCTCCTTTTTCTTTTGCATGCATAGCATGGCATGATATATACATGGGAGTCATAAGGCTTTTATTTTGCATGGAGAAGAGATATGGCAGAGGATATGTTTTTTGCATCTTGCATGATAGTTTTCTGTGGCAGAGGGGCTATTTTTGCATGTGTATATTGGAGTTATAAGGCAACAGAGGGATACTTGCTTTCTTTTAAATCAAGTTTGGAGTTATAAGGTGGTATGAAATACCTTATTATTTTTTGCATTTTGATAATGTATATGTAGAGATAAGGGTGTGTTTTTCTCCTAAGGAAAATTGTCATGCAGGAGAGTATTTTTCTCTCACATGGAGTTATAAGGATTGTATTAATCTCTAAAATCCTATTTTTTCTAAAATCATGCAAATTAGGCATATGTATTTGGAGTGATAAGGAGTTATATTTTCATGCGTGATTTTACAAGTAAATTAATTGTAAATAAATAATAAAGTAATATTTTTCAAATTACTTTATTATTTTTCACAAAATTGTAAAGTCAAATAAGTACAAGTTGTAACCAATAATAAAGTAATTATTCTATCACTTTATTATTTACTCACAATCAATTTTGCTCATGCAAAATCATGCAAATTGATTAGTTGAGTTAACTAGGCCACCTGGGGGGTTTTGCATGATTTTGAGGAGTATTTTTAGGGTCCTTGGTCAACTTTTTGGTCAAGCACATGGAGAGGCCCAAATTGGAGCTATTTTTGCTCAATTTGTGGTAGTTTTAGACCCTATTTTTGAGGATTTTGGAAGTTGCTCGAGAATGATTATTGTTAGAGGAAGGTATCTGCAAGTCCATATTTTTGCATGCCTCTTAGAGAGAGTAGACATATATATTGTAGAGCAAAAGTTTGTTTTTGCTAGTTCTTGATTCTCATTCTGATCCAAACAGATTGGAGAATTCTTGTAGCTCATTTTATAGTTTTATTGAGATATCGGTAGGTTATAGGTTATACTTTTGTCTTCTTTGTAGAACTTTCCTTTGTTTTCTTTGATATCAGTTTAATTACCTTTCCTTTTAGTGCTATTAGTGAAGTGATTTTGATGAAATTTTGTTGTGTTTGTCATTAAACCTTTAAAATTATTATCTCACTTCCTTGTTTACATCATTAAAGCATATATTCATCACAGGTCTTAGGTTGTGTTAACCAGAAATAGTATTTTTGTGTTGTGAAAAAACCATTTCCTTCACAAAAACCTATTTACAAAACCTTCCTTAGAATCATTTATGTGATATGTATGCCAAGTCTAGATTGTGTAAAAGTCAGATTTCTAGGTAAACATTGTGGATCAGATTGCATTATTTTATCCAAATTAGGTGCATCACCATTTTTTACCTTTAGCATTCATTTAGTTCCTTTCTTTCCTTTTCTAAAATAGTAAAAACATACATCTTAATAGAATATTTGAAGGGAACCAGCCCATAATTTGGAGGTCTAATTTCGTCATAGGGCACCCACAACCTAAAATTAGTCCCATGTTACAAAGAATTGCAGTGCTTTACCAGTCTTGCATACGGGTGCAATTCCCAGTGATAATAGTTTTTGGCATGCTCAGTGGGACTTTGAACTGATTTTCAGTTCAAAAGAACTTATCATTGCTGTTATTTTTTGGTATGATCAGCAGTTAATTCAACCTTTTTAGAGGTTTATTTACAAATACATGGCGACTCTATCTTTCTGGTTTGATAGATCAGACCTTTTGAATGAATAAACATGTCTTTCTTTCATGGAAATATGTCATATCATCCAGCATATCATGAAAATACTGCCAAACCTTCATCTTATCAGCCATATCAGATCAGTCATACTTCTGGTTTCATTCCTAATTCCTTTGATTTACAAAGAAATTAGCATGTTCAACATGTTTGCCTCCCACCCACCCCTGCTCAACCTTCATATCAGCAATTACATGTCCAAAATCAATTCCAAGAGGTTAGAGATATGAAGAATAGCATGAGTGGTATCAATGATACATTGTTAGAAGTCACAAGGAACCTAGAAGAGTTCAGGGGGCAACAAGAGTATCAGCAACAACAAGAAGAGATGGATTATCAGGCCTATCTCCATGAGCAGGAGTTAGAGGTGCAAAGGATACAATTCCAAGAAGATCTTGTAAGATAGATTACAGCAAAAGAGGCATAGATGAAGTATTTGCTTGCACAAATACAAAAGTAGAATATCTGGATAGCTGCATTCATTTCAGATCACCCTTCTCAAAATGAGGTTAGTAGATATCAAGTTTCAAGTTTCAGGAATTCTGATTGCAATCAGGAACCTATTTACATTCAAGATCAGTCTATTAGTCCTCAGTTTCTGTCGTATCAAGTACCTAAATCAAATCATTAGGCTTTTGAACAAGTATGGCATCCTTCCTGTACCAGGTACCCTGATTATAGAATACCAAGTTTTATCAAAACTACCTCTTCCATACCAATCCAAAATTAGGAAATGGAAGAAGTAGTGATAAAACTTGAACCAATCAAAATTTTGGGTTTCAATCAAGAAAAATTAGCAGTGGTACAAGATGTATCTGTTGTTTTTATTGTATCTCCAGCTGAAAATAAGCTTAATGTATATGAAAAGGATGATAGTTCAAGTTTGACACCAAATCCTTTACATTTTGATTCATTTGAAAACTTTTCTAATGTTGTTTACAAGATAGAAGAAGGTAGGATACAGATAGTGGAAGGACAAAATTCCCAATTGCAGAGACAAACTGCCCAAGTTCCAAGTGAGAACAAATTAGACAAAGTAGAGGACTTAGTCTTTTTATTTGATCAACTGCCTTCTTTTATTGAGCTCGATGAGGAGCTCATAACACAAATAGAAGCAACTGGGTAGTCGGAAGATGCAAGTAATTGTGTCAATCTGCTAATTTACCAAGAGCAAAATGAAGACAGTCATGAGATCACTAAGAGTTTGAAGCTTGAATCAAATATTCTATTACCTGTTCCCAGTAGCTTTCAAGAGCCTGATAATTTTGAGGAGTTATTAGTTGCTCTAATAGAAGAGGGCGATTTATTAACCATGGAGGAGTTGATATGGCAGCACATCATGCAAGATGAAAGTTTTGAAGAGAATAGTAAGGAAACTCAAATGGATTCAATACAAGATTACTAGTTAGATGAAAGCATGTTTTCAGGTATTATAAAGGATTTTTGTTCTAACATAGATAATGATCTGACGCTATGTGAATCAGCAATATGTGATCATCCTATTCAAGTCAAGAAGGTAGACATTACTTCATCTCAGCTAACTGTTTCAAATTAGATTGAAATTGCAAGTGAAAATAGGATAGCAGATATGAATTAGGATACCAGGAGCATCAATCAAGAATATATCATTGCAAGAGGTTGTCCAATCAGAGATTTAGCCAAAAAAGGGCTAAATGAGAAGGTATAGATTGTTGTTATACCAGTTGAACAGGTTTCAGCCTCAGAGCAGCAAAATTAGATCATCTTTTTACCACATGACAGAGGTTTGCATGATCACGTTCAGCCAGTGAGTCAATTTTTCTACATGCTTTACCAAACATTGCAGCAAATTATTGAGTACTTTCTTGTACTTCATCAAATTTCAGCTTCTCATAAGCATGTGAATCAGTGTTCCCTGTTGAGGAAGGGAAGTTATTTTAACCAAATAGTTAATGGATTTGTTTGACCAACACCTTTGGCTGGTTAGAGTAGGGTAGGTAGAATTTCAGTTTAGTATTTCATTTCCAAGAAGTACTTTTGCACATGTTGTTGGTTTTGTTTTAGGCAAATTAGTTTTGGTTTCAATTTTCAGTTAGTTGTTGTTGTTGTGTTCAGTTAGTATGAGTTGCATAATTTCTATAAATTCAGGGCAGAAATGACTCTATGCCCAATGGAAAGGCTAGGCTACTAGTTCCAATTGGTTTAGTAGCCAAACACCCCTAAGAGGTTGCCAGAAATGTTACTATTTTTTTTGTTCACACTTAAAATTAGTTGGACCTAAGTGTAATTGTTCAGAAGGAATAACAGAAAACTTCAAAGTTATGCATTTATTGAATGGTTGATGCCTTGACAGAGTAGAGAAGGATATCCAATTGTCAAGATAACCCATCAGTCCAATCAGGACTGATAAGTTATCATTGTTAAGGGAAATTTGGTTAAACAATGAATATGCAATAAACAACATCAAATACCCATAACTCAATAGAATAGTGAAACTAAGAAGATTAGATGAAATGAAGTAATGAATAAAATAATGCAAACCTTCCTTAGATTGAAACTTCTATTGTTTGCCTATTAAAACCGTCCTTGCTTGTGTGAAGTAGGGCCCTCAGAGAGTGCACTCCTTTACTGTGTTCAAGGATGTCGATAGTAAATGGTTGTGGTGATAAACGTGCAATGAAGATGAGCTCTAAAGCAAATGTGTGATCTCAAGCTAATGAATAGAAATGGAGGTGCCAAAGGTGCGCTGGTAAATTCTTGCAGAGTAACAATACAAATAGCCTAGATGAATAGAATGGAAGAACAAGGTTCAATTTATAGACTTGGAAGAAATAAGATCAACGGTTGAGACGAAATGAGCAGATCAATGGTTGAGAATGGTTGAGGAATGTGCAAAAAATAGGAAGAGGACAAGTGTCTTACTTCCATCATGTAACAGGGTAGTTAACAAAATTGATTGAAGAGTTAATAGAATGGATTGAGGAATTGACTGAATTGATTGATCAGTTACCCAAATAGATTGAGGAGCTGACATAATTGATTGATTAGTTAACAGTTTTTATTGAGGAGTTAACTAATTTTGATTAGAGGAGAAATAAGACATGTGGGTGAGAGAATATTAGCTAATTAAATATTTGAAATATTTAATTACATGTGCAACATGGTGAGGTGGAAAGGTGAGGTGGATTTGATGAGGTGGATTTATGAAACTAGGACTTAGGATAGAAAAATTTGGATTAATTAAATAATTTAGGATTATTTATTTATGTGAGACTTTAGAAGATTTTAGGGAATTTAATCAAATAAATTGATTTTAGTTAATTTCGACTTTAGAAGAAATAATTAAATATTTTGATATTTAATTAATTAAGAGGAATGTGAAACAAATAAATAAATTTGTTTATTTATTTATTGGTAGAAGAATTGGAAGGGAATAAATATTAAGAATAGTTATTTAGACTGAATTGTGTCATTTTTAGGCATATACAATCATGACAAGAGAATTGATTGTCAAAAAATCAAACATTCAAGGAGATACAGTTGTTCTACACAGTTTGACCTTTCAGGAGTTATAAGTTAGATTGATTATTTAGTTAATCAGTTTTGGATAAAAGAAAGAAAGATATTTGTACTGCACTATTATTTCATGTCATGTTTTGAACATACATTAAAGTATCTATTACTTTATCTCATCCATTGATCAAAAAAGGAAATACATATACATCATATGCATAAGAGAAATTAATTGATCATGTTTAAAGGAAGTGTTCAAATGTGTCCCACACAAGCCGTAGGAGTAACTAGACTGAGAAATTGCAGACATGCAAGCTATGTATCTATTTGATAAAAGGAAAAGAAATGAACATCTGATAAATTTAAACATCCATCATTGCCTGATGATGGACATTGTTGTTGAGGTCGGCCTTCAAGTCTTCAGTCTTCAGTCTTCACTCCAAGCCATCATTAGTTGAACCTACAAAATTTTGGGGACAGCCCTGTTAGTGCTCCGGATGTTTAAAATTATCACATGCTTGTATCAAATAGAGACATCTACTTATCACATCATGCATTCAGATGAGAAATCAAATCAGATAATGACACAAATCAAGAAGAAACCATGAAGAAGATCAATCAATGCTATCAAGTACTTTTTTATGCTAACTTGTTTGTTCACTGTGCAGATATAGGACTAGTAATGTTACTGATTTGAAGACATTTAAAGCATGTGGAGAAAATGTGGCTCCCACAAGGGTCGAGCCCAACATGCTCAAAGTAATACCATTACATGTTATGCTATATCCAATAGCTCATCATCAATGATCAAATTCCAAATGATATGCGAGAAACACAAGGTACTGCCCTACTCTCTTTATCATTAATGAGGTGTGTTCTTTCATAATAGTCTTATATCAATACAAGGTGTACAAGTGCATAGATTATTTTGTAGCTGAGGCATGTCTCAAGGCTTATGTCATAAGAGGACTACATTCTAAAAAATAGTGAAGAGGGACAGTCAATGTCATGAATACAAAGATGAAAGAAGAGTAGTCAAACAACAAGGATGGCAGTCTATGAGATACAATAGGGGCTTCTAGTAGAGAACAAAGACAAGAAACAGTCCCATACACTCCAAAACTAGTGGTGATCATCAAAGAAAAATGCAAGTATAAGGAGAGCAATGTTTGAATTCTAAAAGAGAAATCAATACTATGTGAAAGAAGCAGCAAAGCCAAAGACAGACATATCTCAATAACTAGAATCAATGAAGAAATAGTAAAAGGGTAGAGTCTTCATGGTTCAGTACTATTGAGGAACAATAGTTCTTTCAGGAAGGAACAAAAATCATGATGACTATAAACAGCCATTAAGAATAAGGTAAATATCATAAAATGTGAGAGTACAGTCATGCCCAAATAGAGGTCATTATCAAAGAGGAATTTCAGACATTGCATGTGCTTATTTTATTCAATGCATTCACTTCCCACATCAGTTGGAAGGCAGTGTAATTAAATCAAAGAAGCTATAGACTATCATGAGTCACTCAAATCAAAGAATTTAGATTCTTTCCCAGTATCAAATCTATCATATGTGTCATTGGTCTTATGTCCATGACTTAACCATAGTATACAATGTATGATAGCAACACTTTTGTTGATCATAAAGAAGGATAAAGTTGCAACAGTCAAAGACAGTCATCTAGGACTGTGTGGTTGGAAATGAAAGCACAAAAAGTGTAACACATCCTTAATCATGTGCTACCCCCAAGGTATATATGCGAGTCTACAAGGAAATTCTGATAAAGGTCCCTTTACAATTTGCTCAGCAAAAAGTCATACACAGAAAAAATGAGAGAAGATATTTTTCGAGCCCTTATAGATACACTGTGAAGCATTAGGGCCTATCATATGATGATGGAACAGTCAAACATGAGCAATAGAGAGCATTCCTAAAGACTGTAATAAAGTAAGCATTTACCACTTTTTGCTATGAATGAGGTGTAAATTTCATGTTCAATGATCAAGCTACAGCCATATGCCCAATGCTATAAAAGAGTCCAGATCAATGACAGAAGCAGAGTGCAGTCATAGTGGAGACAATTGCAAGAGAAGTACAGTCATGTCTTTAAGCAACAAGCAAGCCAAAGACAGTCAATAGAATGAGGTTTCAATCAAAGCATAGAAAGCTTACTGAATGATACAAGATCATCATTTTCTTCATCTCAAAGCTATTATATTATGCCAAATTTTGTTTTAGCCCAAATACTTCATTGGAAAGTGTTTGGAGGTCTGCCCATCAAATTTAAAGACTTGTATTACAGTGCCAAAAGTATGCAGTGACAGTGCAGGCATAAGACAAATTATGATTGATGCCTTAGATCAGTGCACTCCACTTAAATCTCATCCACTTCAATAGTCGGAGCATTTAAAGGAACCACATATTCCTTGATAAAGATAAGTGTATAGAAAATGAAACAAAGTCTTCATTGCTTTTCCTGTTAACTATAAACAATAGGGCGGAATATAAAACTGTGGTGGAAGAATGTTTGTCTCTATAAAGGAGACTAAAAGATATAGAGGATGCAATACAAAAAAAAAGGAATGAAGCCCCTTTTTGTTAGTTTCTGGTGCATGGTCTTCATACAAAAAAAAACATATGCAGAAAACAGAGAATGAGGAGATTTAATAGGGTTCCTTAGTAAGTAGAAGCAAAGCCAGACACAACAAAGCAAACCCTCCACTGATCTAAACATGGAAAAAGAATGAAACCATAGCAGAGGGTAAGGAGGAAGCATTTTGTTTTATTTTTTCCTTCAATAGAACATCAAACCCTAGCAAAAGGGTGTCATGATAAACAGAAAATGTTTTCAAAGTAGCAGAGGAGACCCATCAAATACAACATTTTTCTTCTTTTGTCTCAGTAGCAGCAGGAAAAGCACATATAGTCTTCTCAAAGAGAATGCATAAAAGAAGCCATTTTTTTAACAATCTTCTCACAAAAAGGAATGCAAATTTTCATGGTTATTACTCATAGCATAAACAGAAGGATAGCTTTTCTCTGATTTGTCACATTATGAAGCAAAATTCTACAGTAAATAATGAAAGGAAATGAGCCCTTTTCAAGGTTTTTGCTTACAGGAACAACAAAAACATTGAAGCATCTCCCATATATTAAGATAGAGTAAGAGAAAAGAGCAAAAAATGGGAGAAAAGCCAAAGTTCTCTTTCTCTTATTCAAAGAGAATGCATAGAACTAGATGAAACAGTAGTGACAACCCTTCAGAAGCTTTCAGCAAGAGCTCAAACCCTCACGGCGGCGGTGCAATGAAGAGTAGAGAAAGTATAAGAGAAAAATGAATGATGTTAGGGTTGCAAAACATGTTTTGTACATAATAAAGCCCTAGCCTGATGAGCTTGAAGTCTTTTTTGACTTTTTGAGTAAAATGAATCATTGCAATCAGATAAGGTTGTGGTTTATAACTTGCTAAGTATTGAGGTCTAGGTGATTTGCATCATGAACTCGTGAGGAGTGGGAGATATACCTAAGGTGATAATGAAGATTTTTTTTGACTTTTAGGGTCTTCTATTTAAACCTTGGACAAATCAAAAGGAAAACATTATTAAGGTTTGAGTTTGGGGTTGAAAGCCAAGTCATATAATTATGAGACCTCCTTTTTCTTTTGCATGCATAGCATGGCATGATATATACATGGGAGTCATAAGGCTTTTATTTTGCATGGAGAAGAGATATGGTAGAGGATATGTTTTTTTCATCTTGCATGATAGTTGTATGTGGTAGAGGGGCTATTTTTGCATGTGTATATTGGATTTATAAGGCAGAGGAGGGATACTTGCTTTCTTTTAAATCAAGTTTGGAGTTATAAGGTGGTATGAAATACTTTATTATTTTTTGCATTTTGATAATGTATATGTAGAGATAAGGGTATGCTTTTCTCCTAAGGCAAATTGTCATGCAAGAGGGTATTTTTCTCTCACATGGAGTTATAAGGATTGTATTAATCTCTAAAGTCCTATTTTTGCTAAAATCATGCAAATTAGGCATATGTATTTGGAGTGATAAGGAGTTATATTTTCATGCATGATTTGACAAGTAAATTAATTGTAAATAAATAATAAAGTAATATTTTTCAAATTACTTTATTATTTTTCACAAAATTGTAAAGTCAAATAAGTACAAGTTGTAACCAATAATAAAGTAATTATTCTATTACTTTACTATTTACTCACAATCAATTTTGCTCATGCAAAATCATGCAAATTGATTAGTTTAGTTAACTAGGCCATGTAGGGGGTTTTGCATGATTTTGAGGAGTATTTTTAGGGTCCTTGGTCAACTTTTTGGTCAAGCACATGGAGAGGTCCAAATTGGAGCTATTTTTGCTCAATTTGTGGCAGTTTTAGACCCTATTTTTGAGGATTTTGGAGGTTGCTCGAGAATGATTATTTTTAGAGGTAGTTATTTGCAAGTCCATATTTTTGCATGCCCCTTGGAGAGAGTAGACATATATATTGTAGAGAAAAATTTTGTTTTTGCTAGTTCTTGATTCTCATTCTGATTCAGACAGATTGGAGAATTCTTGTAGCTCATTTTATAGTTTTATTGAGAGATCAGTAGGTTACAGGTTATACTTTTGTCTTCTTTGCTAAACTTTCCTTTGTTTTCTTTGAGATCAGTTTAATTACCTTTCCTTTTAGTGCTATTAGTGAAATGATTTTGATGAAATTTTTCTATGTTTATCATTAAAATTTAAAATTATTGTCTCACTTCCTTGTTTATAGCATTAAAGCATATATTCATCACAGGTCTTAGGTTGTGTTAACCAAAAATAGTATTTTTGTGTTGTGAAAAAACCATTTCCTTCATAAAAACTTGTTTTTAAAACCTTCCTTATAATCATTTATGTGATATGTATGCCAAATCTGGATTGTGTAAAAGTTAGATTTCTGGGTAAACATTGTGGATCAGATTGCATTATTTTATCCAAATTAGGTGCATCACCATTTTTTACCTTTAGCATTCATTTAGTTTCTTTCTTCCCTTTTCCAAAATAGTAAAAACATACATCTCAATAGAACATTTGAAGGGAACCAGCCCATAATCTCGAGGTCTAATTTCGTCATAGGGCACCCACAACCTGAAATTAGTCCCATGTTACATGGAATTGCAGTACTTTACCAGCCTTGCATACGGGTACAATTCACGGTGATAATAGTAAGTTCCATATTATCATTTTGTGGGACGTGGCACAGTGATGTGTCATCCTACATGGAAGATGACAACTTGTAATTTTGTCCTCACATGAGGAGATAGGTGTCCCACTTTGTGGTAGGAGTATTTTTCCATGTGTCAGCATCTTGGATGTTGTGTAAGGGAATGTTGACCAAAACAGTTATGACATATTCTTATGACGAAGTTATGACATGTAAGAGTCAAAAATAGAAGCTTGTAAGACAAGTGAAGACATGTGTTATGAAGCATCTTTGAAAAAGGCATCTTTAGGCACCCCAAGGTGGACTATGACATGTAAGAGAATATGCTATTTATAGCCTGTGTATGATAGATTCTCTTACAGCTATAAGTTGTAATTTCTATGACAGATTATATGACGGTCGTAAGAGTCATAAGAGCATCTGTCATAGCCCATTTTTGAAATAGGCAACCTCTTTGGGATGGGGGTTGTGGACAAGTGTCAAGAACATTCTACAATGTTGACCAAGTGTCCATAGGTGTGGGTTTTGGGCCATGAGGCCAAGTTGAATGCCCATTCCAAGATAGAGCCAATTTTGCCTTGTATATTCTATATAAATAGGTTCTTGGAGGAGGATATGTAGTATGTGATTGACAGGTACTATTATGCTACCGAATTGACTCCAGACACGAGTGTCAAAGACTATTGAAGCTTGCATTGCAAGTGTATTGTAAACAACATTCAGTTTTGATAATACATTGTGTAGGTTTTTGAGTGTGGGGTTTTTCACCCGATAAGGGTTTTCCCCATGTTATATCTTTGTCTCTCTTCTTCTGTCTTCTTTCTAGTTCTATGTGTATTGCTGCAGTATCTCTATTATATGTTTCATGTTGCTGTAATTATAAGGATTAAATTGAATTTGTATAGCTCTCTCCTCATTAGATTAGTGTAGGAAGCGATTTCTGCATGCCTAGCTTCCTTTCATCCCTCTCTCTTTCCCTCTCCCTCTCTATCTATATCTCTATATCTATCTTTATCTCTCCCTCCATATATCTCCCTCTCTCTCTCTCTCCCCCTCTATCTATGCCTCTCTCTATCTATATATCTTTATCTCCCTCTCTCTCTCATCCTCTTTAGATATATCTATCTACTATCTCTCTATCTTTCTAGATCTCTTTATCCTCCTTATCTCTCTATCTCTCCCTCTTTATATCTATCTCTCTATATTTCTCTGTATCCCTCTCCATCCCTCTCCATCTCTCTCCATATCTATCCCTCTCCCTCTCTCCCCCTCTCTATCTCTATCTATCTCTCCCTCTCTATATCCCCACCTCTCTCCCCTATATCTCTCTCTCTACTTATCCATCTTTATCTCTCAATCTCCCCCTCTATATCTCTCTATCTACTCTCTCCATGTCATTGTATGCTCAAAATTGTGACATCAATGGCCTGGGGCTGTCAAGTCAGATTTTGGTGCGCACATAGACCCTTCCCTCCAAGAGCCATGGGGCAAACCTCCACATCACTCTCGCTCTCGTGGAAGTAGCTAGTCGAGAGGAGGTGAGACACGAGGATGGTCTATCTCATTGGAGAGGGGCCGGCATGTCCTAGGGCCTGTGTTGTTATGTGCTTGTGTAGATACGGTGTTCTGTGACCATGGTTGTAAAGATAATTGTATGACCCGAAGGGTCAATATTCACTATTCTCCTGTTGGGGTTTCTGATATTCCATTGTTGTGTGGGTAAGTTGTTGTTCTTGTTGATGCTTTGTTCAAGTTGGCAGTCTTTCAAACTATTGTATGATTGCTTGTTGTACTAAGAGTTGTCTAAACACTTCTTGTTGTTGAATGACTAGTAGATCATGTTGTGGTCTCAAGTAGATTTCCTCTATCTCATCAAGGATTTCCCTCACCCAGTCACCTCCCAATCTAGGACACATTTGTGAGCTGAGATAAGAGATAGGCATGTGTGAGCTCACCTTGACCTAACCTAGGGTTTGACTTAGGGTTTGTGTGACCTAAGGTTTGACTATGCATTGACTCTATTTGACCTTGTGATGAAACCAAGGGTTTTAACCAGACTATAGTCAACCTTGTGATAGAATCAAGGGTTTGCAAACCTTCTAAGTGTTAGAAAGAAACACTTCTTGGCATGTTAGGTGTTGTCATTGATGGAAACTAAATCTATCTTACACATCCTCATTGTATCAGTTGATCATACCGGAAGTCAGATTGTAGATTTGTCTAAATCCAGATAGACATGAATAGAGCATATGACAAGGTTCAGCATCTTAGTCCGTATTTCTCCTTAGGTAATCATATTGTGCTGAGGATTTGAGAGAATGTTAAGGGATGTCAGGCTACCTAAATCCAAGATTTTAGCCTCTAATGATGAAGGGATTGAAAGTTACAAGCATCTGAGTATCAGGTTCTGGTTAAACAATTTAGTCTAGTGAAGAACAGGTTGACTTGGTGTTTGATCCTTGTGCGGATTAGGAAAAGTTGTTAGTTAAGTAATTTGTGAGATCCAGTGGTCTTGGCTGACATGTAAGGTGACTTGGATACAGAGGTTTTGGTCAGCCTTGGTGTTTGTGCATGGATTTAGCTAATAGAACAGTTTTCTTTAAAAGTCTCTAAATTTTTCTTAAGGCTGACTGCAGTTAATGCAATTTCATGTAGCGGATATATATAATTGATGAGTTTGAGCATTTTGATGTGTGGATGAGAGAATATGAAGGAATAAGTGCAAAATATAGTAGAATCAAGTGTAAAGTGAAGAGATCTAAGCTCTGGATCATGACAGAGCAGTGAAGCAGGGAAGAGAGAGATGAAGTGTGTAAAGTCAGTATACTGAGCTCAACTAAAACTGTAATCTTGCATTGTTAGATGCTATTCCTCAGTTCAAACATTCTAGTGAACTTTTGTAATTGATTTTGTAGGCAGTGAGCCTCTCTGAGCAGTGAGCTCTGGGTAGTGTGCCCAAAGGCATGTGCCTTCCCCATTTGTAATACTTTTAACAGAGCATAAATTCTTGTGGGTTAACCCCCACCATGGTTTTTCCCTTAACTGTGTTTCCACATAAAAATCCTAGTGTTATGTGTGTTGATTATGTTTCTGCTCATGTGTTGTTGATTTTTTCTTTCATGGTTATATCATTAGTTTGTTGCTAAATTGTTAAGAAGATCAAATATAGAAAAAGATAAAGTTTTGAAACAACTGATTCACCCCCCCTCTTAGTTGTCGCAGGCCCTAATTTCAACAATTGGTATCAGAGCCAAGTTCCTTAGAAGAAGTTTAATAGCTTGAGAAAGATCTGGGAAGGTGTTTTCAATGGGTTCATTCAAGCACTCTGATGGTATCAATCAACAACTTCAAGTGTCCTTAGATGATCCTGACCTATCCAGAGCAGAAATCAGAGATCTGCAAGAGAACCTTAAAGATGCTAAAGATTTCATTGAGACCTTAAAAAGACAACTGAGAAAATCTAATGAAAAGAGGAAGGAGCTACTTCAACAGCTAGAAAATTAGAAATCAAAGAAGGAATCTTAGAAGACCTCCGGTAAGACAACCTAATGCTCAAAAGTATCCATCTTTCAATGGCAATTGTTTCAAATACAATAAGTATGGTCATAGAGCTAATCAATGCAGAAGTAAAGTGAATCAAAATGCATCATCTTTCTCCAATCAATGCTTTAATTACAAAAAGATAGGTCATAAGGCTAAGGAATGCAGAAGTGAATCAAGGAATCCTCCTAAGAACAAACAGGTGTTCAATGGAAGATGTTTTACTTGTAATAAATTTGGGCATATTTCAATACAATGCAGATCTAAACCTACTCCAACATGTAATTGTCAGAAAAATAAGATTGTGCTTCAACTACAACAAATCCAGACATATTGCTAAAATTTGTAGAAGCAAAAAGGAGAACTCACAAGAAGGTAAAAGAAAAATAGAGCATAAGTTAGACAAAGGCAAGGGCAAAGTAGATGTAAATGAGATCTAGAATGAAATGAACAAAACATGGGTGAAGAAAAGTGTAATGAATGATAGTGACGGGTCTGCACGGGAATCTGGTGCTGATAATTCCTCCGAGAATTGAATCGGGAGCTCTGGCTCAGGGGGAGCTGCATTGAAAATCTATTTCCTCCTACCAGTAAGTGGGTGCCTGAATCTAGCACGATGAATGAAGTTAAAGAAGCCTATTGCAGATCTATTGAAGCAAATTCTAAAAGAAAAGAACCTAAAGCGATTGATTGTGGAGCAATTGAAGATTGACTATATGCAGAAACAGTGTAATTGGATGTATTAGGGCAAAGCATTTATTATAATGAAGAATTAGGTTTTACAGAGCATAAAAAGGTCATTCATTCAACACTTGAATCACTTTGCATTCAAAGAGAACAAGGAGAAGAATGCCTGAGCTGAAATTTCATAGATTTGAAGTGCGAAGAACGAATTCGACAGATAACCCTAATTCTGTGAAGAAAAAGGTATTCTTCTACAAATCTTTGAACTTGTGATCTTTTTGAAATGGCTACACCTCTAGTTGTGTCTATCACTGAGAGACCTAGGCCAAAGTTTAAAAAGCATCAACACAAATCAGTAGAGGTCGATCCATTAGGTGCCTTTTCAAATGTTATGTATGGTGTGTTGCACGTTGAAGATATTAGGGCTTATATTCATGCTAGCATAGATGAGTTTGGGGATTCAAAGTTAGTAGATTTGTTCAGGAATCATCTGAGGGATGAAATTCATGGTCTTAAACCTGAGTATAAGGCACTGCAAGATAAACATTTCATTCAGATTATAGGGTTTCCATCCTTCGATGAAGATGAGTGGGTTTGGTATGTGCTAAGTCGGATGCATGATGAGTTTATGTGGTTAATGAAACCTTTCAAGATCACCAAGGATGCCATCAAGGCCGTGATAGGGTTGAAGTCATCCGGTGAACTGCCAATGTTGAAGTCAATAAAGAATCAAATTGTAACTAATGCTACCAGTTCAAGGTTTGACAAAAGGGCAATGACAATAAATGACATCACTGATCCGGATGTCAAATTTGCATCAATGGTGATTGGATACAAGATATATCATTCCAACAGGGAGAATTTTGTATCTGGTATAGCTATCTATGCATCTTATCAGATGTTGAGAGAAAATGCTGACTATGACTTGTGTGAGTTGCTACAGAACCAGTTGATGGAAAACCTAAACAAGATCAAAAAGGAGAAGAAGAATACATTCAAGTATGCTACATTAGTATTATGTTTGTTCTTCTATTTCATGAATGAGTTACCCAGCAAGAAAAGCATGTTTTGGACTAGTGATAAGACTGTTTCCATACAAATAAGAGAGCACTTGAACAAAATTGGTGACTCCAATACCCAAAGGACTACTCTTTGGGCATATTTCAAGAATTTTTAGAACATGATGCAATTAAGGGAAAGAATCCCTACATCTGTGGTTGAAAAATATAAGGATATAGTTTGCTTTATGGTGGATACAAATCAGTGTTTAATGGAAGCAGTTGAACCAAAAACTGTGTGGATCATGCCCATGGGGTATGAAGTTGATGAGCAAGTATTGGATATGTATGCTTAACACCTTCTGAGTAAACCAAAGGACACCACAGTTGAAAGATTTGGGACATACGGTGAACTCAGTGTGAAACTGCATGTTGAGCTCCAGAAACCTAAATCTAAGAGAAAGATTCAAAGACAAGTTGAAATCTATGTAGAAAGCATTGGCATAACAAGAGAAGTTGTGAGACAAAATAGAGAAAGGATAGAGAAAGTTGAGAAGGAGAAGTAGGAAAGAGAACAGGGAAGTGTTCCAATGGAATCCTCTTCTAAGCCAAGAACTACTAGGAGTATAGGCATAACTTTGGTGCATCACCTTCTCCTATTGCAGAGAAATTCAAAGAAAAACCTACTAGCAAGGAAAGAAAAAGAACAAAAGTAATGGCCAAAAGGTCATATGTCAGTGTGGAGAAGAAGGACAAAGAAAAGACTTATTCAAATGATGAGGTTAAAGATTTGAAGGCCTCAGGCACTAAGGTTGCTAAAGTGTCTAAGGAGAAGCCCTCCAGAAGCAAAAAGGTAAGTAAAAGGCAAAAGACTGAAACCCATGCTAGAAAACTTACTTTGTCTGTAGAAGAAATTGTGAATGTTGTAACGATTCATGGGAATCTGAAACCTATAATAGAATACTATGACACTTTTGATGATGCAAACAAGAAAATTTTGGAGGATGCCACTGTAAAATACTTGAATACATACAATAGAGCTCTTGTGGAAATTTTTTCTAAAATCCCTAAGAGTCTGAGTATCATTTTGGAAATAAGGAAAGAAATTGCTAAAGCTAAAGATTTAGAGGTAAGAGAATATGTGTTGTCCACACTATGTCTGGTAATATCTGGAAAAGAAGCAGATAAATTTTCAAAGAAGTCAAAGAGGAATTCAGAAGCAAAATCTGGATGAATAAGCTGATGATTGGAGAACTGGATGAGGTAGTCAAAGAAAAAGAGAAAATTTTGAAGAAAGCTCTGGACAAAAATAAATTCAATATTGTCAGAAAAACTAATTGACATTGATGATGCATCCATTCTAAATGTTGAGGAGTTGAAAGAAAGTGAACAACAAGTTGACATCTCTGCTCCAGAAGATGAAACGCTAAATAAAGGAGATGAAGAGATGGTGGAGGAAGTTAATTTTGATAGTGCAAAGGACACTCAAATTCATCTAGACCAATCTACTAGAGAATATACAGAGATGAATATAGAAGTAGATGCTCCTAGTGAAGATGACTCTCTGAAGAATAAAGAGCAAGAAGAAAAAGAGGTTAAGGACAAGTATGAACAAGAAGGAGAAACAACAGAGAATATTAAAGAGAAAAAGCAAGATGATAGTACCGGCAAGGATCTAAAAGATGGAAATACATTTTTGGCAAGAGACACTATAGATGCAGTGAAGACATTACTTGAGAAAGACAAGCTTGAGTTTGATGAACCGGAGCTGATTCAAGGACCTATCAATTTTGACACTCTTTCCCCTCTACAAAAGATGAAGTTAGCATCTGTGGCACAAGCAAAAGCAAGAGAGGAGATTCTAAAAACTCACATTTGAGGACAGTGAGTTGCTTGGTCTTGCCTCCAGAATTCTAGAAAAGATTATGCCAACCTTTCAAAAGGATTCATCCGACTCTCCTTTCGGTAACTTGAAGACTCTAATAAACTCTGTAAGTACTCATTTTGAAACTTTTGAGAAGTCAGCAGAAGTTAAAGTCAAAAATGAATATAATGAGAAGAGATTTGCTGAAATAAGGAAAATAATTAGCTATGATAGATCAGTGCTTGATACTAATGTAAAGAGTATCCAAAATGCCCTCATTGAAGATGTAGATATTTACAAGTTTTATCTAAATCAGTCTAAAGTTGTTGAAGATATTGAAAAGAAGAAAAAGGACTTAGAGCTCAAATCGTCTAACATTTCTTAGTCATACAGTCCTTTAACTAAGTCTGTAACTACTAAAGAATGCCAAGTAGTGTGTTTGCGAAATGAATTGAGTGATTTGGAGAAGGAAAAGCTTAAAGTTTTGGGTAGATTGGATGAGCTCTGGGGACTAATTTCCCCTAAGTTGGAGACTATGTATGATATATTGGCAGAATCGCAAGTTGTTGCTGCTACTAGTGATCCTACTAACCTTCAAAAGGCAGAATCACAGGGATTTTTGTTCAGTGGGCATATATCTATTTTGGACAACATTAAGAAGAATTAAGACAATGAATTGACATGGTTGAAAAATATTTTTGGTGATATCTTTTTGCTGATGAACAAGGCTTAAGGATTGTATGTTCATATGCAAAAGTATGTAGAGTTTGACCCATGTACATAAAAGTTTTGCATGAATTTTATTATGTGGATCCCAGCCTTTGCCATTGATGTCAAAGGGGGAGAGGAAAAGCAGTGAAAAATGAGAAATCCATCTTAAGGGGGAGCATTGGAAATCACAAGTGTACATAGTAAGGGGAGAGTTATTCTAACACTTAGTCATTTTTCACTAAGTGTTGCCATCAATGCCAAAGGGGGAGATTGTTGGCAAGAGACACTGCTAGGCATGTCAGGTGTTGTCATTGATGGAAACTAAATCTTACACATTCGTATTGTATCAATTGATCATACCGGAAGTCAGGTTGCATATTTGTCTAAGTCCGGATAGACAGGAATAGAGCATATGACAAGGTTTAGCATCTTAGTCCGTATTTATCCTTAGATAATCATATTGTGTTGTGGATATAAGGGAATATTAAGGGATGTCAAGTCTACCTAAATCCAAGATTTTAGCCTTCGGTGATAAAGGGATTGAAAGTTACAAGCATCTGAGTATCAGGTTCTGCTTAAACAGTTCAGTCCAGTGAAGAACAGGCCAACTTGGTGTTTGATCCTTGTGCAGATTAGGAAATGTTGTCAATTAAGTAATTTGTGAGATCTAGTGGTATTGGCTAACATGTAAGGTGCCTTGGATATAGAGGTTTTGGTCAGCCTTGGTGTTTGTGCATGAATTCAGTCGACAAGATAGTGGTCTTAAAAAGTTTAAGTTTTTCTTAATGCCGATTGCAGTTAATGCAATTCCATGTAGCGGATATATATAATCGATGAGTTCAAGCATTCTGATGTGTGGATGAGTGAATATGAAGGAATAAGTGCAAAATAGAGAAAAATCAAGTGTGAAGTGAAGAGATCTAAGTTCTGAATCATGACAAAGTAGTGAATCAGGGCAGAGAGAGATGAAGTGTGTAAAGTCAGTATACTGAGCTCAATCGAAACTATAATCTTGCATTGTTAGATGCTATTCTTTAGTTCAAACATTCTAGTGGTGTTCAGCTTGGATTAGCATTTTGAAATTAAGTTGCAAGTTTCTATTTTTATCCCTTCAAGCCCTTGGTCCCTTGGTTTAAATTGTTCCCCAACCTGCATGCAGTGTTTTACCACTTTTTTCTATTGCACATGAGAAAAATGTTAAAGTTTTGTATGTGCAAATGCAATTGTATGTTATCGGGCTTGTGAAATCTCAGTCGGCCTCCAAAAAATGATAAGGAATTGAGTTATATGCATTTTAGATGCATATCAGGCTTATAAGGAAAAATATACAAGGATGGAATATACATTGCAGATCCCTAGAATATTTGCTACTTGTATAACGGGTCTGCATGTATATTTGGTTTGTATGTTCAGACATACAATGGTTAGATACATTGCAGGTATATTCTAGGAATGATTCCTTGTTTGTATGTGAAAGGGTGAATGTATGTTCGGACATACAAAGGTCATATGCAAAGAAAATATACAAGACCCAACATGCATTTGTTACAGTGCATTGTATATAGTGGGTATACAATGAAAAGATGCAAGTGGTCTTGTATGTTCGGCAATATACAAGCAGCAGGAGAAACATTTGGTGGCCCCGCGGATATACAAAGTGAATTGTATGTTACACATGCATTGGAGGAAATATGCAAATGGACAGGTACAAGATGGACGTAGCCAATGAATTAACTGTATATGTGAAATATTTTCAAGTCCGTCGTTGTATGTTTGGGATTGTACATTCCAAATATACAATCGAACATGCATTCCAAAGATACAAAGTTGAACCCGAAGTTGATTTCAATTTGCCTCATGAAAAATTTGGGATCTGCCTTGTTTAGGGAGCAGTTATATGCATATGAAGGGGACGATATACAAAGGGGTGGGGCCCGCAGATATACAAGGCCTGGATTTGAAAATTTTTCAAATCCAATGGATAAGTGGCAGGGGTCCGTTGTATGTGTGCATTGTATATCGCGGATATACAATGAAAGTTTAAGGGTTTAAATACATGGGCCGGATTTCAAAGTTGTTTTGATATGCTTCATAAAGGTTTGGAATCCATGGATTGCATGTATATTGAGTTTGTATATGCAGCATACAACCCGATATACAAAACAAGGATATACAGCCTGGATGCGAAGGGGGAGTCAAACACAGTGAATAAAATTTGAGGTCCGGCTTGTATGTAAGATGAATGTATATGTCGATATACATTGAGATATGCAAGGAAAAGGGATGCAAGGTGGACCTGATGGTGATTGCGACTTGCTCTATAACAATTTGGGGTTCACCTTGTATATTAAGTTGTTGCATATATATGCATTTTGCATATACAAGGGATTTTGAAAGACGAACAGTGGCGATTGTATATGCATCTGTTCTTGCAAATACAAGGGGCGAAATGGCAAAATGAAGATGGTGAAAAGTTATCGATAGGAACATGGAGTGCCTACGTGGCACATAATCATTGGCTCTTGGTTTTTTTTGCGGTTTTTAGTGCCAATGATTTCAGCGATGGAATCAAAATCAACAGCTAGGTTTTAAAGTTGCAGAGTTGGTCTTCCTTGGTTCCTTAGGCTTGTTTTGAGCGGGAAAACTTCAGATGTGTTCGTTGCTGCATCCCGCAGGTAGCTGAATCATTAATGGCAGAATACAGAGGTGCGATGGATTAAGTGATAGACCAACTATCAGTTTTATGAGGAATGTCCCCAAACGGCAGCACAGGGCTCAAGTCCAACTCCTCCTCGCCATTCCTTCTACTTGTTGCATTAATGTTTTGAGGACCATTTTGTAGTGCATGGTATCTTGCAAATTTTTGATTTTTGCCTTGTAACTAATGCTGAGTACACTCTCCTGTTGTATAAGCAAACTGTGTCACTCATGTGTTGTTGTCGAAAACTGGACAACATTTTTGGTGCTGTGATAAAATACAACTTCATTGGTGGCCCTGTTTTGGATGTTTTTGTGAGTTTATGAATCTCATGTTGTATGTTTAATGCATAAATTACTGGTTTCATGTTGATTAAAATGAGTAATGCTTCATTGCATGTGTTCTGTTACTTGTCTCCAAATTGAATGTATTCTTCTTTTGAATCTAAACAGCTAAGGGATGTCTAAGATTCTTGAATATGGATTTGCTATATTGAATGCTCAGTCTTTTACTTCTACTCAAGGAGTAGATTAAAATGTTTTAGGTTAAGTGTTAAGAAGAATATATTGTAGTGAGGATCTTCTAAGTAGAGGTAACTGAATGCTCAATTTTGGGAAGTATCTATGAGGCAGATATTAAACAATCCCCTTGAAACCCAGTCATTAATATAAGTTTATGTGTACATTCACATGTGTATGTCTATTGACTCTGAGCCCTGAGATGGGTACCGATCTAGTCTTGTATTGAGGTCACAACCAAGGTCCTGGTTTTGCATCCAAATATAAATCAAACTCAAACTTCAAATACAAACCTTTAGGATATTAGAGGTAGTTTTTTAGGACCAAAATCCTTTGTCTCACAACTAAACATAAGCCCAAAGCTAGCCCCTTTACACTTATCTCATAGTTTTGGTCTGCATAAGAGAGGATTTATCTGCTTTGTGTCAACATCCCAGCTAACTCGTAGATGCATTTCATAGGTGTTGAATAGGGAATACCCCCCTTGGTTCTATAGAGCCTAAAGAAGAAGAGGAGATATCTATAGAGTCTATCTCCTCTATTGTTGGCCCCTGGCCCTGGAATCCTGTTGATCAATGATGGCTACTTTGTAGGGATAACTGGGAACAAGCATCCAGTCTAGAAAAAATAACCAACAGATTTGGTGACTCTGCTGGGGAACTTTGTGTAAAAACCCTAGTTTAAAAGAAAATATTTCCTAATTATAGGTGGCAACTCCAAATCAATCTCCTAACCGGTAAAGTAAGAATTTGTATGCAAGGGAGAAGATCCCTGCGTAATTCTCTGTTTGAAGAATTACCCAGAAAAATGATGTACATGGAAAAGGGGACTACCCAAGCCAGTCAAGAGGGTTCTCCCAGAAGTAATAATAATATTCAGGACAATCCAAGATCTTCAGTGTGGACAATACCTTATTTTTCAAACATTGAGGCTGAAATCCAAAACATATATGAAAGACAGCAGGGTGGTGGATTGAGAATGAGATCAGAGGTATTTCAAGAACACCCTTTCCATGATTCCCCTGATAGATTTGAAGAAGTTGAATCTCCAAGAGGTGATAATGATGACCAGAATGGAATGGGACCATCCTCCTCTATGCCCAAAGAGGAACAATTAGCTAAAGAAATCAAGAGCCTGAGGGTAGAATTAGAATATTTACAAGCTATGAAAATCAGAGATGACATGAGACAGAAAGTGCAAGCTCTGAGAACTGCTCAGAATGATTCAATTCCTACCCTTGAAAATGCAAATATGCAAAGAAATCAGCACAGAAATGAAGTGCAGGATCAGCATAATGATCAGAGACAAAATGTAAATAATGCTAGAGTACCATTAAACAATGTAAGAAATTAGAATGCAAATAGAAATGCCAATGCTAATCAATTTGGTAGACAGCCTATGCAGCTAGACATATTCAGGCAGTTAGTTTTTGATGGCATTCCTAGTTATCCTAACCCTATTGACAAACATGTGGGCTGCAAGTGCCAAAGTTTTCAAGAAATAATACTGTGTCAGGAGAAGACCACTTAAAAGCTTTTTAGAATATCATGGACAACTTTGAGGTTGAGCATGAGGATGTTTTCATGAAATTGTTTATGCAATCTTTAGTTGATGAGGCTAGAGAATGGTACAAGGGTCTGCCTGACATGAGTATTTCATCATGGGAGGACTTCAGGAGAATATTCAAAGAACAATATGGTGACAAAACTAATCCTAGTTTATTTATTTATGAATTCACTGGCATTACCAAAGGATAAAATGAACAGGTTGCTGATTTTAATGCTAGATTCACTAAGGTATTGAACAAATTGCCACATCACTTGAGGCCTAATGAACCTATGCGCATAGTGTTGTAAATAAATGCTTTTGATGCCAAAACAGCTTATGGGTTAAGGGATAAAGGTCCTGCTAGCCTCAAAGATGCTTTCAAAATAGCAACAAATATTGAAAATAACAGAAAAGCATCTGGTAAGACAAACAGAAGAGATGATGTAAAAATTCTGCAAAATCTAAATACTAAATCTCAAAATCTTCAGGGCAATGCATTTACTTCTGAGGATAATTTAGATAAATTGACAACTATTGTCAAGGACCTCAGTTATAGAATGGCTAAAAATGAAAAGGGGATAGGTCCTGACAGACAGGTTTACCAAAGGCAAGAAAGAAGACCATCATTACATGACATGCCATATAATACCAATTGGCATAATGGTAAACCCATTCTCCCAAATAGCAACCCAGGTCAAACGACTCAAAATGTTAAGGAAACACCTGACCCCTTGAAGAAGGCTATCAATATGGTTGATGACACCCCATGGTGTATAATATGCTAGATGCCTCACTCACAGTCACAATGTATGATTGCTCAGTCTCTATATAATAATGTTGTTGCATGTGATGAATGCAATGAACCGCATTGCATGGAGGATGACAATGTCAATATGTTGTCTACAAACAGAGAGTATCCTTTTCCTGATGTTGATGCAAGCACGAATAATGAGATTCAGGTTTGTCAGCAGTTTCCCTGTGATGAAGATGATGAAGACAACTATGTTTATGCATAGGACTCACACAATTTTTTGAATAACTTGAGGAGGCCTTCTGATGAAGAGATAAGAGCCCTCACAGCTGCAGCAGTAGCTCAAGTTAAAAGCAATTACAACCTAAGAGGTAAGGATCGGGTAAGCAACTCACACCAACCAGAGAATACTTTTGTGAACCAACCAACCAGTGCACAATCATAAAGGGACTGAAACACAAAAGAAGCAATGGAGCAATAATAAGTAAATTTTTAAACTAAAATCAGGTCATGATTCTCAAGGACTAGAAAATAGAATTCCCCAAGTTGAGGATTAAAACAAAAAATTTTAGATCAAAGATGACAGTTAGAGAGCCACAAAAATTAAAGTTGGATCATATCAAGATAAAAATAAAACTGTCGATCAGGCTACAACTGTTATACAAAATTATGCTCCATTTGACATAACTCAAGTCTTGTCCCAGGTAAAGGTCTCTATTCCATTGATGGAGCTGATGAAAGTTGAGGAGTTCAGAAATAAAACATTGTCCCTGATTTCAGGAGTACCCTATCAAGCTAATCAGAGTATTGAGACTCAGGGTAAAAAACAAGCTATGTGTATGGACAAGGATGAGACTCCTGAAGTATATTTGGGGGTGACCATGACAAAATGCCCTTCATAGGTTGAACCATTTTATGTCTCCCTCGTCATCAATGGAAAAGTGATTAAGAATTGTATGCTTGACTCAGGAACATCAACAAACATCATGCCTTTGGCTATTATGCAGAAAGCTGGGTTAAAGATAGATAAGGCATGTGGGAAATGCTATGCCATGGGTGCTAGGGAAGTACCTATCATTGGAATTATGAAAGATGTGGATTTTAAACTGGCAGCATATCCTGAAAAGACCTACAAAATGAACATAACAGTTGTTGATATCAAACCACAGTATGGTATGTTATTGTCAAGAAGATGGGCAGCATTGATTGGTGGAAGAATGCAATTGGACCTATCATATGCTATGATCCCTATGAATTGCAGAAGAAAGATCACTAGACACAGTTGAGGATCAGGAGTCAGAGGAGCATATATGTTTTGTAGACACTGACTGTGAAAATTTTAGAGTTGTTTCAGATGAAAGAGGAGGTGAAGGGAAAGACATGTGCATTCAAGAGCTTGACCAATAGGGTCTTTGGACCATGTATTTTGATGGAGCTTGTTCAAAGGAAGGCTCTGGTGTTGGAATTATTTTTCTGTCTCCAGCTGGTAAGCTTCTAAAATTCTCATTCTTGCTGAGGTTTTCTTGTACGAATAATATTGCAGAATATGAAGCACTGTTGCTAGGATTGAATGTAACTTTGAAGCATGGGATTAAGATGATAAAGGTATTTGGAGATTCAGAGTTAATTGTTTCCCAGGTTAGAGATAGGTATGCTTCAAAAAATAAAAGATTAAAATAGTATAAGCATGTTGTTTGGGGTACAATTGAATTGTTTGATGTAGTTTCAATAAGCTGGGTAGAGAGATCAAAAAATGTCAGGGCAGATTTTCTAGCTAATGTAGCCATAAGGTTAGATGACATCATCTGTCAGATGTCACAAATGTTGAGGTCAAACTTAGACCTGCAGTGCCAGATAATGTATGTAGTTGGCAAGTGTTTGATGATGATAAAGATCTAATGAGATTTCTACATTGTATTGATGAATATGAGAACCAAGAAATGGATTTTCAGAAATTTGTAGAGGTTGTAGATGGGAAAGAAACTCTTTTAGGGAAAGAGGTAATTCAACTCAAGACAAATAAAATCCCTGAGGGCTGGTTGCTTTAGAGAGAGCTTTTGACAATAGGGACCAATTTGTCACAAAGGCACCTCCAACAAATAAAAATGATTTGGAGGAGATAAACTTGGGGACATCTCATGCCCCCAAAAAGGTATATATTGGAAAACAGTTCAAACCACACATCCGAGTTATGTTGATTGCATTACTGAGAAAGTATAAGCATGTCTTTGCTTGGTCATATGAGGACCTGAAAGCTTATAGAGAGGATTTATTCCAGCACGAAATCCTTTTGAAGCCTGGAGCTAAACCATTCAAGCAAAAATAGAGACCTATTAACCCTACTCTAGCTCTAAAAATGCAGGAAGAACTCAAGAAGCTTCGGGAGGCTGGAATAATTATGCCTATTAGACACTCAACTTCGGTGTCCAACCTTCTCCCAGTTAGAAAGAAAAATGGTGACATAAGACTTTGTGTGGATTTTAGAAATCTGAATGTGTCTTCTTTGAAGGACAATTATCCATTGCCAAACATGGAAGCCATGTTGCAGAAGGTGATTGGCTGTGAACTTTTATCCATGATGGATGGATTTTCAGGGTACAATCAAGTGAAAGTAAAAGAATCAGAATAGTTCAAAACTGCCTTCACCACTCCATGGGGAACCTATGTATATGTGAGAATTCCATTTGGACTGACAAATGCAGGTGCCACATTTCAAAGGGCAACGGATGTTGCTTTTGCAGGATTAATTGATTCAATCTTGGTTGTGTATCAGGATGATTTGACAACTTATTCAAAAAAGGAGCAGCATTGCATGCACTTAGAATAAATTTTTATTAGAGCATTGGAATATGGAATCTCACTCAACCTAAAGAAATGTGCTTTTGGAGTAGTGGAAGGAAAATTGCTTGGACACATTATTTCCAAGGATGGGGTCAGAATTAATCCTGAAAGGGTGGCTGCAATTGATAAAATTCGGATCCCTAAAATAGTGAAAGGTGTTCAGTCCTTCTTTGGACAAATTAATTTTGTTAGGAGATTTGTTCCTAATTTTGCAGAGACCACAAAAGATATCTCCAAGATGTTGAAGAAAGGTGAAATTGTCAAATGGGAAGATGAACCAACTAAATCGTTTCATAACATAAAAGAGGCTATAAAGATGGCTCATGTGCTAAAATCTCCTGATTTTTCTAAGCCATTTCAGTTGTTCTCATTTGCTTCTTTCCATACTATTGCTACATGTTTATTGCAAAAAAATGTAGAAGGTTTTGAACAACCTATAGCTTTCTTTAGCAGGTCATTGCAAGCTGCTGAGTTGAAGTATGACATCATGGAGAGGCAAGCATATGCACTGGTTAGAGTAGTCAAAAGTTTCAGGCCATATTTAGTAGGCTCTCGGATAGTTGCATATGTGCCTCATGCAACAATCAAAGATATTTTTACTCAGCAGGAGGTGACTGGAAGGAGATGCAGATGGATAAATAAATTGCAAGAGTTCAACATTGAAATACAGATCACAAAATTGGTAAGAGGACAAGGTTTGGCAAAATTGATGACACAGTCAAATCTAGAGGCATGCCAAGTGAATTTAGTGCATAATGAAGTTGTAAATATGTCAGAATCTGAATGGTATAAGGACATAGCACATTATTTGCAGAATCTAAATTGTCCTTCCCATCTCAGTGACAATCAGATGAGGACCTTGAAACTACAGGCTATTAAATACATCATTGTTCAAGGAGAGTTGTATTGGAAAAATTCTGATGGTATATTACTCAGGTGTGTAGATGAAAATCAAGCCAGAGATATTCTAAGTGATGCACAATGGAGTGTGTGGTGGACACTATGCTGCCCAAACAATAGCCCATAAAATTCTTAGAGCAGGCTACTGGTGGCCAAATCTCTTCTCAGATGCACAAAGAATGGTAAGAAAATGTGATCCTTGCCAAAGGTTCTCAGGAAAGCTAAAATATGAAGATGCATTGCCCCTTAGGACTATAACTGTGGAAGCTCCATTTCAGCAATGGGGAATTGATTTTATAGGGGAAATCTCAGAAAAATCAAGTGGAGGACATCGTTGGATTTTAGTGGCTACTGATTACTTCACTAAATGGATAGAGGTCATTCCAACTAAAAAAGCTACAAGCAAAGTGGTGATGGATTTCATTCTAGAAAATATTGTTATCAGATTTGGAGTACCAGCCAAAGTGGTCACAGACAATGCAATGTGCTTCAGGTTTGGTGAATTTATTGATTTTTGCAACAATTATGGAATAAATTTGTTACATGTATCACCATATCATCCACATGGAAATGGTCAAGCAAAGTCAAGCAATAAAAGCCTCATGAAAATTGTCAAAAGGATGGTAGGCAGAAATAAAAGGGGTTGGGATTCAAAGCTGAAAGTGGCATTATGGGATGACAGAGTAACAGTGAAGAAAGCAACTGGAAGGTCACCATTTGAATTAGTACATGGTGCAGCAACTAGATTGCCTATGAACAACCTCCTGCCAGTTTATAAATTCATACAAGAAAATGAGGAGATTGAGGACTCAATGACTGAAAGAATAAATCAGTTGGTTGCACTAGATGAAATGAGAAGGGAGGCATAGAAAACAAACATCAAGAGACAGCAAAAGGTAAAATATATGTTTGATAAAAGGGCTATAGAAAGAAAGTTTTAGATAGGTGATTTGGTCCTTGTATGGAATGCAAGGAACCAAGATAAGGGCAAGCACGGTAAATTTGAGCCCTTATGGGTGGGCCCATACCAAATCAGCGACACTCATGGAGAAGATTCCTATTTTCTCCAGGGCCTAACTGGTGAACTACTAGAATTGCCTATGCATGGATAGTTCCTAAAACCCTACTTCTCATAAATGGGTAACTTCTATGCACACTGTAAACTAGATGTAAATATTCTGTACATGCCTTATGTAGTCGGTCGTGTTTTGAGTTTTGGGGTTTTGTCTGGTCTACCCCAGATTAGCTTGGTTCTCGCTACAGTCTTGCGTCTGCACGTCCCCATTCAGAGCCACTGATGGTGTTCACCTTGAATTAGGATTCTAAAATTAAGTTGCAGGTTTCTATTTTTATCCCTTCAAGCCCTTGGTCCCTTGGTTTAAATTGTTCCCCGACCTGCATGCAATGTTTTACCACTTTTTTCTTTCGCACATGAGAAAAATGTTAAGTTTTGTATGTGCAAATGCAATTGTATGTTATCGGGCTTGTGAAATCTCAATCGGTCTCCAAAAAATGATAAGGAATTGAGTTATATGCATGTTAGATGCATATCGGGCTTATAAGGAAAAATATACAAGGATGGAATATACATCGCAGATCTCTGGAATATTCGCTACTTGTATATCGGGTCTGCATGTATATTTGGTTTGTATGTTCAGACATACAATAGTTAGATACATTGCAGGTATATTCCAGGAATGATTCCTTGTTTGTATGTGAAAGGGTGAATGCATGTTCGGACATACAAAGGTCATATGCAAAGAAAATATACAAGACCCAACATGCATTTGTTACAGTGCATTGTATATCATAGGTATACAATGAAAAGATGCAAGTGGTCTTGTATGTTCGGCAATATACAAGCAGCAGGAGAAACATTTGGTGGGCCCACAGATATACAAAGTGAATTGTATGTTGCACATGCATCGGAGGAAATATGCAAATGGACAGGTACAAGATGGACGTAGCCAATGAATTAGCTGTATATGTGAAATATTTTCAAGTCCACCATTGTATGTTTGGGATTGTACATTCCAAATATACAATCAAACATGCATTCCAAAGATACAACGCTGAACCCGAAGTTGATTTCAATTTGTCTCATGAAAAATTTGGGATCCGCCTTGTTTAGGGAGCAATTATATGCATATGAAGGGGCCAATATACAAAGGGGTGGGGCCCGCAGATATACAAGGCCTGGATTTGAAAGTTTTTCAAATCCAATGGATAAGTGGCAGGGGTCCGTTGTATGTGTGCATTGTATATCGCGGATATACAATGAAAAGTGCAAGGGTTCAAATACATGTGCCAGATTTCAAAGTTGTTCCGATATGCTTCATAAAGGTTTGGAATCCATGGATTGCATGTATATTGAGTTTGTATATGCAGCATACAACCCGATATACAAAACAAGGATATATAGCCTGGACGCGAAGGGGAAGTCAAATACAGTGAATAAAATTTGAGGTCCAGCTTGTATGTAAGATGAATGTATATGTCGATATACATTGAGATATGCAAGGAAAAGGGATGCAAGGTGGACCCGATGGTGATTGCAACTTGCTCTATAACAATTTGGGGTCCGCCTTGTATATTAAGTTGTTGCATGTATATGCATTTTGCATATATAAGGGATTTTGAAAGGCGAACAGTGGCGATTGTATATGCATCTGTTCTTGCATATACAAGGGGTGAAATGGCAAAATGAAGATGGAAAAAAGTTATCGATAGGAACATGGAGTGCCTACGTGGCACGTAATCATTGGCTCTTAGTTTTTTTTTGCAGTTTTTGGCACTGATGATTTCAACGATGGAATCAAAATCAACGGCCAGGTTTTAAAGTTGCAGAGTTGGTCTTCCTTGGTTCCTTACGCTTGTTTTGAGCGAGAAAACTTTGGATGTGTTCATCGCTGCATCCCGCGGGTAGCTAAATCATTAATGGCAGAATGCAAAGGCGCGATGGATTGAGTGACAGACCAACTACCAGTTTTATGAGGAATGTCCCCAAATGGCGGCACAGGACTCAAGTCCAACTCCTCCTCGCCATTCCTTCCGCCTGCTGCATTAATGTTTTGAGCGCCATTTTGTAGTGCACGGTATCTTACAGATTTTTTATTTTTGCCTTGTAATTAATGCTGAGTACACTCCTATTGTATAAGCAAACTATGTCACTCATTTGTTGTTGTCGAAAACTGGACAACATTTTTGGTGCTATGATAAAATACAACTTCATTGGTGGCCCTGTTTTGGATGTTTTTGTGAGTTTATGAATCTCATGTTGTATGTTTAATGCATAGATTTACTAGTTTCATGTTGATTAAAATGAGTAATGCTTCATTGCATGTGTTTTGTTACTTGTCTCCAAATTGAATGTATTCTTCTTTTGAATCTAAACAACTAAGGGGTGTCTAAGATTCTTGAATATGGATTTGCTATATTGAATGCTCGATCTTTTACTTCTGCTCAAGGAGTAGATTAAAATGTTTTAGGTTAAGTGTTAAGAAGAATATATTGCAGTGAGGATCTTCTAAGCAGAGGTAACCGAATGCTCAATTTTGGGAAGTATCTGTGAGGCAAATATTAAACAATCCCCTTGAAACCCAGTCATTAATATAAGTTTATGTGTACATTCACATGTGTATGTCTATTGACTCCAAGCCCTGAGATAGGCATCGATCCAATCTTGTATTGAGGTCACAACCAAGGTCCTGGTTTTGCATCCAAATATAAATCAAACTCAAACTTCAAATACAAACCTTTAGGATATTAGAGGTAGTATTTTAGGACCAAAATCCTCTGTCTCACAACTGAACATAAGCCCAAAGCTAGCCCCTTTGCACTTATCTCATAGTTTTGGTCTGCATAAGAGAGGATTTATCTGCTTTGTGTCAACATCCCAGCTAACTCGTAGATGCATTTCATAGGTGTTGAATAGGGAATACCCCCTTGGTTCTGCAGAGCCTAAAGAAGAAGAGGAGATATCTATAGAGTCTATCTCCTATACTGTTGGCCCCTGGCCTAGGAATCCTATTGATCAATGATGGCTACTTTGTAGGGATAACTGGGAACAAGCATCCAGTCTGGGAAAAATAACCAACACATTCTAGTGAACTTTTGTAATTGATTTTGTAGGCAGTGAGCCTCTTTGAGCAGTGAGCTCTGGGCAGTGTGCCCAAAGGCATGTGCCTTCCCCATTTTTAATACTTTTAATAGAGTATAAACTCTTGTGGGTTAACCCCCACTGTGGTTTTTCCCTTAACCAGGTTTCCATGTAAAAATCCTAGTGTTATGTGTGTTGATTATGTTTCTGCTCATGTGTTGTTGACTTTTGCTTTCATGGTTATATCATTAGTTTCTTGATAAATTATTAAGAAGATCAAATACAGAAAAAGATAAATTTTTGAAACAACTGATTCACCCCCCCTCTTAGTTGTCTGCCCTAATTTCAACACTAAGTTTCTAATGTTTTTGTTCTTTTTTTGGATTTTATGAATACAAGCCTAAATGATTGCAAAACTTCTTTTTGTGCTTTTTTATGTTTTTGGAAATCAAAAGTGTGTTTTCTTAATCTAAGAATTAAAAATGTATGCAAGCTATAATGAAGTTATCTAATGCAATGTAAACTATATTTTTGTTTGTTTTTCTAAATAGATGGATCAATTAATCTAAGAAAGGAAATTAATTTTAAATTAATTTAATCTACAAACTTGGAAAATAAATTACTCTAAGCATGCAAGATCTAGATGTATCCTATCAAGGAAAAAGCAACATGATTACTGATCCAAAGAGCAATTTTAATCATCTAATTACTATGAAATGAAAAGAAATCATAAAGGAACCTAGAGATGCATGAACCTCCACTACCTTCAAAAATCCTTGTAATGGCAACCTCAAATCCTCTTGTAGCAGCAGGGTGATCCTCTTGGCGACAAGACAAAGATGGAAGCGAAAGAAGCTTTGAATCTTTGCAAAGAGAGCTCAATGAGAGCTTTGATGAGCACTGTGGCTTGATGTGAGTAGTGTCTAGATGTGAATGAGCTTTTAGAAAAGATAAGTGAGATAACAAATGAAAGCAAAAGGCTCCTATGTCATGTCTGAGCATAAGAATGCTTGAATTGGAGAGCAATAACTTGTAAGAGTTGTGTGCACAAATTAAATTACCTCTAAAAAGGGGGAGCTTTGAAACTATGCAATAATGAAATCTTTGAAACTTTGGAAAACTAAACAAGGAATTGAAGAGAGGCTCAAAGGCCCATGAAGAAGCTTGAAAAAGATTGTGAAGAAGGTAAGAGCATTCTCCAACTTTCCAAGTTGGAAAATAATGAAGAGGTGAGGGGTATTTATAGATTGGAAGAAGGGATGAGAGGTGAAGAAGAAGAAAAGTTAACTCAATTTGACTGGAGAGCTAACTTAGAGGATTCAAGAGTGATTTGGGCTAAAATTGGAGTAATCTACCTAGTAAAAGCTTATCACTCAAGAAGAAGTGAAGAAGAAGGAGTGCATGGGAATGCATGAGAAGCATGACTTGTTAATTAAAGATAGAATGGAGATAATTATGCATGTGTAGGTACATGAAATAGTTAACTCTATATTTCGTACAAAAATCTATGCAAACTAGAAGAAAAAGGGGTGAAAACAGAGTTTTTTCGAGTTATAAACTCAAGTTTTCCGTGGCTAAAAACATGATAGGGTTGCCTAGGGGTCACCCCTTTCACCAATCTGGGTCGGCCGGGGGCGACTCATGGGTGACCCTTGTTGCAAGTATGAGGTGATCCAGTGTTGTCATTGATGTCAACATACTCATATTGCATTGACAAGAAGGATTTGATGAGCTGTGTGCTGAGGATATTGAGAAAATTAGACTCAGTCAGGAACAGTGAAGAACAGTGATGAGAAGAAGGTAAATGTACTGTATAGGTTGAGAACCGGAGGATGCGGATTAAAGGGTTAGTAGATATGAGTCTTGAGATGCTACAGTTAAGATTTCAGAGGTCCGCATGAAGATCTGAAGGCGTTGTGGCTGCCGGTATAGAACCGGGTCCGGCAAGTATCTGGAGGTGACAGAGGATCACAAAAAGGTCCGGTGAGGTCCGGAATTGTATTATCATAATCTGCGGATTGGAAGGAGTGTTTGAGATGTCCTTGTGATGTGTCATCCTGATTTGTGTGTGATTTGGAGGTCCGGAAGTACCTCTTGCATTATGACAGTGGCGACAGACTGTGTTCTTGAAGTTCCGGATGAGGAAGACAAGAGATCCCAGTAAGCAGAGGAAGTGCGGATGTATCCGGACATTCAGACAGACTTGTGAAGGTTCTTGAATCATGTTTAGGTTGTGTTGTTGGTCCGCATTGATGGTAGAGCCCGGAATTGAAGTTATTCTTCCGGATGAAGTTATTGCTCTGTTTAGCCGACCGGATGAGTTGTTCATCCTGCGAATGTTCTTGTGATAGCCGACCGGATGTGTTATTCATCTTGCGGATACTCCTATGGTTGTTTGCCGACTTAGATGCTTGTTCCTAAGTCGATGTCTTGTATAAATAATGATTTGTGAATTCATTTCAGTGTGTGGCATGCGGATGAGCATGATATAGCGAAGAAAGGTGCGAAAGGCAGAGCAGAGATTGTTGGGCTTAATTGGAACTGATCCGGACATGGTAGAGATGTCATTCTCCAGTTCAAGACTGTGATTTTTATCACTTTGTAGACAGTGTGTCTCCTTGTAGGCAGTGGGCCTCTTTGTGAGCAGTGTGCTCGGGCAGTGAGCCCTTATTGGCATGTGCCATTCATTTTTCCTTATTCTTCTAACAGAGAATAATTCTTGGGTTAATCACCCCGTGGTTTTTCCCTTAACCGGGTTTTCCACGTCAAAATCTTGGTGTTCAATGTGTTGATGCTTATCTGCTCTTGTGTTTATGTATTGTGCTTCCATGAATGATTATTTGATATGCTGCTAACTAACAACAGAGAATAAAGTGTTTGAAATAGAACAAGTTCTATACAACTGATTCACCCCCCCCCCCTCTCAGTTGTATGCCCTAGATCCAACAATTGGTATCAGAGCTAAGTTCCTCTGATAGGAGCTTAACCGCTTGAGGTGATCCAGGATGTCGTCATACAAGAAGGATAGTCCGAAGTTCGATGGAACCAACTTCACTCTCTGGAAAGGTCGCATGAAGTGTCATTTGGAATGTATGGGAAAAGCATACTTGGCTATGATTTCAAAACCATATATACCCCCACAAGGTGGTCCGACAACTCCAGATGAAACCACAGAAGCTGAAAACAATCTGCGGACCAAGGAAGCTCTTCTAAGCGCATTGAATGACTCAGATCTCTCGAATGTCATTGACCTACCAACTGCATATGAGATCCTAACTAAACTGGAACTTCTGTATGAAGGAGATGAGTTTGTCAAAAGTGCAAGGTTGCAAAGTCTGAAAGGGAAATTTGAAAGATTGAAAATGAGAGATGATGAAAACATTACTACCTTTATGCCAAGAGTAAATGAGCTGGTATGTGGAATCAGAAATGCTGGTGGAACTCTAGATGAAAATGAGATTGTCTGTAAAATCCTAAGATCCCTTCCTGCTGCCTACAAAATCAAAGTTGCTGCCATTGATAAATTCAGAGCCCACACAACTGTCACAAGAGAACAACTGGCTGGCAAACTAGCTGCATTTGAAATGACCGAGTTTGGAGATGATCAACCCAAGACTGAATCTGCTTTTAAAGCCAGTGCCTATGTGAAAGGCAAACAGAGATTTGATCCGGGTGAAAACTCATCAAGAAAAATGTCATGGTATGATCAAGCAAGAAGAGACATGGAAGAAGAAGAAGCAGAAACAGCTCAACTTGAAGCCCTCATTGCAAAGAGACTGCCCAGAGGATCCGGTAAGTATGAAGGAAAACTACCTTTTAAGTGTTTCAACTGCAATAAGATTGGTCATTTTGCCTCAAGATGTCCGGAGAGATCTGCAAGATCTAATACTCACAGACAAAGGTTTCAAAAAAATTGCTATTATGTTCATGAAGAAGATGACAATGAAGGAGTAACAGATGATGAATCAGATCCAGGAAGCAAATCCGGAAATGAGTGGGTGTTTATAGCCATCAAGGAAGAAGATTCCTTGCTCTCTGAATCTGTCAATCACAAAGTTGTTGAAAAAGCCTTGGCTGCTCAAGTGGAAGAAAAGGATGATTGGGTTATTGACAGTGGATGTTCTCACCATATGACTGGTGACAAGAATAAGTTCTTAGACTTGGAAAGATATGAAGGAGGAATGGTAAAGTTTGGTGACAATTCTGCTGGCAGAATCAGAGGTAGGGGAACTATTTCCTTTGATGGTAAGAGCAAAACAGGTAATGTACTATATGTTGAAGGATTGAAGCACAATCTTCTCAGTGTTGGTCAGTTAGTGGACAAAGGCTATGATCTCCGGTTCAAGAATGGAAAATGCAGAATCTTTACAAGCTCCGGAACTGAAATTGCATCCGGTACTCAGACAAGAGGTAACATCTTTCATCTGGTTGGTTCAAATAAAAGTTGTTTGTTTGTTCAAATTGATCAGAGTTGGTTATGGCATAGAAGAATGTGTCATGTAAATTTTGATAACATCATCAAAATAAGCAATACTCAGGCTGTGAGAGATCTTCCAAAGTTGATAAAACCTACAAACAGTGTGTGTAAAGAATGTCAGTTAGGCAAACAAAGCAGAGTCTCTTTTAAAAGCAAAGATCAGTCTTCTACCGGATTATTGGAATTAGTACATACTGATCTATGTGGTCCGACAAGAATCAAGAGTCTGCAAGGTGATAGATATTTCATGTTGTTAATTGATGATCATTCCCGGATGATGTGGGTTACCTTTCTAAAAGAAAAATCAGAAGCTTTTGAGAAGTTCAAAATCTTCAAAGCTATGGTGGAGAATCAAACCGGATTGAAACTAAAGTGTCTAAGGTCTGATAAAGGTGGTGAATTTACATCTGGTGAATTCATTGACTTTTGTGAGAAACAGGGTATAAGGAGACAGTTGTCTGCTCCTAAGACTCCACAGCAGAATGGAGTAGTTGAGAGAAAGAACCGGACCATCCAGGAAGCTGCTAGGACAATGATGTTGGAAGCAAATGTTCCTCAAATGTTTTGGAAAGAAGCTATCAGCACTGCAGTCTACACTCTCAATCGAGTTCAAATCAGAAACAACACCGGTAAGACCCCCTATGAACTTTGGTTTGGCATCACTCCTACTGTGAAATATTTCAGGGTATTTGGTAGCAAGTGTTATATTAAAAGAGATGAAGATCTAGGAAAGTTTGATGCTAGAAGTGATGAAGGAATTTTTTTGGGCTACTCCACTCAAAGCAAAGCATACCGGTGTTACAATAAGAGATTGAGGAAGATGATAGAAAGCACCAATGTAAAGGTTGATGAAGGAATTGAGAAGCCTTCAAGATTTTATGAATTTGATGAAGATGACCAAGATAGTGTTCAAGGACCTCAATCCTCTCCGGTGAAACAGAGTCAGCCTGATCCGGTAAATCAGGAAGAAGAGTTAGGTTTGAATGAGCCTGATCAAGAAACAGCAGTACTGGATACTCCCAAAATTCCAAGGTATGTAAGACTGAATCACTCTGAAGATCAGATCATAGGTAACAGAAGCAAAGGTGTACAAACTAGAAGGAATATTGCTCAAGATCAGAATGAATGTTGTCTGATTTCAAAGATTGAACCTAAAACAATAAATGAAGCCTGCAATGATGAAAACTGGACCAAAGCAATGGAAGATGAATTGATGCAAATTGAGAAAAATCATACTTGGGATCTTGTTCCCAGACCTAGAGACAGGAATGTAATTGGAACCAAGTGGGTCTTCCGGAACAAACTAAATGAAGCTGGTGAAGTAATCAGAAACAAAGCTAGATTGGTCTGCAAAGGCTACTCTCAAATAGAAGGAATTGACTTTGAAGAGACTTTTGCTCCGGTAGCAAGAATTGAAGCAGTCAGATTACTTCTTGCATTTGCTGCCTTCAAAGATTTCAAGGTATATCAGATGGATGTCAAGTCTGCCTTCCTAAATGGTGATCTGGAAGAAGAAGTCTACATTGAACAACCGGATGGATTTCAATTGTCTGATAATAATGATATGGTCTGCAAGTTGAAGAAAGCTTTGTATGGATTGAAGCAAGCCCCAAGAGCATGGTATGAAAGGTTGGATAAGCATCTTGTGCAGATTGGATTCAACAAAGGTACTGCTGACAGCAACTTATATTTCAAAATTGATCATGAAAACATTCTGATTGTTGAAGTGTTTGTGGATGATATCATTTTTGGAGGAAGAGATAGTATGTGTAAAACTTTTGCAAATCAGATGAAAAGTGAGTTTGAAATGTCTATGCTTGGTGAAATGAATGTCTTCTTGGGTCTGCAAATTACTCAAACAAAAGAAGGGATCTTCATCTCTCAGACCAAATATGTGAAAGAATTGTTAAAAAAATTTGGTATGGAAGACTCAAAGCCTATGAACACTCCTATGGCAACCGGATGTAAGTTAAGCAAAGATGATGATTCTCCAAAGGCAGATCAGACAAAGTATAGATCAATGATTGGTGGATTGTTGTATCTCACTCAAACTAGACCAGATATAATGCAAGCTGTTGGTCTTGTGGCAAGATTCCAGGCTGATCCTAGAGAATCTCATGTTATGGCAACCAAAAGAATTTTTAGATACTTGAAAGGGACAGTTGAGTATGGTCTATGGTATCCTAGAGATCCGGATTTCTCTCTTCATGCTTACACAGATGCAGATTGGGCAGGAGATGTGGATGACCGGAAGAGCACTAGTGGTGGAGCATTCTTTTTGGGGAAGAGATTGGTTTCTTGGCTAAGCAAGAAACAAGATGCAATATCTCTGTCTACAACTGAAGCAGAATACATTGCAGCAGCAGGTAGTTGCACTCAAATCTTGTGGATGAAGCAGATGCTAAGAGACATCAAAGTTGAATATGAGGAGCCTATTACAATTTTCTGTGATAATTCAAGTGCAATTAATATTTCCAAGAATCCGGTATTGCATTCTAAGACTAAGCACATATCTATCAAATTTCACTTTTTGAGAGAACAAGTAAACAAGGAAGAAGTCAGATTGGAGTATGTTCCCTCCAAGGATCAGATTGCAGATATCTTTACAAAACCTCTTCCCAAGGACTCTTTTGAATATCTCTGGGAGAAGTTAGGGGTCATGGCCCCTCTGGTGATGAACTAAGATGCACTGATGTGCATCAGTCCGGTGGCCATCACAGTCATATCTTGTGATCCGGACTAATGGGGAGCTGCAACTAAGGGGGAGCAGCTGGTATTATTCTGATGCATGAGAGTTGCAAGTATGAGCCCTTTGCCATTGATGTCAAAGGGGGAGAGAAGACATGTGAAAAACAAGTGGTTGATGATCAAAGGGGGAGCAGCAAAGGAAGACATGTGAAGAGTTGTTGTTGATAGGGGGAGCTGTGACAGAAAAAAGAAGTTCTTGTCTTGATGGTTTTTCACATCATATGTTGCCATCAATGACAAAGGGGGAGATTGTTGCAAGTATGAGGTGATCCAGTGTTGTCATTGATGTCAACATACTCATATTGCATTGACAAGAAGGATTTGATGAGCTGTGTGCTGAGGATATTGAGAAAATTAGACTCAGTCAGGAACAGTGAAGAACAGTGATGAGAAGAAGGTAAATGTACTGTATAGGTTGAGAACCGGAGGATGCGGATTAAAGGGTTAGTAGATATGAGTCTTGAGATGCTACAGTTAAGATTTCAGAGGTCCGCATGAAGATCTGAAGGCGTTGTGGCTGCCGGTATAGAACCGGGTCCGGCAAGTATCCGGAGGTGACAGAGGATCACAAAAAGGTCCGGTGAGATCCGGAATTGTATTATCATAATCTGCGGATTGGAAGGAGTGTTTGAGATGTCCTTGTGATGTGTCATCCTGATTTGTGTGTGATTTGGAGGTCCGGAAGTACCTCTTGCATTATGACAGTGGCGACAGACTGTGTTCTTGAAGTTCCGGATGAGGAAGACAAGAGATCCCAGTAAGCAGAGGAAGTGCGGATGTATCCGGACATTCAGACAGACTTGTGAAGGTTCTTGAATCATGTTTATGTTGTGTTGTTGGTCCGCATTGATGGTAGAGCCCGGAATTGAAGTTATTCTTCCGGATGAAGTTATTGCTCTGTTTAGCCGACCGGATGAGTTGTTCATCCTGCGAATGTTCTTGTGATAGCCGACCGGATGTGTTATTCATCTTGCGGATACTCCTATGGTTGTTTGCCGACTTAGATGCTTGTTCCTAAGTCGATGTCTTGTATAAATAATGATTTGTGAATTCATTTCAGTGTGTGGCATGCGGATGAGCATGATATAGCGAAGAAAGGTGCGAAAGGCAGAGCAGAGATTGTTGGGCTTAATTGGAACTGATCCGGACATGGTAGAGATGTCATTCTCCAGTTCAAGACTGTGATTTTTATCACTTTGTAGACAGTGTGTCTCCTTGTAGGCAGTGGGCCTCTTTGTGAGCAGTGTGCTCGGGCAGTGAGCCCTTATTGGCATGTGCCATTCATTTTTCCTTATTCTTCTAACAGAGAATAATTCTTGGGTTAATCACCCCGTGGTTTTTCCCTTAACCGGGTTTTCCACGTCAAAATCTTGGTGTTCAATGTGTTGATGCTTATCTGCTCTTGTGTTTATGTATTGTGCTTCCATGAATGATTATTTGATATGCTGCTAACTAACAACAGAGAATAAAGTGTTTGAAATAGAACAAGTTCTATACAACTGATTCACCCCCCCCCTCTCAGTTGTATGCCCTAGATCCAACAACCCTCAGAGGAGGACACTTGGGTTGAAGTGCATGATGGGAGATGGAAGAGGAGGTGAAAAGGAAGGGATTTGCCTCCAGAAATAGGTCAACCATGTGTGAAAATCCAAATCTCCACTTGTAAAAATAGTATCTCCTAGGGGAGATCTGGAAATAATAGGGGGAGATTTAGATTGGTTGAATGAAACTGAAAAAGTGAGAGATGGCTAGGGAGGACCTCTAAAGGGCCTCTACGGTGTGGAATGGATGAAAAACACTAGGGAAAGGTGAAAACTCACCTACAAGATGCATACAAGGATTAGGAACAAGGTCGCAAGCACAAGAAACGCAAATTGACAAGTGTCGAAAAAGGTAATAAAAAGCGTCAAAGTGAAGAGAGAGAGAAATCGACAAAGGGGAAACAATGCAAGGAGGAAGAAAAGACATGTCACCAATAGAATTGCGGCTTAGAGGATGTTATTTCACACTTACATGTGCGTGACAAGGATTATGACTCATCATAGGGGTCCTCATGGAGGTTTTGCATGATTTTGGTGCTTACATATTTGCCCCCTCAGGGATGGTAGTCTACATGAAAGGTAGGTACCATTCTTGAACTAGGCCTTACCTGCTAGAGAGTGCTTCTAGATTTAACTGTGTATGTTTTTTCTTCAAAAACATACACAGTTAAATCCAAAAGCACTCTCTAGCATTTATTTCATGGACTGTGGAAAACTCAAGCCTTCTATAGGCCTTACCTATTGTCAATTTTCTTACAATTGTACCTGCAATAACTAGTATTAATTTGGCATCTAAATATATCAAAATGAGTAATGAAATATGAAATGACGAACATACCATAGATCGTTTGAGTTCGACTAGTTGTTTGCCTTTGTTAGTGAGACTCGTAGGAATGAATGCACACAAAATGAATGCATAAGAGATGCATAAAAGGAATAGACAACATGCTAATCTAAAGAGGAGAACAATTTCTCCTTTTATTGTAGATTTTGAAGATCATATTTGATTTTTAAGGATTTTTTATGTTTTACAATTTTTTAGGTTTTTTCAATTTTTCTAATTTTTATGGTTTTTCCTGGAGATTTTGCAAAGGTTTGATCTTGATGTTATTTGAGGTCTTTGAGATATCTACATTGAAGAGATTTCTACCCTTGCCCCCTTGCATGGGGAGGCTTGTGTACTTGATTACATAGTTTTGCTTTTTTGACTTATTGGAGGAGTGACTTGTGCTCAGACATTGTTTTGCACTTATTGTTACAAGACCTAATTTGATGAGATCTATACATAGCTTTAGTTGACATCTTGTACTTCACTTTCCATCTTGTGCAAATGGTTACCTAGGGATTTTATTGTGCTTATTAGAATGCATACCCAAGATGATCACATATGGATGATGCAATTTGTTTTTGTCTTTTTCAGAATATATACAAATGTAGGTGATGATATGTAGATGCAAGAACACAAGCGATGATAAAATGAAACTTTTACTTCTATGGAATGCCATGAGTTATGACATTGACTTTATTTCTTTGGAACTCTTTTTCTAATTTTGGTATGAATGCATTGTGGAACTAACAATATGAATGTTCTTTAATATAATTTACAATCCAGGAGATTGCAAGTTGTTCTAGTATAAGAGACCTAATCAAGTCTATGAGATCAGGATTTAGAACTCAAGTGGGGAGCAGGAGTGAAAATGGAGTGCTTTTGATTTTGGGCTTTGCTAAAGGCTAAACATTGATCCTTATCTAGATAAGACAATCTGACAAGTTTTCAACTTGGGAAAGTAACAAATTTTACCGATGTTCACTAGACTTAAATCATAGATGACAAGCAAGATAGACCCGGGGTAAAGGATAAATGGGAAAGAACCAGGTCCCTTGATAGAAAATGGTCCTAAAGACTACTAGGGTCCTGGCTTTTCTTAGCTAGTGCATGTGTGTGCTTTGTACCTTTCTCTTTTATTTCCTCTGTTAGAATGTCACCCTTGAAGCTTCAAGCTTAGACTAATCTCCACCCAAGGGTATAGGCATTCAGAAATCTTCTCTATTTCACTCTTTTTTGTAACTCTCTTTTTTTTTTCTCTATTTGTATTTTCTAGAATGCCACACTTCATTTTCTCATTTTTTTGGATTTTTGACTTTATGAAAATGAATGCTTTTGGAACTTTGGATATGCAATAATTTGATCTCTAAATCCCCAACATTCTTATTTTGATCACTCATTTTTTTATTCACTCATATTTTAGATTACTTCCTTCATAGTTTTGATCCTCATGACATTTTTTACTAGGAAAGATAAGGGCTTGAGCGCCACCAAAAGTTTTCACAGTCTAGTTGGACTTCCCTTCTACTAGGGAAGAATTGGGAAGGTCTACTTGCAAGCTTCCTTTGAACACTGTAGGTTTGAATACTAACTTTTCTTAGGCCTAGCATCTTGACTCATTAAGACTGGGATTAGTATAAAGCTAAGAGCTAGGCTTTGATAAGAATTACTAGGAATGTAGAGGGAAAATGGTGATTTTGAAAATGGGGAATCTTAGGACCTAAAAGGATCACATATACCTAGGCAACCTTAGACTCCTTACTGAAATGAAAATAATATAAGAGCAAGTAATTCACTATAATGCAATATGAACATAATGATACTGAAATGCAAGAAACAAATGTATTTTTGACATTTTTTATTTTTATAACTTTTTTGTTGTATTTTTGGGTATTTGATTTTTTTTTTGTATTTTATATAGGTTTTTATAATGTTTTGAGACATTGAACTCTTCTCCTACCATAATGCACAAGAGGTAGTGTCATTTCTGATGTCTTCCTTAACTATGTGTGGACCTATCCAATTTAGTTTTAACTTCACTTGAAAGTCTTTGCAAGGACACTTGAAGACTTGGTGTAAAAATGTCTTTGTATTCAGTGAGGAGTTTTGTGTACTCACATGTTTCATTGTTTGATGATTTTCCTCCTAGATTTATCATTTTATGTTTTTGTATAGTTTCATTGTTTGTTTATAAATTTTGAGGGGCAAATGAGGTTGGTGCTGACTCTCCTAGTTTCCGTGTGAGTTTTGGTTCTCCTTCTTTATGCATGATTTTAATCACATGAACATTTTTATTTGCCTCAATTGGAATGGTTATTAAGTTGAACGGAGCATAAGACTTGGTTGAGTGGGGATCAAAGGGGAATTCTCCTATTAGCCCCCTCCCTATACATTTTGAGATCTTGGGTACATTTGTAATTTGTTTTGATGTCTCTCCTTTTTCAAAAGGGTTAATTTTTGGGTCGCTAGTGATTTCCATGGTCTTTCCCTTCTTTATGACTTGTTCAACTCTATAAAGGCTAAAAGGATCAGGATCTCCTTTTATGATGTGCGTTTGTCCCATGTGTGAGAAGTTTATTTCTTGAAATAGTGTCGAGGGAATAGCTCTCATCCTATGGATCCAAGGCCTTCCTAGGAGCATGTTGTAAGTGGTTTCTTCATTGATGACATAAAATTCAATTGGGAGGGTTTTGGGACCCAGTGTGATTTGAAGATTGACCTTACCCATGGTTTGAATGTCTGAGTTATAATGAACTCTAAGGATGGAAGTTTGTTTTGTGATTTGAGTTTTGTCATAACCCATTCTTTGAAGAAGCAAAAATGAGATTATGTTGATTGCAGAACCATCATCGATCATTACATGTTTAACAAAATAGTCCTAAACTTGGACTATCAAATGGAGGGGGAGATCACCCCGTTTAGCTACATCATTGTATGAGGGTAACTTTTTAAAATCAAACATTGAAGAACACTTTTCACTTGGAGTGTTTTGAACTAGATGTCCTAGATCTAAGGCTTTAAGGAGAGCATTCTTGTGTGTAGGAGAACTTTTGAGAAGTTCTAACATGTGACAAAAATTTGAATTGTTGGGGGTGTCATCTAGTCATTCTGGTCCTTGGTTGACACAAATTTCTTCATCTTTATCTAATTCCAAAAGGCCTAAGGTGTTTTGATCAAAGGTGTTGGGACTAAGTTCTTCATTTTGTGAGAATGTGTCCATGAATGCTTTTTGTTGACATTTTGGGAGATTTGATATGAAGTGATGGTACCCCGACATGACTTGATCTCATGCCCCCTTCTTTTGTGAAATGAGCAATATTTATCATGATTGTGATCTTGAGGTTTATGATGATTATTGTACAACTACTTCTTGATTCTCGAGGGATAGTTATTGGCATTTTCATTTCCCAAATTTGTATGACTATTGTAGTCACAATTGTAGTTCCCTGATGGTGAAGTGTTTGTTGACCCATCTACATCTTGATCATTTGTCAAGGATTTGTTATTTACATCATGGTTTATCAACCTTCCATTGGAATCATACTCCCTTCTTCCGCTATCAATAGTGGCTTGGTCAATTCTAAGGGCACTTTCAAGCACTTGTTCATATGATTTGTACGGGAGTTGTTGGCTTGTTCTCATATGTCATTGTTGAGACCATGTATGAAGAGATCACAAAGTACTCTATAATCCATGTTTGGTGTGCTTGTTAAAGAATAGAGAACTTTCCTCCATCATGTAATAAAATTTGCAACTGACTCATTGGCTTCTTGTTTGATTGTTAAAAATTCTCATATTCCTATCTTGACTAGTTTGTTTATGTCGAAGGCAGCCACAAATTGATTGATGAGTTGCCTGAAAGAGTGGATCGATGTTTCTAGAATTCGATAGTACCAATCCAAAGCAATACCCTCCAATGTCTTTGGAAAATTATTTGCTACCACCCCATTCCAAGGAAGGAGTTCTTGTACTACCATGATGTAAGTCTTGATATGAGAGTTGGGATCACCCTCTCCTTTAAATTTTGGAAGCTTGGGGAGAGGCCATGGTAGTATGACCTGACGAATGTTGTAGTCAAGAGGATCCTTTAAATACTCAACGTATATTCCTAAGAGGGGGTTATGTGTAGAGGGTTTTGTTCCTCCAAACATTAGCCCTTAAGGTGGAGCTTGGCACATTTGTTGAAAGGGTATGCTAGATTGTTGATATCCTGAAAATTTTGAATGACTAGATGGTGTCATGTTTATGTTTTGAAGATTGGGTAGGATTGTTTGTGGTTGATTTTGCATCACAGGATTCCCACCTAATTGATTGAGACCATTTTTGTTGGATGGTGAGGGCAAGGGAGGTCTGAATGTTTCATGGAAGTTTGGATGAGGGGTATTTTGTGTTTCCCCTTCGTTTGATTTGATCTTGTCAATGAAATGATTTCCATGTGCCCTAGGTTTTTCCTCAATTTTGTTTTGGCAATTTTGTTCAACCCTCCTAGCCTCAAGGGTCTCAATTCATTGGACCAAACTTTCTATAAGGTATGTGAGTGAGGCTTTGTCCATTCTTTGAGTTTTTCCACCTTGTAATGGATTGCTTTGTATTGGGGTTTGAGTGACCCTATTTGTTCTTTCTGATGACACTTCACTTGTTGTGGGCTTTTTATCTTGATGTACTATGTGGAGTGATTCTTGTACCTCATGAGCTTCTTGTAAGTTCTTCTCTTAACAACATACTTCATTCTCCATTTCGGTGGCCATTTTTCTATGGCTTGTTATGGGTTGATCATTTTGACAAATCTTAGATTGAATGACCACATGTATTTTGATTTGGTCAAAGTTGTGGTGATTTTGTTGGATCCCTTTTGGATTTTTAATTTTACTCAAGGGGACATTCCCTTGGAATTTTTGCATGAAACATTGTGAAATACATAAAAATGTCAAAGAATCCATCCCAAGAGGATTTGTTGAATGATGATGAAGTGGGATCTTGCAATGAAACACAAAAAGCTCAACCAAAAGGTTTTTCTCTTCACGTTGGATTCACCAAAATATGTGGTGAAGCTGATGACGTACATGTGATAGTGATAATGAGATCCAAGTAATGGGAACATAAACAACATAACCAGAAGGCTTTGTAGTTCACGTCGGGTTCACCAAAATATGTACACTCAAAATTGCAATGTTAGTGGCCTAAGGTTGTCAAGTCAGATTTTGGTGCACACATGGACCCTTCCCTCCTTACCACAGGGTGAACCGCCACGTCACTCTTGCTCTCATGGAAGTAGCCAATCAAGAGGAGGCAAGACACAAGGGTGGTCTGGCTCATTGGAGAGCTATACTTCATGGAGATGAGTCAGCACATCCTAGGGCCTATGTTGTTGTGTGCTTGTGTGGATACAGTGTTATGTGACCGTGGTTGTAAAGATAATTGTATGACCCAAAGGGTCACTAGTCACTATTATCCTATTGGGGTTTCTGATATTCCCCCGTTGTGTGGGTAAGCTTTTGTTCTCATTGATGCTTTGTTCAAGTTGGTATTGTCTTTCAAACTATTGTATGACTGCTTGTTGTACTAAGAGTTGTCTAAACACTTCTTGTTGAACATGAATGAGTTGTGGTCTCGGGTGGATTTCCTCTATCTCGTCGAGGATTACCCTCACCCACTCACCTCTCAATCTAGGGAACATTCATGAGCTGAGAGAAGAGATAGGCATTTTTGATCTCACCTTGTCTTGACCTAGGGTTTGACTTAGGGTTTGTGTGACCTAAGGTTTAACTATACGTTGACTATGTTTGACCTAGTGATGAAACCAAGGGTTTTGACCAATGTTTGACTATAGTCAAGACCTTGTGATAGAATCAAGGGTTTGTGAACCATCTAAGTTTCTAATATTTTTGTTCTTTTTTTGGATTTTATGAATGCAAGCCTAAATGAATGCAAAACTTCTTTCTGTGCTTTTTTATGTTTTTAGAAATCAAAAGTACTTTTTCTTAATCTAAGAATTAGAAATGTATGCAAGCTATGATGAAGTTATCTAATGAAATGTAAACTATGTTTTTGTTTCTTTTTCTAAATGGATGGATCAATTAATCTAAGAAAGGAAATTACTTTTAAATGAATTTAATCTATGAACTTGCAAAACAAATTACTCTAAGCATGCAAGATCTAGATGTATCCTATCAAGGAAAAAGCAACATGATTACTGATCCCAAGAGTGATTTTGATTATCTAATTACTATGAAATGAAAAGAAAGCATAAAGGAACCTAGATACACATGAGTCTCCACTACCCTTAGAAATCCTTGTAATGGAAACCTCGAATCCTCTTGTAGCAGTGGGGTAATCCTCTTGGTGACAAGATAAAAATGGAAGCGAAAGAAGCTTTGAATCTTTGCAAAGAGAGCTCAATGAGAGATTTGATGATCATTGTGTCTTGATGTGAGCAGCGTATGGACACAAATGAGCTTTTAGAAAAGCTAAGCGATATAACAAATGAAAGAAAAAGGCTCCTATGTCATGTATGAGCATGAGAATGCTTGATTTGGAGAGCAATAACTTGCAAGAGCTATGTGCACAAATGAAATTGCCTCCCAAAAGGGGGAGCTTTGAAGCTATGCAATAATGAAATTTTTTAAACTTTAGAAAACTAACGAAAGAAATGAAGAAATAGGCTCAAAGGCCTATGAAGAAGCTTGAAAAAGCTTGTGAAGAAGGGAAAAGGATTTTCCAAATTTCCAACTTGGAAAATAATGAAGAGGTGAGGGGTATTTATAGGTTGGAAGAAGGGATGAGAGGTAAAGAAGAAAAAGAGTTAACTCAATTTGATTGGAGAGTTAACTTAGAAGATTCAAGAGTGATCTGGGCTAAAATTGGAGTGTTCTACCTAGTAAAAGCTTATCAATCAAGAAGAAGTGAAGATGAAGGAGTGGATGGGAATGCATGAGTTATTAATTGAAGATAAAATAGAGCTAATTATGCTTGTGTAGGTGCATGAATAGTTAACTCTATATTTGGCATGAAAATCCATGCAAACAGGAAGAAAGATGAGTGAAAATGAAGTTTTTTTGAGTTAGAAACTCAAATTTTTCTACGAATGAAACAACAATAGGGTCACCTAGGGGTCGCCCCTTTCACCAATCAGGGTTACCTGGGGGCAAACCATGGGTGAGCCTCAGAGGAAGACATCTGGGTTGAAGTTTATAATGGGAGATGGAAGAGGAGGTGAAAAGGAGGGGATCTACCTCCAAAAATAGGTCAATCATGTGTGAAAATCCAAATCTCCACTTGCAAAAGTAGGATCTCCTAGGGAGATTTGGAAATAATAGGGGGAGATTTGGATTGGTTGAGTGAAACTAAAAACCGAAAGCAGGAGATGGCTAGGGAGGATCTCTTGAAGGCCTCTAGGGGGTGGAATGGATGAAAAACACTAGGGAAAGGTGAAAATCACCTACAAGACGCATACAGGGCTTAGGAATAGGGTCACAAGCATAGGAAATGCAAATTGACAAGTGTCAAAAAAGATATCGAAAAGCATCGAAAGTGAAGAGAGAGAAATTGACAAAGGGGAAACAACATAAGGAGGAAGAAAAGACACGTCACCAAGAGAATTGCTTCTTAGAGAATGTTATTTCATGCTTAGATGTATGTGACAAGGATTATGATTCATCATAGGGGTCCTCATGGGGCTTGTGCATGATTTTGGTGCTTACAGTCACTCTCACCTATCTCTTTTCCCCTCTCTATCTATCCCTCTCTATCCCTATCTCTTTATATCCTCTCTCCCCCACTCTCTCTCTCCCTCTCTCCCCCTCTCTCTCTCTCTCTCCCTCCCCATCCCTCTCTACCCCTCTCTCTATCTCTCCCTCTCTATCCCTATCTCTCTATCTCCCCTCACCGTCTCTATCTCTCTATCCATCGTCTCTCTCTTTCTATCTCTTTATCTCTCTCCCTCTCTCTATCTCTATCTATATCTCTCCCTCTCCATCTTCCTCTATCTATCTATCTCCCCCTCTTTGTCTCTCCTCCTCTCTATCTCTCTCTATTATTAATGGAGCCTGATTATCTTCCTGATTTAGAGGTTTTGTTTTAGTCGTGTTTTGATCCTAGTTCCTAATGACCCCCCACTTCTGTCACCAAGGTGTCTAGGGGGAGCGGTGACAAATTTTGGAGCCCCCCTTGGCAAGGGTTCGGCGACAGTGCCCTTAAAGAGATTTTTTTAAAATTGTCTTGTAAAATAGAATAATGGTTATGTATCATTAGAGAGCATTGTAACCGATAGAGGAGATATTGAGAGAGTGAAGACGAGGTTGCAGTGGATGCGTTGTAAGTTGTATCCCTTCATTTTGTTGGATGGAATAAAGGAAGGACTAGTAATTTCTCCATGGACGTAGCCCATATTGGGTGAACTATGTATATATTTATCTCTTGCTTGTTATTTTTTGTGTTCTATTTCTAAATTCAGTTTGATTATTTATTGCTTTGTGATCCTATTCCTAACATCTATATCTCGCAATCTCCCCTTCTTCCCTTTCTCTTCCCACCCCCTCTATCTCTCTCTATATGTCCCTCTCTATATATATTTATATCTCTATCTCCATCTCCTTCTCTATCTCTCCCTCTCTCTATCAATTATCTCTCCCTCCTATCTATCCTTCTCTCTCCCTCTATCCATCCCTCTCTATCTCTCTCTATCTCTTTATCTCCCTCTCTATGTCTCTATCTCCCTCTCTATATGTCCATCTCTATCTTTACCTCACTCTCCCCCTCTATCTCTATTTATCCCTCTCTCTATCTCTTTCCATCTCCCCCTCTCTATCTCTCTATTTATTATTTTTTCATCTAGTATTGGTATATGTCTAATATCCTTAAATTCCCCACTATCTTGTTGCTTGACCATATTAATACCTTAAAACTCTTTCTTATTGGTTTTTCAATTATTGTTTATCATAAAAATTATATGTAGATTCTAAATAAAGGAGAGAGTAGATTTTATTTTTGTAAGGAAATAACGTGAACATGTTATAATGCGCCTACATTATAATGTGAGCGTGTTATGGATATATAGTGACCAAGCCTAGGCTCAGTCACTATCAAGCCATAACATGCTCACATTATAACATAAATACATTATAACGTAATCATGTTATATCTTGTTTGGACCAAAAAGTGGTTTTGGCCACTTTTTGGTTCCCCATATTTTTGCACATGCCCAATTTCAATGTAGAACCATTTCGTCAATTTTTGTTGCATGTCAAAAGTTTGATGAAGATTGGTAATATTCTGGCTAAGAAAAAACAAATCATCAATAACCTCTTTCATTGTTGAAGGGTTTGGCAAGGGATGGTGGGTTCCTCAAGGATTTTGGGCCATGGGTTTTCAATTCCAAAAGGGTACTCCCATGGTAGCTTCAGGAAAGGCTTTTTCTTTACCTTTCTCTAGGGTACCAGGAGGCTCATTATTATTTAGAGAAGTAGAGGGAAGGTTTCCCTCAAAGGTCTTCTAACCATCTCTTTTTATTTTACCAATAACTTTAATATATAAGGAATCCTAGTAGATAGACTCTGAATCAAACTCCAACCTTGACGTGTTCCAACTACTTTCATCCTCCTCTAACTCCTTAGAAGTGGATACTGAATAATCCACCACCCCTTTCCTTCCAAATTTCTTATGAATAGGCTAGTGAATGGGGGGTTAAGAATATTAACATGACTTACAATCAAGAGCATTAAACCCTGATGCAAGGGAACATACACTAGGGCTTTTTTACAATCTTTCATTGACTAGTCTAGTGAGGATAGTGAACATAGTTATCTAAAGTTGCAAAGATAGTAATATTGTTTTATTTTGATACAACTACAAAGTTGTGATGCAGTCACTCAAAATCATCTCTTGAGTCATCTAATTTTTTTATTACATTTTGAGATATGTTTTGTATAACTATTGTGATAGTAGGTGATCCTCTATGGGAAATGTTGATAGTTTAAACCAAGGATTAAATGTTATTGTTACCAATTTTTCACCTATAGCTCAAATTGGCAGAACTAAAGTAGTTGTTCCCATTTTAAGAGATTTCATGGATGATAAGGAGTTATTTCATTTTGTATTGCAATGTTCATTCATTTGACAAATGAGATATATACAAGACTGTATAAGTATTGCATTGAAAGAGAAATGATCAAATGTCCCACACAAGTTGTGGGAATAGCTGAACCAGTACAAACATAGGAAATACACTATACATCTGAAGATAAGAAGGGAAAAAATCATATAGGAAAAGACATATCCATCATTGCATGTTTGGAGTCTTGAAGTTGATCTTCATTGCAGCTGGCTCCTCCTCGCTCCTGATCTCTGAATGAACCTGTATGATGACAAGAAGGATTGTTAGAGCTCTAGATATGGTTTCCTATATGCCTATCAACAGAAACATAATACATTGCCTATGATGTACTATATCAAATAACAAACATCAGATATATGCAAGAAAGCCTAGAGAATGAAATATCACAAGAGAATTTAACTTCACTATTTTTAATCTAACATGTTTATTCACTGTGCAGGTATAGGAGAAATCATGTTGCTGAAGACATCATAGCATGTGGTGCAAAAATGGGCTCCCACAAGGGTTGATCCCAGCATGTTGCCCCTAATTCTCAAGAGGGGATTTAATAGTAACTCATAATGCTCAAATAGAAACATTTCAACTGAAGGAGTAATTCATAAAGTGACTGCAAAAGCCTCGAGTCATGGATCATTCATGACAATCAAATCCAAAAGTACAATGAATTGAAAATCATGAATGAACAATGACTCATTTGAATGATCAATGAATATTTAGAATAGAAATAGATTGCACTATCTTTCATTGGATATTTCTAATTTGCAAGCAAGTTTTCATGCTTGTTGCTGCCATGTAACATTTTCATTCTGTTACCCCTATTGTTTGAAGTATGCAGAAATAATGACAAACAATTCTATCGTGTGAGGGAGCAGCAATCATGGAGCAGCATTTAAATCAAGTGGAATATAATCATCCTAAAGATATGGTATACCTTTGAATCAAAATAAGACACCACACATTTAAATCAATGAGACAAGTGTACAAGTCAAGGTGGGGTACCATGCACATCATGCAATGAAGGACATAGGTGCAGCCATAGGAATTAAGAGCCATCTACAATCTTAAGCATAGAGTCTAGTGTTACTTTTGTCTCCATATCAAACACATGCAGTCATCATAGATCTTTCACTTATCCATAATGTAAGGTGCAGTCATGAAACCTCTTATATATGTACTATGAAAAATGAATGCTAAGAAGATCTAAGAAATACAGTCCATAGAGGTTATCATAAGCATGAATTTGTAAAGCCATGCATTACCAAAGTCAACGAGGATGACATTTACCAATGAGGGCAGCCAGAAACGAAGACTAGAGGTTCATAAGTACTCACCAAAGGAGTATCAAATGAAGTGTAAAGCCTCACAAGTCATGTAAAAGCATTTAAACCAACTCAAAAATAAATGAAGTAAATAATCCACTTAAATACAACATCGCAATAACCAAAATCAAAAAGAAGTAAATAATCCACTTAGATACAATATTCAAAAGGTAAAAGGTGTAATTAATCCGCTTAATTACAATATCTCCAATAAAAGATAATCTCAAAAATATGAATCTTAATGTCAATAAATCTTACATATTCAAGTGCTTAATCCAAGTAACAAGCACGATAAAATAATATACATAAATCCTTTGGCAAACATGCCATAATACATCCAAAATAGGTACAATAAACGAGTACATCAATAATAAATAAATCAATACACTCTCTAGTTGCACGAACCAAGTGGTCCACCACCTAGAAACCGAGAGACGGGAACATGGCTCAGGTGCTTTTCCACCCAACCATGAAGAATTTACACTTCCCTAGATCCCTTCTTGAAATGAAGGAAACCCAACCCTACACAAAATGTCTAGCTACCTAGTAACAAGTGCAGGAGGGAACACTCGATGCAACCCTAATGTCTGAATGTGCAATTCTAAGTAGTGAAAAGCAAATTGTCTCACAACAAGATGTGGCAGAGATATCAATAAATAAGTTTGCTAGACAATAAACATCTATTTCAATATTTTTCCGATTAGATCTAATCATTTAAGTAAATTGGTCAATTCCTGAAAAGAGGAAAAGCCATCTCTGATAATCCACATTCGACATCCCAATCCCAAAATTAACCCAATACATTCCTATATAAAAACTACAACTTTCCCCAAGAAGCATGAAAATAATTAAAGAATAATAAATTCAAAATTTCCAATAAACCAATCCAATCCCTTTCCCAAAACATCAAATAAGGAAAATACACTTTCAAGCAATAAACCATCTTTTGGGCATATAATCGAACTCACAAGTTTATCAATTTGATATAGTTTCTAATCTTGTATTTCAGTGACAATGTCTTCAATAATAGTCATTCTAATATATTAATCTATCTCATTGTTATTTCTGTGATAGGAAGTTTCAAAAATAATAAAACAATAAAAATTGTCCTCCTATCGCAACTGTGACAGGAGCTGTTGTAGAAATAGAAAAAGAACATAGATCAAAGTTTTAATCAATATCTGGTCATGAATATATATGTAGTAGGTCTTCATCAACAACATTCATAGGAAACATAAAATAGGAGTCTACAGTCTCTATTTAATCTTACTGTCATTTGCTTATGGTAGGATCTACTCGGTTTTAACCAGTAAGTTTGTATATATTATTCACTAACCCTCCTATCACTGAAGTGACAAGAGTTGTGACAGAATGGTAAAATAAATAATACACAGAGTTTGTAAAAGTCTATTGTCATCCAAGATAATGTTTCAAAAAAATAGTGTTTACACAACAGTAACAGGGGAAATGTTTGTGGAAATAATAATAACTTTCTTTCCTAATTGTAAGAATATGCATTTTACTTATAGTAAGGTCAATTTTTAACACAGAACCGCTTCAGCTAGCGTAAAAAGAAACACAGTCATAAAATAATTGCTAGAGAAAAATCTACAATGAACTAGAGGTTTAATTATAGTTTTATATCAATTTACTACTAGATCTAGAAACAATCCTATACTCCGACATAGCACAGAGGTAATCGCCAAGTTTAAAGGAGTCAACCAAAGGTGGGTCTTATGTTTAAAATAAAATACGTCTAGCTAAGATAAAGAACTAGGTGATTACAAGAACAAGGGATTAATCTATAAATTTCAACAATAAAATCTAGATCAGAATATCATTACCTTGCTGGCAAAGTGACAAGGATAAATGACAGGTCTCAGATAAACAAAGCTTTAACAAGGAAAATGACTATCATAAGACTAGTGATACGCAACTGAATATTCATAAGACCACTATTATGATAGAATATTTCTAGAGTTGTAAAATGAATATCTCTTTACACTAGTCACTACCTAATGGGTTCCGAAATCAAATAATAGCTATTTAAAAAAATAAAATAATATCCTTGCAGCTTACTATCGCATGGATGACAGGAAACTTATTTTAATTCTTTTGTTTACTCATATAAATATAATAACACTATTTTTAATCTAATTTAACTATTGTTATTAAACAAATCCAATTAAATAATTAAAAGAGAAATGCAATATATATATATATATATATATATATATATATATATATATATATATATATTTATTTATTTATTTATTTTTAAGGAACATATTATCTTCCAAACATCTTAAAAACAATATTTTATTAGCTATTTAACTAACACATAATACATCATTTGAATATATTTCAAAAAGATATTAAGTTAAAGTAATCACATCATGCATTTAAAAATGATTAAAAATCACACATTAATGAATTAAGAACCATTCAATAATGCATATGCAACTACGTGATGTGTGTGATTGCATCAGGATAGTCGATCCATCAGTTCTTGCCAAGTGGTTAGATCATCTCTACCTCAACCATGCTCTCGTCTTCGATGAGTACCTGCATCCATTTGCACTCAACTCGATGTCAATAGGTTAGTGTCTCTCAAAACATAGCCAAAGAAAATCATAGCATTTACATCAATATTCAATATTTAAAACAATTTCCAATTTTCATCAATATAACTTGTAATAATTACCTCCACGTATGCAAAATTACTTAAAGTAAAGTCAATCACAATAATTGTTCATTAAACTAGAATGATCATATTGTTCATAAAATGAGACGTGATAGTTACAAACAAATGGATGCATGTCTTAAAACCTCTGAAGATGACAATCTTGGTGTCACTACAAACAGTCATGACAACAGTGATGCTAGATGGAAGCAGTCCATAACATTCTTTGGGTAAGTGACTGTATCAAGGTAACAATGTTCATTTATGATCTTTATGCAAAGGAACCATCAAATGTATAAGGTTGCAAAGGTACTATCATGCTGTCATTCATTGAACTATACTAGTTGTCCCACATCTCATCAAAAGATACAAGAAGTGAATGAATACAAATAAAAGTAATGGGACTAAACATAGCTTTTAGTTTAAAGATGCTTACAATCATAGTCAACATTCCATTTTTTCTCATCTGGTGGATACATATGGAGCAGCAGAAGAAAATAGAGCTATAGCCTTTCTATTATGGTGGCTGTCATCAAAGCCAATGAATAAGCATTGTTTTGGAAAGGTGAAGGAGTAGGTAAAACCCTAGTACGGTTTGTGTCAAACAAGAGTAAACCTTGAAACAACACATGAATCCCATGGCTTTCAACGAGGATTTAAATAGGATATGCCAAAGTTGGTTAAGCCTTTGAAAAGTTTGTGAATACACAATGATTCTATCTCATGACAAGAGCCCTGTCGAACAAGTAAACTTCAAGGGTCAAGATCAAAAAGGAGTTACAACCAATGATGATTGTCTCAAGGGTCTACAATAAATAATAAACCTTCAGCCACAGCCTATGATGTTGTTCAAGCACGGAGAAATACTCAGAACGAAGAGGAGCGGCCATGAAGGGTTTCAAAACCCATAAGGTAGTAACTAATGTAAGGAGATATTCATTTCACAACTCTAGAAATATTCTATCATGGGTCGAGCTCTTTTGACACAGAACAAAGACAAAATGCAAGTAATGAGATATATTGTGAGTTCTCATGGTTGCAGCCAGAGAATACAATTTTCTTCATAAATATCAAAACCCATATCAATCTGCCTAGAGAAAAGGCAGATGTAGAGGAAATGGAGGGTTTTCAAGCTTATGCAGGCTCGGAAAAATATTTTAAAGTGGGCAAACATACCAGGTATGGCCATGGCCTAAAGATATATGGAGGTTTTCATAATGCTTACACATAATGTAAGGGAAAAGTAAATGCATTCATTATAATCTTTAGTTTCTTGAGCTCATATTGAGCGTCATGGTAATAGAGAAATGAAGGAAAATACAGAGCTCAAAAGGTGAAGAACTTACCACCATTTGATATAGAAGATTGCATTCAAAGAAATCATCCTGTCGAGCCTCAGAGTTCAGTCATGGTGGCCTCAAAACAGAGGAGAGGTATAAATAGGAGAGAAAACAAGACAAATGCATCAAAAAACAAGTTGTGGCCACGGCTTAAAAGCCAAAACACTATGTTGAAATGAAAAATATGGTTTGAATTTGTGACAGAGAGGAGTTTACCTCTTATTTCCCTGCAAAATCTTTAAGAAATTGCTTAGAAACAGTGGGAAATCAAAGGTTTTTAGGTCCAAACCCTAGCTTCATGGTGGCGGATTAGCAGAGCCCATTTCATCAAAAGTCAAAGTGAAAATGAGCCCGAGAGTTTAGAGCTTCGATTGTTTTGTTTTAGGGTTTTCTCCATGTTGTCCTAATTCAAGTTAGTATTTTTATCACATTGATTTGAAAATTGAATGCCTTAACTAATACCCCTATGGTATTATTTGTTCCCCTTTGTATATCTCATGCCTAGGCTTTATGCCTTAGGGTTCTTTGCAACATTTTAAAGGTAAGTCAACATCAATAATGCCTTAGGAATATTTTGCAGACCAAATGGAGAATAGACCTTAGGGGGTTTTTCTTTTTTCAAACCATTCAATAATGCCTTCAAATTTTTATGATTTTGATAGAAAATCAAATGCCCAAATTGTGAATACTTGGCAAAATAATCATATGAGCCTTGTATTGCTTTTGTAAATAATCAAATCAAGTCAAATTAGGAAATAAAACTGCAAATTATTGTAAAACATTATTTAAAGCAATATCCTTATAAATTGCTTTTAAATAATTGTTATTAAATGCAGTTAAAGTAGAGTGTACCTTTATTTTTTAGATTTGCTTTCTTCTAGGCAGAATTGAGAAAATATGGGCAAACTGGAGCTTTTCTTGATCAGGTAAAGCCTGATTTTTAGGTGTTTTTTTTATGGGACCACTTTGGAGAGTATTTTGGTAGCTTTTCTACTCAGTTTGGAGGTAGTGTAGTGCCCCTCCGTTCGCACCTTGGATGTACAAGTGAACCGATCAAGGCGCATGAATATGAAGGTATAATAACAAGAATAACTAAGGTAAGGTAAATAATTGATGTGGTACAATATAGATAGATGTTTCATCCATGTGTGGTTTCATATGATAGTTAATGTGTTTTATTGATAATCTCTATTGCGACACTGATAATGCAGGCTTTGACATTATTTTGCATTCTAATGATTAAGATGTCGATCTTACTACAATTGTTATATGTTAGAATGGATCTCATGGACTGATTCTGTTAGATTTATTTGTTATGATAGTACTTCTGAGACTTATTCAATTTCATGCACCTATATGTTTAGTGTATGGTTTTGTTCAGATAATGAGGTAGATTCGATTTGGTTATGATTATGTGTTATCTAATCTAGATTGATATGATGTGGAAAGAACGATGTCGCATCACTTGCTTGTGAGTGCCCTTCGATGTTGTGATTCCTTTTTCACCTAGTGTCAGCTTATATGCATCTATACATGCTTGACTGTGTCATTTGTTGTAGGATGCAGGTATCTGGCATCGACTCCACCTGAATTAACAGGTCTGAGCATGCCCTAAACCTAATGGATAAGTTGTTCCGGAGATAACTTAAGGTCCCACATCTCAAGTCATCATCCTCGATCAGGATGCATGATATGTCTAGTTCAACCTGTCAGTTTTATTAGTATGTCAGGGCTTGCAACTGATTAATATTTGATGGAGCCTGTTGGTTAAGTGCGTGTTTGGCCCTGGCTTGTGAACATGTTTGATTTGGCTTTTAACGGCTGTCCTACTCAGTGGGTTAGGTTGTATGCCTATATTTCATTATATAGTCATACTAATATTTGACCCACTTTAATATTTAATAAGGTCATATAATATTCTTATTATTATTATTAATATTTAATAAGATTAAATTGGTAATTGATAATTACCTAGTTCAAATAATTATTTAAAGTTGTTTTGAATATGAATTATTTTATTACTACTATTAAATTGATTTAATTAGGGAAGGTCGCTGAACACTAGTAAATGCACTAACCAGACCCTAGAGTAGAGAGGAGACAATCCTACCATCTAATTGACGAAGCCTAACAATTGGATCAAGAGTGTATTGATTCAACATTACACTATGGTTACTAATGGATTTGTGATAATATGTTATTTATGATGGATATATTTTGGCTATATATTGTACTAACACTTCTTGTTGAGTGTACATGTAGAATTATTATGTCAATGGATGATGGTGGTCATTTAGCCACTTTATGTCTTTCTATGTGATGTCTGACCTAGGCATGGGGCCCTAAGGTCTATTGGCCATGATGTTAAGAAATATTATTTTTAGTTTTATGTGATAAAATGATTATGTTCTTGTGTGGGATTTAACCTTGTAACTTTTAAAATAGTTTTTAAGTGTTTTTAAGAGGTCTAATTTGTATTTTATGTTTGAAAAATTGTCTTATGTCCAAGGTACATAGGTAAGAAGTTTATTTTTGTCATTTATAATATTTTAAAAGGTTTTTAGACCCTCCTTTAAGCCCCACTTACAAAAGTGACGAAAATGGGAAGGTGGTTGGTTGAATTAGTTGGGTGGTTGAGTTAGTTGGGTAGTTGAGTTAGTTTTGGGTAGGAAGTTACTCTTTCCTTCTCTTTAAAAACTCTTCATGGAGTGGGGGTGACTTGCTCATTTATGATTCTCATTCAAGGATTCTACCATTAGTGGGATATTACGATTGACGTACCATGTTTTCTTTATTAATTAAATATAAATATTATATGTTTTTCTTTAATGATTAAATGTAAATTTTATATATTTTTCTTTATTGATTAAATATAAATATTATATTTTTTTTCTTTATTGGTTAAATGTAAATATTGTATGTTCTAAATATTATATGTATCCTTTATTTATTAAATGTAAAGGTTGTTTTTCTAAGGGTTGTTGCTTGTGAAATTGGAAAAGCAAACATTTCAATGTAAATCTTGAAAGAAGCATATTTGTTGCCTTATTTGCATGTCATAAACCTAGATCATCATAGCATGAATTATATTTTTTATTTTTACATTAGATCTTCCTATAATTATAAGATAGTAATCGCCATATATATTGGCATTAAGGTTTGCATATAATCATATGTCATCTATATATTAGTATTAAGATTTCTATATAATCTTATAATTGCTAAATGTTGGTGTTGGATCTTAGAAACGATGGTTTTTATCTATTTTTTAAGGGGTTACGAAGTCATCTTGCTAAGGATCTGTTAGTTTGTTCATATCCTCTAATAGATAAACTAATGATGTTCTTTGTGTACGTAAGTATCTTTGAACCTTGTCAAACAGTTCAAGTACCTTGTCCATTAGAGTATTCCTTACTTCTACCTTCTATTAGATCTAGATGGAAATGTTTTTCTTATGTGCATTAAGGTCTCAAATAAATATGGACTTTGGATCATATAAAACTACCCACTTTTGCATAGATTCTTTAGGATCCTATTCTTATAGTAGATTGTATTAAACATCTTATTAGCTCTTCATTTAATCAATTTATATTTTGGATGCCTTGTTCTTTGGTTGTTCAAATCTTCACAGTATTCTTGATCGACCATAATCCAAATCTAGATAACCCATTTAATACGGTGTGCATACTCCTTAAGTCTATCAAACTCCATCCTCTAGGTGAGACTCCAGCCTTGTTTAACAAAGGTGTTTCAAATTGGGTGTGGTGGTCTATGAAGTCGTCTCTTGAAGAAATGGAAATGGTGTGGCTGCTACTCAAAGGTAGAATGGTGTTGTTTATAAACCGTCCAAAATTTGAAGGTTGATTGACCAAATCTTACCTTGAGGATAGGAATAACCTACACAAGTGCATGAACATGTATATAAACATTAATGTCATATGGATATTTGTATAGGTATCAATTATTAATTATAAATTAAATATGAATCCATGCATAGTTAAGATCCACGATTTAGTAGATGAGTTTGTTGGAGTATATATATATGATATAGATATTAACTTATGAAACAAAAGAAATGTAGTTGTTATAGTTTAATACGAATGTTTATTAAACTAATCAATATGATCGCATATTTACTGTAATATGGCATTGATTCTATTATAATGGTTTTGTTAGTAGAAATATGATATATGGGTTTGGGTTATAAATGTTGAAATTAGCATTTAAGTTATAAGTATTTGTAATTAATATTATCTATGCATTGTTTAGCTTGACGATTATATGAAATTGATGAGTGATTAATATAATAGATAGAATTAATATTAATTAAACTAGACCTAGGTTTTATGAAATTCTTGGTGGAGATATAACTTGAATCCAGTTGTTAATTTGATTAAATGGAATTGGATATGACAAAATAATTAGTGTAGATGAAATTTAATCTAGTTGATTTGGTTTTGTAAAGATCTTTTATAATGATTTTGTTAAGTTGAAATTGGATTGAAAAGTTGGAATTAGGTTAAACAACAATGTATTTGAATTTAGCCCTATAAGTAAAACTTATAGGTAATTGGATAACTAATAGATTGAATTGCTCTAGTAAGAAGAATTTATGTTGTCGATGAGCTGATTAGTTGAAATTGCTTATTGTAAGCAAAACTTTCATGTGAGTTGGTCTATGTGTAAATTGTCAAGTTTAGGTTCCAGAGGCATAAGGTAATATGATTTGGTTGTATGTATTCTGTTCATAGATGTCTTGAAATGAAGATGTTGTAAGAACATGATTTCTCTTGTCTATGTATGTGGGTCTTGGTAACCAATAATGTGTGATGATGTACATACTGTGTTGTGAATATATTATGATGGGTTTAAATCTCCTTCAAGGAAGTGTTGACGTCGAGTTTGTGTGTAGTATTGTAATGGGGAGATTCTGGAAATCGTATTGAGAAACTATTTTGTTCATGGTTGAGATTTGTGAGCAAGATGACCCATACCTTACTCGGGATATGTGTTGTTATGGTTATTGTGATTGATCAATGGAAAGTTTTGGGACAATGATGTATAGGTTGGTCATTGTGATTATGTTTTGTATGCAAGAAGGTAAATGCCTTGCATTGTTTATATATACTTATCAGTATGATAGTCATTGTCTTGCTTGATGGTTAGGGTTTCTAGATGCAGGTAGGGGAGTGGCTTTCAATGTGGGGTCGGCGCCCAAAGTGGCTGTCAGGATAACCCATTGAAAGTTGTTAATTAAGTGAAAACCTAAAAATGAACTAGGGGGAAAAGGGTAAATTACACATTAACAAGATAATTGGATTTCCTCTCCCATGCCTGTAGTGCTCGTTTAGGCTAAGGATGGGTAGAGAAGAACTGGTTGGCAAGATCAACTTCCTTGTTCTCACGAAAGGAAGGTTGATTTCGCATGAGTCACCCTATGGGGCTGGCACCTAGTGAGAGCTGTCAGGATAACAATAGATGGGGGCCGGCACCTAGTGAGAGGCTGTCAGGATAACCCATGTCAGGACCATGCAATGACACTCTTCCTACTACAACCTAGCATTCCCTAGTTGTACTCTCCCCATTCGTCGTGTGTTGCCTCTGGACGTGTTACTGAGTTACTTGTGGTGTTGTCATGTGTTGTAATGGAGTCTTGGTTGGTCTTTGTTCCTGTTAGGCAATTGTCTACCTGACTGTATGACATTTTGGGACCTTATGTTATCTCCTAGCACGGGGGGTGGACCTTAGGGTTCCACATGGTCGGGTGGATGTGCTTTATCTCCATTGGTTTTTCCTTGACTTTGTTTGTGTGTAAGAAGGTGGTAACTCCTGTAGCAGATTTAGATCGTGTATCTATTTATGGAGACAGTTATTATTCTCATGTGCTATCTTGTGTATCAGATGATTCATTATGTATGTATTCATATGTATTCAGAAGATGATAATGTAACGATGTAATGTTGTATTCATATGTCGGGAGAAATTGTAACTATGTACTAGATCCTGATGAATACTTATATGATGCTATATAAATGTAAATGTTTATTGATTGAGTGCATTAGGTTTACAGTGAGTTGCTGATGTTAATTCATGATGTGTGTTAGATTATGTTAATGGTTTTGTCAAGTAATGCAAACATGTTATCTTAGAGGACAATTCATTAGTTTAAATGATGTGTTAATATTACTTTGTTATTTCTTTCTTGTATTTAAAAAAAAAATTAATTATCCTGTTGCATATAGCATAAATGTGTTATTCTCTAAAGTTTCATGGCGGGGTGTTACAAGTAGTTCAGTGACTTTTTTGGAGGTTTTTCTGTGGAGCTCAAAAATGGATCAAACTTGCTATTTTAGGAAGATTTCTCAGCTTTTTCCTTGGGAGATTTTTGGAGTTATAAGTAGGAGAAAAACTTAGTTTTTTCTCAGTTCAGAATATTCTTCCTCTCTTGTTCATTTACAGAGATCTTTGTAAACATTTTCTACTCAGTTTCTACTCCTTTTAGATCAATAAAGAAAAATTGTTCTCCTATTTCATGTCTCTGCTTCATTTTGTAGTTAATGCATTTGATGTTTAATTGTGATTTAGTTTTTGAAATCATTTTCTATGTCTCATTGTTGCAAGCTTGAATGTGGAAGTTTCATGTAAAACAGGTTGTGTCTTGTGTTTAACTTGCTTAGTGGGTTGAAGTTGTGATAAAACTTATGTTTGTCCTTCATGCAAACCTCTAGCTTTTAAACTTTCATACAAATTACTTATGTATTGCATTTGTCTCAGTGAAATTGTGAGAATAAAAGACTTTGTGAAGCTGATTGTGAGTCGAATTAGTGAATAAGATAAGTACTGGTGTATCACCTATTAGAGTTTAGGATTTCATTTACAAGTTAACCTTCTAAACCCTTTTCCTCAATAAGTACTTTAGTTTAGGTGATCTTCCAGGGGAACCAGCCCGCTTTGGAGATTCACTCTCGATATAGATTAGCCATAATCTAAGAGTGTTTGCATGTTTCAATAGGATAGCTGAGTTTATCTTTGCTAAGGGTGCAATCCTAATTGATAACAGTTATTTTGTGGTGGAGGTGTATCTTGCAAATCACTTTTCTTATGAATCTTGTTCCATTCCTACCTAGGAATGTGGAAATTAAATTAATGAATTAAAGAAAGGGTTATGCCAACAAAACTACAAATATCCTTATGATGTGGGTGCAAAATATATACCATAAGAATTATGTTCCCCTAAATGTATTATTGTAGCTATTTGTTTCCATACAAGGGCAACTATTCAAAATTGAAATTAAGTCATTTTTATAATTCTTGTATGCCACTTGCTGGAAGGACAAGGAATTGCCTTGATAAGCTAGTAGTATTGCTTGTGTTAAAAATATATTGAAATAGATAGCCAACTACTTTCAAATTGGTTCTTATAAGGCCAAAAAAAATAGCCTAATACTTTTCCCAAGTGCTTCAAGGAGATGATACCTAATGTCACTAATCAACTAGTAGGTTAGAATTAGATCAAGGATATATGATTAAAACATAACCCAACAAAAAATATGGTGAGTGATTGTTGTATAGTATCAACAACAGTTTATTAAACATGCAATTTTCATGAAATAAACCAAAGTCTATAAGAAGTCAATTTGTTTCTCTTATGGATTCCTTTTAAAACATAATAGAGTTAGTAGACTTGTGCTAGATATCGAAATTCTACTTATCAGTTGCATTGATATCCTTAAGAGTTTTCACTTAAATGTTAGACATTTGATTCTAAGGATGGGATTAATGAAAAACATATGGTGAAATAGGATATTTAAATAAAATATAAAGTGTGTACTACATATAACTAAGATCATACAAAAGTTCTATCTATTTATATTCTTTATAAAAGCATTCAAGTTCCAATTAATAGATAAGAAATTATAATTAAAAACATTTGTCCTTCACATTTATATCATTATTGTCACTCAAACGTGCATTAATAGTATCTATAGAGATACTCAATGTGCATAGAACTGAGATCATACAAAATGCACTAAACTAAGATCATATAAAAGTCATATCTATTTATATTCTTTATAGAATCTTTTGAGTTCCAGTTTACAAATTACAAATTATAATTATAAATGTTCTTCCATATTTCCATCATTATTGTCACTCAAACCTACAATAGTATCTATAGAGATACACATTGTCTATTTATATAATGCTTTCCACAATTCTATTGTACACTTCATAACAATGAGCATGGCATTAAATTGGCCCAATAGATTTCCTACCATCTTCTTGTTGGCATCAAGTGTTGCATGATGATTGGTATCGATCAACTCCTATTAATGAATTTCAAGTTCTAATACCAAATTCCTCTAAGTAAACACTATGAATTTGTCAGTTAATTAAAAAATTCTCTTGTCCATTTTAGTTTTTAGAAACATCAACCTTTTAATTTCTACTTCGCATATATAGCTAAACCTTCTTTTATAACATTTCAACATGCATGAACTTAACCACTATCTAATCTTTGACTAGTTCAATTGTTTCAAAGGTTGTTCTTTCTATGTTACAAGCCCCATGTTTGGATGCCTACCCCTCAGATTGTTTGTTGAACTAAAAGGTGTAATTATCAAATGTTTCAGCATTGGCATCATAGGTGACATTTTCAACACTCTTCCTTTTTCCCTTTTCATATTTTCCTATTTCCACGCCTAAAAAATTATTTGTACAAGTAGATTGAATTTCACTACATGTTTCCTCTTAATTATAAAAACAACATATAAAATATAGTATAATAACATAATAAAAATATCAAAGACACAACTATAGAAGTTTAGATTTGTGTTATCTTGTATACATGAAATATTAGTGACTTCACCTATAGATAATGCATATGATACCTATTAAGTTGAAATTCATGTAATCAATCAACACAACAACCAAAGGCACGATGACAATAGTATCAATTACACATACAACCACCACAAGAAAATATGAGAAACATGTACCTATAGGATTCATGAGTTGTGAAGACCATGTTGAAAGGAGCAAAGATATGAAAATAAGATTATAGATAACCTAGAAATTCTAGTGATAAAGGTTAGCTATTATTAACAATGATAATAGTGTCAATTGCACATACACCCACTGTAAGACAATATGAAAAACATGTACCTATAGGATTTTTGAGTTATGAAGACCATGTTGAAAGAAGAAGATATAGAAAAAAAAAATAGATAACCTAGAAATTCTCGTGATAAATACTAGTTATTATTAAGTCAGTAGCCTATTATCCAAGTTCATTGAACAAGAGGATGTCTCAAATAGATCACTTTAGCCAAAATACTATAGGAATGTACATACAAAGTAAATAAAGTCATCACATGACTTGATAAGGGTGTGTATTAAAACATTAAATAGCATAGTGTTCCAATATATGAAGTAATTAAACTTTACATCAAAAATATTCAATAACATACTATTCCAACAAGTTAACATGTAATAAAGGTAGAATAATATACCATGTCATCATCTCCTATGTTATCTATTTTGTACAACTAAAAACACACTTTGATAAAATCTAACACGCTTCTTCAAGTCCTTATGAACTAAAGGAGGGGTAATTCCAAGGGTTTAGAAGTTGGTGGATACTTAGGTTTGGGAGTAGAAATCATGTTCTTTCACCCCATCTATGCCTATATTTTGTATTCCTTGGTCCTAAAGAAAACCTGTAAATTTGAATCAGAAAAATTAACAACAAACATATACAAAGCAATAAGTTGTTACATTGGATCAAAAAACTCAAACAACAAAAATAAAAAAAGCCATAAAGTATTAAGTTTTACCATTGAGAGAGGTCATTTCAAGTCCAATATGTTCCACATCTCAAATAAATTTATGGAATTGGACAGAACCTCTTAAAATGGACCAGCATAAGGCAAGCTACTATCCAAAATAATGGCCTCAATGATATTCACTTTGCCACAACCTAGTGGGATTGGAATGTTGTGGAAAAGTGCATGTTTTCTCACATCAACCATCATGAATTTTCCCACCAAGATGCCCTTGGAATATAGGTCCACATGATCTTTGATGATAAATTATTTTCCATCATGCTATCTCCTCTCATCATTTGGAACAAATGGTTGCAATCACAGGGTTAGTAACTTCAATAATGATTAAATTTAAAATCAAATATTGATTATAAATTTCAAAATGAAGCATTGAAATGCATTGAGATTCTACCAATGGAGAAGGCTAGCCAATGTCATACCCATCCCCACCTCTATAATAATCACCCTCTCCCACTTCTTTTGTTGCAACCTTGCCAATAAGGTCAAGCCCTAACTTCTGACGAGAATACAGACATTTTTCTTAGTTTGAAGGTTCTTATCTTGCAAAATGTAGGAAAACTTTGAGAAGACTTAATATATATTCCAAACATTTCATTTTCAAATTGCATTTTCTAATTATATTTTTATCAAGGTACATGACAAAGCACACCTTGAATAGCTAAAATCATAACAATGTAGGTAACACCTCAAACTTTTTCCATCACCATTTCTCCTTATTTTTCGTGAATCTATCCAAGAGGAATATTATCATCCTAAAAGATAAATTTGAAATGTGTAAGGACAAAATGTACAATCTTAAACCTTATTTAAATTGTTTCAATACAACATATTGCTTCCTCTCAAAAATATTTGATGCCCTAGTGAGGCCCACTTCCTTCTTGATTATGACCTTGTGATGGCATGAATGTTAAAATTACATGGAATCATCCTACAAGATAAATTTGAAATTTATAAGGACAAAATGTACAATTTTTAGCCTTATTTCAAATGTTTCAAGAAAACATATTTCTCCCTCTCTAAAATCCTCTCTACACTAGTGAGGCCCACCACTTTCTTCTTGATTGTGACCTTGTGATGGTATAAATGTTAAGGTTACATGGAATTCATATGAATGCAACGACTTAACTAAATAATAAAACAACACATTTAAAAGTAAAATTGGAAATTACCATCTCATACAATTTCTTTCTTTTCTTCAACCTTATTAATTTTTCCCTTCTTCCTCCCTCTTCTCATCATTGTCATAAGACTGCATTGCAACATCAACCTCTTTTTTCACTTTCATAGAGATTTTCTCAAAACAAATTGCCATAGACTTTATATACACATTCAATTACATGCCTTCTCTACACATTGTAGCACATCCTCAATGGGTATTCAACATCACTCTACCTCTTTTCCATATGTTTTTTCATTATTTGAGGGGATACAGGTAGACATTTTCCCATGTACTTTTAGCCAGGATTTTGTGGCACAAAAAAGGAATCTTTTGCTTCAACATTATATGCATATTTAGAATTACAAATTCCTAAAATTTAGCCCCTCTAGCCATGCCACATAGGCCATACTCATAAAAATATAGTAATCTATTACCCACCTATTCAATTCTATGACGAGGACAGGCCTATATGAATAATTCCAAAAAAAAGAGCATAACATATTTAATCAAAAATGAAATTCAACGTAGAACATTTAAATAAAGGCAAATAAAAAATAATTACAATATTAAATCCACCTGGTCTTCATTCAAATCATCTTAACCTCATTGTGAACTTTGTCATCGTTAGCTTCATCCTCTACCTCCTCGTCCTCCTCCTTAGACAATTTATCCTCCTAAAGTCAATAAAACATATAATTTCAAAACTATTTTTTGCATTATACAATTAATATTTCCAAATTGATAAATAAAACATCAACATTGACATGTTACAAAAAATAATAACTGCAAGTTGACATCTCATTACCGAATAAGTTGTGGCCTCAATATTCACTCTACTCCTGAATCAATGTGAAGTCTTCCTTCCAACCTCTACCATGTCCTATTCAAAAACATCCCACTTTATCTTCAATATTCTAAGGATTTATGTTAGTGAGAAAAATTAAACATTTGAATGTATCTTCAAATTACTGGATCTTACTAGCATGTCTCTCTCATGTTACCATAACCAAGGATGAGGGCCACTAAATGTGTGATGAATTATTTTATCCCCCCTCTATGGTATGTGTATTACTATCATCCATTTTTTCTTTAAAATGATGCATGATTTCTACTTTCACAATAAAAATTACTTTTAAGTGTTACTGATAGTTTAAGTTTCAAATTAATTGCATTCCCTTTTGTAAACAAGTAACTTTTTAAATCATTCAAAAATTCAATATGCAAATTAAACTTTCACTAACACTTGTAATAAATGTCTTAGATGTCTTTCAGATATTTTGTAATGTTGATAAACAAAATTGTAGGTTGAAATACACCCTACACATGCAACATGTGAAACTAGTGTCATTAAACACCCATTTTTGAATTCTCAAAAGGTGAAAGTTAGTAACCATAGAACAACATAGCGTACAATGCCATGATGAACCACCATCTATGTTGATGGGGCCAACAATAGTTAGTGGCTTTTACATTTAATTCAATGTTGATGAAAAAAATTGTAGGGTTGTATATTTTGTAGGGCTTATAGAAATTATTAAATTTTGTAAATATGTTCACTAAGCTAGCTTCAAGGGATGAGTTGCAAATTATGGAAAGCCACTTGAACAAGTAGCAGTTGACCATAATTGTTCCAGGTAAGTTAATCTATTCTATGCGAATGTGTCATGTCAAGATATTTTGTTGATATTTTGTAGAAATAGAGTTAAATTCATGTCAAAAAATTACTCATAAGTCATGTTGTATCTTATTCTTCCCACCTCATTCTAGTTGTACAAGGTAAGAAGGATGAGATGTGGCATGATGTTGCCTAGTTTAATCTTATCATGTGACATTGTAAGTCTATTGTCAAGTATTTTCTTAATATAATGCAAAATCAAGGGTTTACTCATGGGTTCCATGAATTTTTTGAGGTATTTCATGACGAATCTCATGGGTTGTCTAGGTCCTCAAAATATCTTTTTTTTCCATTTTTGTTGAATACTACAAAGGTAAGGGTTTACCCATGGATTCTATGAAATTGTTCAAGCGATTTCCTTAATGGCCATCATGGGGGGGCCTTTGGGTCTTGAAAATATATTCTTTTGGATACCCTTGAAGGTAAAACAAATTGGGTTTATATAACCCTAATCACTTAAAATATAGTTTAAACTATGATGAAGAATATAAGTTATGTGAGAAAAGAAATTTAACCATGTCATGCCCTATGTCATTCTTCAATGACATAAGAAGAACAATATAGGGTACACTAGCATCCACTTTAACCTTGTCATGTTCTATTATAAGTTAATGCTAAAGTATTTTCATTTAATATTGTTGGTGTGAATAGGGTTATTACCTATCCGGTTTACCCTTTCTAGTGTGAACTAGGCACATTATTCAAACTAGTCATTACTTAGTCCTATTCACACATGCTCAGATGTCAAGTTTACTTAGGATAAGTCTAGATAATTCGAGGTTTTCATGTGATCTTATCTTACACATGTGATCTTATCAACTAGTTGGCATCTTATTCTCTAGTTGTCTCATGTCATAGGATTAAGACACTTGTCATATGACTGCTTCATCCTACATCTCATCCTTGTCTTTATAAGCAAGGCATATCATGTACATTGTAATAATGATAACAATTTTTGTAATCATTGATAGAATAGAATTATTCTCTCATTTGATCTCTCTTGTGTTGTCATGAAGTCCTAGATCTTGGGTGGCTACCTTCATAGCCAACTCTTACATGGTATCAGAGAACATCAATCGACTCTTACAAATACTACAAATGCAAGGGTTTTCCCATGCTTTCCATGAAATTTTTTAGGGTTTGCAAGTATTAAATTTGAAATTATTTCAATTCCCTATTGTAAACAAATCATTTTTAAATAATTCAAAATTCAATATGTAAACTAATTTGTAAATTAAATTGTTAGTAGCACTTGTAATTCAAGCTATGAGAGAAAGAATAGCCTATATTTGTTTGATCCCCTTGAGGTCTTCTCAAGACTCCTAGATCATCCTTGCCTTAACTTTTTGGGTTTCAATCCTACATCTATATTAACAATCAACAAGTGTTACAACTGTTAGTGACAATTTAAATTTTAAATTAAATGCATCCCCTACTACAAATAATTCATTTTTTAAAATTCACCAATATTCAATTGCACAATATCCATTTTTCTCATGTAGGAATCCCAATAGTTGAATCACATCAAATTATGAATGAACTATGAAGGCCACAAATTTGAAAAACATCTGACAAATCATGGACTAAACAAGTGCAAGTTGGGAAACACAATGGGACAGTAGATATTCACCATACAAAATTACAATTATTCATGTTTAATTGAATGTTTGTGAAAAAAATTGGAAGGTTGTATGTTTTCTAGGTTTGTATATAAATTATTACATTTGATTTTTGTATAGAAAATTGCATGTTGAATTACACACTATGTATTTCAACCTGTAGAGGTTTAGTTCTCAAGGTGCACATGTTTAGTTCAACAACATTTAAAGGACATTTTAGAAAACATGAACAAAACCTTTTTAGGTTGAAATACATGTTGTGTATTTCAATTTGCACGTGTTTTGTTCACGTTTTCTAATATTGGTTATGTGTTGGCTTTTGTTGGATTTTATTTTGCTTTAGAGAAATGTGGGTCCCATCACAATAGCTAGTAGTCTCTATCATTACATGATAGTACCAACTATTCTCCATACAAAATAGCATGCCTAAGGACTCATGTCACCATTATAAAATGCAATATTGTTCATGCCATAATGAAATGCTAGCTATGGTGATGGGACATACAAGAGACGTTAACGAAACATTTTTTATTGTGCTACTTTTGGTCATGATGGAGCATTATCTATAGTAATGATGGGACCCACATTTTGCCAACACTTTCAAATATGTGAAGGTTTCAAACATTCTTGTCATTTGGTTTAATTCAAAAAATTAAAATTGAGTTTGAGACAACTTCAAAAACTAGCTTCATGAGTGATTATTTGTAGGTGATCAAAAGATAAAAATGAGGGTCGAAGATGAGTTGCAACCAACCATAACTCTTCTGGGTAGGTTTATCTACTATTTTACACATCAAACGATGAAAATAATATCTATTGATAAGAACAAATGATAGCACTAACATCTGTGATGTAATAATAATGAAAATCCAAAGGATAGCATAATCATTTGACAGCTTTGTCCAATAATGACTATGCTCACGAATCATGCATAATGATAGCTTTGTTTACTATTGTCAAAGGCAATGGTGATAATCAATAATCATAATAACAATAGTCTTGTTCCCTGTTCACAAGGTTTTCAAACCCAATTATACCAAGTATCTTCACAATTGTAGATAGCTACATTCAATTTTGAAATAAAAACAATAATTGTCATTGCCCCTTTGCAATAGATCTAACTACTATACAATAATGGCACCTAGAAATCTTAATAGTTACTTACACCATTTAAGGTATATAACCCATTAATAAAAGTTCTAGAGAAGAATGATGAAAAATTGCAAGTCTAATGCTTATATAGAAAAAACTAATCTATTGTGATTTTATTGATGATAAATCATCAATAATTTTGCAATATATTGGTGAAAATTTCGGTCAAATTCACATTAATTGAATCTTGATAAAGCAAAGTGGAAGTTGAAATACACACTTCCTAGAAGTTTAAATTGCAAATCAATTGCATTCCCTACTAAGAGTGATAGTTTATATTCCCATTTTTCTAAGAGTCCACCCCATTTATTACAAGTGTTAAATTGGAAATTAATTGCATTCCCTACTATAAGTAACTCATTTTTAAATAATTGAAATATTCAATATGAAAATTAATTTGGAAACTAAAATGTCACTAACAGTTGTAATTCAAGCTATGAGAGCTGGAATCAACTATATTTGGTTGAGCTGAGCCTCAAGGTCTCATCAAGCCTCCTTCCAAATCATCCTCGCCTTAATTTTCTGGGTTGAAATTCCTCATCTATATCAACAACCTACAAGGACACGCCATTTCTTACAAGTGTTACTGATAGTTTAAATTGAAATTACATGCATTTGCTTCTACAATCAATTCATTTATTTTAAATTCATCAATATTCAATATGATATTCTCGAGTCTCAAACAGGTCAACTTGTATAGACAATAAATAAACATGATCAAGTGTATAAATGGTATTTAATTTCCAAATTAAACTATCACTAAAACTTGTAATATATATCTACAATAGTATCTATTAATTTAGCATTCTACTAAAAATGTGAAGAAGTGGCTCGGTTCATTCAAATTTGTGTTAATAGGGAATGAATTTGTATTAATTTAGGCGTTAATAGGTGACTTGTAAGATGTCTTTCAAATGTTAGTGAAGAAAATTACAGGTTGAAAAACACAATGTATATTTCAACTTGCAATTTTTTATACAAATCAAATCACAAGACACCAAATTGAATCTAATAATATTTATACAACCCTATAGAAAACTTTACCTTACCATGTTACATTTTAAGTTTACGGTCAAGCAGTGGAATCAGGTACAAAGAACGATATAACACAAATTCAAGTCTTTTTAAAATGAATTCAACTCTACACATTCAAAATTTTAGTAAAATATCTAGACATGGCACATTCACGTGGAGTAGATAAACCTACTTAGAATATTTATGATCATAGCCAACTCATTTTTGGCTCTCGATCATCTGCAACATGATTTTAATTTCTTAAATTAATATATTTGAAGGTCCCAGGAAAATGTGGGTCCCATCATCACTGTAGCTAGTGGTAGATCATATATGGTAGATATACAACCCATTTTTTGTGGCTATAGCTTATTTTAGGTTGTTAGAAAGATGCAACTCATCTATTGTCAACTCCCCCTCACAACCATTTATAAAACCATGAAAATGGCATTTAAATTTTTTTCTTTTTTCAAAACTATTCTCCATACAAATTATCTAGATCACACACAGTCACGAAGAGCAAATAAACCAACCCAAAACACATAGGCAGTGGCTACAATGGGTTTTTGGTGGGTATTTTCATCTGCAACTCCTTAAAGGTTGTGACAAACTATTGGGAAAAGGGTGTGTTGTACACCTTGCATAACATTGATTATTTTTATCTATGTAAAATATATATTTATTTGTGGTGCATCTTAAGTGATGTGTTTAGCCACATTAAATATTTATTTGGGGCCACTTGTAAAAGTTGTATGTAACATTGGGAAATATTTAATGTGGGGTTACACATTGGGAAATTATTTAATATTGGAAAAAAGGGAAAACTTAATACCAATTATTAAATGTGGGGTCAATGGTTTTGTGTACGCATGTGGTTTTGAGTCACATGGTTTTAACCCAATATCACATGTTGTATTTGTGTGAGCTTGATTCTATAAAAGAAAGCACATGGTCAGTGATTTGGTTTGGCTTGTTAGTTATTTCGCTTGTGTAGCCAAAATTGAGTTTCTCTTGTATGTTGTATTTGTGAGGAGAGGAAGCATGGATTGGGATGTGTAATTACATAATTCTCATTTGTTTGTTCACATAGAGTGCAAATAGGGAGCTTGATGATTCAGAAGTGTTCATGGAGGCTATGTATTGTAATATTTGTTCATGAGATAGTACAATGGGTGTGGATTCTTTTAGAGGCTGGAGTTCTCCCCTCAATGAGGGTTTTCCTAGCGTATATCTTGTGCCACCTTGATGGTATGTTTTCTTATTCTTTTGCATGTGGGTATATAAATATTTGTTTGCATAAATATCTCTCATAGGGTTATGAGGAAATTTATCATTATGGTTGTAACTTTCCCTTCATTTGGTATAAGAGCAAAAGGTTTTTTCATGGCTTGCATGTACTTGTATGTGCTTGCATGTGAGTTACATGTACTTGCATGGACTTGCATGGACTTGCATGTTGCTTGCATGTGCTTGTATAACGTCATATAAGCTTTCATATTCTTTCATGTGAGTTGCATGTACTTGCATGGACTTTCATGTTGCTTGCATGTGCTTGTGTGATCTTGGTTGCTAGGTTGTGGAAGATCTCCTAATTGTTGTATAACCCTTGTTATGAGTGGATTTTGGTGCGAAGTTGAATCCATAGCAATGTAGGAAAGATTTGGGACATTACAATATATGAGGGTTTGTGTAGGTTGTTGTTTAACAGATTTGGGGTTTTGGGCATTGCAAATTTGTTGTGTTTATTGCAAATCTGAATGTTGAAAAATATGGGTAAAAATGGGTTTCTTGGAGGTGCTTATTATGAGGGTTTTGAGGAGAAAGTTTTGCAAATGACCTCCTAGGGAAAAACAGACCTCGCCATTAGATTCAAGAGGCCCGAGAGGTGAAGAAAAATATATAATTTGACATGTTTTGGCCACCATGGCTTGGAGGGAAAATTTAGACCTCTACCCTAGTTCGGTTGTAGATGTGTATAGGAAAAAATTGAGATTGTGAATAATATCAAAATCAATTAAACAAAAACTCAAATCACCATAACATTAAAAGATCTATCTAAGCAATAACCAAATCAATGAATAAATCAAATTAAGAACAAAGAAGCTATCACCTAGATTGTTTGGATCTCTTGGTCGATTGTGTATTGCTCTTCAAATTGCGAAACCATGTTTGCAACAAGCGGATGTAGATTGTGTTTGTGCTCAAAGTGCTCAAGGGTGCTCAACGATGCGATGAATGCTCAATGCATTGTATGGATGCCTGAGAATAAATGATTGAAGAGGATTTATTATGAGATGAGGGGGGTTTATATAGATTTCAGACATGATCAATCAATGGATGAAATAAATCTATGATAATCAAAGGATGAGATAAATCTAGAATTCATGATGAATGTGCACCTAACATGTGTCACACAAAAAGATATTTTTATTAAGATAATTGCTTTTTGATAATTGACATGAAACAGACATGATAAATATAGATTTGATTTCATAAATTAGAATGTTTTTTTCTAATTTATGAGTTGATAAAAATAAGATAAATTAAAGCCAATTAACTTAACTTTAGATTTCCTTTTTGAAGTTTTAAAAATAAGACTAATTGTGCACATGGAGTTAAAATGATATTTTTAGAGAAATTAGAAGAATTGAAATTAAATAAATAAATTTATTTAATTGATTGTGCATGATTTGAAGAATAGATAAGATATGAAGATTAAAAGATTTTAAATAAATTGATTTAATTTATTTTGCATGATGAAGGATAAATAAAATATTTTATTATATTTTATTTTTAGAGATTGAGATTTAATTTAAATAAATTTGAATGATTTATTTAAATTTGAAAGAATAATTGATTTAATTAAATAATTTAAAAATTATTTAATTGTGGATAAGAGGATATAAGTGATAAATTAATTAAATAATTAATTTATTCAATTGATGTGGACTTGAAAAATTGAAAGATGATAAGGATTTAATTAAATAATTGAAATTATTTAATTTTGGAAGAATAAAGTTGATTTTGATTTAATTAATTAAATAAATAGAATTTATTCAATTAATGTCAAATTTAGGAGTTTTGGAAGAAATTGATGATTTTGATGAAATTAGTTAAATAATTAGATTATTTAATTAATGTTGAATATAGGTGATTAGATAGATTTGATAAAATGCCAGTGATGTGATGACATGGTCATTTTTGGGTGTCTACATTTTACCCCTCTTTGATGCAATGCAGTTTATAGTGTTGCTTCAAAGAAAATGATTCTTGAATACATGATACAATTTTGATGCCCCAGTGTAGCTGGCGTAGGATGCCCCATCAAGAGGAAAGACAAGGAAGTGATAGAAGAACTGGGTTGATGCTCGACTAGAAGATTGTGTTTGAGAAAGATGAGTTTAGACTGGATAGATGGAAGTTGACATGATGAAGAAAAAGAGCTGACATGAGGAAAGACGAGACATGGGGTGGGAAGAATGAGGGTAGGTATGCTATAAAAAGTCTCAAGGGGCCATACCCAACTCATTTGCACACTTAGAGTTAACAAGTCTTGAGAACCTTTTGCCTTCGTTGCTTAGTTTGAGAGGTTTCAGTTGAGAGATTTCACAGCTTGCAAAGATGTTGATTCCTGCACATAAGCATCGAGCGGAGTGGGTGTGGACCTATGGGAGACCAACGGGAGCATCGACAGTAGTAAGTATTTGAAAACCTACCTTTATGTCATATTTCTAGGTGTTTTCTAGGGTTTTTTCTAGGTTTTGTTTTATTTTAGCCAAAAGCGCCGCGCAATGCCAGGTTGCCTTTTGTGGTCGGGTAAAGCACTTTTGGTGTACGAAAGCACAGTTGGTAGAGTAATGTAGCGTGATTGGTCAAAGCTCAGCGCATTTAGTTTTTAGGGTTTGCACCGCAGCGAAGTTGGTAGATTGTCGTAGTGCTTTTAGCAGTGTTGTAACGCGCAGCTGATAGAATAGTTAGGTGCTATTGGTTGTAGGATTGGAAAAATCATAGCACACTTGCAATGTCGTAAGGTGCACCTAGCCACACAGTGAAGTGCACTTGTGAAAATCAAGTCACCTTTGGTTTTGACAGTAAATCGCATGTGTTAAAGCAGTATGGCGTGCCTGGTACCATAGTAAAGCACACTTGGTAAAACAAGTCGCTTTTGGCTTTTTGAGATAGTTTGACCTAGGTAGATTTGAACATGTGTTTTGAGGGTGTAGGCTATAGGTATTTATGGTTGACCTAGGTAGTGTGTCACAGTATTGTCTTGCATGCATCCTTATTGACTTGAGTAGACTTAGCAATTGTAAAATGTTTGACAAGTGGTTTTTGTGGATGCAGAGAGTCCTTCCTCCTCTGATGTTGAGGGAGTGACACCACATCATTACAGATGAAGTACAGATAGATTGGGAGGAGGATGCATTCTTGGAGTATATGGGACTATGGCATGTGGCACATTTGAGTCACATCAGGGTGAATCTGGCACTTTTGACAGCTATTGTTGAGAGATATCGCAGTGAGAAAGATCTTGATTGATGGGGAGAGAGTTGACTACGACCCAAAGTGGGGCAAGGCTGGCACGAGAGAGGTATTTTGCACTAACGACCTCTGGATAGAGGATCATGAGATTCGTTGGGCTAATGTTCTGAGACTGTGTGACAGAATTAGATGGATTGTGGCTTCTGTGGTTGGTGGCTTCCTCTACCCAAATAGACAATCACGAGGGTTATCCATTGGATGGGACACTATACTGTTAGGGTTGTTTGCACGTGGCATCTATTATGCATGGGGCCCGTGTGTTTTGGGTTAGCTATACCATGATTTACATGACTATGTTTACCATAGAGGGTGCAGCTTGTCAGCTGGAATTACATTGTTATAGGTATGGACTTGGGAGCACATCCCAGTTATCAGATGGATGACTCAGCATCGCCACGAGAGAGGGGAGCCGTATGCTTTTCTATATGAGGGTGTGATCACACATAGGCAGCTTGGTTCTGTGAGCTTTTGGAGGTAGCAGATTGACGAGATGGATATCTTCTATAGACACCAAAAATTAGATTGCTCTACAAACCAATTTCCCGTACCTCTACACTAATCCACTCTCCCCATCTGCATATCCCTGGTGATCAATTAATTCACCTAATTAATCTATTTAATCTTACAACCCTATCCTATTAATTGAATGAATATTCCTAATATTTATTTAGTTGATTTATCCATTTCCCTAATCCCTATTAATTAGATAAATCATGCTTATCTGATTAACCTAGGCTTAAGTTAATTAAGATAATACTTAATTAACCTTGCTTACCTCATCCTCCACAATCCTCCACTAAACTGAATTTAAAATTCAGTTGTCTCCCACTATCCTCCACTAAACTGAATTTAAAATTCAGTTGTCTCCCACTATCCTCCACTCACTAAATTTAAAATTTAGTTGTCCCCCATTATCCTCCACTCTTCCCAAAAATGAATTGTTAATTCATCCACTATCCTCCACTCTTCCCAAAATGAGAATTATTAATTCATCCACAAGGAATAAAAGATTCACTTTTATTCCTAGCCCTTGATCTCATCAACTGAATCCTCACCCTCCATCCTCATCTCCAAAATTCTATAAATTGGACCCCTTTCTAGGCCATTAAGGGAGACCACTTCATGCATTAGACCTCTGCCCAAATCACTCCACAAATCTCCTAATCCTACCATCCTAATGTCAAAATCTTGTCTCAATCCCATCTAATCTATCAATCCCCATCTCCTTTACATTGTGTTGAGCACTTGAGCAATCCACATCTCGCATCATTTGGGTAACATCTGAGGAGCTACGTAGGCGCAAACTCCTTCCCTCCTGGATCCGTGAGTTCATTTATGAAGGTATAATCATGTATTTTTACATTTGATTTACATTATAACCTTTGTTTTGATTTCATTGATTACATTAGGAACATGGATCCTAATGCTAAGGAACAATTCAAAAATGACATTAAAGACATACCCTTACCACACCTCATCATTGGAGAATCCCAAACCCCTCCCCCATCTTCATCATATCAACCCTCATCACATCAACCTTCAACATCTTACATATCCACACCATTGACATCATACCAACCTTCATTATATCAACAAACACCCTACACCTCATCCCCATCCACATCATATCAATCGTCATTCTTTCAACCTTCATACCAACCTACCTCTTACATATCCACACCATCAATCTCCCATCAACCTTCATCATATCAAATTCCATCATATCAACCTCCATCATCCTCATATCAACCTCTACCCTCATATCAATCACCATCCCCTTACACATCCATGCCATCATACTTATCCAAACAATCACTACCTCCACCTTATCCATCCCCTAACCTTTGTCATGCTAACTTTGATCAAGGGAACACCAATATAGCACACCTTATATCTGAAATCCAACCCTTATATCAACAACCATTTCCCCATACAAATCCTCCATCCTTTAATCCCCATCCTATCAACCTTAATCTATCACCCTACCTACCTTACAATCTGTCAATCCCAACCCCCCCAACACAATGTTCCTCCAATCTTAATCCATCACCCTATGGATCTCCCAATCCACCAACCCCTATCACCCATACACCATCTAATCCACCATCAAATCTTCCAAATCCCAACACTATCACATCCAAAGAATCCTTGTGGGATTTCCTCCAAAGAACATCACCAAGCAAAGCAAAGGAATTCCCCACATCCTCCACCCCTCCAACACCCCCATCTAGTCCAATACCTATCCTTGAACCCATCCATGAACCATCAAAACCTAATCCCATCACCCACATATCCAATCCCAATCCTAATCCCACACCAACCACCATCATTATTCATCCATTATATTGTTCTTCAACCCACACAATCATGAAGGATACCATCCATTGGCTATTAGCAAGGAATCAAACACCCTTATGCAATCCAACATCCACCAAATCTCTTGAACAAACCCCTATCATAAGTCAAGAACCACCATGTAGCCATGTTCAAGAACACATATGTCAAACACCTATCACATCCATCCAAGCACCCACCACATCTATCCAAGTCAATCCCACTTCTACCCAAACACACGAGTCATGTCAAGAATCAAATCCAAAGCATGTTGAAACATCAACCCCTTCTCCTACTCAAGATCTAACCATCCCATCTAATCCCCTCCCCGATCCCCTCCCATCTATTGGTTAAATTATTGATCTCACACCATCTTCTACCACCCCTTTACCATCCCACATGAATCCTTCACCTCCATCTACCAACCCCATCCCAAATCCATCACCTTATCCACTTGGAAAAAGCACCTTCATCTGTGGTAAACCCCTTGTAGGATGTGAACAACTTCCATCCACCACCTATCTTTCTCCAACAAATAATGGACTCGCGTCTTGTTTCCATAGCACTAAACATCCCATCGCATGTCGCATGCTCCAACACATGAACTATCAAGGCAAAGGCTTAGGCCTTCACAAACTAGGCATCTTGGAGCTCATCCACACCACATTCCATCCATCCTCGCATGGCCTCGGCTATACATCCCAAGACAAACAAAACGAACATGTTGGTACCACCCACACACCTTCCAAAATCCATTCATCCAATCCCACACATGGTGCATCACATCACACTCCAAAAACATATGTTGCCATCCCTCCTCCATCATCCTATCATTTGCAAAAGCATGTGACCATCCATCTCCCTCCATCAAATTTACCTCCACTACTTCCAACTCCAAAGATCCCTATCAAATCCACTCTACCTCCTATCCTACCAACTCCCAGCATCCCTATCCACAAATCCTCTTATCCTCCCATCCTCCCAACTCCTAATATCTGTTGGATCTAGGGCATACAACTGAGAGGGGGGGTGAATCAGTTGTATAAAAACTTGCTCTCTATTTCAAACACTTGATTCGTCTTGTTAGTTAACAGCATATCAATTAATCATCCATGAAAGTAAAATGCACAAACACAAGAGCAGATAAACATCAACACATTGAACACCAAGATTTTGACGTGGAAAACCCGGTTAAGGGAAAAACCATGGGGTGACTAACCCAAGGATTATTCTCTGTTAAAAGAATAAGAAAAAGAATGGCACTTGCCAATTAGGGCTCACTGCCCGAGCACACTGCTCACAAAGAGGCACACTGCCTACAAGAGACACACTATCTACAAAGTGATAAGAATCACAGTCTCAAACTGAAGAATGACATCTTTACAATGTCCAGATCAGTTCCATTTAAGCCCAAAACCTCTGCTCTGCCTTTTGCACTTCTTTTTGCTACACCACTCTCATCCACATAATCCACACTTCAAAATGAACTCACAAACCTTTATTTATACAAGACATCGACTTAGGAACAATCATCTAAGTCGGCAATCAATCATAAGAATATCCGCAAGATGAATAACACATCCGGTCAGCCACCATAAGAACATTCGCAGGATGAACAACTCATCCGGTCGGCTAGTCGGAACAAGAACTTCATCCGGAAGAATATCTTCAATTTCAGGCTCTACTATCAATGCGGACCAACAACACAACCTCAACATGATCCAAGAACCTTTACAAGCATGCCTGAATGACTAGGTACATCCGCACTTTCTCTACGTACTAGAATCTCTTCTCTTCCTCATCCGGAACTTCAAGAACACAGTCTGTCGCCACTGTCACAATGCAAAAGGTACTTTCAAACCTCCAAATCATACACAACTTGAGATGACACATCACAAGGACATCCCAAATGTTCCTTCCAATCCGCAGATTAGGATTATACAATTCCGAACCTCACCGGACCTTTCTGTGATCCTCTATCACCTCTGAACACTTACCAGAACTGGTTCCACACCGACAGCCACAACTCCTTCCGATCTTCATGCGGACCTCAGAAATCTTAACTGAAGCATCTCAAGACTCATATCTATAAACCCTTTAATCCGCATCCTCCGGTTCACATCCTATACAATACATTTGTCTTCTTCTCATCACTGTTCTTCACTGTTCCTGACTGAGGCTAATTTTCTCAATATCCTCAGCACACTGTTCATCGAATCCTTCTTGTCAATGCAATATGAGTATGTTGACATCAATGACAACACTGGTTCACCTCATACTTGCAACAATCTCCCCCTTTGTCATTGATGGCAACATATGATGTGAAAAACCATCAAGACAAGAACTTCACCTTTCTGTCACAGCTCCCCCTATCAGCAACATGTCTTCTCCTCATTTACTGCTCCCCCTTTGATCATCAGCTACTTGTTTTTCACATGTCTTCTCCCCCTTTGACATTAATGGAAAAGGGCTCATACTTGCAATTCTAACACATCAGAGTTATACCAGTTGCTCCCCCTTAGTAGCAGCTCCCCATCATCAATCCGGATCACAAGATATGACTGTGATATCCACCGGACTGATGCACATCAGTGCATCCTAGTTCATCACCGGAGGGGCCATGACCCCTAACTTCTTCCGGAGATATTCAAAAGAGTCCTTGGGAAGAGGTTTAGTAAAGATATCTGCAATCTGATCCTTGGAGGGAACATACTCCAACCTAACTTCTTCCTTGTTCACTTGTTCTCTCAAAAAGTGAAATTTGATAGATATGTGCTTAGTCTTAGAGTACAATACCGGATTCTTGGAAATATTAATTACACTTGAATTATCATAGAAAATTGTGATAGGCTCCTCATATTCAACTTTAATGTCTCTTAGCATCTGCTTCATCCATAAGATTTGAGTGCAACTACCTGCTGCTGCAATGTATTCTGCTTCAGTTGTAGACAGAGATATTGCATCTTGTTTCTTGCTTAGCCAAGAAACTAATCTCTTCCCCAAAAAGAATGCTCCACCACTGGTGCTCTTCCGGTCATCCACATCTCCTGCCTAATCTGCATCTGTGTAAGCATGAAGAGAGAAATCCAGATCTCTAGGGTACCATAGACCATACTCAACTGTTCCTTTCAAGTACCTAAAAATTCTTTTGATTGCCATAACATGAGATTCTCTAGGATTAGCCTGGAATCTTGCCACAAGACCAACAGCCTGCATTATATCTGGTCTGGTCTGAGTGAGATACAACAATCCACCAATCATTGATCTATACTTTGTCTGATCTACCTTTGGAGAGTTATCATCTTTGCTCAACTTACATCCAGTTGCCATGGGAGTGTTCATTGGCTTTGAATCTTCCATACCAAATTTCCTCAACAATTCTTTCACATATTTGGTCCAAGAAATGAAGATCCCTTTCTTTGTTTGAGTAATTTGCAGACCCAAGAAGAAATTCATTTCACCAAGCATAGACATTTCAAACTCACTTTTCATCTGATTTGCAAAAGTTTTACACATACTGTCTCTTCCTCCAAAAATGATATCATCCATAAATACTTCAACAATCAAAATGTTTTCATGATCAATTTTGAAATATAAGTTACTATCAGCAGTACCTTTGTTGAATCCAATCTACACAAGATGCTTATCCAACCTTTCATACCATGCTCTTGGGGCTTGCTTTAATCCATACAATGCTTTCTTCAACTTGCAGACCATATCATCATTGTCAGACAATTAAAATCCATCTGGTTGTTCAATGTAAACTTCTTCTTCCAGATCACCATTTAGGAAGGCAGACTTGACATCCATTTGATATATCTTGAAGTCTTTAAAGGCAGCAAATGCAAGAAATAATCTAACTGCTTCAATTCTTGCCACCGGAGCAAAGATCTCTTCAAAATCAATTCCTTCTATTTGAGAGTAGCCTTTGCAGACCAATCTAGCTTTGTTTCTAATTACATCACCAGCTTCATTTAATTTGTTCTGGAAGACCCATTTGGTTCCAATCACATTCCTGTCTCTAGGTCTGGGAACAATATCCCAAGTATGATTTTTCTCAATTTGCATTAATTCATCTTTCATTGCTTGGGTCCAATTTTCATCATTGCAGACTTCATTTACTGTTTTAGGTTCAATCTTTGAAATCAGACAACATTCATCTTGATTTTGAGCAACATTCCTTCTAGTTTGCACACCTTTGCTTCGGTCACCTATGATCTGATCTTCAGAGTGGTTCAATGTTACATACCTAGGAATTTTGGGAGTATCCTGCACTGCTGCTTCTTGATCAGGCTCATTCAAACCTATCTCTTCTTCCTGATTTACCGGATCAGGCTGACTCTGACTTACCGGAGAGGATTGAGTTCCTTGAACCTAAACATCGTCTTGGTCATCTTCATCAAACTCATAAAATCTTGAGGGCTTCTCAATTCCTTCATCAACTTTCACATTAGTACTTTCTATCATCTTCCTCAGTCTCTTATTGTAACACCGGTATACTTTGCTTTGAGTGGAGTAACCCAAGAAAATTCCTTCATCACTTCTAGCATCAAACTTTCCTAGATCTTCATCTCTTTTAATATAACACTTGCTACCAAATACTCTGAAATATTTCACAGTAGGAGTGATGCCAAACTAGAGTTCATAGGGGGTCTTACTGGTATTGTTTCTGATTTGAACTCGATTTAGAGTGTAGACTGCAGTGCTGATAGCTTCTTTCCAGAACATCTGAGGAACATTTGCTTCCAACATCATTGTCCTGGCAGCTTCCTGGATGGTCCGGTTCTTTCTTTCAACTACTCCATTTTGCTGTGGAGTCCTAGGAGCAGACAATTGTCTCCTTATACCCTGCTTCTCACAAAAGTCAATGAACTCACCAGATGTAAATTCACCACCTCTATCAGACCTTAGACACTTCAGTTTCAATCTGGTTTGATTCTCTACCATAGCTTTGAAGATTTTGAACTTCTCAAATGCTTATGATTTTTCTTTTAGGAAGGTAACCCACATCATCCAAGAATGGTCATCAATTAACAACATGAAATATCTATCACCTTGCAGACTCTTGATTCTTGTCAGACCACAGAGATCAATATGTATCAATTCCAACAATCCGGTAGAGGACTGATCTTTGCTTTTGAAGGAGACTCTACTCTGTTTACCTAGCTGACATTCTTTGCACAAACTATTTGTAGGTTTCATCAATTTTGGAAGATCTCTTACAGCCTGAGTATTGCTTATCTTGATGATGTTATCAAAATTTACATGACACATTCTTCTATGCCATAACCAACTCTGATCAACTTGAACAAACAGACAACTTTTATTTGAACCAACCAGATGAAAGATATTACCTTTTGTCTGAGTACCGGATGCAATTTCAGTTCCGGAGCTTGTAAAGATTATGCATTTTCCATTCTTAAACCGGAGATCATAGCCTTTGTCTACTAACTGACCAACACTGAGAAGATTGTGCTTCAATCCTTCAACATATAGTACATTACCTGTTTTGCTCTTTCCATCAAAGGAAATAGTTCCCCTACCTCTGATTCTGCCAGCAGAATTGTCACCAAACTTTACCATTCCTCCTTCATACCTTTCCAAATCCAAGAACTTATCCTTGTCACCAATCATATGGTGAGAACATCCACTGTCCATAACCCAATCATCCTTTTCTTCCACTTGAGCAGCCAAAGCTTTTTCCACAACCTTGTGATTGACAGATTCAGAGAGTATTGAATTTTCTTCCTTGATGGCAATAAACACCCATTCATTTTCAGATTTGCTTCCTAGTTCTGATTCATCATCTGTTACTTCTTCATTGTCATCTTCTTCATGAACATAATAGCAGTCCTTTTGAAACCTTTGTCTGTTAGTATTAGACCTTGCAGATCTTTCTGGACATCTTGAAGCAAAATGACCAATCTTTTTGCAATTGAAGCACTTAAAGGGTAGTTTTCCTTCATACTTACCGGATCCTCTTGGTAGTCTTTTTGCAATGAGGGCTTCAAGTTGATCTATCTCTGCTTCTTCTTCCATGTCTCTTCTTGCTTGATCATACCATGACATCTTCCTTGAAGAGTTTTCTTCTAGATCAGATCTCTGTTTGCCTTTCATATAGGCACTGGCTTTGAAGGCAGATTCAGTCTTGGGAGGATCATCTCCAAACTTGGTCATTTCAAATGCAGCTAGCTTGCCAGCCAATTGTTCTCTTGTGATAGTTGTGTGGGCTCTGAATTCATCAATTGCAGCAACCTTGATTTTGTAGGCAGCAGGAAGGGATCTGAGAATTTTGCAAACAATCTCATTTTCATCCAGAGTTCCACCAGCATTTCTAATTCCACACACTAGTTCATTCACTCTTGGCATAAAAGTAGTGATGTTTTCATCATCTCTCATCTTCAATCTTTCAAATTTCCCTTTCAGACTTTGCAACCTTGCACTCTTGACAAACTCATCTCCTTCATACAGAAGTTCTAGTTTAGTCAGGATCTCATATGCAGTTGGTAGGTCAATAACATTTGAGAGATCTGAGTCATTCAATGCGCTTAGAAGAGCTTCCTTGGTCCGCAGATTATTTTCAGCATCTGTGTTTTCATTCAGAGTTGTCGGACCACCTTGTGGAGGTACATATGGTTTTGAAACCATGGCCAAGTATGCTTTTCCCATACATTCCAAGTGACATTTCATGCGACCCTTCCAGAGAGTGAAATTGGTTCCATCGAACTTTGGACTATCCTTTTTGTATGACGACATCCTGGATCTCCTCAAGTGGTTAAGCTCTTTTCAAAGGAACTTGGCTCTGATACCAATTGTTGGATCTAGGGCATACAACTGAGAGGGGGGGTGAATCAGTTGTATAAAAACTTGCTCTCTATTTCAAACACTTGATTTGTCTTGTTAGTTAACAGCATATCAATTAATCATCCATGAAAGTAAAACGCACAAACACAAGAGCAGATAAACATCAACACATTGAACACCAAGATTTTGATGTGGAAAACCTGGTTAAGGGAAAAACCACTGGGTGACTAACCTAAGGATTATTCTCTATTAAAAGAATAAGAAAAAGAATGGCACTTGCCAATTAGGGCTCACTGCCCGAGCACACTGCTCACAAAGAGGCACACTGCCTACAAGAGACACACTATCTACAAAGTGATAAGAATCATAGTCTTGAACTGAAGAATGACATCTTTACCATGTCCAAATCAGTTCCATTTAAGCCCAAAACCTCTGCTCTGCCTTTCGCACTTCTTTTCGCTACACCACTCTCATCCACATAATCCACACTTCAAAATAAACTCACAAACCTTTATTTATACAAGACATCGACTTAGGAACAATCATCTAAGTTGGAAATCAATCATAAGAATATCTGCAAGATGAATAACACATCCGGTCAGCCACCACAAGAACATTCGCAAGATGAACAACTCATCCGGTCGACTAGTCGGAACAAGAACTTCATCCAGAAGAATATCTTCAATTCTGGGCTCTACTATCAATGCGGACCAACAACACAACCTCAACATGATCCAAGAACCTTCACAAGCCTGCCTGAATGACCAGGTACATCCGCACTTTCTCTACATACTGGAATCTCTTCTCTTCCTCATCTAGAACTTCAAGAACACAGTCTGTCGCCACTGTCATAATGCAAAAGGTACTTTTGGACCTCCAAATCATACACAACTCAACATGACACATCACAAGGACATCCCAAACATTCCTTCTAATCCGCAAATTAGGATTATACAATTTCGGACCTCACTGGACCTTTCTGTGATTCTCTGTCACCTCTGAACACTTGCTGGAACCGGTTCCACACCGACAGCCACAACTCCTTCCGATCTTCATGCGGACCTCAGAAATCTTAACTGAAGCATCTCAAGACTCATATCTATAAACCCTTTAATCTGCATCCTCCGGTTCACATCCTATACGATACATTTGTCTTCTTCTCATCACTGTTCTTCACTGTTCCTGACTGAGGCTAATTTTCTCAATATCCTCAGCACACTATTCATCGAATCCTTCTTGTCAATGCAATATGAGTATGTTGACATCAATGACAACATTGGTTCACCTCATACTTGCAACAAATATCCCCTTCCTCAAATCTCCTCATTCATTTATCCATAAATCCACTTTTAATTCCTCCACCCATAAACCCCCTAAAATTCCCAATCAAGACCAACAAAAGCACACATCTTTCCAATATGAAACTTCCCCCAAATCCATGGGATTCAAAAGTAATAATTTGAATGCCTCAATGCATAAAGCACAAAAGCCTAAAGATGTTATCCCTTCCAATCAAAATGAAAAATCCCAAAGGCTATCAAAGCCCACACCATCACAAGAAAAGCAAAAAAAAAATGGTGTGGGTCCCCAAACAAAGATCACTCAAATCTAATGAGGCATCCACCTCCCAATCTACCGCAAAATCCCAAACATCCCACTCCCCATCTAAAAATCCCATAATTCCTAAGTCTATTTGGGTCCCTAAAACCCCAAATCGATCATACAAAAATCCCCCATCCCAATCCCCATTACTCCCAACTCCACATCCAAAGTACAAGCTTCCAAATACATCACGGTGTGTTCAACCATTGGTCTTGGTTCCCCTCCATCACTTAACATTCCCACATACCCCCATCTCTCCATCTTTCGTTCACTATCCTACATATCTTCCCCATCACATTCCTATGGTCCATGCTTTTGCATAATCCACATCATAATCCATTATCCACCATCCATTCCTTCTTCTCCTATCTTCCAACAATCCATGCAATCATAATCCATAACGCTATCCAACATGGGACCATCTTTTACTTGCTATGGAAACAGACGCTAGAGTCCCCATTCCATCAAAAACACAAAAAAAAAATCAAAAAATCAAGAAAATAGTAAAGAGAAAAAATCCGTCCAATGGTGAAAACCACTCCTTGTGGCGCTTTGGGCAAGTACCGTGATGAAAACCCCTTGTGGGCATCATGCGTAATCCCTCCTCCATTCATTTTGTATCCCTACACTTGGGGGCAAAACCGTATCCTTCATCCACATCCATAATATCCTTGCACATCTTATCCACTATCTTATCCTTATCCTATCATATTCTTATCCACTATATCTCCCACCTTAGATCTTGATAAAGACAAGGAACAAAATATCAACAACATGCTTTGGAGACCTCTTGGCATACTTCCTTTCCAAGTATATCCTCCATTCATCTATTGCAAAGACCATCCATTCACACATGAGCCCATCATGCAAAATTCTTTAGACATTGGGGCATATGATTCCTTGCAACCTAGCCCTTGGAGAAAATCGTGCAATCCCCCATCCATTTATCATGCATACCTATCCTACCCCTCATCCTTATCTTCCATCTATCTAACATGCATCCCTATCACTTGTCCATTCATCTATCATGAAGTAGCTATCCAATCCCCCTATCTAACCCCATCACTTTCACCTCTAGACTTGGTGTTCCCTTGTCATTGGTATCTAGCGCAAAGGTTATCCACATGAAATCCAATGCAACCATCTCATAATAAACCATTCCTTTTCAAAAATCAAAAATTACAAAAACATCACAAAATCAAAAAATACAAAATCAAAAAATCCAAAAACATCACAAAAAAATCAAAAACTCCAAAAAAATCACAAAATCAAAAAATCCAAAAACATCACAAATATCAAAAAATCCCAAAACAATAGAAAACACACAAAATTTCAAAAAAAAAATCTATCCATCACAAATAAAACTTGCTCCATCACACTCTCATCATCATCACATTTATCATCATCCCACATCATCATCACATCTATCCTCAATAAGCTTACACTAGATCCAAGCATTGCATCACCTATCAAAGCATCATCCCTTATCAAAAATCATCAACTATCAAATCAGCATCAACCATAACTTGTCACCATCATATCTTGAGCCAATCTTACATCAACAAAACATGATCCAATCATCAATCGATTCTTGCCTTAGGATATGTCATTCCTACGATAGGCAGAATATATCCAATCATCACAACATCATCAAATCATCTATCAATCCCTACCTTAGGATATATCTTTCCTACGATAGGCAGCATCTGTCAAATCAACATCCATTTTGGCAAAAGATACAATGGTTACTTGTTTGGTTCGTTGGTCTTTTGATTTTGTTGTTTTTTATCTTTTGTCCTATTTGACTATCACATCAAAGCTACCTTGATCTTATTATATCATGGTATGTGGCGAAAACATCTAGAATGGGGCATAGTCTTGCTTTTGTATGTTGTGCTTGTGGGTTGGTCTCATTTCTCCAAGCTAGTATTCATATCTTTTTGATCATAGGGTCAGTTCTAGCATATTGATCTCCTTATGCATCTAAGGTTCATCATACCTTTTGTGTACTAAGGGCTTATGCTATGAGTCCCCTTCCCTCATCTAGACAAGGTTGTACTATCTTGGGCATGCATGGGATCATCCCTTTGTCTGCGTGTCTGGTCCATGCAAATGTTGGATAAACATCATCACCCTGGTCTTCTATACCTTGGTAACAATATCCACTTTGCTATATCAAACCTAGGATTGCTCTAAATCATTTTCAGCACAATGATCATCCTTTCATCCCACCACTTATCCTCTGACCACATTTCCCAATAAGTCCATCCATTTCAAGAGCACAACCGTGTTCTCGCAACCTGCCTATCCTCTCGAGGGGGCATCACCCTTACCAACTATCTCCAAACCTTACCGTATTCTTCCAAACCAAAATCTTTTTTCTATCCAATCCATCTCTATGTTCTAACTTCTTTGAAATGATGTTACTTAGCCATAACACCATCTCAAAGAGGGGCAAATGTAGACACTAAAAATTGGATTGCTCTACAAACCAATTTCCTGTACCTCTACACTAATCCACTCTCCCCATCTGCATATCCCTGGTGATCAATTAATTCACCTAATTAATCTATTTAATAATACAACCCTATCCTATTAATTGAATGAATATTCCTAATATTTATTTAGTTGATTTATCCATTTCCCTAATCCCTATTAATTAGATAAATCATGCTTATCTGATTAACCTAGGCTTAAGTTAATTAAGATAATACTTAATTAACCTTGCTTACCTCATCCTCCACAATCCTCCACTAAACTGAATTTAAAATTCAGTTGTCTCCCACTATCCTCCACTAAACTGAATTTAAAATTCAGTTGTCTCCCACTATCCTCCACTCACTAAATTTAAAATTCAGTTGTCCCCCATTATCCTCCACTCTTCCCAAAAATGAATTATTAATTCATCCACTATCCTCCACTCTTCCCAAAATGAGAATTATTAATTCATCCACTAGGAATAAAAGATTCACTTTTATTCCTAGCCCTTGATCTCATCAATTGAATCCTCACCCTCCATCCTCATCTCCAAAATTCTATAAATTGGACCCCTCTCTAGGCCATTAAGTGAGACCACTTAATGCATCAAACCTCTACCCAAATCACTCCACAAATCTCCTAATCCTACCATCCTAATGTCAAAATCTTGTCTCAATCCCATCTAATCTATCAATCCCCATCTCCTTTACATTGTGTTGAGCACTTGAGCAATCCACATCTCACATCATTTGGGTAACATCTGAGGAGCTACATAGGCGTAAACTCCTTCCCTCCTGGATCCGTGAGTTCATTTATGAAGGTATAATCGTGTATTTTTGCATTTGATTTACATTATAACCTTCGTTTTGATTTCATTGATTACATCTTCATTTGGAGACCATGGCTACTGTGTGAGGCATGGGAGGATGAGCGTGAGTAGCTGATGTATTGTAGGTAGGCCTGATATCTATTTCGCCATCGAGTGGAGACCATTGAGAGATACCTGCTGGAGCAGGTATTGAGACAGTTTAGTTTTCCGCAAGGGGAATCTGTTGGAGAGGTGACACATGTGTGGATGGCGAGAGGTTGTGGATTGGGATGTTGAGATTCTAGTGCCATAGCTTTGGGAGAGTTGTAGGGACTTGCCCCAGTTAGGTGGGATTGGGATTTAGGATTGGCTGATCCAGGGACATGACCAGCTTATGACAGGTACTGGCAAACACACAGGCCAGTGAGACTGACCACACCAAGGGTGGCAAGAGTAGTGCATGAGTTGTTGGTGCCGAGTGGAGAGGTGAGGGCCAGGCGGGAGGCCAGAGAGGAGGCTAGATAGTAGGATGGTGGTGAGGAGAGAGGCCAATAGGCCGATGTGCAAATGGCAGAGGCGGAAGGTCTAGAACTGGTGATACAGTTAGCAGAGACTGAGCTGTAGTAGACACGTCGACTTCTACAAGAGTAGATCATGCAAAGGACTTGCTTGGAGCTTCAGATGGTGAGGTTGAGGAGGGATAGAGATGCGGCGAGGGCAGAGGCTAGATAGGCCCAGGCCCAAGCCTAGGTACACGCATAGGCAGCAGTTGCGGCACAGATAGCTTTGGCAGTGGTACAGGCACTGCCACCACCACCAGCAGATGATGGGCATATTGCCCAATTGACATTAGAGTGGGACGCAGCAGTGCAGCTATGTTTGACTACAGAGGCCACCCTTTAGAGGGTTAGGTGAGAGAGAGAGATGATGCACACCGTGTAGTGGGTGCAGATCAACTGACATTATTTAGTGAGCTCACCCAAGTTCAGAGAGAGTTGTATACAGTGGGTAGAGAGGTCAAGTATTACAGAGGTCTCTATTTTGGTGCAGTGCCAGTAGATCGGCAGGAGCCTAGCTTCTAAGAGCGGAGCAGGTCAAGGGCTTCCTCGTCACGTAGGATGAGGAGATCAGTTTCATCAGTTAGGGGACCATTTGTGCAGCTAGGTGGAGGAGGACCAGCAGGGGGACCTTCACCGAGTATAGGTGGAGGACATGGATCACAGCAAGAGGACAACTCTACCCACTAGTTGCCACTAGAGCATGTATATTTGTATATATTGTATCAGTTTTGTATCATGATGGACATGGTATATTTTGATTGATGCCTGCGTGCATCTAATGTATATTTTGCAAGCTCTTGATACCCATGATGTACTTATTGATGTATATTTAGATGTATACATATGGACTATTGATGTAGACACGGACACTTGTATTTTGATGATCTTCACATGATGATATATGATGACATATTATGCTCACTATTGTTCATGCTTTTATTTATGCATTTCTTTATGACATGGATGTGATGACCTGTATTTATGATTATGGATTTATGTGATGATGTATATGCTTATATGATGCTTATAGATGTATGACGTATGAAATGATGACATGATGATGATATTATATGATGATATAGAAGCTATGATAGATGATGACATGATGATATGATGATATGATAATGATATAATATGCAATATCTAACATGTGGTTTTTCCATATATGCATCAGATGGTAATGGAGATAGAAGAGAACATGGTAGAAAAGACTGTCGATCGATCTTTGCTTGAAGTCTATATGATGATTTGGATAAATGGATGGTTAAATGGATGAGCTTGTTGCAATGGTTTCACAAATGTTTATAAAGAGCAATCCTTATTTTTGATATAGCACATGGATAGTTTGCCACCAAGATATAAAAGACCAAGGTTCTATGATATCCTAGTGCGAGGACGTTGACTCTATAAGTAAGCAGTTTGAACTTAGATCCTTTAGACATAATATAACCTTGTTGGATATGTGAATGAGCCATAGTCTTGAACATAAAATAAACTTCAATACATGAATGCAAGAATAATATTAATATGTAAGATGCTAGGTTGTAACATACGAACAAGATAAATATGATGCTAAGTAAGATAAAAGATCATTCCTCAAACACAGAACACAAAAGCAATGACTATGCCCCCAATCCATACTGTATTGCAACATACCAAGATATAGATAAATCAAGGTAGTCTTGAATAGGTAATGGGAAAGGAACAAAAAGATAAACCAAAAAGCAAATTGACCGACTTACAAAGTAAACATACAACCAACATATTCTCTTGCCAAAGAGGTTGCTCAGGATAGATTGGATTGGTTGGGTAGATTGGATACATAACAACCTTATTGTAGGAATGATCTATCCGTTAAAGGGTATTGATCTATTGATAGGATAATGTTCGGTTTCAGGAAATGAAACATGTCATATAAGATGCTTAGTCTAGTTTCGATAATGGAACATCCTATATAAGACAATTGATTTGATGTAGCAGATGTTGGCAATCGATATGTAGGACAGAAAATGGCTCTGCAAGTAGGTGTTTTTACTTCAGGTTTGTTAAGGACTTTTACTTTGAAAGGATGCATTTGTTTGCTTGTTTTGCTGCTTGAGTTAGTCAAGTCGAGGTGATTGGATTTTGATAAATGGAAGACTAGAAAGATGGAATGTCAATAGATTGAGATGGGTGAAGAATGATGAATCGTATGTGCCTAAGTACTGGATACTTCCTTCATATTCTAGACTGCCTCCATACCCTATATCCACCGGATCAAGGCACAATACGATGAAAGATGAATATGATAATATGTAGTTCTAGGTAGAGTGATGAGTGGGTCAAGGTGTTTGAGCTTGGGTAGGTGAAATGATGATATCTTATGTACCTAAGTACTAGAAACTTCCTTCGTATTCTAGACTGCCTACATACCCATATCCATGGGATCAAGGTACTTTAAGATTGAGATGAGATTATATGTAGTTTTGGTTTGTTTGATGATGTAAGATAGGATGATGTGTTTTAGTTTCAGTGAGATGGTTGAGGAATTGGTTTGATGTGTGTGCTTTTGTTTTGGTTTTGAAGTGTTTTTGTTCTTGTTTGTGTTTTGCTTGAAGGATGAAGTGTTTTTGTTTATGTTGTTTGAAGTGTAACTTGGGAACCACGAACAAGGATCCATTCCTAGACCTAGGTTAAGGAAAGGGTTGCCCCCATTCTAGTAGAGGTATTGTTTTGGTTGACTGACATAAGATAATGATGGGTGATAGAAAGACATAGATAATTTGACATGGTTCACTGACATAGGATAACTTGACATGGATAACTTTTGACATAGGACAACTTTGACATGGATAACGTTTGGACATAGATCAAGACATGGGATAACTATTGATATAGGACAACTTTGACATGGATAACGTTTGGACATAGATCAAGACAAGGGATAACGACGATGGCCAAACTAACATAGAAAAGTTGACGATTGACATGGGATGAGTGACATTGACAAATTTCCAAGCTATTCTAGATGGGGAAATGGAAATGCAAACAGTTCAATGGTGTTATCATGGATGGATGGATGAAGTTTGTTTTGAAATGGACATGGAATGAACAAGACTCGATAGATGATGGATGTTGACTCTACACATAGCACCTATTTGCCAGGTTTTCACTATGGTACTTATCCAAGGTGCATGTTTACCAGGTTTTCACCAGAGGATGGATTTTTTTTGTTTTTGATTTTTTTGATTATTTTTTATTTTTTTGATTTTTTGATTTTTTTATTTTTTATTTTTTTATTTTTTTATGACATGGATACTCTGAGGATTAGGCATAGAACTTCTTGAGATGAACACTGTTGAGTGGCTCATCTAGAGGAATGCCTTCAGGTGTGGCTAAAGTATAAGCTCCTAATCCATATGATGTTGTGATAACAAAGGTCCTAACCAATTAGGCTCAAACTTGCCCTTCTTTTCTCGATCTACTTGATTTATCTGATTTTCCTTTAAGACAAGATCACCAACTAGAAACTGTATTTCTTTGATCTTCTTGTTATAGTTGCGCCAAAGGCAGTTTTGATAGACATGAAGATGATTAAGCGCGGCAAGGCACCTTTCATCTATTAGTTCTAGTTTAACTAATCTAGAAGTGTGATACTTCTCTCCATCAATCAGGTTCTACATGGATACTCTAAGGGATGGGATCTTGACCTCTATAGGTAGAATGGCTTCAGAGCCATAGACCAAGGCATAGGGTGTGGCACCATTTGGTGTTCTAATACTAGTGTGATAGGCCCATAGGGCGGGATTGAGTTGCCGATGCCAATCATGACTAGCTCCATTGACCATTTTCTTGAGGATTTTGAGAATGGTTTTGTTGGAAGCCTCGGCTTGGGTGTTACTCTATGGATAGTAGGGAGTGGAAAAGTGATGTTGGATATTGTATTAGGTGCACAAGGCACAGACATCTTGATTCTTGAATGGTCTCCCATTATCAGTGATAATGGCTTGGGGGATATTGTATCGACAAATGAGGTAGTCAAGGATAAACTAAGCTATTTGTTTGTCAGTAATATAAGTCATGGGAATGGCTTCTACCCACTTCATGAAGTACTTAGTGGCAAAAATAATAAATTTATGGCCATTGGATGAGGATGGGTGGATTTGTCCTAAGAGGTCGAGACCCCATTGTGAAAAAGGCCATGGAGTTGTCACAGGTTGTAGTTCATGAGTTGGTGCGTGAATCAAATCTCCATGTTGTTGGCATTGTAGACACTTCTTAGCAAATTGTAAAGCATCTTGTTCTATTGTAGGCCAATAATAACTTGTTCTGAGTATCTTCTTAGCGAGTTAGGACCAATAGAATGTGCACCACAGACACCTTCCTGTATGTCTCGTAAGGTAGCATCAGCTTCTTCCATGTTAAGACATTGTAAGAGGATACCATTGAGACACTGGTGATATAGTGTATCACCCAGAATAGTGTAATGGGAGGATCAATGAATAAAGGTTTTGTGTTGGGTTGTAGATAGCTTAAAGGGAAAGGCACCATGTTTAAGGTATTCATAGATATCTTCATACCATGGGGAATTGGGACCAATACATTCGCAAATGATTTCAGTAGTTGGAACATCAACGACTGGTATCAACAGTTGTTCGATCAAGAATTCACATTTCTATTTATTTGCAGGCATGTCTATAAGTGACCCCATAGAGGCCATAGAGTCTATAGCTTTTTATGCTCTCTTGGAATTTGCTCAAAAGTGATGCTAGAAAAGTGTGGTTTGTAGGCTTCCACTAGTTGCTTGTAAGGGACCAACTTTTCATATTTTGTTTGGTACTCATCTGTGACTTGTTGAATGACTAGTTGTGAGTCTCCATATACATGTAGTTCTTTGATTTCCCATTGGACTGTTGTATGGAGACCTATGAGGAGTGCTTCATACTCAGCTATTCTGTTAGTGCAAGGAAATGCAAGCTGATATGACTTTGGGATATAGTCATTTTGTGGTGTGATAAAAAGGATGCCAGCCCCTGATCCATCATGTGTGTAGGAACCATCAAAATACAGTTTCCACATTACTGAAGTAGAGAGATTGAACAGTTTTTCATCTGGAAATTTAGATACCATAGGATGTACATCTGTCATGGGTGCTTCTGCTAGTTGATCTACTAGGGCTTGTCCCTTGATTGCTTTACATTCCACATACTCAATGTCAAACTCACTAAGGATCATGACCCATTTAGCTAGTCTACCTGTGAGAGCTACTTTTTCTAGTAGATACTTCAATGGATCAATTTTGGCTATTAGATTTGTGTGTTGGTTTAGCATGTAATGCCGTAACTTTTGGGAACCGAACACTAAGGCTAAACAAGCTCTTTCCATAGGTGAATAATTGAGTTCATAACCCGAGTCAAGGTTTGACTGATATAATAGATTGCATGCTCTTTTCCTGATTCATCATGTTGTGCTAGAAGAGTCGCTAAGGCTACAGTTGTAGTTGAGATGTACAAGATCAAAGGCCTATTGGCGACTGGTGGTACCAAGACTAGAGGTGTAGCTAGATACTCTTTGAGCTAATCAAATACTACTTGACACTTATCATCCCATTAAAATGAGACATCCTTATGGAGCAAGTGTTGAAATGATTGACATTTATCCGCTAGTTATGAGATAAACTGCCTAATATATTGTAACCTTCCTTGAAGGCTCCTTAACGCTTTCAAATTCTTTGGTGGAGGCATCTCTACTATAGCCTTGACTTTTGTTGGATCTACTTCAATGCCTCTGTGAGATACAATGTATCCCAACAGTTTTCCTGAGGTTAGCCCGAAGACACAATTCTTAGGATTGAGTCTTACTTGATATTTTTCTAGTCTGTCAAATATTTGCCCTAGAACCTGTATGTGATCTTCCCTAGAAGATTTTGCTAGTATATCATCCACATAGTCCTACATGATGTGATGAAAGAGATCGTGGAATATCGCTATCATTGCTCTTTGATAGGTTGCCCCTATGTTTTTAAGACCAAATGGCATGACGCACCAACAATAGGTACTCCAAGGATAAGTGAAAGCAATTTTATGTTGATCTTCTTCCACTATCATTATTTGATTGTATCCAAAAAATCCATCCATTAGAGAAAGCATTTCATGACCAGCAGTCAAGTCTACTATGAGATCAATGTTTGGCAATGGAAATTCATCTTTAGGACATTCTTTGTTGAGATCTCTGAAGTCATAACACATGTGGATGCCCCTATTTGGTTTAGCCACAAGTACAATGTTTGAGACCCATTTTGGATAATTAATAGGCTTGATAAACTTCGCATCTCGCAACTTTTGTATTTCCACTTTCACCAAGAGAGTGATCTGTGGGTGCATCTTTTTTAGTTTTTGTTTGACCGATTTAGCTTGTGGATCAACCGTGAGATAGTGAACTACTAGTGAAGGGTCTAACCCTGACATATCAGCATATGTCCATGCAAATTTGATGGTTCACTGTAAGAAGAAGTTGGTAAGATTCTTGTGCTCTTGTTCTGATAATGATGCTGCAAGGAATGTGGTCTTAGGATGTTGCTCTATACCCAGATTTATCTCTGTAGAATCTTCCACTAGGAGAGTTCATTTCTCTTGATACTTAGATGGTAGGGGAAGGTCAAATCCTCCATCCTCAGGTTCCATAATTGGGTTTTTACCTTCAGATACGTACTTTATTTTTACTATTTTCTGATCAAGATGTGCCAAAGTGTGGTTTTCACCTAGAGATGTTTCTTTATTTTTACTTTTGTGACTGGAGGATTTGGCATTATCACCAAAATAAGCAGTTTTATCTAGGTCCTTTACAAAACTAGCTTTGTGATCACCAAGAGGGATACCATACCAAAGTCCCATGAACTTAGAAATAGCTTCATCATTCTGAAAAACATCTAGAATGGGGGACCCTTGTTGGTCCCAATCGATAAGTTCAAGGTAGACAAGTGTTACAATCTGGGTGCTGGTGGTGGATGTTAAGGATACAAATGATAGCATAAATATAGAGGATTCAATGAATAGGTCAGTCGTATGGAGGTAAGAGTCATCAATGATATCCTCTTTAGGCATCGAATCTTTGATAGAAGTTTGTGTTACCTCATCGAGAATACCCTCGATGTCTAAGGCGTGTGGTACCTTCCTACTAAATCCTAACCCCTTCTTGTCTAGTTTCTTCTTCACAATAATGGGTTCTATGTCACCTTGATTATCTTTCCCAAGGCCACCTTTGCCTTTATATCCCATGTTTTTCATAATTCTTAGGCTATTGCCATATTGTTTGACCGGTATGGTGACTGGTTCTTCCTCCTTGTAGAGCCAAGATGAGATGTCTTCAATAGTTTCCTCTGCCAATAATTTTCCCTCTTGGAATTGGGTTAGAGATGTTGGCGGGGGGATGGCTTCTTTCTTAGTCACTTTAGCTATGGGTGATTGGCCGTAGGATTTAGGGGATAAGGGCATCTAGCCTACACAACAATATTTAGAGATCATATTCACCAAAGCCTATATCACGGATGTGAGTTGTGATTTCAGGAATAGGATTAGGATTAGGTTCAACTTCGGAGGCTTCTTTTAGATTTTAGAGTCAACATACAATGGGGATTCATAGGATTTGTCATTATTTGGCACTTGGTTGCTATTGTTATAACTGCCTTGCAAGTTACAATAGAATTCAAAGGGATTAGGGTCTCCTGGGATAGTGATCTCCGTACCATTAAATGGGAACTTGAGAGACTGATGGTATGTGAAGGAAACAGCTTTCATGGCATGGATCGATGGGCATCCTAGGATAATGCTATAAGGTAGCTCAATGTCGAGGACTTGGCACCTAGTTTCAAGAATGATGGGGCCTACTTGTATAGGCAAGTGGATAACACCTTCTAAATGGCGCTCAACATCATCATACCCCTTGACTGTAATGCTTTGATCAGTGTTGACGTGATCCTCAGAGTATCCCAATTGTTTAAGTAACTTGAGAGAATAGATATTAAGACTAGTACCACCATCTATAAGTATGCGTTTGATCTTTCGTTTATGGATGAAAACTTCAATGTGAAGGGCATCATTATGACATGAATCGTGGGATGGGAGGTCTTTTTCAAAAAAGACCACATTGCAAGGTGAGCAAATGTTACCTATTATAGCTTGGAAATCCATGACCGCTATGTTGTTAGGAACTGAAGACTCTTGTAGGGCTTTTTCTAGCACAACTTTATGTGTGAGTGATGACCGTAGAAGGTCCAAACTAGAGATCTATGTAGGGGATTTCCCTAGATGTTCAACAAGATTGTAATCAGATTGGGTTGGGAGACTCGGTGTAGGACCACGAAGGGTGACATGACCACGATGAGTTGTGACTATGCAATCTGTAGATTTGCCTTTGATAGTGAGCGTAGACACATGACTTTCTTCAAATGTCCTATAATAGAGTCAGGAAGTAGAAGCTTTATTAATGCCTTTACCTTTGTCAGGATTTTGACCTTGACCATGGTTAGGGAATGGTTCTTTGTACATGTTGAGATCTTTGTTTGTGTTTTGAGTAGGAGATGCATCGAACGTGGCATCGCCTCTATCAATAAGGTTTTGGATCATGTGCTTGATTTTCATGCATGATATGGTCATGTATCCTTTGGTCCTATGGTATTCACAATATTTGTTGTCTTTGTACCATGTAGGTTTGTAAGCAGGTTTTCCATATGGGGGAGCGTCTGGTAGCGTGACGAGTCCATTTTACACAAGTTTCTTTAGAATCGACTCTATAGGCTCTCCCAAGGGAGTGAATTTATGCCTTTGAGAGTAATCTTGGGGAGGCCGCTCTTGTTGATGCTGTTGGTTTTGGTTTTGTTGTCGTCGTCGTTGTTGTTGTTGTTGAGGCAGAGGTTGGTTTTGTTTGGATGAAAGATGAAGGGGTAGTGTTTGGGCATGTTTAGAATCCACCACACCATCATTGACCACATTTTTGTTTTTGTTCCAATATTTGGGCTTATCATTTGATTGTTGTTAGGGAGGATTGTCTTTATTGTCTTTGAATATTTTGACCACGCCTTTAGCGATGAGAGCTTCTTTTATGTTGATGCCTTTATAGGTAATCTCGTCAAAGGTTGTAGCACTTAGTGTTTGCAAATGGAAACCCAATTCTTCGTTAAGGTTCTATACAAATATGCTAACAAGCTATTTTTTAGGTATTTTAAATGGGAATTTGCTAGCCATGTGTCTCCATCTTTTAAGGAAGGAGATGAGAGTTTCCCCATTTTTTTTTTTGTTACATAAGTCAGTCATAGAGACTTCATGTTCTGTGTTGTATGAGAAATGAGCAGAAAATTTCTCCACAAGCTCTTTAAAAGATTTGATACCCGTAGGTAGATGCGAGAACCATTCTATAGCTTGACCTCCAAGACTATGAGGAAAGAAGCGCATGAGATATGTGTCATTATGTGCAACCTCTAAACAAGTGAGATAGAATTCTCTAAGGTGGTCTTTTGGGTCCCCTCTTCCCTTATATTTATCAAATTTGGGTATAGCGAAGTTGGGAGGAAAAGGGATCATTTACAATGACCAATCAAATGGATAAGGACAAACCTCCTCCATAGAGAAGGTTTTCTTAGTGTGACCAAATGTTAAATTGGCTACTTGTTGTTGTACCTCGGCAAGTTTTAACTCCATAGTTGTTGGTGGTGTTGGAAGAATCTCTTGTTGCACTAAGGGTGGTTGTTGTTGCCCATAGGGAAGATTGTAGTTGAAGCTATAGGAATTGGTGTTATATGGGTTGTATGATATGGGTCGTATAATTGATTTGGATCATATGTGTTGTATGATTGGTTTGGGTTAGGTTGGGTTTGGTTGTTTTAGTTTTACACATGTGGAGGTGGTGCTAGATAAGAATGTTGGCTCTGTGATTATTGTGAAGGGATGACGAAAGAGTTTTGTCATTGATATTGTTGAGGTGGTGTGAAGAAAAGATTCTATGGAGGAACGCTAAAGTTTGTTGGGTTTGGTTGTGATAGTGGAATATAGCCATAGGATGATTGGATTTGAGAATGTTGATGGTTATTGAGATAAGTTTTGGAGAGATTGAGTGTGGATGATCATTGTGGTGGAGGGACATAGGTAGATGGGTTTTGAGATGGTTGGGGTTGATTGAAATAGGTGAGATTGAGTGTGGAGGATCGTTGTGGTGGAGGAATATAGTTTGTGTTGATGTTTTGGGAGCCTTGTGGGGGAGTGATGATGTTTGTTTTGATGTTTTGGGAATGTTGTGGGGGAGTGATGATGTTTGTGTTGATATTTTGGGAATGTTGTGGGGGAGTGTTTGTGTTTGGATTAGTGATACGGAGGGTTGATGCCATTGGGGGTGGTGTTTTTTGTGACCCTTGTTGCATGTCTACATATGTGTTTCTCAGATTGTAGTTTGGTGGAAAACTGTCTCATGATGGGGTAGCCAATATTCCACTTGCGATTGGTGCGGGTATTTGTGATGTGCTAGGAGTTTATTGTTGGTTTTGTTTACCTAGAGTGGCTTATCATGCGAGTTCTGCTTGACGATGAAGGGTTTCTTGTTGCATTTTATAAATCTCCATAGGAGTCATGAGTGGTGATATGGGTCTTTCTACTGTTGGATTTTGATAAAGAGGATTCTCATATTGAGCATCAAAAGGTTTATTCATTCTCCTTGTGAGCTTTGTTCGGGTATGGGAGTGGTCACAGTTGACATAGTTTGGATAGCAATTATAGCGTCATGGGTTTTTTTTGGCTCTTTAAGATTGGATAGATCAATGTCCTGGGGTAATTTAGCTCCTTGTTCCACAAGAAAATGAAAGAAATGATCTTGGTTCTCACTAAGGATTTTGTCAAACGCGGCTATGGCTCTAGGATATTGCATGATTTCATCAAGGTCTTGTCTATCTTCTTAAGAGGATTGACCTTCTTCAAAGTGTCGCTCTTTTTGAGATGGGACTTGAACCATGGTATAACTGGGTGTAGTAAAATCATGAGGCATGTCAGTAGTGAATTGAGTTACATCTACCAAAGGGACATTACATTCTTGAGGATTGGTTGGTTGGTCATGTTGCGGCATGTTTTAGACATTAGTTGGTCTTTCCATAGGTGTTTGGGGAGTACCCTTTTGAGACATGTTGGATTGACTTGGTTGAGGTGTATGAGGAGATGATTTGTGCTTCCTTGGGTCGACTTGTTTAGCCTTCATAGATTGTTGGAGTCTAGTGGTTACCATGGGATGCACTCAGACAAATTATTGTAAGATTTTTCTTGTGATTTTGCTAAGACAGTTGAAAAATAGTTTTCTAAACCAAAGACGCTAGACTATGCTGCAAAGGCATGGGACTGTTATAATAAAGGCATGGGACTGTGTTCCTGAAGCGCTAGGCTACTAATCAGAAGCGCTGGACTGTTATACCAAGGGCACTAGACTGTGTTACAAAAGTGTGTGGTTGTGTTTCAAAGGTGCTAAGATGGTATTAGTGATGTTTAAAAGGCAAATTTTTATAGTTTTGGATTGGATTTTGATTAGTTTTTCTTTGACAAGAGAAAACACATCAAATAAATTACCAAAGAGGACTGACACAATAGATAGTGTATGTTCAAGGCTCATGAAAAAGCCCAATGTTTCCACGGGTATAAGACAATTTACAAACAATTCAAGCACTTTTTATCCCTAGAGACATGGGTTCATTGCGGTAGTTCAACTCACAACTTGAAATCTCCATCAACTAAATGTCATTCCATATTGGTGTCATACATTTAAGTCTTTGTGAGAGACGATAGGTAGGGATATCTCACCCTCCCCTCAGAAAGCTACAAGTAGGTCACAAAAGCTTATGCTTACTGAGGGAATACTATCTCTTGTCAAGGGAGGCAATGGTGAGTATCTTAAGGGCTTGTAATGATTCCCCTTGCACTGATGATTACCACAACGTTCAGAGGTGAAATAGGTAGTCACTATCTAGATGGTTCTTAGTAGCTTTAAGGGACCAACGCCTTGCAAGCATACGGAAAGCTACTAAAATCTTTGACCAATCCCACTAAGAGTATCATATACCTCCCACAATGCAAAAATTATTTTCACAAAGTGGTGCTACACCTCTTTTCGATTTGGTACTGTAAGGCAAGGCTGATGCTGGTTAGGACTTGGCTTTCGCCTTATCCCTCTTATATAGTGGTTCAAAGGAAAACTCTACTTAGGGTCATCCTTTTTAGATGAAGTGCAATCTAAAAGTAGGCCCTTCTAAAGGAATAACTAAAAGTAAGCTTAAGCATGTCAAACAAAGGTTTAATTGTCCCATTATAAGAAAAATAAGGTACAACTAGATTAAGCACACACACGATTGTAGTTGTCAATTGTCCCTTAAGAAATTGAAGTGTTTTGCATTCATGTCAATTATCCCTTAAGAAATTGAAGTGTTTTTGCATTCATGTCCATTATCCCTTAAGAAAGCAATTTGTTCCTAAGACATAGATTGCAAAAAATGATTTGTTCAATTGTCCCTTAAGAAAGCAATAAGTTTCTAAGACTTAGTGTGATAGGTTTGTAATTCTTCAACGCTCATCCTGCATGAACATGTTAGGAAAACCCATTTGCTTTGTTTGAGTAATAAGAGGCTACAAAAAGTTGATTAGTTCCACGAAAGACTCAATAGTTAGTCCAAAAAAATAAATCAATTGACCAAAAGCACTTAACTTATTAGGTGAAAAATGAGCAATTTGGAAAAAATCTAATAATAATGATTAGGTATAGTAGATTAGATATTATGATCAGATTCTACATAAAATTCTATGTAATTTCAAAAAAAAATTGTGAAAATTGAATAAATTTTGCACAAGTTATGACCGTTTGAAGTTTGCAAAGAAGGGTTGACTTTGACTGAGTGTACCTGACAAATCTGATAAAATTACCTAAAGATTCCTTCACCATAGAAATGTTGGGAGAATCATCTCTCTAACGCCACTAGTTTCATGAAAATCTGACTCCATATGCAAAAGATATGTCTGATTTCGTGAAACTGCTTTAAAAAATAAAAATAAAAATAACCATAGGCTAAATATAGGGACACAGATTTGTGATTTATTTATCTCAAAATCTATGCACTTTCTATAAAAAATAATAGATACCCAAATAGAATTTCAATGTTGCCGACAAAACCCAGAAATCGTTTGAGCTAAAGTTACACAAATATGCCTAATTTCATGAAACTACTCTTAAAAAGAAAAAAAAAGCAAGCATAAGCTTAAAATAGGGATGCGGATTTGTGATCCATTTTTCTCAAAATCCATGCATTTTCTGGCAAAAATAAGAGATGCCTAGATAGGATTTCGATGCTTCTAACAAAACCCAAAAATCTTTTAAACTAAGGTTATATTGTTTGAATTCTCAATGTCTACTCTTCAAACTAGTGAATAAGGATCTTCAAATATGTGTTGCGATTGGTGCTTTTCCATACCTAGCTTCAAAAAAAAATTATTATTTTCTACATAAAAGCAAGGTTAGTGGGTCCCATTGGGTGTGCCAGAATGTGTATAGGAAAAAATTGAGATTGTGAATAATATCAAAAGTAATGAAACAACTCAAATCCCCATAACATCAAAAGATCTATCTAAGCAATAACCAAATCAATGAATAAATCAAATTACGAACAAAGAAGCTATCACCTAGATTGTTTAGATCTCTTGGTCGAATGTAGATTACTCTTCAAATTGTGAAACCATGTTTGCAACAAGCAGATGTAGATTGTGTTTATGCTTAAAGTGCTCAAGGGTGCTCAACGATGCGATGAATGCTCAATGCGTTGTATGGATTTCTGAGAATAAATGATTGAAGAGGATTTATTATGAGATGAGGGGGGTTTATATAGATTTTAGACATGATCAATCAATGGATGAAATAAATCCATGATAATCAAAGGATGAGATAAATCTAGAATTCATGATAAATGTGCACCTGACATGTGTCACACAAAAAGATATTTTTATTAAGATAATTATTTTTTGATAATTGACATGAAACAGACATGATAAATATAGATTTGATTTCATAAATTAGAATATTTTTTTCTAATTTATGAGTTGATGATAAAAATAAGATAAATTAAAGCCAATTAATTTAACTTCAGATTTCCTTTTTGAAGTTTTAAAAATAAGACTGATTGTGCACATGGAGTTAAAATGATATTTTTAGAGGAATTGGAAGAATTGAAATTAAATAAATAAATTTATTTAATTGATTGTGCATGATTTGAAAAATAGATAAGATATGAAGATTAAAAGATTTTAAATAAATTGATTTAATTTATTTTGCATGATGAAGGATTAATAAAATATTTTATTTTATTTTATTTTTAGAGATTAAGATTCAATTTAAATAAAGTTGAATGATTTATTTAAATTTGAAAGAATAATTGATTTAATTAAATAATTTAAAAATTATTTAATTGTGGATAAGAGGATATAAGTGATAAATTAATTAAATAATTAATTTATTCAATTGATGTGGACTTGAAAAATTGAAAGATGATAATCATTTAATTAAATAATTGAAATTATTTAATTTTGGAAGAATAAAGTTGATTTTGATTTAATTAATTAAATAAATAGAATTTATTCAATTAATGTCAAATTTAGGAGTTTTGAAAGAAATTGATGATTTTGATGAAATTAATTAAATAATTAGATTATTTAATTAATGTTAAATGCAGGTGATTAGACAGATTTGATGAAATGCAAGTGATGTGATGACATGGTCATTTTTGGGTGTCTACAGTAGAGTTCTGCAAGTATGCTAGAAATTTTAAAATATATATTATTCCTGCACTGGTAAAAAATTTCTATAGTTTTATAAAAATATTAAAAATTTCAATTGAAAAATTTGGAGTTAAAAATTATTTAGAAACTAGAAAAATCAAAGAGATTTTAAAAACATTATTGTTGCAAGGTCGTATGGGTTCCATAGACCATCGTACACCCTTGTAGCACGTAGTTGCAGGGCTATCGACCCGGTCGACAAAGGTTAGCCCCCATCTGGTGGGACCTTAGGGCACTGGTCTCGGTCGTCGGTCCAATAGGCTTGGCTGGAACTTTAGGGCCGGTGAGCCCAGGCCATACCTTGCAGACTAAAAATAATTAAACATATTTCCAAATATGTTCAGCAATAGTTAAAACTTATTTCAAGTCCAAGGAGGATGATTATGGATTTTTAAAGAAAATTAAATCCTTCTTTAAACTATTTTGAGATCCGTCAGTCAAAGCCCACATTAGTGCCATGCCAGCACATGCCACCTAAGCACCCAATCATCAACTAATGTCATCCATACAAATGATTACATCAGCATGATGTCAAATGTACAAACAGGGTCCCCCTAGCAGCCCCTTTCAGCCCTTAGAGTGCTTTTTCTTTCAGGGGGCATAACTTTCACCCACATTGTTGGAGTTTTGACTTCTTATAGCCATTAGAAATGTCTCTTTGAGAACTAAGTAGTGGTATAGTTTTGGTCATAAAATTTTGTCTTTTGTGTCAAAATTTGATGCCTGAAGCCAGGGATTGCTCTAAGACAATTTTATGTTGATAAGTTTTGTTGGCAAGAGACACTGCTCTAATCTAGACTTGTATGTTTTCATTGATGGCAACAAGGCTCAGATATCTCATCAGCATGATAGGAAGACATAACTCTGAAAGGTTTTGTTGGAATTCAGATCCGGTTGGTAAAAAGACTAAGTATGGGCATGAAACAAAGTAAGGGAAAAAAATTGGATCAGTATGCTTCCATAGATGCAGACCTACAAATGTGGCTCAGGTATGATGTTCATAACTATTTGATGTTGTTATGTTCTAGAGATCAAGTTCTGACCTCCTCCGAAAGTCACTTAGAAGAAATATCTAAGTCTAGATGAGCAAAGGTATAGCAGAGATAGTGAACAAGGCATAGCATAATGGTCTACATTCCTACGCAAGTGAATGTTTTGTTATGCAGTTATAATGTGTTGTAAACACTTGTATGAAATGTTTAATTCTAGAGTTATGAGATTTGAAGTCCACCAGAAAAATAGTTGCAAGCTACTAAGTATCGGCACAGTGTTTGACAGAATGTGACTCAAAAAGATCCTGAGTTCTGATGGTCCACAATTCTCTGCAAGATGATATCATGCCTTGCGGTTCTGAGGTAAGATTGGGAATATATCAAGAGTCCTTGAGATGATTTTAGAAGTGTTTTGTGATCTGCAGTAAAATTTGTAAGTCAACAGATGAATATGTTAAGCATGCTCTTAAGGAACAAGCTGACTGATATAATAAATCATTATGCAGAGAAGAGATAGTGTTTGAAGGATCTACTTAAGTAATTAAATGATTAGAGTTGACCTATATGAACATGTTTGGGCAAAGATTTGGGTCCGCATAACATATAGTGCATTGGACTAAGCCGACAAGCTACATCTTTCAATGAACACGTTTCATATCTTGGATGCTGACCTGATTATGAATCAAATCATGATGCGGATATATAAGAGCGATGAATTTCAATTGACGATGTATGGATGAATGGGTGTGATGCGAACATGCGAATAGCAGAGCAGAAATAGAAGATCATTGATGATGAAGACTTGGGATTTAGAATTCAGTTGTTAAAAGACTACACCTCGGCATATTGACTGATGCTTATGCAGTACTCCTTTTTTAATATACTATTTGATTTGTATTTGGTAGTGAGCCTCCAATAGGGTTTAATAGCCCTCATTGTAATCTTGCTAGGTTTAGGGTTGAGGCAGTGACCTTGCTAGACCTAGTTGTGCTTCATGGCAGTGATCCATCATGTTCTAGGCCTGTGGAGTGACCAAGCCTGAACATCATTATTTGTAAAGATTGCAATATATATTTGAGACTAATCCTCTCCGTGGTTTTTCCCTCTTTGGGTTTTCCACATAAAAATCTTGGTGTCCATGTGTCATGCTTTTATGGTTGCTATTCATTTGCATGTTGTGCTTTTGTTTATTTTATTCTAGGAATTGGTTAAAAGAAAATTTTTATAGAACACTGATTCACCCCCCCCCCCCCCCGCCACCCCTCTAAGTGTTCCTAACATTCAACAATTGGTATCAGAGTAAGGTTCCTTGGAAAAAGTCTAATAGCTTAAGGAAGATCTGGGATAGTGTCATCATGGCAGCAAAAAGATTTGGAAATTATGAAAGTAACAAGGAACTAGAAGCAGCTCTTATGGATCTTGAAAAATCTGAAGCTGAAGTCAAGGATCTGAAAGAAAACTTGCAACAAGCTGATGAATGCATCTCAAAGCTAAAAGAGCAAGTCAAGAAATTCAAAGATAGATACAAAGAAGTTAATGATCAATTGATATCAGCAAATGAAGCCCTGAATGATATGGAAGTAGAAGTTATAGAAAGAACAAAAGTAGAAGATGATCTAAATTTAATTATGAAGAGTAGATCAGAAGTTTGAGCCAAACTTGAAAAAGAAATTGTAAGTTTAAAAATAGACCTGGAAAAGGCCAAGAACTTTGAAGAAAAAATTCAAGATAAGTACTGCAAAACTTGATGAAATGATTGCTAGCTAGAAGAGTGATGATGACAAGCAAGGTTTGGGATTTGAGAAAGGAGAAATTTTAAAATCTGGTGAAATAAACACTGAGTCAAGGCAAAATAGAGGATACCAATTTAGAAATCAAAGAAGAAGACCTAGAAGACCTCCTATCAGACAGCCAAATGCTTAGAGGTATCCACTCTTTAATGGTCACTGTTTTAAATGCAATAAGTATGGTCATAGGGCTACTCAATGTAGAAATAGAATGAATCAAAATGTTCCATCCTTCTCTGGTAAATGTTTCAATTGCAAGAAGATTGGTCATAAATCAAATGAGTGCAGAAGTGTGTCAATAAATATGCCAAACTATTCTAAGAATGGTCAATTCTTCAGTGGCAAGTGTTTCACTTGCAATAGATTTGGACACATGGCTAATCAATGTAGATCAAGGATGAATTCATTCAAAGGAAAAAATCAAGGACAAGGAAACATTGTATGTTTCAGTTGCAACAAATTTGGACATGTTGCAAGATTCTGCAGAAGCAAGAATATGAAGAGAAATTACTATGCTGAAGAAAGAAAACCAGAGTAGAGGAATGATAAGGGAAAAGGAAAGATTGATCTAGTAGAAATCAAGAATGAGATGAGCAAGATCTGGATTAGGAAAGATGTATACAAAGTCAAGAATAAATCTACACCATCATCTGGTGCAGATACTTCCTCCAGGAAGTAAATTGGGAGCTCTAGCTCAGGGGGAGCAGCGTTAAAAATCTAAATCCCCCAACAAGAAATTTGGTGTTGGAATCCAGCATAGACATATGTGGTAGAATCTGACATGACAAATCCCCTAAAAGAAATTCTGGAAGAAAAAGTTCTAATGTAGAGTATTGCAGAGCAATCCTAATCGACTATACTCTACAAGGAAGAGTTTAACAGCTTTTTGCAACAGGCATTAATGACGATTAGGTTAAGTCTTGCGAAGGATAAAAGGGAACTTGTTTGGTCTCAAAATCACTATGCACTTGAAGCTATCAGGTATTCAGAGAGATTAGAGTAGACTTTGAGCAACGATAACCAAGATTTGAAGCACGTGGAAAAAATCAAAGAAAGGAAACCCTAATTCAGTGAAACAAGGTATTTCTGTTCAAACCCTACTTGTGAATCTGTTAAAATTCTGAGATGGTGATGCCACAAGTTGTTGATATTACTGAGCGACCTTGACCAAAATTTAAGAAACACCCATTCAAATAAACTAAAGTCGATCAGATGGGTGCATTTTCAAATATTCCTCATGGAGTCATGCATGCAGAGGATGTTAGGGAATATATTCATGTTGCCCTAGAGGAATTCGGTGATAGCAGGTTTACTGATCTCCACATAAAACACTTGAGTAATGAGAATCTTGATCTGAAGAATGAATATCAAGCATTGGAAGAGAAGAAATTTATTTAGTACTTGGATTTCCCAACATTTTTGGAGGATGAATGGGTTCGGTATGTGTTAAGCAGGGTTCATGATGAATTCATATGGCTTGAGAGACCTTTCAAGATTACAAAAGATGCTATAAGGGCAGTCATTGGATTATGCTCTAACGGATTAGTACCATTGTTGAAAGTCATGAAGAATGATATAGTAATGGCAGCTACCAGAGCAAAATTTGACAAGATAATTTTAACAATAAATGATATTGAGGATCATGCTGTGCGATTTGACTCAATGGTGTTGGGATACAAAGTTTATTTCACCAACTGGGAAAACTCTATTTCAGGCACATCCATATACACAGCCTATCAAATGATTAAGGAAAATGTTGACTATGACATTTGTGAATTACTCTGATAGCAAGTAATGGATAACCTAAAGAAGACAAAAGAAGGTAAATACCCCTTCAAATTTGGCACACTGATCATGTGTTTATTCTTCTATTTTATGTAAGAGTTGCCTGGTATGAAGACCCTATTATGGTCAAATGATAAACCTGTTGCAGTCTAAATTAGAAATTTGTTGAGTAGCATAGGCACCATTGATGCACAGAATGCAGCCCTATGGGGTTATTTAAAAAATTTCCAAAGATCAATGCTTGAGCTAGGGAAAGAATTCCCATAACAGTTGTTGAAAAACACAAGGATACAATCTACTTTATTATGACAAAAGATCAGTGTTTGATGGAGGTCCTTGAGCCCAGAATGGTCTAGGTTATTCCTATGGGATATGAGGTAGATGGATCTATACTGGAAAATTATGCCAAATATATGCTAAGTAAACCCTGAGATCCCAATGAAGAAAGATTTGGGACATATGAGGAACTGCATGCCAAAATCTTTGTCAAAGTAAGAAAACTTGAGATTTCTAAGAAAATGAAGAAAGTGGTAGAAGAAATTGCCCTAAAACATGGATTCACAAAAGAACAAGTGACCAAGGCAAGAGAAAAAGCACAATCTGATAAGGAAGCAAAAGAAAAGAGAAAAAGTGAACCAATAAAAGCTTTGGAAGAATCAAAGGGGGAATTAGAAAAACTAGAAGTGTTAAGAAGAAGAACCAAAGGATCTACCTCTGTAGAAGCTGCATCCATTCCCTCCATCTCTACACCATCTATAAGTATGGAAACTCCTATCAGCAAGAGAAATAAGACTAAGGCCAAAAGAACGCATGAAAGCATAGTTGTTGATGAAGAAGCAACAAAGTCAGATGAGGAGGTAAAGAAGATGAAAACTAAGGCTACAAAAGCCTCCAGATCTAGCAAGAAGAAACCCTCTTGTAGGGGCTAACCTAGGAAATGGCAGAAGAAAGATGTGTCTCAAACAGAGGAAGAAACATTAACACTAGAAGATATACTAAAGTCTATCATTGTTGATGGAAATCTGAAACATGTGGCTGAATTTTATGATTATTACAATGATGTTGGCAAAAGGATTTTGGAAGAAGATATCATAGAGTATCTGAACATATACAATAGAGCTCTCATTGAGATCATTGGTGATCTCCCAGATGCCTTGGGTAGTATTCTATTAGTCCGAAAGGAAACTACTGTGGCTAAGGATATTGAGCTTAGAGAACACACATTGATAAAATTATGTCCGGATATTACTCCAGAAGAAAAGGCTAAAATGTCTAAAGCACTTAACAAGAGTTTAGATCAAAGAAAAGAATGAATGTACTAATGATAGGAGAAGCTGACAAAGTTGTCAAGGAAATAGAGGAGACCATTTTGGAAATACTAAAGAAATACAATATTTCTACTATCTATGACAATGAGGGAACAAAAGATGAAGACACATCTCTACCAGAGACAAGCCACGATCAAGGACTAGGATAGAGTGATCAAGTCCTTGACATAAACACATTGAATACATCACATCAAGGCAAAACTGAAACTGATTTGCCTCCTGAGAAACATGATGAGGTTGAAGCAAATAGGAAATAGCCAAGGATTCCTTCACTGGAACAAAACATTGATCAAAAAGAAAACATAGACATGGATCCTCCAGAACACAGTCAAGAAGAAGTATTTGGGAGAACAAGAGACACTATAGATGTCTCAAATGGTTCTGGAAGATATCAAGGCACAGATGAGTCTGAACTTCTTCAAGGACCAATCAACTTAGCCTCATTGTCACCTGTGTAGAAATTCAAGTTAGTGTCTATTGTCCAAGCCAAGGCACAAGAAGAAATGCTAAAATCTCGTGACCAAGATAGTAAATTGATCAATGATGCATCCATCATTCTGGAAAAGATGATGCCAACTATTCAAAAGGATACCTCACTATCCTTCACTAATCATCTCAAAGGGCTATTAAACTCTGTAAGTACACATTTTGATTCTTTTGAAAAATCTACAGAAGCAAAAGTTAGAAAAGAGTTCGATGAAAAGAGATTGATTGAGTTAAAGGCTATGTTAGAAAAAGACAAAATTACACTAGAAAATATGATAAAAGGCATACAAAGTGCCATTGAAGAAGCCTGTAAAGATTATAAATTTTGCCTATCTTGGCCAAAAGTTACAAAGGAATTAGAAGATGAAACCAAATATTTGGAACTCAAACTGCTTAATATCTCTGAGACATAATCTAGTAGTTGAGTCAATAAATGCCAAAGAAGCTCAATTTGCAAACATGCATAATGATTTAAGCACTCTGATGAAGAAAAGGGAAGAAGTTAGAGACAGGTTGTCCCAGCTAAGGGGACGGATAAGTCCAAAAATTGATTCCATGACCAATCTGGCAGACGAAGCCTTGAAATCACTTGCACTAGTTGATACACCTTTAGATGTACAGAGGGCAGAGAAGTTAGTTTTTCTGATGAATGGCCACGTCCATATCCTAGAAAGTGCAAGGAATAGATGGAATGGAGAGATAGCTCTGATAAAGAATATCTATAATGATATTCTACCTTCAATGATAAATTAAGATAAAAATGTGTATCTGTATCTATGTGGCAAAATATAATAGTTTTGAACATTTTTGACAATTTTTAGTTCTGGATCACACCCTTTGCCATTGATGTCAAAGGGGCAGAAGATGATCAGTGAAAAATGGATAAACATCTCAGGGGGAGCAATCAAGCATTTTTCACTAAGTGTTGCCATCAATACCAAAGGGGGAGGCTGTTGGAAAGAGACACTACTCCTGTCTAGACTTGTATGTTGTCATTGATGGCAACAAGGCTTAGAGATCTCATCAACATGATAGGAAGACATAACTCAGGAAGGTTTTGTTGGAATTCAGATCCGGTTGGTAAAAAGACTAAGTATGGGCATGAAACAGAGTAAGGATAGAAATTGGATCAGTATGCTTCCGCAGATGAAGACCTACAAATGTGGCTCAGATATGATGTTCATAACTGTTTGATGTTGTTATGTTCCAAAGATCAAGTTCTAACCTCCTCCGGAAGTCACTCAGAAGAAATATCTAAGTCTGGATGAGCAAAGGTATAGTAGAGACAGTGAACAGGGCACATCATAATGGTTTGCATTCCTACACAAGTGAATGTTTTTTTATGCAGTTATAAGGTGTTGTAAATACTTGTATGAAGTGTTTAATTCCAGAGTTATGAGATCTGAAGTCCATCAGAAAAATAGTTGCAAGCTACTGAGTATCGGCACAGTGTTTGACAGAATGTGACTGAGATAGTCTGAGTTCTGATGGTCCACAATTCTCCGCAAGATGATATCATGCCTTGTGGTTCTGAGGATAAGATTGGGAATATGTGAAGAGTCTTTGATATGATTTTGGAAGTGTTTTATGATCTGTGGTAAAAGTTGTAAGTCAATAGATGAACCTGTTAAGCATGCTCTTAAGGAACAGGCTGACTAATATAATAAATCATTATACAGACTAGAGATAGTGTTTGAAGGATCTACTTAAGTAATTAAATGATTAGAGCCAACCTATATGAACATGTTTGGGCAAAGATTTGGGTTCACATAACATATAGTGCATTGGATTGAGCCGACAAGCTACATCTTTCAATGAACACATTTCATATCTTGGATGCTGACCTGATTATGAATCAAATCATGATGCAGATATATAAGAGTGATGAATTTTAGTTGAGGATGTATGGATATATGGGTGTGATGTGAGCATGCGAATAGCAGAGCAGAAATAGAAGATCAGTGATGATGAAGACTTGGGATTTAGAATTTAGTTGTTAAAAGATTGCACCTTGGCATATTGACATATTCTTATGCAGTACTCCTTTTCATATACTATTTGATTTGTATTTGGTAGTGAACCTTCTTCATTAAGGCAGTGAACCTCCAATAGGGTTTAACAACCCTCATTGTAATCTTGCTAGGTTTAGGGTTGAGGCAATGAACCTGCTAGACCTAGTTGTGCTTCATGGTAGTGACCCATCATGTTCTAGGCCCATGGAGTGACCAAGCCTGAACATCATTATTTGTAAAGATTGCAATATATATTTGAGAGCTAATCCTCTCCATGTTTTTTCCCTCTTTGGGTTTTCCACGTAAAAATATTGGTGTCCATGTGTCATGCTTTTATGGTTACTATTCATTTGCATGTTGTGTTCTTGTTTATTTTATTCTAGGAATTGGTTAAAAGCAAAAGTTTATAGAACACTAATTCACCCCCTATCTCAATGTTCATGATATTCAACAAAGTTTTACATACATAATTAAATTTTTTATTTCGGATAGGCATTAGAGAGATCTTGCCATGTAATATAGTTTGGATCATGTAAATTTTTTGTTTGGTGTGTAGAGAGAGATTTATTCTTATTTTGAGAACTTGTGGGAGCCTGAGATTTAGGGTGTGATTGTGAGAGCATTCAGATGGATTTTTGGTAACAAACTTGTGGGAGTGCATATTGTTATGAGACCATCATCATGGTATAGTAGGTTTTCTGATTTAGTGCTTCCAATTACAAGTTTACAAGTGTTTTAAGAGTTTGGGCTTTGATCGAGATAGGTACATGGGTTGTCTTTTAGTTTGAGGACATGGTTGATACATGTGTGAGATTAGGATTCTTATTTCAATGTGAGTTAAGTTTAAGTATAGCGATGATGATGATTATGGTGTCATGGATATGTAGGTACACGTTTGCATTGGCATGATATGATCATGTATGCAGCTAACAGTTATGGGCTATGATGCTTGATTTGTGATTACAAGTGGTGGTGTTGTGTAGTTTTAGGAGGTTGTTCTTATCTCTTGGATGCTTGATTAGTTCCTTGACTATGGTTACTCATTTGTGGACTTATTAGAAAATTGAATCTAGTGTTGATTTGGTGTGTGATTCTTGAGTCTACATATTATCTTCTTTGATATCTCAACTTGCAAGTTACTAATGTGATGATGAGTTTACATGTTGCATTTATTTTGAATCTTCAAGTTATACAGTTTTATGGGTAGTTCACCTATTTGGTTGCAGTGGGATGACTCAAATGTGGATTGTCAATATCCATGAGATTGATTCAATATTTATGCATACTTTGTTAGTCAGCCTTGTTTGTGGTCATTTGTGGTATGTTGCAATGGGATGAGAGGATGGATGATTAGAATGCCTGAATAGTCAGTTATTGGGACCTATATCATTTTTATCATGATGTCATTGATAGCTTGGATACACAGTTTTGTGTGAGCTTTTGACAGTTGTAGTGTCGTAAATTATCGTCACTTACAATTTCACACTGGACTTGGCCCTTTGTTTAGCGTACATGATCATATCTATTTGTGATGTGACCATTTTGATGTTTGCATAAGAGAATTTGCTAAAACCCTTAACAACTAACATTTCAAGGACAAATTGGGCCTGGACACTAGCACCTTGCGCTAGGGTCCTACCTGTTGGCCCCGAAAAGTTTTGAATTTAATTGTCATCCTTGTGCATTGAATGATGCATCTCTCTTGTTGGCCTCAAACTAAATGACTCTTTGAAAGGTGTTTGATTCATATATATACAAGTCTTTTTCCCTCATTTAGAGAGGCAAAGGAATATTTACAAACATCTTGACAATGCAACATGATATGATCTTGTGAATTTTGCTACAATGAACCTCTAACTTACTGAAACTCTCTACTTATGATTATTATTTGCACTAACCCTTTTTACAGGTATTTGATGAAGCTTCTTCATCTTTCGTCGACTCTATGTACGTGATTATGTTGCGACACCAATCCAACTAGGGTTTCATGCTAAGGTAGATCTATTTCAATTACAACAATTATCTTTACTTGTTTTTCCTCTGTTCATCATGAATGCAAACTCTATATCAATCATCGTTGTTGTTGTGGATGTGGGAACACCAACATGGGGTTTGACTAAGGCAAGCCCCTAAACAACACAACCATTTTACCTCTTTCTTGTGTGTAGATCTGAAGATGAAGTTTCAAATAGTGAAGGTAATAGAAAGATGAAAGTAATAGGCACAAGTATCATGGGATAGAAATTTAGACAAAACCCTAAAGACCCTAGCATTGGGCACTAGCATCCTACCAACTCTACTCTAGTTTCTAACATCAAGTTCCCTCTGCTTGGCTCTGCTCTGATCTATTTCTATTTCTTGTAGTCTATTACAATAATCAATTATTTTGTTCAATTTGTTATCTAGGTCTCCTCACTGCATAGTTTAGCTAAATCATTTGGTTATCAATCTTCCCTCTTTGCAACAAAAGGAACATGATCCTAATAATTCATTTCTCCCTTGAGGACTGTAGCCAAACATAAAAGTCTTCATCGATTCATGTTCCAATGTGGCATGGAATAAGCTTGATCTAGGTTAATTTATTTGGTTAGGCTAGACTCTTTTCCTATATCACATTTTGGTGAACCTGACGTATCTTACACTTGCAAGTTTATAGATCTTATTGATGTGTTTGATTTGTTGATGAGTTGATTAGACACTTAGTATTGTGTATCTTATCTTATGTGAAATAAAAACATTTAAAAACATTATTATTTTCTTTTACATTAGAAAAAAAAAAACCCTTCTTTCTTCTAACATATCATCAGCATATCCATCTTGTCATCACTTTCTTCCATCTATCGCTTCCTAGGAGCACGAGTGTCATAAAACTTGTTACTTTATGAGTTTTGTGACCCTTTACTCGGAATCCAAACTCCCTATAAGAAGAAGTTATTGAATTCTAATAGGTTCCTGTGCTTTGAGTAGCTCTAGTGTTTTGACATCAAAACCTGATTTCATTAACCTATTCATCTCAAGAAGTTTCAGAATGTGACCATCCTTAGATAACATTCCTACCTTGCCAATAATCTCTAAAGCACAACCTTCTATTTATTCTCTTGAGAACTCTGTATCCCATGTTCCTGATGCCCGAATTTAGAAGCTAGATAGTGAGCTAGCTATTTTCTAGTAGTTCTTAGTCATGGAACATGTGGTTGGGGAAGCAATCCCTCTCATAAAAAATCTTAGAAGATTGTTAACTGATGATCCTCAAGGTGTGGAAGTTCTACGTAGCTTGGCTCACATAGTGGATAATAACATTATGTTGTGGGTTAGTTGCACATAAATCATCAATAACATGTTCTCTCAAAACCAAATGAGGACGCAGGTGTCGATACCCATGTCAACATTTTCTATCTCAACATTCACTTCTTCTATTGTCGCCATCACTTCACAATCTGGTAACAATTCTAACACTAGTTCTAGGGTAACAAGTGGAAACCATAAACACCAATATAGCTTTGTTCCACCTTCCTCTAGCCTCCAATTTACCTATCAAAATGCTAATCCAAATATTTCCCAACATGTCCTTATCTAATCTCATCCACAATTCAATTACTAAAATACCAATCACCTTGTTTCTCAACCTCTTGTTTGCTTCACTCTTTCATATTCTAGCCATTCACAAGTCAATCCACCTTCTGATCCTGTCATAAACCAACTCTTGCAAAATCTTGGTGGGAGTGTTTGTAGTTGCATATAAAAGCATGTTTAGGCATTCATTTGTAAACTAGATTGCAATTGTAATGTTCAAGTGTTCTCAAGGTGATTCAAGGCTTTCATTGTGTTGCAAGAGCAAACTTGTGTGTTTTGTGTGTTGATATTTGCATATTTGAGCATCAATCTCCTCATGGCATGAAGAGCATCTTCCTCCCATGAGAGCTTCACTACAAGGTGACATTATATTGTGTTTTTATCATTGATTCCTTTGGTTTTTGCCTCTGCCTCACAAGGGCACGCACTCTTTATCTAACAACAGTGTTCAGAGTCTTAAGTGTCCTCCAAGGCTTGACTGAGGCAAGCCTCTAAACACCAAAAAGCCCAAACCAAGTCTTGTGATTGAAGGTTACAGGTGTCACATTTGGGAAAAGTGGAGTTGCAGGAAAAATTGATAGGCATCAAGGATTCGGGATCTGAAGAAAACCAGGACATAGGAGCACTTCCAGGACTTAGGCACTCGCTCTAGTGTCCTCCACATCTGAGTTCTGGGAAATAGAAGTTACAGGGCTGATCAGTGCTGGAAGGAGGTCTAGATCCTTATATTGATCGGTAGATAATCAAGATATATCTAAAAAATGAGAACAACAACCAATACAAACGAGTAAGATGGTATAGGATGATTCCCATCGTCGTACTAGAAAGATTCAACAATGAAAACTCAATAAAAATTGGAAAAGAGCTAGATGACTATCAAAAATTGGAGAAAATATTGGTTCCCCTCCTCATAAGAAACAAAAAGTTATATTTACACAAGGAGTAACAAATCAAGCATCGCACGATAATCAACAAAACTTTCATAAGAACCACTCAAACTTTGCACTCAACATGATCGAGTACCTCTCCAAGAGGTTTACGAGTTCCCAAATCTGATACAAAGATCAAATAGGTATGTATCTCTAACCCTTTATCTCTCTCGTGATGTGCTTCCCCCATGATGTGTTATGTGTTGTTTAGGCTTCTTGGGATGACCTCAGTTCTCCTATAAGGTTCAGGATACCAAGAGACTGCCTCTACTGTGACCTTCTTCTATTTGTATCATCATTCTTCTATATTGCCTCTCTCTCTAATTTTATTATTGTGTGTCGTGTCTTACAGACATAGCACCGTGGCTGGTGACATGGGGGCACCCTCCTACATGACTGTCTCTAAGACACTTGCTTCTCCTCTCTGATTTATTATTTCCCTTCCTCTAGTGTTTCCATCTAGCAGGCGGATGACAACAAACATTTATACTGATGCGAACCTAGTGTCCCTTTTCAGAGCAATCAAAAAAATGGACTTAGTTCCTAATATGACGATGGGATTGTATCTCTTATCTGACGCTTGGCTAGTGGAAGCACTCGTGCTTTCTGAATAGTGAATTTCATGATGTTTTTGTCGCATTTACAAACCTTAACAATATTGTTTCTCTATGCACCTTTGTTCATCTTTGAATCTAGCCTTGGCGGTACTCAATTCAGAGAGCTTCGTGATATAGCCCCATGGTTATCCTCGAACTTTGAGTCTGTTGTATAACCTTGGCTCTTTGTGTGGTTAATCATATGCATTGATGTGGTTGTTTATCATGATGTTGTAGACACTAACATGTTTCTTGCAGGGATGTGTTTGTGGGAACATCTGGCTATCATAAAGTACATGTCACCTCCAGGGGGCATGGGCTTTGCAAAAGTCAATGTTCCCTTGTGTGTTTTCTTCCTACCTTAACGTGCTTGATATCGATGCATGATATCAACCACCTTAAGGTGGGGGCATATATAAGGTAATCTATCTATTGTAGATGTTAGCTATGTGCTTATCAGGTGCAGTCTAAAGACTTGCTTGATGAGTGCATCATGCATCCTGAGTTTGTTTGCAATCAATCAATCAATCATGTAAGCCCTCTGCGGAGGTGGGATATCGCGTATATCCTTTTTATCTTAAGCCCTCTGCGGAGGTGGGATATTACGTATATCCTTTTTATCTTAAGCCCTCTGTAGAGGCGGGGATGGTGTACTTCTCGGAGTAGATTGCATCATCTTGTCATTTTCAAAAGTCCTCTACAGAGGCGAGGAGTGGTTATGTGACTAACTCAACCCTTAAGCCTGTTTTTGACCATTGTTGCGGTGAAGCCCAATCATCGGTGTGTGCCTGTAATATGCCTGAGATGGTGTTGGACCTAGAAATAAGTACACTCCATTGCTTATCTACCGTGTTTTCTCTGTGTCTTCAAGTGTGTGTGTTTTGGCGTGCTTGTTTTGTGTGGCATGTTTGTTGCCCCATATGCAGTCTAAAGACTTGCTCGATGAGGTGCATCCTGCATTTTGGGAGGTTTTGTGTGTCTTGTGTGTGCGTTGCCCCATATATACAGTCTAAAGACTTGCTTGATGAGTGCATCCTGTATTATGGGAGGTTTGTTTACTTTCCAGTACTTGCATCTGCATTTCATATATATAAGAAAAATAAAAGAAAAGATATCATTTCTATCTTCCATGCATTAATGTGTCTTCTATGCATTGATTGTCTTCTCCATGTTCTACGTGACTGTAACTATCTTCTCTGTGTTTTACGTGCTTGTTACTGCCTTCTATGTGATTGGTGTGTCTTATCTGTGCTTGATGTATTTGCTGTGTTTGCGACCTTACTTTAATGCATGTATTGGCCTCGCATTTATACCTACATTAAAGTGGGGGCTAAATGTAACGAAGGAAAATGTGCCCTTGGGGGTTTTTCCCTCATAAGGTTTAGCTCACGGGTATTTTGCATGCATTTAGGACATCTTATTTCATAATTTGGCATCCCGATGGAATGAGCCCTAGGTAACATGACAAATGGGACCTAGGAGGACCCCTTGAGCTGTACCCTGCCCAAAATAGGGGGGGAGGACTTGGGCGTCTGCACCCTAGTCCTACCCTATTTTAGGGCAGCCCTAATTTCTGGGTGTCAGTTTGTGACCATTATTAGGTCCCTTTGCCGACACGGTAAGTTTGAATTATGAAAATCTTGGTGGGAGAGTTTGTAGTTGCATATAAAAGCATGTTTAGGCATTCATTTGTAAACTAGATGGCAATTGTGATGTTCAAGTGTTCTCAAGGTGATTCAAGGCTTTCATTGTGTTGCAAGAGTAGACTTGTGTGTTTTGTGTGTTGATATTTACAAATTTGAGCATCAATCTCCTCATGGCATGAAGAGCATCTTCCTCCCATGAGAGCTTCACTATAAGGTGACATTATATTGTGTTTTCATCATTGATTCCTTTGGTTTTTACCTCTATCTCACAAGGGCACGCACTCTTTATCTGACAATGGTGTTCAGAGACTTAAGTGTCCTCTGAAGCTTGACTGAGGCAAGCCTCTAAACACCACAACCCCCAAACCAAGTCTTGTGATTACAGGTTACAGGTGTCACATTTGGGAAAAGTTGAGTTGCAGGAAGGATTGGCAGGCATCAAGGATTCAGGATCTGAAGAAAAGTAGGACATCAGAGCACTTCTAGGACTTGGGTGCTCACTCTAGTGTCCTCCGCATCTGAGTTTCAGGAAACAGAAGTTACAGGGCCGATCAATGCCAGAAGGAGGTCTAGATCCTGCAAAGAAACTGGCACCTTGGACTTGGGTGCCCACTCTAGTTTCCCTGACTATTCCTCTTCGGAACCCCGAAAATAGGTACTCTGTGATTTGGTATTTTACTCCTATCCGCAAGAGCTTTTTCCGTTATTCATCAATTTGTTGTCGTATTTGCATAATTAGGGTTTTAATGGTCAATTGAGCATAGGAGAAGGGAAATTGATAATTAAATTCCCTAATCCAAGTTTCCCTACATCTCACAGCGACCTAGGGTGTGATAGTGTTCACCACTCGACCTTAGATCCTTGAATGTTAAGTGGAAAGGAGGATTTAGACATCAAAGCACTAAAATATTAACAAATCCAATTTTCCACCTAAACACTTAGCTAAGCTCTTTTCTTGATCATTAAAATACATGGCCTTGGATTGGTTTTGTTCACTACCTGATAACTCAATTCACTCTTTTCAACAATGAGCATCAATCAATTTCTCCAACACTTTCAAGACAACATTAGACCTCAAGTCACATTGACCGATTTGGTTCACTATAAGCAAGGAGTCAAAGAGAAATTGACTGACTTCATTGGGCATTACCAAGCCCTCTTCTCCCAAATACCATATTCTCTTCTAGATGTTGATGTGCAATGAGTTTTCATTGGAAACCTGCAGCCAGAAATCCATGATAAGATTATATCCTTCATTCACGTATCTTTGCATGGATCTTCGTGATTACCAACTATTGGTCAGCCAGTATGAGGGCTCTTCCTCATTGGCTCCCATTGGCCAATCTAAGGTTGTTGCTCCACATTATCAAACATTCAAGAAGCAAAAAATAAAAATGATCAAAATTAACTCTCATTCTTCAAACAACATCCAAGCACAAGTTGCGGCCATTGCAACTCCTGTTGTGGCCCCCTATAATTTTAAACAAAAAAATTGATAATTCTCTCAACTTTCCATAATATTGTAGCTTCTTAACAATAACCTCATTTAGCTTCCTCCTATTCATCTTGTTGACACTTCTAAACTGCTATCTCCTTCGTATGACCTGAAAACCTTTTATCAATATCATTGAACACCTGGGCATGACACCAAGCGATGCATGTGTCTCAAGTATGAAGTACAAGGCCTTATCGACTCTAATTTTATTCAGGTAGCTGGTGAGAATGACAAAGGGAATAAATATGTAGCTCTTCCAAACCAAAACTTGCAAATCTACACGAATCTGCTTCCCCACCATTCAGCTAATATCATGGAACCATCTATCAATAGAGTGCCCACTTTAATAACTTATGATCACCAAGACAAAAACCTAAACAGCCTAGTTTCCATGGTGGATGCTTATCCTCAACAAGAGCGAGATAAAATTGAGCCAACCATCTCCTTTACCAACCACAATGCATCTTTTCGTGCACCTAATGGTCCTCTCTACATTATTGCTAGGATTACTGACAAACCCACAAGGAGAGTAATCATTGATCCTATATGTCTGGCAAATGTAGTTACAGAGGAATTCCTCTATGTGTATGAATTGTATCGAGACAAGTATGAGCAATCAAAAACCTCAGTTAGAGTGCATGATGGCTCCACTCATCCTACTCTTGAATCCTTGACCCTTTCTATCCAAGTTTGACCAAAAGTCCCAAATGTGTCTTTTACCATTATTCCAACCTCGGACCAATTTTATGTGAAGTTGGGTCATCCATGGCTTACTTCCATGAAGGCGTTCCCCTCCTTAATCCATGTGTATAAATTCCCATTCAAGGGACAAGTGCATATTGTATATCACAGTGGGTTACAACCTTTATCCCTTCATGGGAACTTTTCAGTTGATTACTTCTAACCATAGCCTATTGAGCTCGTTCGACCTCACAATGACGTTTTATTTCTCTCTTACCAGAAATTCAAAGCAAGCTGAATTACCCAACTACCTATTGATGCCTCCTCAAGTGCTATTCCAACTTCTACTCTTTAGGCCCCTCGATCTTCTATGAATGTGATAGTAGTTCCTCATGTTCCGCATGCAGTGGGTGAACCACACCCTGAATTGAGAGACCTTCCTCGACCCTAAGTGTCTGGTATCTATGCTTAGGTTCCACCTCCACCATCCTACCCAAGACCATGAGGTAAATGTCTTGCACAGCCCAGACCTCTCCGTGCTTCTAGGATTTCCTTTGTTCCTCTTGTCTCTTTGGAGTCTAGAGGAAAGCAACCTGTTACACATGAGCTCTTCCCTGCAGTTTCTCAATTATTTGTGGATGTCTTAGTACCTCCACCTATTTCATAGGTTGTGAGAGAATGACTTCCTACCTTGAGAAAGCCTCCCCCTGTTGTCTCCCAACCTCTAGTGGTTTCTTTCATTCCTCCTCTCACTCCCTGAGTAGAGGAATAAAAGGAACCCATGTTGGGAAATGCCTAGGTTCCTCCCGAATATGTTGCGAACCATACACGACGAAATCAAAATGTAAAAGAACATAGGAGATGACATCATGCTAGGGATTGTTAGCTTATAGCAGAAAAAGAGAACCTTCCTCTCCATCCTTCTCCCATGCAACCCACCCTTGACCCACTGCTGCCCATCTCTTTGGCAACTGAGCAATCTAAAAAGACCGTCCCCACAGTCCAAGTATTCCTAGCTCCTTCTATGGAGAGTCCTATCCTCTCTTCCATTCCAGATATTCCACCATTTGTTGAGCCTTTGAAACTACCCAATACCATAGTTGTTTCGAGTGGTGCTCTATCACAGATAGTTCCATTCTATCATTCCATTGACATAGACATTCTGCGTCTAAAGTGTAAGAATGAGCCTTACCCTCACTAGTCAGTCCAAATGCCTAACTCATAGCTGCCTTCTCCTCTTAAAATTGATAGTGCTCATGACCCCACAGTTAGCACTATCACATCACCTTAGTGATATATTCTGACAGTGATTCGAAAGACATCTCCGAACCATTAGAAAATATTGAATAATTATCCTCGATCTTCACATAATTGATGGACTTGGCTTTTGGAGGCATGCATGAGGACCCTTCCCTAGTGATCAATTCCACACATTGTGAATAGGCACTACTCCTTGTACCGCACTTGTTTTAGTCCCTTTAGCATCTTGTCCTCCATCCCTATATGATGAGCAAGATTGGGAGGCAGACAATTTTCTATAGTCTGATTCATGAAGGAAGTACCTTCATCTCATGTGTTATATTTGTGTTATGCTTGTACGTAATGCTATCCCTATATGTGCTAATTGGTGTGTACTTTGTTTGTTAGTTCTCTTTGAATGACCCTTGACACTACTGTTGGTGCAAGGACACAAGGAGAATGAATTTATTATGACATTCCTCTCTTTATATCTCAATTATTCTATTTTTCGTAAATACAATTTTATGCCTTTTGGGGACAATGCAAAGCATTGGATGATTTAGCATCCTTCCATGTTGACCCAAAAAATTTAATTTTCATTTTGCTTTAATGTGGTATTTCTTCCTCCATCTTCATAGTTCTACTGACTGGAAGATTATGATAGTTCCAAAATGATTGCTATACAACCATTCATATACTGACTCTAGTTAAATAGATCCCTTTTGTGCTATTGTATGATACTGCTTATTTCATGTGATAGATTGTTACAATGCTTGGTGTCATGCCATGATTACACAAGCCTTTGTGTATCATGCCTGCAACATCACCTCAATTTTCCCACCCTAGGGGGCAACCCTTCATTATGATGTAGCTTTTTGGACACATATCATTTGGGAATTTTCTTTCAAAAAGCTCTTGTGCTTTCTTTACATATATCACTCTTTCTACATTAAAGGCAATTTCTCCCCGCTAGCGTTAGAATTAATTTAAGGTGGGGGCATTCACTCTACTATGCACTTCACTTTGTTCACACACACATGGATGTTTTACTATTGCAACACACCTTTGGATCATCATTTGTAGCACATTGCCAGAATTATCCAGAAAATAATGCATTTTACTTAGCCTATAATTTCTGATATTGTTGACATGAAACTCACCTAGTAAACAATAGATTTGACTAGCCTGTGATGCTTTCATTTGCTACTTATTGACATGGAACATATCTAGTAAATATGTCAATCTTACTAGCCTGTGAGGGTTTTGATGTGCTCCTTGAAGCGATAGCAACACATGGTCACCTAGTATAACACAACTTGCTAGTCTATGATCCATGAAGTCTATGAACCACCTAGCATAACACAACTCGCTAGCCTATGTGCTTCATATGACCTTGTTATACTCATGGTCTCCTAGAATAACGTAGTTTGCTAGCCCATAGTCCATGAGCATATTTTGATCTACATGACCCCTAGCGACAGAGTAAGCTAGTGCCAGAGTCATGTATTTTTTTCTTTCATATTGATTACTCCCTTGTCTACTTGTATATCTCTTGTATGTTTCCGCTTTCCATTTATGATGTTTGCTCTATGTATTCTCCATGTTTTCTCTGTGTATTCTCCATGATTGCTCCATGTATTCTCCATGTTTACTTTATTTATTCTCCATGTTTACTCCATGTATTCTTCTTGTATTTTTTGTGTTTGTTTGGAACTTTGTGTCATGTATCTTGTGTGTGTACAACCTCTTTACCTTAATATTGTAAGTTCATACAATCCTAAGTTTGGGTGCTATCACATCTCTTAACTTAGTGATATTCTACATCTTCAGCATCTTGTCTCTCCATACTTTAGTGTGAGTATGAATGTAACTTCATATGCTCACTAAAGTGGGGGCTAAATGTAGTGTCATAAATTGTTGCCACTCACAATTTCAAACTAGACTTGGCCCTTTGTTTAGCGTACATGATCATCTTTGTTTGTGATGTGACTGTTTCGATGTTTGCATAAGAGAATGTGCTAAAACCCTTAACCATTGACATTTCGAGGACAAATTAGGCTTAGACACTAGTGCCTAGCGCTAGGGTCCTACCCATTAGCCCTAAAAAGTATTGAATTCAATTGTTGGCCTTGGGCATTCAACGATGCATCTCTCTTGTCAACCTCAAACAAAATTACTCTTCTAAAAGTGTTTGATTCATATATATACAAATATTTTTCCCTCATTTAGAGAGGCGAAGGAATCTTTACAAACATCTTGACAATGTAACATGATATGATCTTGTGAATTTTGCTATAGCGAACCTCTAACATATTGAAGCTCTCTACTTCTGATTATTATTTGTACTAAACCTTTTTGCAGGTATTGGATGAAGCTTCTTCATCTTCCGTCGACTCTATGTCTGTGATTGTGTTGCGACACCAATCCAAATAGGGTTTCATCCTAAGGTAAATTTATTTCAATCACAATAGTTATTATTACTTGTTTTGCCTCTGTTCATTGCAAATACGCACTCTATATCAATCATCATTATTGTTGTGGAGGTGGGAACACCAACATGGGTTTGAATGAGGCAAGCCCCTAAATAGCACAACCATTTTCCCTCTTTCTTGTGTGCAAATTTGAAGATGAAGTTTTAGATAGTGAAGGTGATAGAAAGATGAAAGTAACAGGCACAATTATCACTAGATAGAAATTTAGACAAAACCCTAAAGACCCTAGTGCTAGGCGCTAATGTCCTACCAACTCTACTCCAGCTTCCAACATCAAGTTCCCTCTGCTCTAATATGTTTCTATTTCCTGTAGTCTGTTATAGTAATTAGTTATTTTGTTCAATTTGTTATCTAGGTATCCTCACTGCATAGTTCAGCCAAATCATTTGGTTATCAATCTTCCATATTTGCAACAAAAGGAATAAATCCAAACAATTTGGCTCTCCCTTGAGGACTATAACCAAGCACAAAAGTCTTCATTGATTCGTGGTATGAAGAAAGCTTGATCTAGGTTAATTCATTTGGTTAGGCTAGATCTCTTTTCCCATATCACAATAGTACTGGTTCTATCTTCTTGGCTTGGAGATCTTGGTTCTACTTTGGTTTCATTGCTATTACAGGTGTGTGTATGGACCATGGATGATCTTGATTTAGGAGATGGTTATCATGATACCATGGATATCTTGTATCATGGTTTAGTGGGAGCTTTGTTTATGGTAAGGATTCATCACTTGGCAATGGATGATCTTCTGCAGTGGATGTTGGTGTCATGGAGGAGATCTTGGATTATGTTTCTTATCCAGTGAGAGTTCTTTGACATCTTGAGATCTATTGGCACGGGATGGTTATCTTTATGTGATTGGAGATGTTTATCCTTGGTTTACAAGATGGTTGATATTGTGCCATGGTGGACTCTTGATTGTACATTAAAGTTTTGGCATGATACAAGTGCTCTTTGGAGCATGATATGTTCTTTTGAGACATATGATCTTCCTTGGAGGAGATGTTAGTGTTACTAAATTATGTTTTCAATCTAATTGAGCAAGGGCCTAAATAGAAGTTGTTGGAAAAGGGGGTAAAGAAAAATTTTATGTACATGATCATCTAATGAAATGCCTATTGTCTTGACAAGAGAACAATGGAAGATCGCTTATTAGGATCATATGATAGCTCAAGATGGGTTGTCAAACCATCCTGGTAAGTGAAATGATCTAAAGGAAAGAAAGCAGACATTCAAAAGAATGACAGGTATCTAACTATTTTCATCTTTGAGTTATGATGTTACTAATTATTCAGTACATTTCAGTACAGTGCAAAAGAAAGGTATTTATAACCTATCATTTCTTCATCATGTTTTAAACATGTGTTTTAAAGCAGATTCAGTTGTTTTATACTATGTATTTGATTCAGAAAGTAAAATATACACAAGTCATTGCATAAAGTAAAATAAATGACTGTATTCAAAGGAGTGTTTAAATATGTCCCACACAAGCCGTGGGAATGACTAAACTGAGCCAATGCAACAAAGCATGCAAGCTATACATCTGAAGATAAAGTAAAGAAAGGAACATATGAGGAGAGTTATATCCTTCATTGCCTTGAAGTGTTGGTGTTGACCCTCCTATCTATAGATTGATCTTCATATCTACAGCTCCTCACTCCTAATCTTGAAGATAAACCTGTAATGTTTGAAAGATTTGGTTAGATCTCAAGATATAAAAACTCATCATATGCTCTATCAACAGATATATAACCTATAGATATGATGCACCAATACAATTGGGTCATTGTCAAATATATGCAAAAATTAGATCATCAAATGAAAGCCAAATCATCATGAGGAGGAGCATTGAACTTCAAAGGTATGTTTTATATCTAACTAGTTTGTTCACTGTGTAGGTATAGGAGAAATCATGTTGCTGATTCATTTTTTATGAAATGGCATGTGGAGAAAATGGGTTCCAACAATGGTTGAGCCCAGCATCCTAAAAATAATGTCATTAATGTAGAAAAATTCAATTTGTAATCACTTTCTATCAAAGTGTCATTAAAAGAATGCATTTTAACAATAGACAGTTACCAGAACTAAGAAATGTTCAGTGAACTTGGAGCAACCATGAAGGAGTAGAACTTTAGCAGTAGACAGTTATCAGAATGAGCTATTCCGTAGCTTTGGAAACTGTCCACTATTAAAGTGAAACTTTGTTTTGATAGCCAAGAGACAATGATAACAAACATCATGGTATTACATCATATAAATGTTGCTACTATATCAAATGTATCAAGTGCAAGAGAACTCAGACAATCATAGAATTGCAAGGTGCGGGTAGAAAGTAAACATCCTAAAAATATAGTATGCCTTGGAACAAAGGAAGATACCATTCATCTATACCAAGGGGTACAACCAAGATCATGGAACAACAATGACAATTTTCGAAGCATATGGTTACGTAAGAGGATATGTACCATCATATAGATACATTCATTGATGAAAGTTCAAGTAAAAAATAGTCCTCATAAAGAGATTGTGAAGAGTGCCATCTAAAACAATATGCATAAAAACATAATGCTACGGCTACATCATAGAGCCACATTTAAAGAATAGTCAAGTCAAAAGCCACATGGGATGGTCATGAAGACTCAAATGCATCAGAAGGATAGAAGAGGAGTCAAGGTACAATCAAGAAAGACAAAGGGACAGTGATCATGACCACCACAACAAAGAAGAGTCAAGCTACAGTCATATGAAATATGAAGCAAGTGAAGAATGCCACAGCCACAAAATACAAGTCAAGCTACAATCATATGCCTAATGCAATGAAAGGTACAGTCACTAGAAGACTCATAATACCATTAGAATGAAGATACAAAATACATACTATCTTCTAACTCAGTCCACAATATACATGCATGATATACAGATGGAATAGTAAAAAGGTATTTTACTTGTTCATCTACAGCATAGACTTATACACTTATTCCTTTTTATCCTCACCAAATGTATAAATGCTTACATAACCACAAGATGGAACATACAGAGGGACAAAAGATGAGTCAAGTGTATGAGAATAGATGATGGAACAACATAAGGCATTCACTCTTTAACAGAGACTTCATATCTTTTTCCTTTTTGTTTTCATCAAATGTATAATGCAAATGCTATAGTCAAAGATCTTTCACAAAAAACTACTATGTCATTACCAGTATCATCATGAGAAGGAGCAGATATACCTTCTTTTTATCTACAGAAAAGGAAAATGGAGAGTTTATTCACAAACCCTACTAGGGTTTTCTTGCAGAGACAGGAAAAAGAAAGGAAATTATAAAATACTGGTTTCTTTTTGTCTCTCTTTTCCAGCTACAGAGAATGCCTTTTTGTGACAGAAGAAGAAACAGAGTCTCTATTCACAAACCCTAATAGGGTTCTTCATAATAAGTAAAACTTTTACCATTTTTTCAAATAAATACATGCCTTTTTTTATCAACGACAGCCATGGTAAAAGGTGTTGGCAAGAGACACTATATGGATTCATGATTGTTGTCATTGATGGCAACAAAGTTCATCCCACACATCTACAGGACATGGTGTGTCTCTACCGGAAGTCAGAGTGAAGAATATTATGGTCCAGTAAACAAGAACAGAGCATATGGCAAGGTCTAACAGACAGGTCTGGATCTCTCAGAGGAAGTATCTTGGTAAAGTACAGATTTGGGGAAGTAAAGAGTACTACCTTAAGTGATAGATTCCAAGGATTTAGCCTCCGGTGATAGATGAGGAAAAAGATATGAATAGTTGAGTACCGGATTCCTGAGTGACAGTATGAATAGAGGAAGAACTAACTGACAGAACATCAGACTACTTTCTGGATGTGTTACTGATGGTGTTAAAGGTTATGAAGGCATGAATCATGTTTGGCCAACATGATTAATGATTTCTACAAGCATATACTTGATCCGCATTACTTGATGTGTAAGGATTCAGCTGACAGAACAGAGTTTGTGAGAAGATTGACTATTCTAGGTGCCAACTAGAAAGATAATGAAATCACTTGTACAGATATATATATATATAGGATGGATTTAGTTGTGAGAAGTGTTGTGGTGATATGTGATATGCGAATAAAAGCATAGCAGAGCAGAAGCAGTAAGGAAGGTCCGGTATGTGAAAGGAAAGTAGCATAAGACAAAAGGAAAGATGAAGTGTAGCAGATCAATGTACTGAGCCTAATCGGAACTAAACTCCAGCATATGTGGATGCTTCCAATCAGTTCAAGTATTGTATAACATTCTTTTGTAGATAGCGTGTCTCCTTGTAGGCAGTGTGCCTCCTTTGTGAGCAGTGTGCTCGGGCAGTGAGCTCTAATTGGCAAGTGCCATTTTGTATTTCCTTATTCTTCTAACAGAGAATAATCTTTGGGTTAATCACCCCGTGGTTTTCTCCCTTAACAGAGTTTCCACGTCAAAAATACTGTGTCATGTGTTTTTCCATTTCATGGTAATGTTTGCTTATTTGAATTAATGTTGCATTGATTAATAAGAAAGTTCAGAAAGAAGAAATAATTAGGATAACTGATTCACCCCCCCCTCTCAGTTATCAACAATTGGTATCAGAGCTAAGTTCCTCCTAACAGAGCCTAACAGCTTGAGGAAGATCTGGGAGTTCAAATGGATGCATATGGTTTAAGAGAGCAACTCAAGACTGCCCTTGATGATCTTGAATAGTCAAACTCTGAAGTCAATGAATTAAAGGAAAGACTCAAACAGGCTGATGACTTCATGAGAGAACTAAAAGATAAATTAAGTCTCTCTATGAAAAAGAGAAAGGATCTGCACTTCAGCAATTGGCAAGACAAGGTGAAGAAAATAATGCAAATGAAGAGCTGACTGAGAAAACCAAGTTATGTGAAAAGTTATCAAAAGAAATCATTATGGTAAGACATGAAATGGAATCAGGAGTTATAAAGTTTACCCAAGAAATTGAAGAAAAAAGAAAAACTGAAGATAATCTAACATAATCTCTCAAGGAGAAATTAGAAGATTGCCACCAGATGGATAGAATTATCAGACATCTTGAATCTGATCTTGAAGATGCTAAAGATAATGAAGAAAAACTTGAGGATCAAATTGTCTCTCTAAAAAGGGATCTTCAAACAGCAAATGAGTATAAAGAGAAATTCAAGATAAGTTCTGCTCAACTTGAAGTTCTTCTTGGAAGTCAAAAGAAGGTAGATGACAAATGTGGTTTGGGATATGAGAAAGGAGAAAGCTTTGGATCCGGTCAGAAGAATTTTGGATCAGAAAATCTAAGGAACAGGCCTAGAAGACCTCCGGTAAGACAGCCCAATGCTCAAAGATATCCATCCTTCAATGGATACTGCCATAGCTGCAATCACTTTGGTCACAAAGCTAATCAGTGCAGAAAGAGAATGAATCAGACTAATTCATCCTTCTCCGGACAGTGTTTTAACTGCAAAAGGTATGGTCACAAGTCTCATGAATGCAGAAATATGCAAATGAACAAATCATTCAATGGTAGATGCTTTGCATGCAATAGAGTAGGTCATATGGCTAATCAATGTAGATCAAGAGGATATCAATCAAATATGCAAAGAAATTTTGTTTGCCAAATCTGTAATAGGTCTGGTCATAATGCAAAATTCTATAGAAGCAAGAATTAGGAGAAAAGAGGTCCGGTATATCATAATCAGAATCAAGATAAGGGTAAACAAAAGGTGAATGCAGATGAAGTTAGGAATGAGATGAACAAGATTTGGGTGAAGAAAAGTTTAGAGAATGTAGAGGTTGGATACGCACCAGACTCTGGTGCTGATATTCCTTCCAGAAACTAAAAGGTGAGCTCTGGCTCAGGGGGAGACACAAAGAAAACCCTATTCCCCCAGCCAGTTAAGTGGTGCCTGAAATTGGCACATGAGAAGCTGTGGATCAAAGGGTTTCTAGAGAAACATGTAAAGAAGGTCAGGTAAAGATCTGAGAGATCCATAAGAAAATTTAAAAGGTTCAATTCCTTCAGAATTGGTCCAGTTAAGCAAGTCTTCCGGTAAAATGGGTTTCTCACAAGATTGGCCCGGTATGAATCCAAATTGATACAGCTTGATCTGCAGATACATAAGATGATCAGAAGGACAAGTGGATATGATGATTCATCACTAACATCGATCACAAGGGAATCATAATGATCCGGATGAGTTTCTTCCTCCTTGAACAAGGAAAACCAGGCAAACCGGAATGAATTAGGTTGCACATTTATTGCAGGGTGAAAATTAGGGCTTCTTGGAATAAAAGAGTTCATTTGTCTGTCATTTACACACTTGTACACTCACATGCGAAGAAGAAAGAAAAGGAGCTCTGCAAACAACTTCTCCCAAAAGATCAAGGCAACTCTTCATACAACTCTATTCAGATTTCTTCGTGTGCCCTAACCTGTGTAAAAGGTATTTATCGTTCTTGATATCCTTCAGTAAGATTGTTTGATGATGGCTACTCTGAATATAGTAAAGATCTCTGATAGACCTCAACCCTCATTTAAGAAACATCCATATAAATCCTTGGAGGTAGATCCCCTAGGTGCATTTTCTAGTGTTCTGCATGGTGTATTGCACACCGAAGATATTAGGGTTTATATACATGCAAATGTTGAAGAGTTTGGGGAATTCAAACTAAGAGATATCTATCACAAACAACTGTTAGATGATTCATTTGAGCTCAAACCCCAATATATAGGCCTCCGGAACAAGCACTTTGCACAATACATACATTTCCCCTATTTTACAGAGGCTGAATGGGTTAGGTACATTCTGAGCAGAATACATGACAACTTCATGTGGTTGAATGGACCATTCAAGATCACTAAGGATGCCATCAAGGCAGTTACCGGATTACACTCATCCGGTGGGATTCTTGTTCTTAAATCTGTAAAGAACCAAATTGTGAGTGATGCTACCAGATCTAAGTTTGACAAAAGAGCAATGACAGTAGATGACATCACTGATCTGGATGTCAAGTTTGCTTCTATGATCATTGGATATAAGATATATCATTCTAGCAGAGAAAATTCTGTACCTGGAACTGCCATCTATACTGCTTATGAAATGTTAAGAAAAGGATGCAGACTATGATCTTTGTCAGCTTCTCTTGAACCAACTCTTGGAGAATCTGTAGAAAATCAAGAAAGAGAAAAAGAATTCATTCAAGTATGGAGGATTGATATTATGCTTATTCTTCTACTTTATGAATGAGCTTCCCAGATCTAATGGTTGGATATGGGAGAATGATAGACCGGTAGCTATCCAAATCAGAGATTATCTACATGGACTTGGTGACAACAAAGCACAAAATACAGCTTTGTGGGGATACTTCAAGAACTTTCAGAGCATGATGCAAGCAAGAGAAAGGATTCCTCAGTCTCTTGTTGAAAAATACAAAGACACAATTTGCTTTATGGTAGAGACTGATTAGTGCCTAATGGAGGTAGTAGAACCAAGGATAGTCTGGATCATGCCCATGGGGTATGAAGTGGATGAACAGATTGTGGAGTTGCATGTTCAACACATGCTGAGTCAGCCTAAAGGTCCAAAGGCAGAAAGGTTTGGAACCTTTGAGGAGCTGAGTGTAAAGATCCATGTGGAACTCAGAGAACCAAAGATGAAAAGGAAGGTGAGAAAAGAAGTAGAACATATTGCACAAGGCCTTGGGATCTCAAAGGAGGCACTTGATGCCAACCGGGAAAAGAGACAAAAAGCTGATAAAGAGAAGAAAGAGGCAGAAAAAGGAAGCAAGAAAAGTGCTCCGGTAGAAACTTCCACTCGGACCAGATCTTCAAAGAGACCAGCACCTATCCCTGCTAAAAGCTCAAAACCGAAAGTCCAAGCATCTGGCAAAGGAGAGAAAAGGTCAAAGACAAAAGCCACAAGGGTTTATACAAGTCAAAGAGATGAAGAGGAAATTGAATCTGATGAAGAAGTTAGGAAAATGAAGAAAAAGAAGAAAACATCCGGTCAACCCTCTACTGGACAGAAGGAAGAAGAAAAGGCAGAGGAATTTGTTGAAAAACCTACTCTCTCCTTAGATGATGTAGTAAAAGCAGTCACTGTGGATGGCAACCTACAACCCTTACCAGAATTCTATGATTATTATAATGAAGCAGATAAAAAGATTCTGGAGGAAGCCACAGTTAAGTTTTTAAACATTTACAATAAAGCTTTTATTGAAATTATCTCTCTAATTCCTAAGAGTCTAGAGAAGGAGTTGGAAATGAGAAAGACCAATGCCATGGCAAAAGACCTTGAGATCTGGGAATAGATAGCTATTCAGCTATATCCTTCAATTGATCCCAAGACAATGAACATGGTATTCAAAGACTGCAAGGATGAATTCAGGAGCAAAGCAAGGATGAATCAGCTTATGCTTGGTGAGACCGACAAGGTAGCCAAGGACACTGAAGAGATTCTCTGGAAAACCTTCAAAAGATTTAATCTTCCTATCATAGAGGACTTGGGTACTGATCCCTCCACTATAAATGTTGCAGAAGAAACTCCTGAGAAAATGTCAGAAGAGGTGGGCCCCGAACAGACTAACATTTCCCCTCCGGTTTCCCCTACAGTCTCCGGATCTAAAGGAGAAGAAAAATCACAAGAGAAAGAAGCAAAGGTGAAGGAAAAAGAAGATGACAGTGCTAAGGTTGTAGAAGGAGAGAAGACTTCAGCAGAGAAAACCACAACTGCTAGTGGTGAAGGAGAGAAAACTCCTAAGGACAGCTTCAAGACTGCAGAAGAGAAGAAACATCTATCTCCGGCAAGAGACACTACACAAACTGTCCAAGAATTCCTAAACAAAGAAACAATGGAGATTGATGAACCAGAGCTTCTACAAGGTCCAATCAATTTTGATTCTCTTTCTCCGGTACAGACAATGAAGATAGCTTCATTTGCAAATGCTAAGGCTAATGAAAAACTCCTAAAGTCTCATATGGAAGATTGTGAGTTGATAGAAGCTGCTTCCGGAGTGCTTGAAAAGATTATGCCATTGGTTCAGAAAGATCCCACAGCCTCCACTTCTAGTAATCTCAAAACTCTAGTCAGCAGTGTCAATACACATTTTGATTCACTAGAGAAGTTAGCAGAAGATAAGGTCCGAAAGGAATTTCTTGCAAAAAGATTATCAGAGGTACAAGGTCTGATAAGTAATGATAGGAGAAACATGGACATTGGGATAAAGAGCCTAGAAAATGCTCTTAAGGATGGCGGTGAAATATACAAATTTTGTATCTCCTGTTCCAAGGTAACAGTGGAGATTGATAAGAAAATAAAAGAGCAAGAGGACAAACTACTAAGCTTGTCTCAAAGTTTTGATCTTCTTTTATCCTCTATAACAAATCAAGAATGTCAGACTATCGCAGTCTTGAGTGAAATCAAGAAATTGGAAAAGGAAAGGAAAAATAGAATAAGCAGGTTAAGTGAGCTCAGGGGGTTAATTGTCCCTAAGCTAGAGGCCATGCATGAGGCTATAACAGAAGCCCAAATTACAGCCCAGACCAATGATCCGACAGATCTAAAAAGGGCAAATGCGTTTGCATTCCTGTTGAGTGGGCATATCTCAATTTTGGACAGGATGAAGCAGAGTTGGGTGACAGAAGTTGTACAGTTGAAGAACACTTTTGCAGACATACTTAAGTATATGTAAGTACAACTTGTATATATATACTTATGCGGCTAAGTATAGTAAAATTTTTTGAAAATTTTGGTGAGCGGACCCTACCTTTTGCCATTGATGTCAAAGGGGGAGTGAAGAGCAGTGAAAAATGAGGAATCCAACTAAGGGGGAGCTCCAGAAAATATATATAAAGACAGAGCATCAGCCAAGGGGGAGCCTAGTGTAAACACTTAGTCATTTATCACTAAGTGTTGCCATCAATGCCAAAGGGGGAGATTGTTGGCAAGAGACACTATATGGATTCATGATTATTGTCATTGATGGCAAGAAAGTTCATCCCACACATCCGCAGGACATGGTGTGTCTCTACTGGAAGTCAGAGTGAAGAATGTTGTGGTCCAGTAAACAAGAACAGAGCATATGGCAAGGTCTAACAGACAGGTCCGGATCTCTCAAAGGAAGTATCTTGGTAAAGTGTGGATTTGGGGAAGTAAAGAGTACTACCTTGAGTGATAGATTCCAAGGATTTAGCCTCCGGTGATAGATGAGGAAAAAGATATGAATAGTTGAGTACTAGATTCCTGAGTGACAGTGTGAACAGAGGAAGAACTGACTGACAGAACATCAGACTACTTTCTGGATGTGTTACTGATGGTGTTAAAGGTTATGAAGGCATGAATCATGTTTGGCTGACATGATTAATGATTTCTACAAGAATATACTTGATCTGCATTACTTGATGTGTAAGGATTCAGCCGACAGAACAAAGTTTGTGAGAAGATTGACTATTCCGGGTGCTGACTAGAAAGATAATGAAATCACTTGTGTGGATATATATATAGGATGGATTTAGTTGTGAGAAGTGTTGTGGTGATATGTGATATGCGAATAAAAGTAGAGCAGAGCAGAAGCAGTAAGGAAGGTCCGGTATGTGAAAGGAAAGCAGCATAAGAGAAAAGGAAAGATGAAGTGCAGCAGATCAGTGTACTGAGCCTAACCGGAACTGAACTCCAGCATATGTGGATGCTTCCAATTAGTTCAAGTATTGTATAACATTCTTTTGTAGACAGTGTGTCTCCTTGTAGGTAGTGTGCCTCCTTTGTGAGCAATGTGCTCGGGCAGTGAGCCCTAATTGGCAAGTGCCATTTTGTATTTCCTTATTCTTCTAACAGAGAATAATCTTTGGGTTAATCACCTCGTGGTTTTCTCCCTTAACAGGGTTTCCACGTCAAAAATATTGTGTCATGTGTTTTTCCATTTCATGATAATGTTTGCTTATTTGAATTAATGTTGCATTGATTAATAAGAAAGTTTAGAAAGAAGAAATAATTAGGATAACTGATTCACCCCCCCTCTCAGTTATCAACAAAAGGGCCAGAGCATTGTAAGAAAAAACACAAGTTGCAGTTACTTCCAAGGAGTTTTCTAAAAAAAACCCTCACAGCCTTCCTTTTCATTATGAGAACCAAAGAAAGATACTTAGAAGTAGGAAAGAATATACTGAGCAAGTGCAAAGAGTCAATGAAAAACCAATGCAAGAAAAACCTTCATCCTTCCTTGTTTCTATTATGACAAAAAGTACAGAAAAGATGGAATATATACAGAGATAAATGGAGAGTTTACTTTCATCATGCCACTGAACAAAAAACCAGAGTGAAAATGGCTTGAAGGAACAACACATGTTCATTTTTTCACTTTTTCTTTTTACAGAGAAAACATGAATGATGAAAAATAGAAACTCACCTAAAGGAGTGTAGCATCGAAAATAACTCAGAGACAACAGTTCGAGCCTCCAGAATGCCACAGAAATCCATAAGAAACCCTTGCATGGCGGCGGTTTGGAGTAGCAATAGTGAAAAGAACAAGTGAAAATGATAAAGACTTTAGGTTTTTTCCTCTTTTTCACCGAATGCCCTAGCTGAGCTCATACTCTCTTTTTGTGACTTCAAAATTAAAAATCATTGTTATCCATATGCCTTTCGTGGTCAAGTCTTGAAACCTAGTATGCATGAGGGGGCCCGAAAGGGCTATTATGCTCTTCTTGATTTTTTACAAGTCAATGAAAACAATGATGCGAAGGTAAGACTTGATGTCTTAAATTTGCATGGAGTCATAAGGTCTTCTCAAATGTAAAGGTAATAATGCAAGGGATATGATGAAGTGGGAGTTATAAGGTGTTTTGTTAAAAATGCAAAGATAATGATGCAAAGATAGATTATGCATGGGAGACATAAGGGAGTAAAATAAGGATTTTTTGATCTTTTGCATGCACGGAGGTTGTTTATTTTTGGCATCATCATAGGATGCATTAATGTAATTGTGTTAATCAAAGGGGAAGTATAAGGAGTTATTTTTTTTAAAACCTTTTGAAAACAAAATCCTTCATTTTTACATGACCTTGCAACTTCTAAAACAGTGTAAACAAATAATAAAGTAATATAATTATAAATTACTTTATTATTTTGTCACAAAGTTGTAAAGCCGAAAATAGAACAAATTTGTAACTCATAGTAAAGTAAATCATCTTGATTACTTTATTCCTTGCTCACATTGTTTTCTCATCCCAAAATCATGCAAAATTGGAGGATGAAGCTAACTAAGCCTTTTTGGGATCTTTTGCATGATTTTTGGTCAAAATTGGAAGAGTTTGGTCCACTACTTGGTCAAACTAAGTTTGAGGGGCAGTTTGAAGCTATTTTGGCTTCTTTTTCTGCAGTTAGGACCCTATTTTTTAGGGATTTTCACATTTGCTCGTGGATCAGTTTTGGAGATTATTTTTAGAGGCAGTTGACTATAGTTGACCTTTTTAGGTCTTTTAGGGAGAAGATTATATATTCTGAGAAAAACTTATGTTTTTTCTAGTTCTTGACTTTTTGCTCTCTTGTGCATTGCAGAGAAAAAGAATGTTTGTAACTCAACTTTTGCAGATTTATAGATTACAGCAGGTTACAGGTTTTATTCTTTGTCTTTTTTATGCAAGTGTTCCTTTATTTTTCAATAGAATCAAGTGTCTACCTTCTCATTTGTGCTATTTTTATGAATGATTTGATGAGATTTTATTGTGTTTAATATAAGAACCTTTAAAATCATTGTCTCATTTGTACTTGCATGTATTGAATAGCGGTAAAAAGTCATAGGTCTTAGGTTGTGCAATTGAAATAGTTTCTCTTTCATGCTATGAGAACCTAGTTTTCCTCTAAAAGAAAGTTGTTTCAAGCCTTCCTTAGAATCAATTTTGTGATCTTATTGCCAAGGTGAATTATGTGGATAGATTTTCTGAGATTCATTGTGAATTAGAGTTGCAGCTTTTCCATCAAATTAGGTGCATCACCACACTTTAAATTATAGTTTTAGTGCTTTTAGTAGATTTTTTTCAACCCTTTTCCTGTAAAGTTATTAGTTTTTTAAAGGGAACCAGCCCATAATCTGGAGGTTTACTTTCACCATAGGGTACCCACAACCTAAAAGCATCCCAATGTTTCAGATGATTTCTGAGCTTCACAGCTTTGCATCACAAGTGCAATCCCAGTCGATAACAATTTTTGGCATGCCCGGTGGGACTCTGAACTAAGTTCTGGCCACTAGATACCATTTCCATTATTCTTTTGGTATAGACAACAGTTTTTTTAACCTTATGAGGTTATAAACATATACCTGGCAACTCTGTTCTCTAATTTTCAAGAAGAACTAATGAACAACACATGAAAAGAGTTACATACTAAAGGATCAGGTGTTTTCTTCAGTATTATCAGCCTTTAGAGGCAAAATCAACAAACACCATGGCGACTCTAAACATATATTAGCTGGTTTTAGCAGCCTAGGAGTCTACAAGGAATCAGGTTGGTGCAGTCTTTTAATGTTCATGTTTTGATGGTCATATGATTCAGACTTTTCATGTAAAATGTCTAGAGATTGCAGTAATTATGGGTATTCTCTTCCATATCATGAAAATCCAAGCTCTTGGTCCCTAAACAATCATTTTCCTCATTATAACCAATTGTACCAACTTTCTAGCCAGCCATATTAGATTGAGAATGATGCTGGTTTTACTCCAAATAGCCATGCAATAGCATTATATCAGCATGCTTGACATGCTTGCCTCCCACCCACCCCAGTTCAGCCTTGTTGGCAACCTATACATAAACCAAATCAGCTTCAAGAATCCTATTTTCTTCAAAACTAGCAGTCTATCTTTCCCAACCAGCTCCAAGTGAGTGAAAAGGAGGAGATTGCAAGCATAAAGAGTATGTCGCTTGGTCTCAATAATATGTCACTTGATCTCAATAACACATTGCTAGAAATCAATAAACAATTGAATGAGGTCAAAAAATAGCAAGAGCATGATTTGCAACAATAGGAGTTAGATTATCAGGCCTATCTCTATGAGAAAGAGTTGGAGGCACAAGAGGAGCAGATGAGACTTTTGCTCACTCAAACACATAGGCATGAGATCCAGACAGCTCATTTCATTTCATATCAACCTGCCCAAGATGAGGTTAGTAGGTATGAAATTCCAAGTTTTAAGCAAAGTGAGTCTCCTAACCCTCCTAAGGTCAAGATTCCTAGTTTTAGAAATCATTTACCATTGCAAGAGCCTAAGTTGGCACAATCTAAATTTGTTATGCTTCAAAACTAGCCACTTGAAAAACCTTTTTTCCTCCAAGAAACTCAAGAAACTCCCCAAAGTCTCCAAATTCCAAGTTTTAGAAGTTCTGATTTTGTTCAGGAGCCTGTTTGCATTCAAAACCAGTCCATTAATTCTCAGTATCAGTCATATCAAGAACCTGAACCAAATCATCAAAGTTTTGAACAACCATGGTAGCCTTCTTGGACCAAGTATCCTGATTATAAAATGCCAAATCTTGTTAAGGCTACCCCTCCCATACCAATCCAAAATCAGGAAGAGGAAAAGATAGTAGAATCTAAACCAATCAAGATTCCAAGTTGGTGTAGTGAATAGGAGCGAAAGGTTGTAGAGCCCAAGCCAATCAAAATTCCAAGTTTCAGTCTAGTAGCTGAAGGTTCTTGCAATATGTTTTGTGCCACTAAACTAGAAAAATCAGAAGTGGAGCAAGAGGTTGCTATTGTTTTTATTGTGTCCCCAGTTTAAAATGAGCATAATGCATGTGTTGAAGGGTTTGACTCATGTTTGATACCAAATCCTTTACATTTTGAATCATTTGAGAAGTTTTCTAATGTTGTTGACAAGATGAATGAAAGAAAGATACAGAGATTGGAAGGTGAAAGTCTTCAATTGCAAAGACAAATTGCCCTATTTTCGATGGAGAATAAACTAGATAAAGAAGAGGATTCAGTTTATTTGTTTGATCAGTTGCATGTTTTTGTTGGTGATGATGAAGACAGCGTACAAGTGCCTAAATTACCAGCTGATTTGGGATAGCTAGAAGATATTGTAGAACATGATGTACTACTGGTTCATAAAGGCAAGCAGGAGATTGAGGCCTTGATTAAGCTAGAAGAGAAGTCAAGTGAACTAATAGAAGATATTCAGTCTTTTCAAGATAACTCTATATTTGATTGTCAAGATCCTAACTGTTCAACTTGTAGGGAGCTTGCCACTCTGCTGAATTCTTGTAGTGATCAAAAGCCTAGAAGCCAGTAGATGGTGAAGACAACAAGATTGAGCTTTTGGAAGATGAGCAATGCTTGATTGAACTAGCATCAATAACTAGTTTTGAGCACCAGGATGAAGGGAATCATTTAGGCAAAGTGCAGATTTAGGAAGAATCAAGTGAGGACAATCATGTTTTGGAAGGACAAGAGGTTGATTCACAAGAAAAGGTTGTTCAAGTAAAGAGAGAAAAGCAGCAAATCATTGTTCATCAAGAGGATTTATTCTTAACTATCATTGAAAATTTCTGCTCTAACATTATTGATAATTTAGTATCTTTCAAGACAAATGTATGTGATCAGCCTATTCAAGTCAAAGAGGCAAGCATTCCTTCATTTCATTCATGTGAGCTAGCTTTTTTAAATTAGGTTGAGATTGCAAGTGACAACAGGGCAGTAGATCTCAATAAAGAAGCTAGGAGTATTAGACAAGGGTTTATCATTGCAAGATGGTGTCCAATCAGGGATTTAGCTAGCAGAGAGCTAAAAAAGGAGACACATGTTATTGTTGTACCCAAAGAGGAAATTGCAGCCTCAGAACAGCAGAATCAGATCATCTATTCACCCCATAACTAAAGTATCTATGATCAATTTTAGATGGTGAGTGGGTTTGATTTTGTTCTTCAGAGAGTTTTACAACATTCTATAAGGTTTGTTCTTATGGGGCATCTCTTATCAGTAGTTCATAACCTTGCAAAACATACTTTGTTGGTTAGAAGGGGGATTTATTTTACAAAGCCAGTTAATGAGTTTGTTTGACCAACTTCTTTGGCTGGTTAGAGTAGGTTAGTATAGGTTAGGTTAAGTTTTGTTTCCAAGAAGTGCACATGCACATTTTGTTGGCCATGTCCTAAACAAGGTCAAAATAGTTTAAATTTTAGTATTGTTTTGTTGTTGTATGTTTCTAGCAGCTGAGTTACATAGGTTTTTCTAAGTTACAAAGGACAAGATTTGACTCCTATGCCCAATGGATTTAGAAGGCTACTGGTTCTGTTTTGTTTAGCAAGAAAACACCCCTGAGAGGTTGCTAAAAATCTTAATAAATTATGTTTGCAACCTAATTTAAAAAGGGCCTAAACAACAGTTGTTGGAAAAGGGGGTAATGAAAATTTTTATGTGCATGATCATCCAGTCAAATGCCTATTGTCTTGACAAGAGGATAATGAAAGATCACTTATCAGGATCATATGACAGCTCAAGCTAGGTTGTCAAACCATTCTGATGTTTAGGGTAAAATTGGATTTTGTTAATCTTTTGTTATTTAGATGTTTAAATCCTCCTTTCACCCTAGCATTGAAGGATCTAGGGTCGAGTGGCGAGCACTATCATACCTTAGGTCACTTACAAATGAAGGGAAACTTGGATTAGGGAATTAATTATCAATTTTACCTTCTCCTATGTCCAATTGACCATTAAAACCCTAATTATGCAAATACGACAATAAATTGATGAAAGACAGAAAAAACTCTTGCAGACGGGAGAAAATAGCAAATCACAGAATACCTATTTTCGAGGTTCCGAGATGGAACAGTCAGGGACTAAGGTGCAGGTGCCCAAGTCCAAGGTACCTACTTTTTTGGGGAATTTGGACCTCCTTCCGACACTGATCAGCCCTGTAACTTCTATTTCCTGAGATCTGTCTATGGAGGACACTAGTGCGAGCACCCAAGTCCTGGAAGTGCTCCTTTGTCCAACTTTTCTTTAGATCCTGAATCCTTGATACCTGCCAATCCTTCCTACAACTCCACTTTTCCCAAATGTGACACCTGTAACCTGCAATCACAAGACTTGGTTTGGGGGTTGTGGCATTTAGAGGCTTGCCTCAGTCAAGCCTCGGAGGACACTTAAGTCTTCGAACACCGTTGTCAAACAAAGAGTGCGTGCCCTTGTGAGGTAGAGGCAAAAACCAAAAGAATCAATGATGAAAACACAATATTATCACCTTGTAGTGAAGCTCTCATTAAGGAAGATGCCCTTCATTCCATGAGGAAATTGATGCTCAAATCTGTAAATATCAACACACAAAACATACAAGTCTGCTCTTGCAACACAATAGAAAGCCTTGAATCACCTTGAGAATGCATAGAGTTCACAATGATCATCTAGTTTACAAATGAATGCCTACACATGCTTATATATGCACCTACAAGCATTCCCACCAAGATTTTAAAAATCAAACTTTACCGTGTCAGCAAAAGAACCAACTAACGGTCATAAACGGACACCCAGAAATTGGGGCTGCCCCAAAATAGGGCAGGACTACGGCGCAGGTGCCCAAGTCCTCCCCCTATTTTGGGTAGGGTATAGTTCAAGGGGTCCTCCTACGTCCCATTTGTCATGAAACCTAGGTCTCATTCCATCGGGATGCTAAAATATGAACTAAAATGTCCTAAATGCATACTAAAGACTTAGGAGCTAAACCTTATGATGGAAAAGCCCCCAAGGGGACATTTTCTGATGTTACATTTAGCCCCCACTTTAATGTATGTATAAACGCAAGGCCAATACATGCATTAAAGTAAGGTCACAAACACAGCAAACACACCAAGCACGGAGAAGACACCCCAATCACATAGAAAACAATAACAGGCACGTAAAACACGGAGAAGACAGTTACAGTCATGCAAAACATGGAGTAGACAGTCAGTGCATAGAAGACACATTAATGCATGGAAGATAGAAATGATATCTTTTCTTTTCTTTTTCTCATATATATGAAATGCAAATGCAAGTACTAGAAAGTAAACAAAGCCCCCATAATATAGGATGCACTACCTAAGTGCGTAGGTCTCAGTGTATATGGGGCAACACACATGCAAGACATGCAAAAACCTCCCAAAATGCAGGAAGCACTACTTGAGGGCGCTGGTCTCTGCATATGGGGCAACAAACACACCACACAAAACAAGCACGCCAAAACACACACACTTGAAGACATGGAGAAAACATGGCAGACAAGTGATGGAGTGTACCTATTTCCAAGTCCAACACCATCTCAAGCACATTACAGGCACACACCGATGATTGCGCTTCGCCACAACAATCGCTAAAGACACACTTAAGGGTTGAGTTAGTCACACAACAACTCCCCACCTCCGCAGAGGACTTTTGAAAATGACAAGATGATGCAATCTGCTCTGAGAAATACACCATCCCCACCTTCGCAAAGGGCTTAAGAAAAAGGATATCCTTGATATCCCGCTTCTGCAAAGGGCTTACATGATTGATTGATTGATTGCAAACAAACTCAGGATACACGATGCAATACTTTGGGGTGCAAGTCTGCATCTGAGGTCAAACACATTGCTAACATCTATAATAGATAGCTTACCTTATATATGCCCCCACCTTAAGGTGGTTGATATTAGTTATCGCTATCAAACACGTTAAGGTAGGAAGAAAACACACAAGGGAACACTGACTTTCACAATGCCCATGCCCCCCGGAGGTGACATGTACTTTACGATCACCAAATGTTCCCACAAACACATCCCTGCAAGAAACATGTTAGTGTCTACAAGATCATGATAAACATCAACATCAATGCATATGATTAACCACACAAAGAACCAAGGTTATACAATGAATTCGGAGTTCGAGGATAACTGTGAGGCTATATCATGAAGCTCTTCAAATCAAGTACCACCAAGGCCAGATTCAAAGGCAAACAAAGGTGCATAGAGCAACAATATTGTTAAGGTTTGTAAATGCAACAGAGACATCATGAAATTCACTACGCAGAAAGCACGAGTGCTTCCACTAGCCAAGCGTTAGATAAGATATACAACCCCATTGTCATATTAGGAACTAAGTCCAATTTTTTATTGCTCTCGAAAGGGACGCTAGGTCCGCATCAGTATAAATGTTTGTCGTCATCTACCCACTAGATGGAAACACTAGAGGAAGGGAAATAATAAATAAGAGAGGAGAAACAAGTGTCTTAGGGACAGTCACGTAGGAGGGTGCCCCCAAGTCACCAACCATGACGCTATGTCTGTAAGACACAACACACAACAATGAAATCAGGGAGAGAGGAAATATAAAAGAATGATGATACAAATAGAAGAAGGTCACAACAGAGGCGGTCTCTTGGTATCCCATGTGAAAAATCTATTACAGTTACTGATTATTAACCTCCTATCTTGTAAGATTATTTGATCAACAAATATTGGAAAATAACACAACTGTAACTTCACAAATACAAACACATAAAAATACCCAACAAGGTGAACACAATATTTTCGGACAATTGTCCCTGGAAAAACCCCATAGGGAAAACCAGTACTACAGATGAGAAATATATTAAACTTCAGCAAATCAAGAGATACAAATACTGCTTGCCTCTTACTGGCAGAGCTTCGACAATCTCCTAATCCTCCTGCTGATATTCCTCCACTACTATCCCCAATGCTATCACTGCGCCCTTGCTAACACTGCAAGACTACTTGCTAACACTGCAAGTTTCTCTAAAAACTTCATCTTTACAAATGACCCAATGACCCCCTTATATACTACTCTCATTGAAAATCAACGGCCGAGATTAATACAAATGAATGGCTGAGATTAAGACAACTCAATAACCATTAACAACCTTGGTTATGAGGTGTCACCTAAAAGGAGTCAATATTAAATAACAATTGTTTTTATCCTAACAATATTTGTTTGACAAAAACAACCATTTTCTAAATTCTAGGCCAGGACGAACAGCTGTCCAAACTACCCATAACTAATGCTACTATATTCGGGTGAGGACAAACAGCTATCCAAGCTACTAAAATTAACATCTCAAACCTTACGGGAGAATCTGAGGTCATTCCAAGAGGCCTAAACAACACATAACACATCATGGGGGAAGCACATCATGAGAGAGATAAAGGGTTAGAGATACTTACCTGTAGGGTCTTCATATTATATCTTGGAGCTCTTGAACCTCTGGGTAAATATACAAAGATGAGTCCACTTAAGGTGGAAGTTTCAGACTTAGAAAAAAACCCAAAATCGGGTAAACCAAAACAGGATCATTTTTTGAAATTGGATCTCGAGCCAAAAATGGGATCTCGTTTTCTAGAAATGGGATCTCGTTTTGAAATGAGATCCCGTTCTAAAACAAGATCGCGTTTCAAAACGGGATCCCATTTCTAGAACAGGATCCCGTTTCATGATATTTCAATTTCTAATGCAATTTTTGCAATGCGCTTTGGGTCAAAAAAAAGTCTTGGTAGCCCGACCCTTGGCTTTGGACCTAGTTTGACCTACAACTTGAAGGTCCTGTCAATGTCATAGCAAAATAGTGACTTTGGGCATATATTTGAAGGCCTATTTTGCAGAATTTTTTGATGAAATTAAAACCCATTATAGATGAGACGGTGTATATTCCAAATATGTAATTTGTTTTACAATTGGATTATTTTATCTATTTTTCAATTAATTTCTGATGAAATAGGTCCATAAACTTAAATTATCAAGGTTTTTTAGTATTTTTATAACTTTTTATTATTTTTTTTTTGGTAAAAAAATTATACGAAAACGTACTTTAGACAATTCTTTTCAATTTCAAAAAAAAATTCAAAAAATGTTAAGTTTAGATCATCTTATGCGTGACGTACATGACAATTTTTTAGAAGACCAAAAATGGCCAATAAAAAATTAACAAAAAAAAATATTCAATAAAAATTTACAAAATAATATGGAAAACGTGCCTCAGTGAGTTACAATTTTTTTTCCAAAAGGATTTAGAAAAATATGATTATTTAGGTCAAAATATGGATGACGTACACGTGCATGGTATAGTAAAAAAAAGTGACTTTTAAGCAGTGGTTTTTAGAAACACCTATTGAAAATCAATTTCTATCATCTGAGTATTGAAAAAAATTACATATTTGGAAACTAGACTCTAAGTACTACATTTCATATTTAGTGACATTTTCCAAGATTCTGCCTTTAAGTGCTTCGAAAGTTTAGGTCAAATGTGACAAATTCTGAAAATTAGGGAAAACACTTCCACTTTTCAGCCAAAAAGTGGACTCAACTTCTTGCACACACCCCTCTTGGAGAGGTACTCAATCATGTTTAATGCAAAATTTGAGTAGTTCTTATTAAAGTCTTGATTGTTATCATATGATGCTTGTTCATTAAATCCTTGTTTAAATGAGACTTTTTGTTGCTTGTGAGTGGGGGAACCACTATTATTTCTGACTATTGATTGTCGTCTTGCTCTTTTTTGATTTCTAGCAAGTTTTCGTTGTTGAATCTTTCTAGAATAGTAACGGGAGTCATCCTGTACCATCTTACTCGTTTGTATCGGTCATTGTTCTTTCTTTTGAGATGCATTTTGATTATCTCCCGATCCATATAAGGATAATGGAGGAGGAACCTCAGCATAAATTCTGTCTCTTCATGGATGAGGTGGATTATCCATTTGTTTCTTGTCGACTTCAATCATACCCACGATACTATCATAGTCCAAGTAATCATCCTCGTCTACCTCCACTAAATCTTGTTCCACCATATTATTTTTGGTATGCTTAGGAAAAGGATTAGTGAAGATTTATAAATTCTGATTTGGCAGAGCCACCGACCTAATTCCATTATCATTCACACCCGATACCTGGATGACATTTGAATCAATAAGGTCCTATATCTTATGTTTAAGATGCATACATCGTTCAATGTCATGTCCTTGTGTTCGATGATAATGACAAAAGGCATTAGCATCGAAGTAAGGTCCTTGTTTACTAGGATCAACAGGCTTGATCGAGGGAAGCTTTAGAATGTTATTACTCATAGCTTGATTCATGATAGAATGATAGGACTCAGATATTGGAGTAAACTTTCTTGGTTGATATGATGGTTTCTTTGGATTATTTATAGCAGACACATTTGTATTTGGTCCATTGATCTTGATGAAACTCCTATTATTGTTCCTCTTAAAATTATTTTGTGATGATCTGCCCATGGATTGACCAACTTGAGCCGATGAGTTTTGGTTTTCATATTGACTAGATGAAAGTTGATAATCATGAAGGGCAGTGCATAAATTTTGAAAGGAGTTGTACTTCATCAAGAGGATTTTGTCACAAATATTAGGTTGTAAATTTGTAATAAATATCTTTTGAACATCCTCATCTTTCATCTGATACTGAATTTGTGCATACAGTCCTTGATATCAACTAATGAATTCAGTCAACTTTTCTTTCGGACCTTGTTTACATTGAACCAAGTCAATAAGGGTGACTTGGGGTCCGATATTTGCTTGAAAATATTGTAAAAATTGATCAATCAACTACGAAAAGGAGTGTATTGAATTCAGAGGCAATGAGCAAAACCATTCTAAAGCAGTATCTTTGAGAGATCGCGGGAAAAGTTTTGCTAACAAATCCTCTTCAAAATAAAAATCACTACACATAGCTGTGAATGCTCCCACATGGATATTAGGATCTCCTTTTCTACCATATTTTTCAAAGCGAGGAGTCTCAAACCTCTCAGGCATATAGGGGTTCTCAAGATTGCATAGGATAATGGATTATGGGCATATATGTTGGTAGACTAGGCTACGAAGAATTTGTCAAATTTGTTACCTTTTGTTGCAAAGCAGTCATGCCCTGTAAAACTTGGTTTAGGATGGCATCATTGGGAGATGTGGTTTGTTGTGAGGAATTAGAACCAAGGTGGGGAGGTGATTGAGCTTGAGATACTGTAGGTGGAGGCTGAGAATATGTTAACGGTAGTTGGCCATATTGATATGTGGAAGATGGTTGCGAGTATGTAATAGGTAGTTGGAAATGAGTGGAATAGATAGGAGGTTGAGAACAATTATTCATAGAAGATGTCCCTTTAGGAATCAAATTTTGATAATTAAATCCCACAGCTTTGTAATTAGTTCCATTAGATACTCCAATACTAGTGGTAGCATTACTACAAGCGTTCGCATTAGTTGTTAAGATCGTTGATGTAAAAGTGGATATTCCTGTATTTGGTATAGGTATGGAAACTTGAGTATGAGATGGTGATAAAGTGTTATTTATCATTTGTGCACATTCAGTTACTAGCATGATATTGGTTTGTACAATATGTGCTAGACCACGAAGTGCATTAACACCATCTTGTCTTTCTTTTATGATCAATTCTCTTATATTATGAATTGTAAGAACGACTTCTTTAGCTATTCTCTCATTTTCCATAAATGTTTGAAATTTAGTTAGGTCTTTATCCAATTTTTCTATTTGCTCATCAGATACATATCATGCTTCCTCAATAGTGTTATCAACATCATGAAAAGTTTATTCTTCCATTGAGGTTGGAGGATGTATAATATCTTGCGCAATTTGAGTTTCTCCCTTTGTAAAGAAGGTGTCTAAAGTACCAACTTCTTCAAGAGCACTAGATCCCATTAATCTTTTACTTCTTCTCAAAGGGATGTTGTTTTTAGGACAGTGTGTCATAAAGCTTGTACAAAAGCATACAACACACAATGCACAAACTAATAGAACAAATCCTAATGGAAGGATATGATTGATGGCCAAAATGCTTGAATTTTTGTATTCTTTTCAATGCAAATGAATGAAACAAAGGATGTTGTAAGTATTTCAATCAAGGGAAGCAAGTTATATTTCTGATATCAGTCCAAAATTGAAATATAATCACTCTCAACACACTCTTGATGCAAATCCAAGATAATGCCAAGTCAAAATATGTCAAAATAGGCACTTTTTTCACCAAAATTCAATGTAAAAGAGCATTAAAAAGGGTGTTGTGAGGAAAATAATGATGGACAGAGAATAATATAAGTAATAATAGCTACTTGGTGCTAAGATATCCAATACAACATGCTTTTAGTGCCACTTAAGGTCAAATCTTAGTGAAAATATAGCAAAAATAGGCTATTTTTCACGGTTTTTCAACTCCAAGACCTAGAAAAAGGGGTGTTGTAAGGAATTTCAGGGGGTACAGAAAATACTATCAATAATATTAGTCACCTCAATCCATAAAATTGATCACAACACGTTTGGAGTACAAACTAGGTCAAACCCTAGGGCAAAAATAGCCAAAATGTGTAGTTTTTTGCAAAATTTTCACTACAAGAGCCCAATAAAAAGGTGTTGTGAAGATTTTTATGATGGGAAGAAAATTATTACCCTGATAATAGCAAAAATAATACCAAAATACCTTTCACAACACACCTATGGTGCAAGTTTAGAGATCGATAAGGCCAAATTTAGCAAAAATCGTTGTTTTTGAAGCCCTAGGTTTGAGATCTTGGGATAAAATACTATGTGAATGCTTTGAAGTCTAATTTATGATTAAATTGACTTACTCTTAGATCTGAAAATGATTTTTAAGGTTTAACATGCAAAATGCCCATGCAAATTTAAAAAAAATGCATCAAAATTGATAGTTTTTGTTAAAATTTTCTATGCAAAAATGCAAATATTTTAAATCTAAATGCAAATTCACACTAAAATGCAAGACTACAGCCAAATGAAAATTTGAATGAGCCTCTAAAACTAGTAGAAAAATCTAAAAAAATATTTTGCCTACAAACCCTAGATTTTGGAATTACTAGGTTATATAAAATTGTCAAAATTTCCACAAAACCCTAGCAATTAAATGATGAAAATGCAAGGTAGAATTTTAAATTTTTGGATTTTTCTATATTTTATATCATATCTAGTGCAAAAATCATGAATTAGGAAAATTTAGGAAGAATTGATGCAATTTAGTAAGCCAAACAATACAATTTTTTTGTATTTTTCTAATTTTTCAGTTTTTTTGAAATTTTCTCAATCCAATAAAGTAAATGACCAAATGAATGAATGAAATCACACAAAATCTAAATACAAACACTTAGCAAGTTGCAATTTAAGTCCAAAAACATGGATTCACCAAAATGTTTAGGGTAAAATTAGATTTTGTTAATCTTTTGTTATTTAGATGTTTGAATCCTCCTTTCACCCTAACATTGAAGGATCTAGGGTCGGGTGGCGAGCACTATCATACCCTCGGTCACTTACAAATGAAGGGAAACTTGGATTAGGGAATTAATTATCAATTTTACCTTCTCCTATGTCTAATTGACCATTAAAACCCTAATTATGCAAATACGACAACAAATTGATGAAAGACAGAAAAAACTCTTACAGACGAGAGTAAAATAACAAATCACAGAATACCTATTTTCAGGGTTCCAAGATGGAACAGTTGGGGACTAAGGTGTGGGTTCCCAAGTCCAAGGTACCTACTTTTTCAGGGAATCTGGACCTCCTTCCGACACTAATCATCCCTGTAACTTCTGTTTCCTGAGATCTGTCTATGGAGGACACTAGTGCGAGCGCCCAAGTCCTGGAAGTGCTCCTTTGTCTGACTTTTATTTAGATCCTGAATCCTTGATGCCTGCCAATCCTTCCTACAACTCCACTTTTCCCAAATGCAACACCCATAACCTACAATCACAAGACTTAGTTTAGGGGTTGTGGTGTTTAGAGGCTTGCCTCAGTCAAGCCCCAGAGGACACTTAAGTCTCTAAACACCATTGTCAGACAAAGAGTTCATGCCCTTGTGAGGCAGAGGCAAAAACCAAAGGAATCAATGATGAAAACACAATATTATGTCACCTTGTAGTGAAGCTCTCATGTAGGAAGATGCCCTTCATGCCATGAGGAAATTAATGCTCAAATTTGCAAATATCAACACACAAAACATACAAGTCTTCTCTTGCAACACAATAGAAAGCCTTGAATCACCTTGAGAATGCCTAGAGTTCACAATGATCATCTAGTTTACAAATGAATGCCGACACATGCTTATATATGCACCTACAAGCATTCTTGCCAAGATTTTAAAAATCAAACTTTATCGTGTCGGCAAAAGAACCAACTAACGGTCATAAACTAAAACCTAGAAATTGGGGCCGCCCCAAAATAGGGCAGGACTAGGGCACGGGTGCCCAAGTCCTCCCCCGTATTTTGGGTAGGGTACATCTCAAGGGGTCCTCCTAGGTCCAATTTGTTGTGAAAACTAGGTCTTATTCCATCGGGATGCTAAAATATGAACTAAAATGTCCTAAATGCATACTAAAGACCAAGGAGCTAAACCTTATGAGAGAAAAGCCCCCAAGGGGACATTTTCTGATGTTGCACCTAATAAGTGAAATGATCTATAGGCAAGAAAGAAGACATTCAAAAGAATGATAGGTATCTAACTATTTTCATCTTTCAGTTACAATGTTACTAATTATTCAGTACAGTGCAAAAGAGAGGTATTTATAAACTGACATTTCTTCATCATGTTTTAAACATGTGTTTTAAAGAATATTTACTTGTTTTATACTATGTATTTGATTCAGAAAGAAAAATATACATAAGTCATTGTATAAAGTAAAATAACTGATTATATTCAAAGGAGTGTTTAAATATGTCCCACACAAGCTGTGGGAATGACTAAACTGAGCCAATGCAACAAAGCATATAAGCTATACATCTGAAGATAAAGTAAAGAAATGAACATATGAGAAGAGTTATATCCTTCATTGCCTTGAAGTGTTGGTGTTGACCCTCCTATCTGCAGCTTGATCTTCATATCTACAGATCCTCACTCCTGATATTCAATATGAACCTGCAGTGTTTGAAAGATTTGGTTAGAGCTCAGGATATAGAGACTCATCATATGCTCTATCAACAGATATATTTAACCTACAGATATGATGTATCAATACAATTAGGTCATTGTCAGATATATGCAAAAATTAGATCATCAGATGAAAGCAAAATCATCATGAGGAGGGGCATTGAACTTCAAAGGTATGTTTTATATCTAACTTGTTTGTTCACTATGCAGGTATAGGAGAAATCATGTTGCTGATTCATTTTTTATGAAATGGCATGTGGAGAAAATGGGCTCCCACAAGGGTTGAGCCCAGTATGCTAAAAATAATGTCATTAATGCAGAAGAATTCAATTTGTAATCACTTTCTATTAAGGTGTCATTAAAAGAATGCATTTTAACAATAGACAGTTACCAGAACTAAGAAATGTTCAGTGAACTTGGAGCAACCATAAAGGAGTAGAACTTTGGCAGTACACAGTTAGCAGAATGAGCTATTCCCTAGCTTTGGCAACTATCTATTGTCAAAGTGAAACTTTGTTTTGACAACCAAGAGACAATGATAACAAACATCATGGTATTACATCATATGCATGTTGCTACCATATCAAATGTATCAAGTGCAAGAGAACTCAAACAGTCGTAGAATTCCAAGGTACAAGTAGAAAGAAAACATCCTAAAAATATAGTATGCCTTTGAACAAAGGAAGATACCATTCATCTATACCAAGGGGTACAGCCAAGATCATGGAACAACAATGACAATTTTCAAAACATATGGTTCTGTAAGAGGATATGTACCATCATATAGATATAGTCATTGATGAAAGTTCAAGTAAAAAATAGTCCTCATAAAGAGATTGTGAACATTTGAATCAAGAAGAGTGCCATCTAAAATAATATGCATAAAAACATAATGCTACAGCTACATCATGGAGCCACATTTAAAGAATAGTCAAGTCAAAAGCCATATGGGATGGTCATGAAGACTCAAATGCATCATAAGGATAGAAGAGGAGTCAAGGTATAGTCAAGAAAGACAAAGGGATAGTGATCATGACCACCACAACAGAGAAGAGTCAAGCTACAGTCATATGTATTATGAAGCAAGTGAAGAATACCACAGCCACAAAATACAAGTCAAGCTATAGTCATATGCCTAATGCAATGAAAGGTACAACCATCAAGTGGAACAATCACCAGAGGACTCATAATACCATTAGAATGAAGATACAAAACACATACTATATTCTAACTCAATCCACAATATACCTGCCTAATATACAGATGGAACAACAAAAAGGTATTTTACTTGTTCATCTACAGCATAGACTTATACACTTATTCCTTTTTATCCTCACCAAATGTATAAATGCATACATAGCCACAAGATGGAACATACAGAGGGACAAAAGATGAATCACGTGTATGAGAATAGATGATGGAACAGTAGAAGGCATTCACTCTTTAACAGAGACTTCATATCTTTTTCCTTTTTGTTTTCATCAAATGTATAATGCAAATGCTACAGACAAAGAGCTTTCACAAAAAACTGCTATGCCATTACCAGTATCATCATGAGAAGAAGCAGATATACCTTCTTTTTATCTACAGAAAAGGAAAATGGAGAGTTTATTCACAAACCCTACTAGGGTTTTCTTGCATAGACACAGGAAAAAGTAAGAAAATTATAAAAGACTAGTTTTTTTACCTCTCTTTTCCAACTACAGAGAATGCCTTTTTGTGACAGAAGAAGAAGAAACAAAGTCTTTGTTCACAAACCTTAATAGGGTTCTTCATAATAAGTAAAACATTTACCATTTTTTCAAACAGATACATGCCTTTTTTATTATCAATGACAACCATGGTAAAAGGGCCAGAGCATTGTAAGAAAAAACACAAGTTGTAGTTACTTCCAAGGAATTTTCTAAAAAAGCCCTCATGGCCTTCCTTTTCATTATGAGAACCAAAGAAAGATAAGAAGAAGCAAGAAAGAATATATTGAGCAACTGCGGAGAGTCAATGAAAAACTAGTGCAAGACAAACCTTCATCCTTCCTTGTTTCTATTATGATAAAAAGTATAGAAAAGATGGAATATATACAGAGATAAATGGAGAGTTTACTTTCATCATGCCACTGAACAAAAAACCAGAGTGAAAATGGCTTGAAGGAACAACACATGTTCATTTTTTCACTTTTTCTTTTTGCAGAGAAAAAATGAATGATGCAGAAGAGAAACTCACCTGAAGGAGTGTAGCATCAAAAATAACTCAAAGACAGCAGTTCAAGCCTCAAGACTCAAAAATCCATAAGAAACCCTTGCATGGTGGCGGTTTGGAGCAGCAGCAGTGAAAAGAACAAGTGAAAATGATAAAGACTTTAGGTTTTTTCCTCTTTTTTACCGAATGCCCTATCTAAGCTCATGCTCTCTTTTTTTTACTTCAAAATTAAAAATCATTGTTATCCATATGCCTTTCGTGGTCAAGTCTTGAAACCTAGTATGCATGAGGGGGCCCAAAAGGGCTATTATGCTCTTCTTGATTTTTAACAAGTCAATGAAAACAATGATGTGAAGGTAAGACTTGATGTCTTAAATCTACATGGAGTCATAAGGTCTTCTCAAATGTAAAGGTAATAATGCAAGGGATATGATGAAGTGGGAGTTATAAGGTGTTTTTGTTAAAAATGCAAAGATAATGATGTAAAGATAGATTATGCATGGGACACATAAGGGAGTAAAATAAGGATTTTTTGATCTTTTGCATGCATGGAGGTTGTTTATTTTTGGCATCATCATAGGATGCATTAATGTAATTGTGCAAATCAAAGGGGAGGTATAAGGAGTTGTTATTTTTTTTAAAACCTTTTGAAAACAAAATCCTTCATTTTTACATGACCTTGCAACTTATAAAACAATGTAAACAAATAATAAAGTAATATAATTATAAATTACTTTATTATTTTGTCACAAAGTTGTAAAGTCAAAAATAGAACAAATATGTAACTCATAGTAAAGTAAATCATCTTGATTACTTTATTCCTTGCTCACATTGTTTTCTCATCCCAAAATCATGCAAAATTGGAGGATGAAGTTAACTAAGCCTTTTTGGGATCTTTTGCATGATTTTTGGTCAAAATTGGAAGAGTTTGGTCCACCACTTGGTCAAACTAAGTTTGAGGGGCAGTTTGAAGCTATTTTGGCTTCTTTTTCTGTAGTTAGGACCCTATTTTTTAGGGATTTTCACACTTTCTCGTGGATCAATTTTGGAGAGATTATTTTTAGAGGCAGTTGACTGCGGTTGACCTTTTTAGGTCTTTTAGGGAACAGATTATATATTGTGAGAAAAACTTGTGGTTTTTCTAGTTCTTGCCTTTTTGCTCTCTTGTGCATTGCAGAGAGAAAGAGTGTTTGTAACTCAACTTTTGTAGATTTATAGATTACAATAGGTTACAGGTTCTATTCTATCATTTTTATGCAAGTGTTCCTTTATTTTTCAGTAGAATCAAGTGTCTAGCTTCTCATTTGTGTTGTTTTTATGAATGATTTGATGAGATTTTATTGTGTTTAATATCAGAACCTTTAAAACCATTGTCTCATTTGTACTTGCATGTATTGAATAGCAGTAAAAAATCACAAGTCTTAGGTTGTGCAATTGAAATAGTTTCTCTTTCATGTTGTGAGAACCTAGTTTTCCTCCAAAAGAAAGTTGTTTCAAGCTTTCCTTAGAATCAATTTTGTGATCTTATTGCCAAGGTGAATTGTGTAGATAGATTTTTCTGAGATTCATTGTGAATTAGATTTGCTATTTTTCCATCAAATTAGGTGCATCACCACACTTTAAATTATAGTTTTAGTGCTTTTAGTAGATCTTTTTCAACCCTTTTCCTGCAAAGTTATTAGTTTTTTAAAGGGAACCAGCCCATAATCTGGAGGTTTACTTTCACCATAGGGTACCCACAACCTAAATTTATCCCAATGTTTCAGAGGATTGCTGAGCTTCACAGCTTTGCATCACGGGTGCAATCCTAGTCAATAATAGATACATCATGATGTCATGCTTGGGTTCCTAATTCTGCAATTGGAGCTTTGACAATGATCTTGTTGGTTCTCTTGGTATTGAGTACATTGGTCATGTGCTTGGGAACTTCATTATAGTGCATTGTTGTATTTGGATTTTAGCATGGATTGATCAGTTGTAGGTGATCATGGATGCTTGGAGACTTAGGTGAGGCTAGAGTTCTCTTGAGATTAGAGACATTTGTTGAGACGGTTACTCTATGGAGGTTTCAGCAAGAAGACTGAGGAGCCTTTCACCTGGATATGATGTGAGTTCATCATGGACTTAGAGGAGATTGTTCTTAGAGAGAGTCGTTGTGACTTGATGTATCCTGGAGGAGCATTCTCATTCCACTCTTGGTCTACTCAACAAATTATCATCTAAGAGGTGTTGTCCATCCTTTATATGCATTACTTTTATGCTTTATCTTCTCATGATTATGGATCTTGAGCTATGGTTATTGGCTCTGGAGGGTTCATATGAGGGGTATTAGAATGGTTATCTCCTTTCTCATATGGGTTTGATTTATGATGTCATTTATGAGGATTTGGGAGATGTGATTGGGCTTATTCCTATTTTGGAATTGTTATGAGTTTGATCTCCCTTGGTTAGAGAGGCTCACATACATGTTGATTACATGATACATATGTTTATTTATCTTTGAGATTGAATGATTGGGTGGTGTTAAGGCTTTTCATTTGGGATTGTAAAGGAGATCATACTTGACACAGCTTAGCACTTTGGGGTGTTGGTAGAAGGACATGTTATGATATGATTTACATGTTTTCTCTTTGTCTTATGGCTACTTCCTGGAGGTTCATGTTCATATGATTGGACTTGGAAGAGTTATGGTGACATGTTATGAGGGAGTATGCAGCATTTGTGTTGCATGTGTGGATCATTTAAATTATTCTTGGTACTTCATGGTTTTATTTAGCCACACCCTGGTTTGAGTGTTGATTGGTAGACTTGGTATGTCTTAATCTATTTCAGATTTGGCCTTACCCATGTAGTGGGAGTTCCTGGATATGTACGGTCTTTGTTGACAGGTTTTATATAGGGAGCTTGTGATTGCGGTATATGGATTAGATATGTTGATGACATGAGTTTACTGATGTTTTTGATACCTAGGAGGTATGGATGGTTGGATGTATTAGAATATGTTGTGGATGCTATTTCCAATCATGTGGGTTTTTTCTTTTGACATCATCTTGGAGTCTTTGTTATCACTTGGATTTGATGCTTGCGTTCTTTGCATTGGTGCATCTTCACCTTGGCTTGTTCCTTTTCTTCCATAGGTGGCATGTTGGAGGATGAGAGGAGTTCTTGCTTGATATGGTGGTTACCTTGGTTTTATTGTAGGTATCTTGATGGAGCACGAGAGCATGTTGGAGATTCATGTGGTTTCATGTATGGCTATGATGATGTATTTCATTGATTGGTCCTTAAATGCAATGTATATGAAGATGCAGGAGAGTAAGAAGATAAACAAACATGAAGGAAAACAAAAACAAATAGTGTATACCTCAAATATTCAAATTCTCCCTTCTCCTTGATAAGGTTGAGGAGATGATGCACCCAACTCAACTCCTAGCTTTACCCAACAATGAAGTATATGTGGATTGCTCTAAGAAATCAGCACAATATAGATTTAGCAAGGGGATTGAACTAGAAATTGGCTATGGATTTTGGCATGGTATGAATGCAAATGACTTGAGATGAAAAATGGTTGGAGGAGGCTTGTATTTATAGAGTTTATAGGAGGATTTTAGATCAATGGTGAAGATTCAAAGTTGAGATCCAAGGGTGGAGATGGAATGGTGAGATCAAGGGTTGGGATTTGATCAACAAAAATGGAGGGTTCTTATTTTTTTAGAATTTTAAATTCACCTTGGGAAGGCTTTGCATTAATGAGGATTAAGACATTTGAATGAATAAAAAATTCATTCATATCAGAGAGGGTGTAATAAAAAATGGGTTTTACGGGTGAGTGGGATGACATGTGACACATGCATACTTTTGGCAAAGACATGTGTGAGCAATTTTCATTAAAAAATGCTCTTGCATGAAAGAGGAAAGGTGAGGTGGAGACACATGTAACTCCCTTTGAATAAAAAATTGATTTTTATTCCAAGGGTGTGGGGAGATGGGATAATGAAGGTTTAGGCTAATTAATTAAGTGATTAACTTAATTAATATGGTTGTTGGAAATTAGTGAAGGGATTAATTAGTGGTTAGAATTAATTAAGAAAGGGTTTACTTAATTAATTTGTGTCTAGGGGCTAGGTAGGGTGTAATAGCTAATTAAATAAATGTTATTTATTTAATTAAGCTAGGTTTAGGTTGTAGGCTAGGGGAGATTAATTAAATAAGTGTGTTTTATTTAATTAATCTAGGTTAGGGGATGATGAAAATTATTCAAATAAACATTAGGATATTTATTTAATTAATTGTGAATGATAGTCTAAGGTATAGTAATAAATAAATTAACTTAATTTAGTACAAGTCAATAATTAAGTTGAATGGCTAGGGATAGATGGCTTAGGATAAATTAATTAAAAATATTGATTTTATTTAATTAATTTGGTGGAAGGGAGAATTAATGGTGCAAGGATACAAGAAAGTGGCTTGCGGGGTCAAGGCATTTTCAAGTGTCTACATTTTGCCCCTCTTTGATGTGGCATCATGACCGAGTGGGGAATGGCGTCATATCAAATAATTTATTTTGCCCCAGTTGATGGGAGGAATGGAAATGGATGAGCGATGCCCCTCAAGAGATCAAATAAAAAAAATATTTTTTTTGGGTAAACGCTCAAAAAGGAGGAAATGGTGGTGAAAAAGAGGTTCAGGATGGGAAATGGGGTTGATAGAACAAAAAATGGGTGAAACAGGTATGTTTTGTGGCCTAGGGAAAAGAAACAGTGGATTAGGGATTATGTAGCAACTATAGGTAGGCCAAAGTGGGCCCAACATGCCATAATTGCACCCTTGAGCTTGTTGAGTTAGATAGAGAAGAGCAAAAGTGATGGTGTAATGAGGCATTCCATGTGATGAGCATGGATCCAAGTGAGTTCGTGAGTATCAGAGACCACCTACAGTTAATGCATGGGTATGTCGGCTAACCCTTATTTGTACTTTCTCAGGTTTCAGGGCATTTATGAGGCTAAAAAGGGGTAGGTTAGGTGATTTGTGCCTACATACAGCCACATAGCACATATGGTCAACGAATTAGTACCATCATCTAGATTAGTGCATTAGTGTTGGATGAGGGGGTACTAGTTTTAGCTCCCACAGTTGATGAATTAGTGCTATCGTCTTGATTAGCGCCTAGGTTAAGGGGATTTAGCACCAACATCTTGATTGGCACATGCCCTTGGGTATTAGCACCATCATCTCGATTAGTGCTTAGGGATAATGAATTAGTGCTTATAGCTCAATTAGCGCCAAACCATAGGGTTTTCGGGCCTTCTAGGTGGAATAGCGCCTGAGGTTAGGGGACTAGCGCTTCCATCTCGGTTACCGCCTAGGGTCAATGATTTAGCGCCTTCATCTAGATTATCACTTGGTGTTAATGATTTAGCACCTCCATCTGGATTAGCACTAAAGGTGAGTCTATTAGCACTTCTAACTGGAGTAGCACTAGGGGTTGATGGAATAGCATTGTTGCACTATTTTTGGGAAAAAGGTTAATTTTTTGTGGTTTATTGGATACAGATTAATCTTCCAACTCTGTAGTTGTGAGAGAGGCAACCTTTTGTGATGGTGGTTAGAGAGAGGTTGACACAAGTGGAGCACAACTGCGTAAGAGTGCTTGGACTATGGTTCATTTCAAAGATGTCTCGACTGCAAGCACATCGAGCGATGATGATAGCCTTGGTGGAGGAATGGTGGAGTGAGAGTAGCTCATTTCGTTTGTTGACAAGTGAGATGATGATCACCCTAGAGGATGTGTGGAGGATCCTATGGATCTTGATCCATGGAGAGTGAGTTGTTTATGATCAGGTGATGGGTTTGGCAATGCTTTAATTTTTTTTTCCCTAGCTCAGTTGGACATGGATCAAGATGGCTGGGAGATGTTGTGGTCGGTGGCCCTTAGGGGAGGCCTTAGTGATTTTAGGTTATACATCTATGGACTGATTGGGGAAGTGTTGATGCCAGATTGATGCTCTCGTGGATTTCCAATTGGATGGGGAGACTGTATGGAGCAGATGGTCGCTTGGGGTGCAATATATGCGTGGGGGCCATGTTTATTGGCTGACTTATATCATGATATGGACATGGTCATGTATCTGAGTGGAGCGAGGCTTGTCTTTCGGGTGATGCTTCTCCACATGTGGGCCTAGGAGCATATTGCAGTTATTAGGCCAGTGTGTCAACACATGAGGCCATAGTTTTAGCCTTATGTTTTTGCCTGTACTAGTTGTTTAGTGGGAAAAAGAGGGGTTTTAATTTCAAGGGTAAATCCTCCTTTCTCAACAAACATTCAAGGACATATCAGCTGAGTTGAATCTCTACTAAGCAAGAGCATTCACCTAACAGGTTGGGCTATCACTTGGAACAATGTGGAAGCTTAGATGTTATCAATCAATATCTCAATTTAATGCTCAAGTACTCTTAAAACCCTAAGTATGCAAAACAATAAGCAAATTGATGAATTACGACAAATCCTTGTAGATTAAGGTAGTAGGCAGAGATTAATAACTGACCATTTTTTGAAGTTCAGGATGCGAAACAGTCAGGGATACCTCCACTAGTGCCCCTATCCAAGGTACTACTTTTTGTATAGAATCATGATCCCCTTTTGACATTGATATTCACTATATCTTTCATTTCTACCCTGAAAAAGGTGGAGGACACCTCCACTTGCACCCTAGTCCAATGCCAGATGTTTTTTGGGATGTCAGAAGCTCTTCGAATATTGATTATCATTGTCTAATTTGTTTCTATGTTTCAGGGTCCGGAGGACACTGCCACTAACGCCTGTGTCCAAGTAGTCTTTTTCTTCAGGGATGCAAAATATGTACACTTTCTTACTATTCCCTCCAACTCCACTCCATCCAGATGCGAAACCTATAACCTACAATCACAAGGAGAGGGGTTGGGGGTTGTGGTGTTTAGAGGCTTGCCTCAGTCAAGCACCAAAGAGACATTCAAGTCTTCCAAACACCGTTGTCAGATAAAGAGTGCATATCCCTGCGGGATGGAGGCAAAATCCAAATGATAAATTATTCAAACACAACTAAATGTCACCTTGGAGGTGTAGATCTCATGGAAGGAAGAAGCTTTTTCATGCCATGAGGAGATGGAGCCAAATCTGCAACAAACAAACACAATAACAACACAATACTACTTTACAACATAATGAAAGCCTTGAATCACTTTAGCATAAGATCACAAGTTCACAATGTCCATCTCTAGTTTGCAAATGAAATCCTAAACATGCTTATATATGCAACTACAAACATTCCTGCTAAGAATTTCTCAATTCAAACTTGAGATATTGGCATAGGACCTAAGTAAAGGTCATAAAACCAACATTTGAATTTAGGGCTAACCCAAAATAGGGCAAGACCAGGGCGCTAGCACCCAAGTCCACCCTCCCAATTTTGGTCAGGATCTATTTAATGGCATCCCCTAGGTCCTATTTGCCATAAGACTTTAGGGTTTTCTCATCGGGATTCACAATTAACATGCAAGGTGCTCTAAATGCATTCTAAGGAGCCAAGAGCTAAACCTTAAGAGGGAAAAGACCCCAAGGGAACATTTTCTGACATAACACTAGTATTCTAACGCATCGGCAGTTGGGGAGTATGAGATTTTGGAGGCATGTTTTTGATGAGGTGACCTCAGTGGTATGGTGACCATACATAGGATGCAATCCCTAGCTAGATGATGATGTTCATCCTACTTTTACTTGGTAGCCACCCTATCTTATAGGGAGGACAACTTACATTTTGGATTGGTACCTCCCTAATCGAGTTCTGTGTCAGTTTGGATTACAATAGGATGAGCTGTAGGTATTAGTCATTTTTCTCATGTGTGGTGAGATCATGGATGATAGGGTGCTAAGTTAGATTCAACTATGGTGATCACAGAGTTTAAGCACCTAGTGGTAGTGGATTGGGATTGGCGGTTGGTAGTCAGAGAAGCAGGGACTATGCTAGCATATGAGGCTGGGTGGGTATAGAGGCATCTAGTATGTTTGACTATCCTAGCGAGTCAACCAGGGGTTGATGATGAGGAGTAGAAGTATATAATAAAGACTGGTGTTGATGATGATGATGGGGATGGTAATGACAATGGCGGAGGAGGGGTGGTGGTGGGGGTAGAGGAGGTATTCCTCTTCTGGTATAAGTTGTAATGGGAGATGTAGGGGTAGGGACTTTAGGTGCAAGTCCTTTTGATTCTAGTTTTGGTTTTGGGCACCAAGTGCGCCAAAGGGTGGAGGTGCCAACAGATAGAGGAGGCGATGGGGATGATTTGGACACCTTGAGGTTTCATGTAGCCATCCTAGAGGACCAGGTTAGGTAGTTGCAGGTAGAGTGGGATGGCTTATGAGCAGGGCAAGATAGCGTTCTTGTGGAGGTACAATGGCTGCAAGGATTGCTAGATGGAGGAGGGGCAGATGGGGAGAGGGTTGCACAATAGCAGGCAAAGAAGCAGGTGTCACAGTTATAGGTGCAGGTTGCATAGTTATAGACAAAGGTGGTCGATGGCCAGGTTGCTCAACTGCAGGCACAACGTTACCAGCGGGAGAGAGATGAGGCACGCTAGGCGATGGTCCCAGGGATGGAAGATGTGTTGAGATCTGTTTAGGCTCGAGGGGATGTTGCGATGAGAGAGTCCCAACATTTTTGGACTCTCTATGAGCACCTAGTACTAGCTAGGCAGTGAGAGAGCTATCGGAGTAATTCAGGGGCCTCTACTTCTCAGAGGTTAAGGCAGTCTTAGCATTCCATATAGCAACCACCACCACATTAGCAACTAATGGGGCCACCTCCACTACGGCCATCAGGACCGTCCCAATTAGGGACTTCTCAGAGGGGTAGCTCCTCTTGACTGCTTATACATTTTGTATTTTGATGGCTTTATAGTTTTATGTATCATGACCATTTTTGAGACATTTATGGATTATATTGAGATGATGATTTTGGCAGCCTATGATGTGATTATGTATGGATTGATGTATTTATGGATGTACTTATGGATGTATTTTTATTATGTTATGGATTATGATATTATGTATGCATTATGGATTATGATTTATGGATGGATTTTATGTAGTGGATAAATGTTTGATAGATGGATGTATTATGGATGCATTAGTTTATGATATTATGGATATGGATGTTAATGATTTTATGGATTATGGTAAATGTATGGATGTTTTTTTATGCACGATGCATATGGATGTTTTTGATGGATTATGATGTTGATGACATGATGTTATTTATGATGATATGTTGTAATTTTAATTATGATGTTGTTAATGATATAATGTGATGATGATATGCTATAATTGATGATGATGATATTGATGAAATGATGATGTGATGATATGCTATGATATGATGATGATGATGGTTTTATGGATGGTATGGATGCATTATGGTTTGATGGATATGGATTATGGTATATGGGTATTTATGATATGGATGATATGTGATGGATTATGCATTTTGTGATGGCTTATAGTTAGTTTATTATGTCATGGATATCATGTGATGGATTTATAGTGTGGATGATGTTATGTGGATTATGATGATATGATGGAATGAATTCTACCTTCTAATCAATCCAATTAGTTTGTTGCAACGTACAGAATGCAAGGGACAGGTGTGATGAGTTAATATGTAATATTTTCTCTCCATATCAGTATTGTCTATGTTTATTTTGGCACCGGTCCAAATTGCTTAACGATTTGCTACACAGGTTTCTATTTGTGTGGAAGTGTGAAGCTACGAAGTTACAGGGTAGCTTCTTCAAGCATCTTTTCTTCTTTAAGTATGTTGTTGAATGACCATCCTTTCTCTTTTCTCATTTACTTTTCTCATGATGATAGGCTATGATGAAATGATGTTATTATGATGGTTATGATATGGTTTATGATCTAATGATGATGTAATGTATGCAAGATGTGGCGGGAATGAAGGATCCTAGTCATGATACATGGAATATTAGAGCCATTTGTTATGTATGTAAAGCAATTTTGAGGGGCAGGGGGGGTTAGATTTAGGCTTTGGTTAGAATTGGGGATGTTTTTATATGGGGGATTTTTTGATTTATAACCCTTAGTCACTTGACGCACATTGTAATGTAAAGCCACTTTTTTAGGTTACTTGGGTTGGGTTGGGTTGGAATTAGGTTGTAAACCAGATTATCTTAGGTATTGGATGGAAAGAGAGATTTTCTTCCAACCCTTGGTTAGGTTATGGGATGGGTTTGTTAGGATGAGGGGAATGACTGGGTCTTTGTCGTCATTAATGCAAAGCCAAGATGTGGTGGATGAAGATGTGGGTAGAGGATGATAGGTTGACTTGGGAATTGGTTGAGGGTGGGTATTGTACTAATATTTTTTAGAGCAATCCTAAGTTTTATTATAGCAAAGAAGGTATTTTCACCGAGGTATAAAAGACCAAGGTGATGATGTATACCCATCCTTTGCATGGACTAGACACACAAACAAGAGGGTGTGCTTATACATTCCCAACATAGTACAACCTTGTCTAGGTGGGGGAGAGAACTTAGAACATTCATTTCCTAATGCATAGAAGGTATTGGTCTTAGATGCACCGAGGAGGGATGAAATTCCTGAAGTTTATCCAACCACTTTACAAGATATGAATACTAGTTAGAGAAATAAGAACATCCATAAAAAAAGCATACAATAATAAATGACTTTCTACCCCATTCTATGTTATATGATGACACACCAAGATATAGGAGATCAAGGAGGTTTTGTTGAATAAGCATAGAGGGGGTATTTCAAAGAAAAATAAATTAGAAAATCAATTGACAGATGGATCAACATCCATTGAGTCTCTTGCCAAGAGTTTGGTTGGAAGTGATTGGATCATGCTTATTGTGGGAACGATATATCCTAAGGCATGGTTTTGATGGTTGATATGTTGTTGGATGGGCTTGAGATCAATGGTGTGGTGATTTGGAGGGTTGATTGTAGTGCATTGTTTCTACTAGTTTTGTTTGTGCCCCATTGCTCTTGACATGTTGTTCCACATTTATTGCTTTGGGGTTTTTTAGATATTTTGATTTTTTGGGGTTTTCTAGATTTTTTGAATGTTTTTGGGGTTTTTAGATTTTCTAAATGTTTTTGTGTTTTTGGATTTTTTGAATGTTTTTGGGTTTTTGGATTTTTTTTTTGTGTGTTTTTCTAGGTTTTCTTCTATACAAGGGGTGCATACAAGAATCCACTTATCTGGGAGTCTGCCTTGGATGGGTTGTGAGGGGTGGGATTTTTGGCACTTAGTTTTTACAATACCAAGCCATGAGGTGGAGGTATGGAGTGATTTGTGTGGTCAAAGACTTATTAGATGATGGAATTGGCCACTACTTGTGGTGCCTAAAATAGCTTTTCACCATGGTACTCATCCAAGGTGCCACTGAGGTGGTTTTCACCATTGGACAACTTTATTGCACTCGATTTTTTCTTAATTTTTTTACTTTTTTGTTCTTTTTTTGTTTTTTATTTTATTTTATTTTATTTTGGGATATTTGATGGGTTAGGCGTAGAACTTCTTTAGATGCATGATGTTCATTGGCTCATCCAAAGGCTATCCCTTAGGTGTTGCTAACTGGTATGCTCCTAATCCATAATTGGTTGTTATAATGAAGGCTCCAAACCAATTTGGTTCAAACTTGCCTTTCTTATTGTGCTATTGCAAGTTCCTTTGATTTTCCATAAGTACAAGGTCGCCTATTTCAAATCGGCAGGTCTTGATTTTCTTCTTGTAGCTTTTGTGGAGGAAATTTTGATAGTCTTGTAAGTGATTAAGAGAGTTGAGGCACTTCTCATCCAGGAGTTCTAACTCATTTAGACGTACAACCCAATACTCCTCATTAATGAGATTTTGTAATGATTCTTAGGGAGGGGAGCTCGACCTCAATAGGTAAGATGGCCTCGAAACCAAATACAAAGTGAATATGGAGTGGCTCCTATGGGGTATGGATGCTGGTTCAGTAAGCCCAAAGGGTGGGGTTAAGTTGTAGGTGCCAATCATGACCAGCTTCATTAACTGTCTTCTTTAGGATTCTTAAGATAGTTTTTTTAAGCTTTCACTTGACCGTTACCTTGGGGGTAGTAGGGAGTAGAAAAATTGTGTTGGATACAAAATTTTTTGACAAAGGGTTTTGACTTCTTGATTTTTGAATGGTTTCCCATTTTTAGTGATCATGACGAGGGGAATACCGTAGTGGCATATAATGTAATGGAGGATGAATTTGGATATTTGGGTGCCTATGGTGTAGGTGAGTGGACTGGCTTCCACCCATTTGGTGAAGTATTCGGTGGCGGTAATAATGAACTTATGTCCATTAGATGATGGTGGATGGATTTTTCTGATGAGGTCAAGCCCCCATTGTGAAAAGGGCCATGGAGTTGTAATGGGTTCCAATTCTTGTGGTGGAGCATGAATCAGATCCTCGTGCTATTGGCAAGGAAGGCATTTCTTAACAAATTGGTTAGCATCATTATCCATTGTTGACCAATAGTACCCTGTTCTTAGAATTTTCTTTGTGAGGGTAGGTCCACTAGAGTGTGCCCCACATATACCTTTGTGTACCTCTTGTATGGTTGTTTATGCTTCTCTAGAATCAAGACACCTCAAAAGAGTTCCATCAAGACTCTTTCAATATAATGTATCACTGATAAGGGTGAAACGGGAAGGTCGACGAATGAATGTATGGCATTGGGCGAATGTTAGGTCAGGTGGAATGATGTTATCATGGAGATATTAGTAGATTTCTTGGTACCAGGGGATAAGGGACCAACAATGTCGCAAACTAGTTCTGATTGCAGGATATCATAGGCTAGCATATGTAATTCTTCAATGAGGAACTCACACTGCTGACTATTTTTTTGTATATCTACTAGAGAACCTATGGTGTTCATTACATTTGTTGCTTTGTTGTTAAGTCTTCAGACTTGCTCAAACTGAATTTCAAAAAATGTATTCATTAAAACCATCTACCATCCTTTTGTAAGGTAGGAGCATATCGTCCTTTGTCTTATATTCATTATTTACTTGCTTTATGACCAATTGTGACTCACCATAGACCATGCGCTTTTCTATTTTCCATTGAATCACCATGTGGAGCCCTGTGATGAGTGCTTCATGTTTTGCGACATTATTGGTGCAAGAAAATGTTAGTTTGTATGATTTCAGAATTTAGTCTCCTTGTGGGGTGACAAACAGGATCCCTGCCACCGATCCATGATGTGTGTATGATCCATCAAAACACATCTTCCATTTTGATGTGGGTGTGACTGTGAAGATGGATTCATTTGGGAATTTAGAAAGAAGTAGATATTCTATTGGGATAGGCGCATCTGCTAGCTGATATGCTATGATTTGGCCTTTTATAGCCTTTCTTTCTATATATTCAATGTCAAATTCACTGAGGATCATTACCCACTTAGCCGTATGACCTGTGAGAGCTACTTTTGAAAGGGGATATTTTAGTGGGTCTATTTTTGCAATGATCTTGGTTTTGTGATTAAGCATGTAGTGTCGCAGTTTCTGGGATGAAAAAATAATTGCAATACATGCCCTCTCAATTGATGTGTAATTAAGCTCATATCCAACTAAGGTACGACTGATGTAGTATATAGCTCTTTCTTTTCCGTTATCATCATGTTGTGCTAGCAATGTCCCTATTGTTGTTTATATTGTTGAGATGTATAATAATAGACCTTGTCCTTGTTTTGGTGGCATGAGAACTGGTGGTGTTGCAAGGTATTCCTTTAGTTGTTTGAAGGCTTTCTAACAATTCATATCCCATGTGAATGCCACTTCTTTTCAGAGGAGATGCTAGAATGGGTGACATTTTTCAGCTAGTTGTGTAATGAAGTGTCTAATGGATTGGAGCTTTCCTTGTAGACTATGAAACTATTTCAGATTTCTTGGAGGATCCATTTCAACTATAGCTTTCACCATTGTTGGATCAACCTCTATGCCTAGTTGGGATACGATGTAGCCTAAGTTTTCCTGAAGTAACTCCAAAGACACACTTTATATTCTTCTAGTTGGTCAAAAAGTTTAGCTAGTACACCTAGGTGTGCTTCTCTTGTTTTTGATTTTCCCAGTAAGTCATCCACATAATCTTCCATGATTTTATGAAATAGATCATGGAAAATTATGGTCATTTCTCTTTGATATGTAGCTCTTGCATTTTTGAGGCCAAAAGGCATGACAACCCAACAGTAGGTGCCCCATGGACAAATAAATGTCATTTTATGTTGATCTTCTTCAGCAATCTTGATTTGATTATAGCTCAAGAATCCATCCATGGGTGACAACATCTCATGCCCAACTATCAAATTGACTATGATGTCGATGTTTGGTAGAGGAAATTCATCTTTGGGGCATGCTTTTTTTAGGTCCCTAAAAACCGTGCATACGTGGATGCCCCCAGTGACTTTTGCTACAGGCACAATATTTGAAACTCATTCAAGATAATCAATAGGTCGAATAAACCCCACATCTAAGAGCTTTTTGAGTTCATTTGACAAGTAGTGTGATTTGGGGATTCATTTTTCTAAGCTTTTGTTTGACTAGATTTACATCAGGATGTACTATGAGATGATGTGCCACTAATGTTGGGTCTAGCCTAGGCATGTCGGCATATGTTCATGCAAAATTCTGGCTTCTTTGTCTAAATAATTCTAGATATTTTGCTTGCTCTACAGGGGTGAGTGAAGCAGCTTTGAAGGTAATTTTCAATGACTCATCTGCCCCAAGATTCATTTCTTATGATTCTTCCACTAGAATGGGAGACCTTTCTTGATATAGTGTTGGTACTTCAGGGAGGTCCATTCTCTCATCTTCTAGCGCCTCTAGGAGGTTTTCACCAAGAGATACGTCCTCTATTTTTATTTTTTTTGTCATTCGAAAGTACCACATGGTGGTTTTCACTAAGGGATGTATTTTATTTTTTTTGCGACTAAGAGACATGGAGGTCTCCCCGAAGTAAGTGAATGTGTTGAGTTCTATGACATATCTAGCTTTGTGATCCCCCAGGGGTATATGTTCTCTAACCCCCATCGATTCACCAATGGCTTTGTCATTTTGAGCAAGATCCAGGACCGGAGATCCTTATTGGTCCCAATCAATGAGTTGAGGGTAAATGAGTGGAAGGTCTTTAGATGGTGATGGCATGGTTGAAAGGCTATAAATGGTGCAAATGGATGATTCGGATAGCTCAACAAAATGTTGGAAAGAGTCTTGATAGTCCTCTTCATTAGTGTTCTCTATTACAAGGAAGGCTTTAGCAACCTCACTTAGGATATACTCTAGTTCTATAGGGTGAATTCTTGTTTTCCATACCCTAAGCCTTGATGATAAGGATTCTTAGTAGCTTGGATAGGTTTGAGAATTCCTTGTTTGTGAAGGCCCAAATTGCCTTATCCTTTATAGCCCATATTCTTCACAGTAGTGTGGCCCTTTCCATATTTCTTTGTAGGTAGGATAGGAGCTTTATGTTCTTCGTCTTCATCTTTATACAACCAAGATGAAACATCTTCCAGAATATCTTATTCCATTAAATGTTTGCACTCAAAGGTTGGAGATGGTTTGCATTTTATGACAATCGTAGAGATTTCTTCCGACTTGGGTTTGTCATATGCTTTAGGGGATGTCTAAATTTGTCCTACAAAAAATGCACCATGTAAGTTGTATTCTCCACATCCCATGTCACTAACCTTGATCTTGATCTCAGGTGGTGGTGAGGATTGAGATGTGGATGCAATATTGGATGGATCAATGTATGAAGTGGAGGATTTGGGGTTTTTATTGGAGGTGGATGGTTTAGTAGCATTGTAGTATGGGAAAAAGGTTTTATCATTTCCTTCCAAGAAACTGCAGTATTGAAAAGGATGAGAGTCAGCATATATGGTAACCTCAGTCCCATTGTATGGAAATTTAAGGCATTAGTGGAAGGTAGATGGGATGGCTTGCATGGCATGGATCCATGGGTGTCCAAGGAGGATGTTATATGGGAGATCAAGTTCTAGCACTTGGCATTTTGTCTCCAAAATCTTTTGTCCAACTTGTATTGGAAGCTTGATGGTTCCTTCAGATTTTCGTTTTGTCATCATATCTCTTGATGGTTATACTTTCACTTGAGTCCACGACCACATCCGAATATCACAAATGTTTTATTAATTTTAGAGTGCAAATATTTAGGCTAGAACACCATCTATTAAGACTTGTTTGATAATGTTTTTATGGATGTATAGACTTCGATATGCAGGGCCTCATTGTAAGATGGGTTGGAGGCAGGGAGATCTTGTTCATAAAATGTTAGATGGTGAGGTGAGGAGAGGTGTCCCACCATGGCTTGGAATTGGTTTACATTTAGGTCATTAGAAACATGGGTTTCCATCAATGCTTTGTCGAGGACCTCATTATGAAGGGGTGATGTTCGAAGCAATTCAAGAATGGATATTTGTGCGGGGGGTTTGCCAAGGTGTTCTAGGAGATTATATTTGCTGGTGGGTGGGAGGTTTGTGGGTGCGGAGGTGGTAGCTTGATCCTCAATTGGGGCTCCTTGAATGGATATGTGGCTGCGATGAGTGGTGATGACACAATTGGGGGTTTTGGCCCGTATGGTGATAGTGGCCACATGTCTAGGACATTCTTCTATATGACCCACAACAAACTTGAAAGAAGAGGGAGGGGTAATGACATTGTATGTTTGGTTGGAGCTAGAGGCTTTTCCCTTGTTATGATCAAGAAGTGGATCCTTGTATGCTCCTAAGTTCTCGTTAGGCAATCTTTTGGGAGGTTCATCAGTTGTAATGTTGCCATGATCTACGAGATCTTGTATGCAATTCTTTAACCTCATGCAATCAGATGTTTTGTGTCCTTTTACACGATGATATTCGCAATAAGCATTTTCATTGAACCATGAGGGTTTGAATTGATTGTCGTCATAAGGGTGAATGGTGGGTAGTGTGATCAAGTCAGCTTTAATAAGCTTTCGCAAGACATTTTTGATAGGTTCCCCTAAATGTGTGAATTTTCTTCTAGGTGTATTGCTTTGTCTTGGTTGTCCTTTAGGGATGCTGATGTTATTATTGTTGTTTGGGGGTGGATTAGATGGTGTGGGTTTTTGTATGTTTTGGACATTCTTGACGTCAGTCACACCGTCATTGAGAGTGTTTTTTGTTTTTACCCCAAAAGTAGGGTTTCTCATATGTTTGATTGTTATTGGTGTTGGTGTTGTTATTGTTTTTGTTACTATTTGTAATAGGTTAAAAATAGGGTATAAGGTGGTTTGATTGTGATAGTTTATCTTATCCTCCTCTCACCTATGCCCTTCAAGGACTTTCTTAGCCGAGTAGGAATCTACTATCAGGCCTTAGGTCACTCACAACATCAAGGAGAATTGGATTTATGTGATTTAATTGCTTGATTATGTCTAATTATGCTATAAATTCTAATTATGTAATTTCAGAAGCAAACGAACAAATTACAGAAAATGCTCTTACAAAAAGATGTAAAATGATAAAGAAATGTGTACCAGTTTTCAAAGTTTGGGAAGCAGAATAGTCAGGGACTAATGAGCGGGCACCCTAGTCTAGTGCCTTGATTTTTATCAAGATCTGGGAATCTTTTCTGCAACCCGTTCTTGTTGTCTCAGAGATTCTTCCGTCACGGGATCCGAAGGACTAATGAGTGGGCGCCCAAATCCAGGTCCATATTTTCAACTCAGATCTGCAAATTTGACACTCTACAACCCTTCTTTGCAACTTCACTTTTCTTGCCTATGCAACCTGTAACCTGCAATCACAGAAAAATGGGGAGGAGGTTGTGGTGTTAGAGGCTTGCCTTAGTCAAGCCCCAGAGAGACATTCAAGTCTTCCAAACACCATTGTCAGATGGAGATAAAAACCAAATGATAAATGCTTGCAAACACATATGATGTCACCTTGTAGTGAAGATCTCATGGAAGGAAGATGCTCTTCATGCCATGAGGAGATGAATGCTCAAATCTACAAATACAAACACATAAACAACACGAAGTCTTCTCTTTCACAGAATGAATGCCTTAAATCACCTTTAGAATGCCAATGCTCATCTCATGCAAATCTAATAATCTTCTAGTTTACAAATGAATGCCTAAACATGCTTATATATGCAACTACAAACATTCCCGCCAAGAATTTCATAATTCAAATTTACCGTGTTGGCCTAGGAACCAAATAACGGTCACAAACCGACACTTAAAATTTGGGCCTAACCCAAAATAGGGCAGGACTAGGGCGCGGGCACCCGAGTCCTCCCCCATATTTTGGGTAGGGTTTGTCTCAAGGGGTCCCCCTAGGTCTCATTCATCATGAAACTTAGGGGTTTTCTCATCGGGATGCCAAAATATGATGCAAGATGTCCTAAATGCAGATTACCCCAAGGGGACATTTTCTGACGTTACATTTAGCCCCCACTTTAATGTATGTATAAATGCAAGGCCAATACATGCATTAAAGTATGGTCAACAAACACAACGAACATGCCGAGCACAGAGAAGACACGCCAAACACAAAGAAGACAATAACAGGCACGCAAAACATGGAGAAGACAGCATTGAAGACATGCAAAACACAAAGAATACAGTGAATGCATAGAAGACAGAATGATTTCTTTTCTTTGCTTTTTTTTCATATATATGAAATGCAAATCCAAGTACAAGGAAAGTAAACACACCTCCCATAATGCAGGAAGTACTCATCGCACTAGTATTTAAACTACATATGGGACAACAGATATGCCAAACAAATCAACCACGCCATACAAAACAAGCACGCCAAACACACACTTTGAAGACATGGAGAAAACATGGCAGACAAGCAATGGAGTGTCCCTATTTCTAGGTTCATCACCATCTTAGGCACATTACAGGCACACACCGATGATTGGGCTTCTCCATAACAATCGCCAAAGATATGCTTAAGGGTTAAGTTAGTCATAGAACCACTCCCCATCTCCGTAGAGGACTTTTGAAAATGACAAGATGTGCACTCTCCACAAGAGATACACCATCCCCACCTCCGTAGAGGGCTTAAGATAATTGATTGATTGCAAACAAACCCAAAGTGCAGGAAGTGCTAATTGCACTAGTCTTTAAACTGCACCTGAGGACAAGCACATAGCTAACATCTCAAATAGACATCTTACCTTATATATGCCCCCACCTTAAGGTGGTTGATATCACGTGACGATATCAAGCACATTAAGGTAGGAAAGAAAACACACAAGGGAACATAGACTCTCGCAAAGCCCATGCCCCCTAGAGGTGACATGTACTTTACGATTGCCAAATGTTCCCACAAACACATCCCTGCAAGAAACATGTTAGTGTCCAAATAATCAATGCATATGAAATCTGAGGAAAGCATGATTCAAGATAGACAAAGTACATGGAGCAGCTGCATTGTTATGTTTTGTAAGTGAGATAAAAACACCATAAAAATCACTACGTAGAAAGAATGGAGTGCTTCTACTAGCTAAGCGTCAAATAATATATATCAACCCCATTGTCATATAGGAACTAAGTCCAATTTTTTATTTCTTGCTAAAGGGACACTAGGTCCACATCAGTATAATATGTTTTTCGTCATCTGCCTGCTAGATAGAAACACTAGAGGAAGGGAAACAATAAAGCAAGAGAGGAGAAATAAGTGTCTTAGGGACAGTCATGTAGGAGGGTACCGCCAATTCACCAACCGCAACTCTATGTTCATAAGACACAACACACAACAATGAAAATAGAGGAGAAGCAATATAGAAGAATGATGATACAAATAGAAGAAGGTCACAACAGAGGCGGACTCCTAGTATCCCAGACCTTACAATAGAATTAGGGGTCTTCCTAGGAGGCCTAAACAACACATAACACATCACAGGGGAAACACATCACGAGAGATAAATGGTTAGAAATACTTACCTGATTCATCCCAATGTTAAGAACATACATATCTAGGAGGAGGCCACTCTTGGGAGTAACTATAATAATTGCTACAACGAGTGTGGCCTATCGGCTCAAGATAGCTCACATGTTGATTTGGTCCTGTTGAAATTGTATTAACATTGAGTTTAGGATGACTAGAGGCTTTGGTGGGTTTCAGAGAACAGTATCCAATACTGGTTATGTAATGAATTCTAGCAACCTATAAAGGTACTATGATTCCTTGTTGATTTACACCGCAACCATTACCTACATAGTTGTTATTTTTGTACTAAATTTGAAATCCACAACCATATAGAGAGACTGGTTCCTTAGAAGAAGGTGAAGCCTCATAGGTATCATAATTTGTAGTGTAGGCAAGAGTATTATCTTTATTTGCTACCAAGGAGACTTTAGGTGTTTCCAAATATTGTTTAGATGAGATTGACACAACTTTGGATTTGTCATAGTTATTAATTTTATGTTCCCAATTAAAGGAAGGATTAAAATCTAATGAACCCCAATCATCACCAAAAAGTGCATTCGATGGTTTAGAGTCTCGCACAACATTACCTATGGCAAGAGGCATTGATGGATCACCTCGCAAATTGTTCAAGCTCATATGATTGTAAACTAGTTTTTGTCTTTCAATATGTAAATAGTTATTTGGTTCAGGATCGACATGAATAGTGTGTAGCTTATCTTTGAATATGAATTTAATTGAATGATGTAGCATAGAGGGAACTGCCCCCAATGCATGAATCCAAGGTCTACCAAGAATCATGTTGTAAGATAGAGACTAAGGCATGACATGAATCTGGGTAGGTACAATTACGAGACCCACCTGTACAGGTAAGGTTATAGTACCTAATGATTGACTACTATGATTATCGAAGCCGCGAATGCTAAGTTTATCTGATTTGATTTGTGATGTGTCGGCTTTGATTTTGTGTAGTAGGTCAATGCTACAAACATTAAGAGCCAATCCATTATCAATCATAACTCATTTTACGACCATTTTATTTATTGTGACAAAGATCATAAGTGGATCATATTGGTTTTGAACTTCAACTCACGGTAATTCATGTGGTTGAAAGAGAATATCTATTTTTGTTGCATGCATACTATCTAATACAACTACTACATCATTAGGCTAGTAGTAGGTGGGACAATCACCTTTTGTAAAGCTTCTTGGAGCATTCCATGGTATGTAAGCGATGTTTGTATTAAATCCCAAAGAGAGATCTTCATCGGAGTAGCGCGAAGATGTTCGAAAAGATCATACTCTTGACCACTTTTATGAGTAAGACGAGGTGGTGGAGGGAGCATAGGTTGAGAACATGGAAGAGAGATAGGCACATGTGGTGCTTGCTTACTTTGCTTGTTATTATAGGTATTGTATGTGTGAGAAATCACATTGTGGTGTGGTTGTTGTAACACATTTTGAACACCTTTACTCAATTGAGTAATTTGTTTTGCATATTCGTAGATGTGATCAGGGTGTTTAGGTGGTTGTTGAGCACCTTGAACCATAATCCCCTGTTTTAAGTAAGAAGGTGCACTAGGTGCCCCCCGCACAACTATCTTAGGGATATTGTTATAGAGTCTATTAATAACTATTGAATTAACACTATTTCCATCTTGATTGCACCCAACATCCATCCCTAAAGGATTTAATGTGAGCGACCTTTTCTCATCCACTAATGCTACATCTTGGCTAGGGAGAGCAATGGGATGAGGGGAAGGTATTGTGTTGTTAAGAAGGCAAGGTGTTGTATTATTAATAAATCTATCCATAGTCTTCTCATCTAAGGTTATTGAACATTCAATTGTAGGAGAAGTATGATAATCTATGGAATCATTATCATCGTCATCACCATATGTTTTAGCTATTAAATCCAGAGCATTAAGAGAAGTTTCACTCTCATCATTCTCAACGTGTCTTGTCAAATCTTCTACTAACCAAGGGTATGTATCCATGAGAGATATGAAGTTGTCATAATCAGATACATAGTAAAGGATTTCAAATTAAGAGCATTTAAATATATCCTTGTGATGCATAGCTTGTATATAAGTGAGAACATGAGGATTCATATTAAGAAATTTGTAGAAATTCTCAATGTTTTTGATATATGCATGTAAAGATACCAAAGAGAGATGAGGTGAAGATGCCATAATCAAATGTCTTGTAACATCAATATAAAATCAGATTTTAAAATCTTTTCAAAAGCTATGCAAAAGACAAGTGCAAAACTATGTATGAAAATGACCTAAAATGCTTGATTTTTTCAACTTTTTCAATGCAAATAAATGAAAGAAAAGGTGTTGTAAGGATTTTGATCAAGGGAAGAATAGAATATGTCTAATATCAGTCCAATAAAACAATAATATCCTTTAAAACATACTTTTGATGCAAATCTAGGATGATAACAAGTCAAAACCTAGTGAAAATGCCCTAAAATATGAAGTTTTTCACAATTTTCTAATGCAAAGACCCAATGAAATGGGTGTTGTGAGGAATTTTAAGAGGTAAAGAAAATTATAGGAATAATATCAGTCACCTAAAGCTATAAAACTCGTTACAACACGCTTGGAGTGCAAATCTAGGTCAAACCCTAGGGTAAATTTAGCAAAAATGTGCAATTTTTCACCAAATTTTCAATACAAGGGCCTGATAAAAAAGTGTTGTGAAGAATTTTAGGATGGGAATCAGATGACAACCTTGATAACAGTGAATTAGTGCAAAATATTCTTCACAACATGCCTATGGTGCAAATCTTGATAGTTGATAGGGCCAAATCTAGTGAAAAATCAAGGTTTTTCAAACCTAGGCATAAGATCTTAATGCAAAATGCTATATGAATGTCTTGTAATCTGATTTATGACAAAAAAAATTAGTTCTACTTAGATCTGAGAATGATTTCCAAACCCTACAATGCAAAATGCAAGTGCAAATCTAATGAAAATGAATGAAAAATGCTAGTTTTTGTTGAAATTTTCTATGTAAAAATGCAAATTTTTGAAATCTAAATGCAAATTTACACTAAAATGCAACACTACAGCCAAATTCAAATTTGAATGAGTGTCTAAGATTAGTAGAAAAATTTGAAACAAGATTTTACCTACAAACCCTAGTTTTTGAAATTACTAGGTTATATGAAAAATTCAACATTTCAAGCAAACCCTAGCAATTTTATGATGAAAATGCAATGCGAGAAATTAAATAATGATGAATTTCTGTAATTTAAATCACATATAATTTTAAAATCAGAAATTAAATTAAATTAAATAGAAAATAATTTAAATTATTTGAAAGTCAAGCCAAAAATGCCAATTTTTTCAAATTTTTTTTTTATTTTTTTGTAAATTTTCAAATGCAATATGAAAATAATAAAATGAATTTTTGTAATTTAGGTCAGATCTAATTTAAAAATCGAGTCAGTTTTTTATGGATGGCGTTCGCATGCTCTGCAAGCCGCGCTAGGGCGACCGTGCCCTAGCTCGTTCTCTATGTGTTGCTCGCTTCTGCGTTGTGGGGGGGGTTTTTTGAAGCTTTCGGGGTGGTGGTGGTGGGTTTTTTTCTTTTCTGGAGGCCTTCTTGCTGCCATTTGGGTGGCTTGTGGGTGGAAGGGTTTTGATCCTTCCCTTGGGGTTTTGTCTTCTTCCATTTCTTGCAAACGTGTCCTGGGGGTTTGCATGCCTGCTGGGGTTCTTGTTTTTTGCTATGCAGGGTGGGGAAACATCTGGGGCTAGCCCCAAATTGGATTTCTGATCAGCAGTTGGTTCGAAGCCTCCGGCACATGGAGTGAATGTTTTTGATAATACGCTGTTTTCTTTAGAGATGGAGATGAATGATCTAGGATTGGTTAGTGGTTCCCGAATAACAAAGTTTAATGGGTGTTTGGAAAGATGCAAAGAGCGACCGAAGTTGATTATCCCGATGGAAATGCTTGCAGATGATATTGAATACTATTCAAGGCACTCTTTTTATTGCAAGTTCATGGGTTTGAGAGTCTCGCTGCAATTTTTGGAATCTTGGGCTCAGCGGACTTGGATGCCAGAGGGGGAGATGGAGATTAGGCTCCTTGCGAACAACTTTTTTATGGTCTCTTTTGATTGCATGGTAGATCGGAATAAAGTCTTCGAGGGCGGCCCCTATTTTTATAACCAGGTGGGTTTGTTTATCAAGCCATGGCATGCTGGCTTCAACCCGACTGAGGCACTACCAAGTCGGATCCCAGTTTGGGTTCGGTTGCCATGGTTTCCAGTGGAGTGTTGGCGGGATGACGTGTTGCATTTGGTGGCTTCAATGCTCGGTAAACCTGTTGGGTCTTCACAACAGACGCAGTATAAAAAGGTAATGACTTTTGCTCGTATCTGTGTAGAAATTGATTTAAGCAAGCCACTACCAGATTCTATTGAAGTGAGTGCTGGATCATATACTTGGGTGCAACAACTAGATTATGAAACCCTACCTTTTCGGTGTCGTCTTTGTCATGAATATGGTCACTTGCAGCATAGGTGCCCTAGGGCTAAGCCTGTGGTGCCCCAACCTTCTCAGCCTTCTCGTAATCCACCTAGGGCTGATAATGGTAAGGAGCCTATTCCGGGTGATGGTAATGGAGATGATGGCTATGTCCCTGTCAAGGCTCGCAATAGGAATCAGGGCCAGAAGCGGACCTTGAGGGAGAGGCAGGTTGATGAAACTTTTAATAGGTTTGAGGTGCTGGATGATCTCAGCCAGGGGGAAGTGAATCTGGGGTTGCTAAACTTGGATCAGGGAACTTTGGGTACAGGACAGGATGGGCCACCATTGGAGGCCATGCAAGTTGTGCAAGAGATTGGGGTTGGGCAGATGGATACAGATCAACAATTGATTGTCCAGACTGAACAAGAATCTTCTTTTGGAGCTTCGAAGAGAGGTGGAGGTGGTTCCCCATTGCCCCTGAAAGGAGGCAAGAATGTGGGGAAGAGCTCTTTGGCCTCCCCTCTTTTGGGTATTCAGCAAATTGAACTGAAGAAAGGGATTGGTGACAGGACTTCCAAGTTGGGAAGGAAGAAGGATATGGAGAAGATTAAATTAACTGGGGAAACTTTGGTGGAGTCAGGGTCAGTCAAGACTCTGGATTCACATTTTTCATGCCCCCAAAAATGATTGTTCTCTCATGGAATGTAAGGGGCTTGAACAGTGGCCCTCGACAAAAAGCTGTTCGTGATTTGGTTAGGAATCATTCTCCGGATGTTCTTTTTCTTCAGAAGACTAAATTATCTATAGATAATATGTTGGCCATGGCTCCTAAGTTGTGGAAATATGGTGAATGCCAGTGTATGGGGGCTCTTGGTGCTTCTGGAGGGGTGGCTTGTTTTTGGAACCCTCGGAAGATTTTCCCTCTCTGGTGGATGTCCTCTAGATCCTCTATATCCCTAGTCGCCTCTTGGTATGAGACTGGTGAGTGTATTGTCCTCTCTAATGTGTATGCTCCTGTTGAGTTTCTGGGTAAACAACTTCTTTGGTCCCATCTTCGTTTTGTTCGTAGCTTAGCTCCTTACCATCTGTGGGTTATGGCTGGCGATTTTAATGCTATTGTGGAGTTGTCTGAGAAAAGAGGTGGTATTCCTAGGTTGGAGCCTTCTGCTCTATTATTCAGAGATAGCATTTCTGAATTAAATCTTATTAATGTTCTGCCAAGTAATGGTTGCTTCACTTGGAATAATAGGAGAATTGGTGAGAGTTGTGTTGCTAAGAGGCTTGATCGATTCTTGGTTTCCTGTTATTGGGTTGGAGACTTATGGTCCACTCGATTTGAAATTCTTGATTGGAGAGGCTCTGATCATTGGCCGATTAAGCTTAGCATTATCTCTGCTCGGAGGCCTCGTTCTCCCTCATTCAAGTTCCAGATTATGTGGTTACGGGATCCTACTCTTCATGACCTTGTGGCTGAGTGGTGGCGGATTGGTAGACCAACTTTTGGTATGGCAATGTACACATTTTCCAAGCTTCTTCAGTTTGTCAAATATCAGCTTAAAAGGTGGAATTGACGATGTTTTGGTAATATCTTTCATGCTAAGGTTGCTGCCCAGGAGGAGTTGAATAATATTACGCAGTTGATTCGTGAGAATGGGGCCTCTAAGGATCTTCTAAGGGAGGAGGCTAAGACTTTGAAAGTGGTTGAGGAATTTGAATTGCGGGAAGAAATCTACTGGAAGCAAAAGGCCCGGGTTGAATGGTTACAGGAAGGTGATAAAAACACTGCCTTCTTCTTCAATTCTGTGAAGGACAGGAGGTATGGTAATTCCATTCCTTTTTTGGTGAATGATAGGGGTGAACGTCTTGCCTCGTTTCAGGAAATCTCTGCTGAGGCATCTCAGTATTTTGCTACTTTATTTAGGGAGGATTCTCGAGGGGGCTCTGTTGAGGAAGCATAGGTCCTTTCTTGTATTCCTCAGTTGGTCTCTAGGGAGGCGAATGAGTATCTGATGAAAGATATCTCTCTTGATGAGCTGGAGGGGATTGTGTTTCAGATGAAGAAGGGTAAAGCTCTTGGTCCCGATGGTTTCCCAATTGAATTTTTTCAGGAATTCTGGGATATCATAAAGTTGGATCTTCTGGCAGTTGTCCTTGAGTCCCAGAGGAATAAGCAGATGCTTCGTGCTCTGAATTCCACCTTCCTAGCTCTCATACCCAAGTGTGAAGGGGCTGATAGGTTATCTCAGTTTCGGCCTATCTCTCTTTGCAATGTGGCTTACAAAATCATTTCTAAGTTATTGGCTGAGAGATTGAAGAAGTGGCTTAAAGTGCTGATTTCAGAGGAACAGAATGGATTTGTGGCGGGTCGACAGATTCTTGACGGGGTTGTCATTGCTACGAAGACCATCCACTCCATGGACAACTCCCATGAGAAGGCTATGTTCATTAAGCTAGATATGGCTAAGGCTTATGACAGGGTTAGATGGTCTTTTTTGCAGAAGATCCTTGTTTCTTTTGGCTTTGGTGAGGAGTGGATCCAATGGGTCATGAGCTGTGTCACGTCTATTTCCTTCTCAGTTTTGATAAATGGAGATCATTCTGAACTTTTTTGTGCCTCAAGGGGCTTGCGCCAAGGGGATCCTCTTTCTCCGTATCTTTTTCTGCTTCTTGTGGAAGGCCTTGGACGTTTGTTGAAAAGAAGGGTGGAGCTTGGCACCATTCAGGGTTGGCGATGGGGTGGAGACTTGCCTCCGCAATCTCATTTACAGTTTGTTGATGATACTGCCTTGATGGGGATGGCTATTGTTAGGGAAGCTACTAACTTGAGGCAGGTGTTGGACATATATCTTGTTGCTTCAGGACAATTGATTAATGAGGAGAAGTCATCCATATTCTTCTTCAATACGCTGACCCCCATTCAGAGAAGAATTGCTAATATCTTGAGGTTTCAGATAGGGGTTCTCCCTTTGACATATCTAGGTTTCCCAATTTCTGTTCGCCCTCTTCCCAAGGGTTCTTGGCAGAATATTATTGATAAGCTCCATGCAAAAGTTAATCATTGGACCCACAGATGGTTGTCTTTTGCGGGGCGGGTTCAGCTTCTCAAGTCAGTGGTGCAGGCTCTCCCTACCTACCGATGTATGCTTCAGGTGGCTCCAATGGGTTTTCTGAGGGAGTTGGATTCTCTTGCAAGGCAGTTCTTATGGGCGGGAAGTTTGTCATCCTCCAAGTGGAGCCTGGTCAGGTGGGATGTTGTGTGTAGCCCAAAGCAATTTGGTGGTCTTGGTCTTCGACAGTCGGCATTATCTGGAGTGGCTGTGGCTGCTAAGCTATTTTGGAGATGGTGTGTGGAACTGGATCGGTCATGGGCCAGGATATTATCTCATAAGTATTTCCCAGGGATTTCACGGTAGGATCTCCCTCGTTACCCTCTTGAGGGGAAAGGTTCAGTGATTTGGCATACTCTTCAAAAGGGTGCTAAGCTTATCAAGGAAGGTTTATTTTGGATTTGTAGATGGGGAACTGAAGCTCTCTTCTGGTCAGATTCTTGGGATGGATTCCCTCCACTTACTTCTCAGTTCCCCAACCTTCTTCCTCTGTGCCAAAGATTTCTCGAGGCTAGCTGGGCTAGGGTGAGTGACTTCAAGTCTGTTGCTTCTTTTGGTCAGTTGGAGGTAGCTCATTGGAAGGATCCCGCAGTGTGGCCAGATTTGGGACTTGTGGAAGATAGTGCTGAGCTTCACAAGATTCTTCATAGTAGGAGTTGTAGTTCTCTTCTGGAAGAGGATATTCTTGCTTGGACCCATAATCCTAAGGGGGTTTACTCTGTTGCTTCTGGTTATCAGGTGTTATTGGCTCAGAAGCTAACTGGGGTAGAGGTTCATTGGTGGAAAAGAGTGTGGAATAAACTCTCGTGGCCTAAATGCAATTGCTTTGTTTGGACTTTGGCTTGGAATAGGTGTTTGACCTGGGATAACATTCGTAAACGGGGATTTCAAGGACCTTCAATTTGTGTTTTGTGTGGGGGAGCAGAAGAGGATTCTTCGCATTTGTTCTTCCGGTGCCCCTTTGTTGTGCAGCTTTGGCATTGGTGGTGGGAGGTTTGGAAGCTTCCTTGTATTCATGCGTGCTCTTTGGTTGAATTCTGGGATAGTATGGGAAGACCTCCTTCTATGGCTTCCTTTTTGCAGGAAGTTTGGTTCGTGGGTCCTACCTTTCTGCTTTGGCAGATTTGGCTGGAGCGGAACCGCCGAATTTTTCGTGATCAGAAGTTGGTGGGTCGGCAAGTTTGGCTGCGTATGCTAGGAATGGTGCAGGAGTCAATTTCAGCTAAATGTGATTTGGTTTTCCCCTTGGAGAGAGGTGATGATGAGTTGGTGGCCAGACTGGGTCTTCAAGAAATTCATTCTTCTTTTGTCAGTTCCAGGAACTGTAGGCATGGAAAAAAGAGGGTTCAATGGGTTGGAAGGTGGTTACTTCCTCCCAATGGATTTTTAAAGATCAATACTGACGGTTCTTCTAGGGGCAATCCTGGGCCTGCTGGAATTGGTGGAGTTGGTAGGGACTCAGCTGGGTCGGTGATTTTTCTGTTCTCTATACATGAGGGGGTGAAGACTGTTAACTTCATGGAGGGTCTGGCAATTCTGCATGCTATTGAGAGGGCCCTTGCTTTGGGCTGGAGAAAAGTTATATGTGAAGCTGATTCACAGATTTTGATTAATCTCTTGAATGAGCGAAAGATATCTGATATTAATTGGCAGTTGGCTTCGGTGGTTCAGCGGATTCTTCAGGTTAGTTCTCGGTTGGAGGAGGCATCCTTTGTTCACATCCCAAGGGAGTGGAATCGAGTTGCCGACTGCTTGGCCAAATGGGCCTCTGAGCATGATAGTGGTTGGAAAGTTGAGGATTGGGATCAGGTTAACCCTGAGCTGCATCTAGATTTAGACCGGTTCTTGGAGGAGGATAGGAGGATACATGAGGATAGTTGATGTTGTTTATGCTGTGGGGCTTTCGCCTTATTTTTTGGGGCTGGGTCCCTTAGTTATTATTGTAATGCTCTTTTCTGATTTCTAATAAAGTTTTTACCCCTTTGTTTCAAAAAAAAAAAAAAGATCTAATTTAAAAATCAGAAATTAAATGAAAATTAATTCAAATTATGTCAAAATTCAAACTAAAATGCCAATTTTTCAAAATTTTTGATTTTTTGTAAATTTTCAAATGCAATATGAAAATGATAAAATGAATTTTTGTAATTTAGGTCAGATCTAATTTAAAAATTAGAAATTAAATGAAAATTAATGCAAATTATGTCAAAATGCAAGCTAAAATGCTAATTTTTTTGAATTTTTTCAATTTTTTTTTGTAAATTTTCAAATGCAATTTGAAAATTATGAATTAAATAAAAATGAATTTCAGATCTGATGCAAAAATTAGAGATTTAATTAAATGCAATTAAATTAATGTAAATTATGTCAAAATTCAAACCTTAGAATGCAAAAATTTTGAAATTTTTCAAAAAATTTCAATTTTTTTGTAGTTTTTCGAATGCAATAAGATGAATGATGATATGGATGAATGAAATGACTACAAATCTAAAGAAAAATGCTCAACAAGGTGCCAAAAAGTTCAACAACATGAGTTCACCAAAATATAATAGGTTAAAAAGAGGGTATAAGGTGGTTTGATTGTGATAGTTTATCTTATCCTCCTCTCACCTATGACATTCAAGGACTTTGTCAGCCGAGTAGAAATCTACTATCAGGCCTTAGGTCACTCACAACATCAAGGAGAATTGGATTTATGTGATTTAATTGCCTGATTATGTCCAAATATGCTATAAACCCTAATTATGTAATTTCAGAAGCAAACAGACAAATTACTGAAAATGCTCTTACAGAAAGATGTAAAATGATAAACAAATGTGTACCAGTTTTTGAAGTTTGGGAAGTGGAACAATCAAGGATTAATGAGCGGGCTCCCTAGTCTATTGCTCTAATTTTTGTTGGGATCTAGGAATCGTTTCTGCAACCTATTCCTACTGTCTCAAAGATTCTTTCGTCATGGGATCCGGAGGACTAATGAGCGGGCACCCGAGTCTAGGTCCCTATTTTCAACTCAGATCTGCAAATCTGACACTCTGTAAGCCTTCTCTACAACTTCACTTTTTCTACCTCTGCAACCTATAACCTGTAATCATAAAAAAATGGGGAGGGGGTTGTGTTGTTTAGAGGCTTGCCTCAGTCAAGCCTCGGAGAGACATTCAAGTCTTCCGAACACCATTATCAGATGGAGATAAAAACCAAATGATAAATGCTTGCAAACACATATGATGTCACCTTGTAGTGAAGATCTCATGGAAGGAAGATGCTCTTCATGCCATGAGGAGATGAATGCTCAAATCTACAAATACAAACACATAAACAACACCAAGTCTACTCTTTCACACAATGAATGCCTTAAATCACCTTTAGAATGTCAATGCTCATCTCATGCAAATCTAATAATCTTCTAGTTTACAAATGAATGCCTAAACATGCTTATATATGCAACTACAAACATTCCCACCAAGAATTTCGTAATTCAAACTTACTATGTTGGCCTGGGAACCAAATAATGGTCACAAATCAACACTTAAAATTTGGGCCTGACCCAAAATAGGGCAGGACTAGGGAACGGGCACCTGACTCCTCCCTCCTATTTTGGGTAGGATCTGTCTCAAGGGGTCCCCTAAGTCTCATTCATCATGAAACTTAGGGGTTTTCTCATCGGGATGCCAAAATATGATGCAAGATGTCCTAAATGCATATTAAAGACCTGGGAGCTAAACCTTAAGAGGGAAAAGCCCCCAAGGGGACATTTTCTGACGTTACACTATTGTTGACTTTATTTTTGTTTTTGTTATCATTATTTTCTCTATAGATTTTGATAGCTCCCTTGGCTATGAGAGCTCTCTCAATCGTGGTGCCTTTGTTAATGACTTCTTCAAACATGGAGGCACATTGAATTTGTAGGTGAAAACCCATTTCTTGGTTTAGGTTCATCACAAACATAGTGACTAATTGTTTTTTAGGGATTGGCCATGGGAGTTTTCTTGCAAGGCTTCTCCATTGTTGCAAGACGGTAGCGAAAGTTTCCCCATTTCTTTGTTTAGTATTGCAAAGATCCGTGATGGACACTTCATGCTCAAAGTTGTAGGAGAAGTGGTTGATGAACTTTTCTACAAGTTCATGAAACGTTTTGATTCTAAGGGGAAGATGTGTGAACCATTCAGTTGCTTGTCCTCCTAAGCTCCTAGGGAAAAGTCTCATGAGATAAGTATCGTCATACGAAACTTCTAGGAAAAAATGTAAAACTCCCTTAGGTGTTCTCAGGGGTCTCCTTTCCCTTTATATTTGTCAAATTTAGGTGTTTCAAAATTCTTGGGAAAGGGTGGCATGTGGATGGAGAGATCAAAAGGATATGGACAAATATCCTCAAAGGAATATTGTTTCCTTTTGTATCCTTGTTGGATGTCATCTACCCTTTGTATCAAAGTTTGGATAATTTGTGATAAATCTGTGGTAGGTGGTTTTGGGTATGTTGGTTTGTTGTTGTTGGATGAGGTGTTGGAATGAAATTGGGTAATTGTTGTTGTGGTGGATTTTGATTTTATTGTTGTTGGTGGGTGATGAATTGTTGAAGGATGTTTTGTGGTATTTGTTGTTGTTGTGGGTTTTGATTTTGTTGTTGTTGAAGTTGGATTTGTTGGAGAAATGTTTGGTTAGTGTTTCAAGTGGAAGATGATGTGGGTGGTTGTGAGATAGGGGTTGTGCATATGTGAAGGTAGATGTTTGTGGATTGTTGCTAGGGTTGTTGAATGTATTGTTTTGTGTTTGGGAGAAAAGTTGGGATATGAAGACGATGGTATTTGAATCAAGTTGGGGTACACTAGTGGAAGTATTTGTGTAGGTTGTGCTATTTGGTATGTTAAGGGTAATTTGTGGAATGGATGTGGGTATGGTTGATGTAGGTATCGATGTGGGAATTGATGTTGATGTTGAGGTGTTGGGAGAATTATTTGATGATGATGGTTGTGAAGTGTTAGGGATATTGTTGGATGAGGATGGTTGAGATGTATTAGTGGGGGGTTGGGCTGATACTATGGCACCATTTTGGATCAAGAATTTCAAATATCTATTGGGACCGAACTTTAGGACTCGGTCCAATAAATCCATAGATATGGGGCCTTGCATGAAGTCCATGACTTCTTGATCAGTGTCATGGCCATTAGATCGTTGTTGTTGATTTCCAAAAGGATTTATCATGACATTGTTTTCATTAGATGGTTGTTGTTGAATTCCAAAAGGATCTATCATGACATTGTTTTCGTTGGTAGGAGGCATCCCATATGGTCTATGTGATTCCATCTCTTCATTTTTCCTAGCTTGTGACCTTGTTTGTGGCATACAAAATAAAGTTTTGGGTTGATTTTGTGATGATAGATGTGGGTGAAGGATGTGACCTTAGGGATTAGATTTCAAAAAATTGGACCAAAATGGATAAGTGAATGGTTGAGATTATGATAGGGTATGTGGGTGATTCTTGGATAGAGTGGATGATCAAATGATACTTTGGATAATTTTGATGATGTTGAAAAAGATGATTGAGATACCAAATCAAAAGAGGGCTCAAATAAATATAGATCTTTGTAGGTTTCAAAAGGATTTTCCTCTTCTTACTTAAGGTAGACAAGACACTTAAGCAAGGAAGGGGATAGGGATTATTTTACTTGGGGTAGACAAGACACACCAAGCAAAATAAAATCATTAGAGTCAACTAAATCAGGAGTAGTCTAGGCTCTAAGTTAATTTATCTAAGGTTGATAGGGCTAATTTATAAGAGAACTTAAGATAGACAAGTTCTTAATCTTGTTATAAATTAGGGGGTGAGGATAAGATTTAGATTTAATTTTACACAAATTTGATTTGAAAAGTGATTGGATGTTGATTTGATTGGTTTTTGGGTTTATTTTGTATAGTTTTGATTATGGTTTGGATGATGTTGATTTTGATTGGATTTTGACTATGGTTTTGATGGAGTTAGGATTTTGATTTGGGAGAGAATTTTGATGAAGGTTTGGATGATATTGATTTTAGTGAAATAGATGGGGTGAGGATGAAGGTCCAAAGATGAAATCAAGGTTTTTTACGGTCAATTAGGAGATGTATAATGATGGAAGTTTGGCAAAGGATGGCCTAAGTAGAGGATGGATGATTTTTGGATGCTTCTCAAAAGGTGCTACATTCTGGGAAGGGTCAAATTATGCTTAGGAAACTAAGTTGGTCAATAGATGCTTGTAAGACACTAGAAAGGAAGGTGCTAACAGAAGCGCCGCAGGCATTAACAAACTGACCGGAGGCACTAATAGTCTGACAGGAGGCATTGATAGATAGACCTCTAGTGCTGACAATCTAACCTCTAGCACTAATAGTTTGTCTTATGGCACTGACAGTTGGTACGGAGGCGCTAAAAGGTCATCCTAAGGTTTGAAAATTGTTTGATTTGAGTGGAATTTTTTATTTTCTTGGCTTCAACTCTTTGGCAAGATACTATGCAGGCAATGAAAACACAATGGCTGACTTCGATGCATAAAATTGATATTTTTATTTCATGGGTTTTAACATAGAATACATGCCAATCACATGAACAATTATTCAATTGGGAGTGTATGAGACTATAAGCCCACCTCGTTGCCTTTATTTAGGAGTAACATGCAAATCCCATGAAGAGGAAACTAACTGCTTTTGATCATCCAAGATCGCTCTTATGTTGAGAGGGGAGAGCATACATAGCATGCACATCCATTTCTAGAGGGCATTTGCACTTAGCGATAAAATCAATGTGGCTTTTGCAGTGAGTAAATTCCTGGGCCTAACCGGTATCTAGTGCATTACAATCTCATACGACCGAAAGGTCTTAAGCTAGGCTTGAACAAGTTACTAGGGAGTCCTTGATATACACTAGGTACGTGAGGCACAAACTGTGAACACTAGACTATTGAAAGGATGTGGCATAATCAATTATGCAAATGCCACTTCGCGTTGCGTTTGGAATCTCTCAGGGCCCCAAGGCTATCCTAATGACAACATGACTAGATTGGGGTTCAAGTTTCCTTCTCCCCCCTTTGATATACCCCACCAGTACATGTGGTTGAGGTCATCCCTTGGGGTGATGAAGTCCCCAAGAAGACCTCCTAAGAAGAAACCACTTCTCACTTTTGATCACCCATGGTCACACAAAGTGCAAGGGGAGAGCATACGTGGAAAAGTGATCCCTTCGGGATACTAATAAACAAAAAGTTTACACAAGGAATTTTGATCCCCAAGATCACCCTAAGGTGTGAGGGGAGAGCATACGTCCAAATGCAAACACAAACATGACAAACAATTAATTAACCCCTACTTTACTTTAATGTGCAATTATACTAGTGATAAAAAATAATGTCTTTGACCACAAAGCTACACAAAAAGAGTTATTAGTTTTGATTATGATGCTTCGACAATTGTCTATTACCTACAAAAAGTGTGTTAGTGCCCAAAAACTTGAAATTAAACCTATCAAACCGTAGGCGCTAAAATAAAGACGTGCTACATTGATTCAGATACCTATGGTGCTAAAACAGTAACCAGAGGCATTGTAGTATACAAAAAGTGGGAGAATGTTGGGAAAAAGGTGTGTTGTACACCTTGCATAACATTGATTATTTTTAATTATGTAAAATAAATATTTATATTTTGGTGCATTCTAAGTGATGTGTTTAGCCACATTAAATATTTTATTTGGGGCCACTTGTAAAAGTTGTATGTAAGATTGGGAAATATTTAATATGGGGTTGTACATTGGGAAATTATTTAGTATTGGGAAAAGGGAAAACTTAGCACCAATTATTAAATGTGGGGTCAATGGTTTTGTGTACTCATGGTTTTGAGTCACGTGGTTTTAACCCAATACCAGAAGCTATATTTGTGTGAGCTTGAGTCTATAAAAGCAAGCAAATGGTTAGTGGTTTGGGTTGGCTTGTTAGTTGTTTGGCTTGTGTAGCTAAGATTGAACTTCTCTTTTAGGTTGCATTTGTGAGGAGAGGAAGCATGGATTGGGATGTGTGGTTACATGATTCTCATTTTCTTGTTCACATGGAGTGTAATTAGGGAGCTTGATGATTCAAAAGTATTCATGGAGGCTATGTATTGTAATCTTTGTTCATGAGATAATACAATGGGTGTGGATGCTTTTGGAGGCTAGGTTTTTTCCCTCGATGAGGATTTTCTAGGGTATATCTTGTGTCACCTTGATGGTATGTTTGCTTACTTTTTTGCATGTAAATTTCTGAATACTTGTTTGCATAAATTGTTGCAAGTATGTGCCTAATCAGTGTTGTCATTGATGTCAATATATCTGTGTTGCCATTGGTGTCAACTGTGCCTTTACTTTGTCAAGGATATTGAGAAAATTAGCTCCTTCGATGATAACAATGTGTTGTAGAAACAGTGCAGAAGAACAATCCAAAAGAATGCTCCGCATTTCCTGTAGAATGAATATCTTTTCCTACAGATTGGAAGTGATTTAGAAGACTATCTGAAGATGCTATATTCTAAGTTTCATCCTTTGGTATGAAGAATTGAGTGAGATATGTTCACCAGAGTGAAAACAACTTTTTTTGTATGTTTGGTGGTGATAGGGAGAAAGTGATTTGCTCCTCATTCCTCCGCATTGAAGTATTTTAGTCTGTGGTTCTAGAATTAAGTCAGTGATGACGTCAAGTGCCTTCATATGCATTGGTTCTTGATTTGGTGTTCCGCAAGCTATCTTTTACTTATGACAGTGGCTGGCAGTGTTGTTCTTGTGTTCTGATTTGAAGAATCTTATTGACAGAGTGATTAGAGATTGTGCGGTTGTTCCTGATGATTATAATGTGCTTGTGGATGTCTCCTATCATGTTCCTACTTTTGGATTGGTCTGCAAAGGGAAAATTGGATCGTGAATGAAGAATGTTCTTGCTAACCTAGTGCTATCATCAGTCTTGGCCAACTTGGTTGAATTCATTATTTGCGGAGATGCATTAAAGATTGTAGAAGTGTTTTGTGGCATGAAAGATTGTGTTTGAGTCCCAGCTAAGGCAAAGCATGATCCACATACATTCCTACATCTTTTCCTTAGCTAAATTTGTATTAGGTCTAGACCTATCTTATGTATGTTTGTAATGCTGACCTTGGAGATTGTTCCAACGGTTGATGAATGTAATGCCAACCTTGATGTACATTCCAAGGTTGATGAATTGTATAAAAGTTTGTAATGAAGCTGTGAAAGAGAGTGTGTTGCAAATTTGAAGAGATAAGTGCGAAAGTGTGAAAGAAGAGAGAAGAGGAGTCATATTGTGCTTCATTGGAACTGAACCCCGGCATGGATTAGATGCTATTCAATTAGTTCACCAATTTGGCAGTGATCCACCCTTTGGCAGTGAGCCATCTTTGGGCAGTGAGCCTCTGTTTTTTAGTATTGATATAACATATATATTTTGTGGGCTAACACTCACTGTGGTTTTTCCCTTTTAGGTTTTTCCACGTAAAAATTGGGTGTCTTCTGTGTTGAATGTGTGATTGTGATCAAGTTAATGGTTACATGCTTTCATGGTTAAATCTAAATATGATTAATTAAGTTATTGATGGTTTGATCTGCACATGAAGCTAAGTTTTTGTGACAACTGATTCACCCCCCCTCTCAGTTGTTCGATATATTTCAACAATTGGTATCAGAGCCAAGTTCCTTAGAAGAAAGCCTAACAGCTTGAGGAAGATCCATGATGTCTTATAAGAAGGAAGCTCCGCATTTTGATGGGACAAATTATGCTCTTTGGAAGGTACGAATGAAAATCCATCTTCTCTGTCTTGGTTATAAAGTATGGCTAGCTACACAGTCAAAATATACCTTGCCTCAAAATGGTTTGACGACTGAAGATGAAATCAAAGAATATGAGTTGGATGTCAAAGCAAAGGATGCTCTGTTAAGTTCCTTAAGTGATTCAGTATTGACAAAAGTTGTAGACCTTGAATCTGCAAATGAGGTATGGGAGAAGCTAAAAAATCTATATGAAGGAGATGATTTTGTAAGAGAAGCCAAGCTACAGAGCCTGAAAGTGAAATATGAGGGTTTGAAGATGAATGAAGATGAAAACATAACAACCTTTATACAAAGAGTTGATGAACTTGTAACTGGAATAAAGGGTATGGGAGGATCTCTCCGTGATAAGGAAGTTGTGATGAAAATTCTTAGATCACTACCAAAGTCCTATAGTCACAAGGTAGCTGCTATTGAAGAATTTGACTGTGAAAACTATTGACAAAGATTAGCTACTTGGAAATCTTACAGCCTTTGAGATGAGAGTTTTGTGAGGCCCTGCCTAAAGTTTAATCAGCCTTTAAAGCCAGTACTTCAGAAAAGAGCTCCAGAGCTGAGAAATACAAGGTGGATGATGACTTTGATGAAATTGAAGCTAACTTTGTTGACAGGCTTCAAAGAGGCTCCGGTAAGTTCAAAGGTAAATTACCTTTCAAATGTTTCTCATGTGGTAAAGTAGGTCATTATGCTTCCAAATGTCCTGAAAGAATTGAAAGAAACAAGAAAATATATGAGAGCAGGCCTAGAGTTCCAAATAAATTCTACTATGTCAGAGATTTTGATGATTTATTGCTATTAAAGAAGATCTTGTAACTACTAATTTTGCTAGTTGTGTGAAGGAAGAAGAACCAGTGGAAGAAAGTGCTTTGGTTGTTCAGGTTGAGAAGGATAAGGATGGATGGATTATTGACAGTGGATGCTCACACCATATGACCGGTGACAAGTAATTTTGTGAGTTTGGAAAAGTATGACGGAGGACTGGTTAGGTTTGGAGACAATGCAGCTGGTAAGATTTGTGGAAAAGGATCTATTTCATTTGATGGAAAGCATAATACTGATAATGTTCTATATGTAAAGGGCTTGAAGCATAATCTCTTGAGTGTTGGTGAAATGTGTGACAAAGGATATGATCTGAGATTCAAAGACAATGGGTGCAAGATCATGGAAAGCTCTAGAACTGTGATTGCTACTGGTAAGAAGACAAAAGGTAACATCTATCAATTGAGAGGAACTAATGATTTTTGTTTATTGGCTCAGGTAGATGAAAGTTGGCTATAGCATAGAAGGATGTGTCATATAAACTTTAACAATCTGGTAAAGATAAGTTCGGGTCAGAATGTGAGAGATTTACCAAAACTTGTGAAACCCTCTAATACAATTTGTAAGGAATGTTAGTTGGGAAAGTAAACGAGGACAAGCTTCAAGAGCAAAGAGCAATCCTCTGCCAGTTTGCTAGATCTAGTGCATATAGATCTCTGTGGTCCTACAAGGGTGAGAAGTCTACAAGGTGATAGGTACTTCATGTTGCTTATTGATGATTATTCTAGAATGACTTGGGTTACCTTTCTAAGAGACAAATTAGAAGCCCTAGAAAAATTCAAATATTTCAAAGCAATGCTTGAGAATGAAATAGAGTTGAAGATCAAATGCTTGAGGTCTGATCGAGAAGGTGAGTTCACATCAAATGAATTCAACATTTTCTGTGAAGAGCATTGAATAAAGAGACAGTTGTCTGCACTTAGAGCTCCTCAGTATAATGGAGTTGTGGAAAAAAAATAGGATAGTTCAAGAGGCTGCTAGGACTATGATGAAAGAAGCAGATCTACCGGATGTATTTTGGAAAGAGGCTATTCATACTATTGTTTACATCCAAAATAGAGTTCAAGTGAAAGGTAATGGTACTCAAACTCCTTATGAATTATGGTATGGAAAAACTCCTACAATAAAGTATTTTAAAGTCTTTGGAAGAAAATGCTATATTAGGAGAGATGAAGATTTAGGAAAGTTTGATGCAAGGTGTGACAAAGGAATCTTCCTTGGATATTCTACCAAGAGTAAGGCTTATCGGTGCTACAACAAAAGGCTCAAAAAGATTGTTGAGAGTGCAAATGTGAAGGTAGATGAAGGCAAAGAAAGAATATCAGACCTAAATTGTTATGAACCAGATGAACCGGTGACTATAGTAAATGAAGAGAAAGAAGACAGTCAGGATAAAGAAGAGACTCCGAAAAATGTTGTCAAGACTCCCAAGTGTGTAAGGATCAATCATTCTAAAGATCAGATTATAGGTGATAAGAATAAAGGTGTGTTAACAAGGAGAAAAGCTATAGAGGAACAAGTCAATTACTATTTACTTTCAAAGGTTGAACCAAAGTCTGTGAATGAAGCATGCAATGATGAAAGTTGGGCAAAAGCTATGGAGGAAGAGCTAAAGTAGATAGAAAAGAATGATACTTGGGAATTAGTTCTCAAACCTGCTGACAAAAATGTCATTGGAACCAAATGGGTTTTCAGGAATAAGCTGAATGAGAATGGAGAGGTTGTAAGGAATAAGGCAAGGCTTGTATGCAAAGGATATGCTCAGATTGAAGGGATAGATTTTGAAGAGACTTTTGCTCTAGTAGCCTGGATTGAAGCAATCAGATTATTCCTGGCATTTGCAGCTCACAAAGATTTTAAAGTGCATCAGATGGATGTAAAGTCCGCATTCCTGAATGGTGAGTTGGAAGAGGAAGTCTACATTGAGCAACTGGAAGGATTCAAGTTATCAGACCAAGGAGATGTTGTGTGCAGATTAAAGAAAGCTTTGTATGGACTCAAGCAAGCCCCTAGAGCATGGTATGCAAGGTTGGATAAGTACTTACTGCAATTAGGGTTCAATAAAGGTATTGCTAATAGTAATCTTTATTTCAAGATTAATGGAGATCAAATTCTGATTGTTGAAGTCTTTGTTGATGATATCATTTTTGGAGGCAATGAAGGTATGTGTATGAACTTTGCTGGTGAAATGCAAAAAGAGTTTGAGATGTCCATGTTTGGTGAGATGAATTTCTTTCTAGGTCTGCAAATAAATCAATCAGATAAAGGAATCTTCATATCTCAGTCTAAGTATGTGAAAGAGTTGTTGAAGAAGTTTGGGATGGGAGACTCTAAACTGGTGCATACTCCCATGGTGACTGGCTGCAAGTTGAGCAAAAAAGATGAATCACCTAAGGTTGATCAGAAAAAATACAGATCCATGATTGGAGGATTACTTTATCTAACTCAAACCAGACCTGATATTATGCATGCAGTTTGTCTTGTTGCAAGGTTTCAAGTTGATCCAAGAGAATCACATGTGATGACAATCAAGAGAATCCTGAGGTATTTAAAGGCCACTCCAGATCATGGTTTATGGTATCTAAAGGGCAATGACTTCACTCTCAGTGCTTATACAGATGCAAATTGGGCCAGAGATGTTGGTGACAGAAAGAGCAAAAGTGGAGGTGCTTTTTTCTTGGGCAATAGATTAGTTTCATGGTTGAGCAAGAAACACGATTCAATCTCTTTGTCAACTGCAAAAGTAACATATATTGCAGCAGCATGTTGTTGCACTCAAGTGTTATGGATGAAGTAGATTTTGAAGGATATAAGAGTTGTGTATGAAGATCCTATTGCAATCTTTTGTGACAATACAAGTGCCATAAACATTTCAAAAAATCCAGTAATGCATTCAAGAACAAAGCACATATCAATAAGGTATCACTTTTTGAGAGAGAAGGTGACAGAGAATGAAGTAAAGTTGGAATATGTGTCCACAAAGGATCAGATTGCAGACATCTTCATTAAGCCTCTGCCTAAAGATACCTTTGAGTATCTCAGAGAAAAGTTAGGGATCATTACCCCTCCTACCCTGAACTAAGATGCATAGGAATGCATCAATCTAGTGGAGCTCAAGTGTCATTTCCTGATTTGGATTGATGTTTTGAAGGCTACCTCTTAGGGGGAGTAGCTAGATGTTTCTGATAAAGTAAGTGGATCAGAACAACATCATGCAAGTATGTGCCCTTTTCCATTGATGTCAAAGGGGGAGAGAAATCATGTGAAAAAATTAGGGGGAGAAAGAATGTAGATATGTAAAGAGAAAGGGGGAGAATCTTGTCTTGGTGGTCTTTTCAGTTTTTCACATCATATGTTGCCATCAATGACAAAGGGGGAGATTGTTGCAAGTATGTGCCTAATCAGTGTTGTCATTGATGTTAACATATCTGTGTTGCCATTGGTGTCAATTGTGCCTTTACTGTGCTGAGGATATTGAGAAAATTAGCTCCTCCGGTGATAACAATGTGTTGCAGTAGAAACAGTGCAGAAGAACAGTCTAGAAGAATGCTCCGCATTTCCTGTAGAATGAATATCTTTTCATGCGGCTTGGAAGTGATTTAGAAGACTGTCTGAAGATGCTATATTCTAAGTTTCAGCCTCCGATATGAAGAATTGAGTGAGATATGTTCACCAAAGTGAAAACAGTTTTTTTTGTATGTTTGGTGGTGACAAGGAGAAAGTGTTTTACTTCACATTCCTCTGCATTGAAGTATTTTAGTTTGCAGTTCTGGAATTAAGTTAGTGATGATGTCAAGTGCCTTCATATGCATTGGTTCATGATTTGGTGGTCTGCAAGCTATCTTTTACTTATGACAGTGGCTAGCAGTGTTGTTGTGAGGACCGCCCTTTTTACTTCTGTTGTTATGACTATTTACATGACTGTTATTGTTACTTTTTATGTTTGTGGGATAGCAGTCCCCGGAATTGTCAAACTATTAAACTTTATTATGATTTCGAAAAAACTAATTGGGTGATGTTTGGATAAGTTTACATTTCAGAAAAACATTAATTAGGTGATGATGGAAAATTGTAATATGATTTCATTTATGTTAATTAGTACTATGTCATGATAATGCATGTTTTCAAGTTGCTTCGGCTATGATGATTTTATGTGGTTACTGATCTTGTAATTTAGTGTGCAGGAATTACTAATCGAACCACAGAATTCGGAGATCATTCCACACCTTGTTATTTGTTATTCCCTGTTAAGCCGATCTGGTTCCACGAGGAACCAAGATCTCTTTGTGTTTGATGTAATGATGTAATGTGATCTTTCGTATGGTCGAGTGGGTTAAGTTACCCTCATGTAACATTATTTTATAATTTGTGTTGTAAAAAGGATTGAAATTGAATTTCCTTATTTAATTTAAATTTATGAGGCCTTTTCTTGTGCTTTACCTTGACCAGGGGTGTCTTGTATGGGTTAAAGTTGACCCTGGGTTATACCCCATGGGTCCAGGGGCCCATTTGGCATGGGTAACCCTTGAGTAACCTCCATCTAGTCATCTTAACTTCCCCCTGAAGTTAAGTGGCGAAAATTGGAGGTAGGAGGGGACATGATGGGTTGTACCAACACCCAACCCATCCCCTCTACTTTCCCCAAGGTAAGAGATGCCATCCATTATTGAAGGATTGACTTAAAGTCACCCCTTCCATAGTGAGATTCCCCCATGTGCTGTGGGGACACCCATGTGAAGAAGGGAAGAAGGGGCATGGGTCACCTGTCTTCTTCCCCATTAACTCCTTTTATTTCTCCCATGCGTAAGAGGAATCACATGAGGAGAGGAATAAGGAGTACTCTTGGGAAGGGTGAGTGACATAAGCCACCAGGGCAGAATAGTGGTTTTGGGGGAGAGTAAGAAGGTGACAAGTGTCACCTCCCCATTCCTCAAAACTGAAAAGAATTTGGTTATTTGTTTCCAATTTTGGGATGAGAGGGAGTTAGTTGAATTTTGGGGAAACTTTCATTTTGCCTTACCAAAAATAGAAAAGTTAGTTTGTAGGAGAGAGAAGGGAGAAGGAGTTGGTGGCTAAGGTTGGAAGAGAACTCTGTGGGCTCTGCAACAGCTTCATTCTAGGAAGGCTTTGTAAGGTTGGTTTGAATTTTACCTTTGTTTCGTATAGCTGAAAATGTATGTAAAGTGTGTGAATTTGTGTTTAGATTTGTTTTTTGTGGGGTTTGTTGTCGGGTTGTTTGATAGAGCTTCTCCCACTTGGGAGAAATGCTCATCAAGTTTGGGGTAGGGGAGGAGAGATCCTCCTCGGGTGCATACCTGTTTCCATCTTTTGGGATGTTGAAAGCCTTGAGGGCATGTATCTGTGTCTGTATCTTTGACTTGAGAGTCATATACAGATTTCTTAAAAAAATTTGTGATCAAACTTGGTTTGAGACCAAGAGAAATTGTATTGGTTAACTTATCTGTCAGGGTGACACTCTGGAGTCGAGTGGTCCACTCTCCTGCCCCTTATGAAACTCACTGTAGTTGAGTTTCCGTGTTGTGTAAATGACCCATGGGTGTTTGTGTGCTTTGGGATTGTTGTTGTTACTGTTGTGAAGTGGAGTGTTTGAGTTACCCAGGTGTGAGTATGGTCTCCCTAGCTCGGGGGTGACCCACTTGCGGGTCTACGGAAGGGAGGAGAGCTAGATGAGTGGTGTTTTCTTCTTTGTTTGTCTTTGATACGCAGGTTTTCTCTTGGAGCTTCTGGTTGGCTTGGGAGGAGTTATATTTGTGAAGAAACAGTTATTCTTCTTTGTCATGAGAATTAGGCCAGGTTCATTTCATGAGAGTTGAAGAGAGAGCACCTCTCTTGTTATTGTTGTAATTTATTGTTACCCTGGGAGTGAAGGAAATCACCTCCCTGATTTTGTTATTGATGGACTTTTACTTGGTTGTCACAAGCTATCAGTTGTATATTGTTTGGGAGAGGGAAGTTCATAACTGGGAAGTTAGTTGTATGTATCCATGGCTTAAAATCTGTAATATGAATGTGCTTAATTTTTCAAGTTTGTTGCTTGTAAACCTTGTTAAATAGAACTTTATTTGTGTTTCAAGTATTATTGAAAGGAAGAGTTCATTATTTAATTGCAATCTAATCTGAGTTTGTTTATGTAATTGAAAGTTTGGAATTGCTTAACTAGTTGAAGGTTAGATTTGTAGTTCATTGTTATAATGGAAAAGACAGTTTTAAAGGTGTAAGTTTATTCTCCATAATTAGTGGATTCAGTTAATTTGTAAAGATTAGAGAAAAGCTATCATGTATGTACTTCTGTTTATCAAACTGAGAAAATTAGGTGATTTATGAAAATAGATTGTAATGGAGACATTTGCATGGAAAGATAAAAAAAAATGAAATATAAATACATACATCAATATATATATATATATAGATGTAATATAGTTGGTAATTAATTAAACAGAATTATGAGATATTGAATATCTTACTGTATTTGAGCAATTTGAAATCTATTTATATACATATATATATATTATATCTATATATATATATATATATATATATATATATATATATATATATATATATTTGAGTTGTTAAATTGAGTAATATCATGCTAATTTATATATATATATATATATAAATATATTTCCATATATAAATGACTGGAAAATTATATTAAAATGACAGAGATGTTACATGGAATAAAATTTAAATCGCTGTGTATTTCGCGCTGTGTATTTCGCACTACACAGCATGTAAATAGATGACATTTGAAGTGGTGGTGGGAGGGGTTTAATTCCCCCACCACCCCGTCGGTTCGCAGATTGGGTGTGGGGAGGGGCGGAGCCCCCACCCACACCCCACGTAGTGGGATGTGGGTGGGGGCTCCACCCCTCCCCGCACCCCCTATTATTACCACAGTCTGCGGTGGAGTCCGCGGACTCCACATTACCACCGCCGCAGTTCTGCGGCCACCCACTGTGTATTGCCCACCGCGGTGGAAACTCCGCTCCACCGCTGTTCCTTGCGGCCTCCGACCCTCTGTGCGGCCGACCCCTGCCGCCATTACCCTGTCACAGCAAGCATAAAATGTTTAAAAAAAAAAATGTGTTAGGGCTATTTAGCCCTAGCATCTAAGCATTGGTTCATTTAAATAACAAAACAAAAATATATATATATATATATATATATATATATATATATATATATATATATATATATATATATATATCTATATATATATATATATATATTGGCATGATATATGGCATATATTTATATATATATATATATAAATAGATATATATGGTTCATTTACATAACCAAACAAAAAATATATATATATATATAGAACAAAAAATATATATATATATATATCTATATATATATATATATGTTGGCATAATATATGTCATATATATATATATATATATATATATATATATAATGTTTTGAAAGGGAATTGTAAATAAATAACGATATAGTTAGGTATTTAGTTCTATATGTATATAAATTACATATATATATTTATATATATGTATATATATATACATAGAAGAGGTGTCTTGGGCCATTATATGAGGCCCTCTCTATCATTCATAACAAGGGGATGTGCAAAATTAAGTCAAAAAAAAAAGGGGTTTCAAATAGGGGAATTATGTTTTCGTCTTAAGTGGAGTACAAACGTAATTAAACAGGGATTTTATGATATTTCCACAGTTAGGTTTTCTTAAGTGTTGAACAAAACAACCAAAGAATTTATGTTTCCATGGTAAGGGTTTTATAAAGTGGAGAGCCTCCTACATGTATTAACAACGGTAAATGATTTACAATAAGAGTATTAATAATACTGATTAGTAATAATAACAACAGTAATTATAGATAAGAGAAAATAAAATTATAATATAATGAGAGCATAAAGGAATATACTGTGTTACCCGGGAAGAGTTTCTCGAAAGTTTCACTACCAACATAATGTTAATAACCAGGGAAAATGAAGGAAAATGAAGAGGAAAATTACACGTCACCTTGCTTAAAAGATCACTGGAAATAAACTTAAGAAGCCATCACAGACATTCCATGTGGCCATTTTAATCCCAACTGTAGTAAACGACCTCATAAGTAAACCTGTAAGAGAGTCCGAAGAAGAAAAACTAACATTGGAAAACACAGAGGAGAAAATGCGCGACATTTCCCACATGGGATAAGAGAACTAAGTTGACGGACCCTTCTGCTAAATCTGCTTAGGAACAAGTTTAATGAATACAAACGAAGAGGAGATACCGTGATCGGAGAAGACTAGGAGATCGAGTCCAGCAAAGTAGTAAACCAGTCTATGTGACCTAGACCATCCTGAAGTTAGGTTTAATATCAACAATAGATGCAGTGATAACCCTGATTTACATAAATCATGAAGAAAGGACCGGATACACATAAAGAAAGCATAGAAAACGAAAGAGAGAGAGACCGAAATATAAACACACTAAATTAACAGAGAAATAGTTAAGGTAAGGGCGATAAAAATACAATCAAAATTAAGAACCAGTGAAAAGGGAAGAGAGAGCAAACAAACCGCCTTGTTGAGAATGCTAAGTCGTAGGAGGAGTATGTTTCAGGAAACAAGAGAGGAGACAGACAACTGTGCCTTGCTGAAAATTGACCAAATAGGGAGATCACTAGTCGGTTTAGTCGGAACAAGGCATCGTGGGAAGTTGTTAACCTATCAGCGAACCACGTGCGTAAATGAGTGCTGCGTAATTCCCACTAACGCCGTAAGGCGTTATGCTGCCAGAAATTGCCAAGGTTTAGATTTAGGAACTTTGGTAATCTCACTCTTGCAATGATGTTAGCGGCGTCATAAAGACCCTCTTGTTGATCTGTATGCGTCTGGTTGCACACAATTGTACTTATATCCCGCCAAAAATTGTAGTGTTTCGCCATGAGAGAACACCGCCGAGCATGCTTACGCATGCGAAGGGGTTTTTAGGACAGTGTGAGAAAAGTTTTTCATATCTCGTGTCATAACCACATGACAGATGTGGCTATGACACGTGCGATGTGTGTTGTGACCACATGGAAAATGTGGGCATGACATTTGGTATCAGAGCCAAGTTTAAACACTGGGCGTATTTGGGCACGTTATTATTCCGCAACTTTGGCTAATTAGTTTCTACCTTGTTTTGTAGGATGCCTCCCCGACGTGTTCGACGAGCGCAATCATGCCACACAGCGTCAGTCGAGGTGCACAGCGATTCCTCAGCCGAGGGACTGGCACCCGTAGTTACAGCAGCACCACCTGCACCACCTGTACCACAAGCACTATTAGTACCACAGGTGACACCAGTATTGGCACCTGTAGTTACAGCAGCACCACCTGCACCACCTGTACCACAAGCACCATTAGAACCACAGGCGACACCAGTATTGGATATAGGTCCATAGATCTTACAGGCACTACAGACTATGTTAGACAGGTTACCGCCAGTGATTCCTGAGCTGCGTAGAGAGCCTCGTGTTGATCCCCGAGAGGAGCCACGTGCCGAGTCACGTATTGAGCCACGTATGGAGCCCCGCGTTGATCCACTAGAGGTGCCACGTGTGGAGCCCTTCGTTGAGATTCCCGACACAACAGTAGAGGAGGTAGGGTCAGCCTCCCGAGCACGGAGCAGGAGTCCTCCGAGACTTTTGAGACAAGAACAGGTTCAGCATGGATTATATGAGGATGGTGTGGAAGAGCCACTTGTGAGACTTAGAGACAGAGGGGACCCCATCAGAGATCTACTGAGGCTCAACCCACCCACTTTCGCAGGTGCTACAGAGGGAGCTGCGGCCGAGGCTTGGCTGATTAGCTTAGATAGGTGTTTCGCATTGCGACCATATGGAAGCAACATGAAAGCACGAGTGGCAGTCCATCTTCTTAGGGATGCAGCAGCTACCTGGTGGCGCACAGAGGAGTGCAAGCGCCGACTATCCGTGGATACACTCACATGGGACATCTTCATTGAGCGCTTCAATGCGCGATATTTGTCCGAACATTATAGATAGCGCAGGATCGATGAGTTCCATGATTTACAGCAGAGGGGACTCACCGTTACTCAGTATGAGAGCCGATTTATAGAGCTTTCTCGTTACGCGGAATACCTCCATGACGAGAAAATCTTAATACACAAATTCATCAGAGGGCTAAATCACGGGATAGCAGGACCAGTTCGTATGGCAAATCCCCATACCATGAGCGAGGCTGTTGAAAAGGCTCTTATATCAGAGGAAATTCAGGGACGAGGGCAGAATTCACGCCCACAGTACCAGGAACGTAATCCCCAACAACAACAAAACTTTCAAAGGCCTCAAAACACAACACAGAGAGGAGGATATAATCCTTCGTCATTACCTCCTAGGCCACCACAGCAGCAGCAACATCAGCAAAAATCCAAATTTCAACAGAGGGGACAGGGAGGATAGAACCATGGATGGCAGCAGCAGGGTTCACGCAGAGATCAGAGACAGCAGGGTTCATCAGCAGGACCCGCGAGGTCCCAGCAGTCTTACAGAGGCTCACAGGGATCCACTGGACGGACTGGGCAACAACAATCAGGCAGAACACAGTCAGGGCAGTTACAGGTTCGAGGACCATGTTATGTGTGTGGTGGGGCAGGGCATCTGGCTAGAGAGTGCCCGCAGGGATTTACTACAGGGGGACAGCCCCGATCAGGAGGATCTGAGCAGACCGTAGGTGACGTGGGCAGAACCCACCACATGTTTGCAGCGGTTGATAACCGCCAGGCCGATTTCCAGGCTTCTGTCATCGAGGCAGCAGGTACGATTGGAGACTTTTCCATTTCGATCCTTTTTGACTCAGGAGCTACTGACTCTTTTTTGTCTACATCGTTAGTGGAGCGTTGCAGGCTGGTGGCTTCTAGGCAAGACATTAGGTGGGAAGTTGAGTTGGCCTCAGGGGCCAGGATGTCAGTAGATTCCTTGGTTAGAGATTGTGAGATCACATTGGGGTCATTCACCACAACATGTGACCTTAGGATTATGCCATTAGGATCCTACGGAGTAGTTTTAGGTATGGATTGGCTTGTGGCACATAGAGCCAAGCTTGATTGTCGCCAGAGGACGATTAGCTGTTTAGACGATCATGGTTCATCGGTTGAGATAGTGGGCATTCAAAAGCCCACGGCTGCTCGTATGATATCCGCTCAGCAGCTTAAGCGCTGTATGTGGAAGGGATGTCAAATGTTTGCCATCACGGTCAGTGATAGAGCAGAGGATGACCCTAAGGCTACTTTAGATGATCACCCTGTCCTTAGAGAGTTTGCCGATGTATTTCTGCTGGAATTACCAGGTATGCCTCCACGCAGAGAAGTGGACTTCCACACCGACTTGGTGCCAGGTGCAGAACCGATATCCCGTGCACCCTATAGGATGACTACACATGAACTCACTGAACTTAAACTGCAGTTAGAGGAATTACTTGAGAAGGGACACATCCGACCTAGCGTTTCACCATGGGGCACACCAGTTATCTTCGTGAAGAAGAAGGATGGGTCTCTTCGTCTATGTATGGACTACAGGTAGTTGAACAAGGTAACGGTGAAGAACCGTTATCCTCTGCCTAGGATTGACGACCTTTTTGATCAGATGCAGGGAGCTAGAGTGTTCTCGAAAATTGATCTAAAATCTGGGTATCACCAATTGCGCATCATGGAGTCAGATATTCATAAAACTGCTTTTCGAACCAGATATGGCCATTACGAATTCACAGTGGTACCTTTCGGGTTGACAAACGCTCCTGCAGTATTCATGAGTCTCATGAACGGGGTGTTCCGTACTTACCTAGATCGGTTCGTGATCATATTTCTAGATGACATTTTGATTTATTCACGGACTGAGGAGGAGCATGTAGAGCACTTGCGTCAAGTTTTGCAGCAATTACGAGGGCAGCAGCTTTATGGCAACTTGGCGAAGTGTGCCTTCTTCAGGACAGAGGTGCAGTATTTGGGACACATTTTATCAGGCGATGGCATCTCCGTAGATCCATCTAAAATTAGAGCAATCCAGGAATGGCCGGCACCCACTAACGTGACAGAGGTCTGAAGCTTTATGGGGTTAGCTGGATATTATCGTCGGTTTGTCGAGGGCTTCTCCAGGATAGCACATCCCATTACTTCCCTTCAACGAAAAGGGAAGGGTTTCAGTTGGACCGAGCAGTGCGAAAAGGCTTTTGGAGTCCTCAAGCAGCGTCTTACCAGTGCTCCTATTTTAGCAGTCCCAGATCCTACAGAGGAGTTTGTAGTTTGCACAGATGCATCATTAGAAGGTTTGGGAGCCGTGCTTATGCAGGATGGTCGAGCGATCGCATACAAATCGCGGAAACTAAAGACACATGAGTTAAACTATCCTACTCACGACTTAGAGCTCGCAGCTGTTGTTCATGCCTTGGTTCGCTGGAGACACTTTCTCTTAGGTCGACGCTTTGAACTCCATTCGGATCATCATAGTTTGCAGTATATTTTTACACAGCCTAATTTGAACGCCCGCCAACGGCGTTGGATGGAATTCCTATGCGAATATGACTTCGATGTCCACTATATCAAAGGGAAGGAGAACGTGGTCGCTGATGCTTTGAGTCGAAGGCGCCACGAGATCCAGACCCTGACCTTGAAGGTGGACTTGAAGGATCGCATCTTATAGCATCTACCAGAGGACGAATGGTTTCTTGAAGTGCAGCAGGCATTACTAAATCAGAAGGCCCTTGAGGGCAAATTTACAGGATATACCCTTGAGTCTGATGGTATGCTTCGACATCGGCAGCGCATCTATGTACCCCATGCGGGTAATCTTCACACAGTAATCCTGTCAGAGGCTCATAGAGCACCCTATTCAGCACACCCAGGAGTGAAGAAGATGCATGCTGACTTACGACAACTTTATCATTGGGCTGGGATGAGGCGTGACATTGCTGAATTTGTTGCTCGTTGCCTGGAATGTCAGAGGGTCAAGGCCGAACATCAGCATCCAGCGGGATTGTTGTACCCTCACGAGATACCTGAATGGAAATGGGACACCATTTCTATGGATTTTATCGTTGGTTTACCTATGTCATCACGTCGCCATGATGCTATTATGGTGACAGTTGACAAGCTGACCAAAGTGGCGCATTTTTCACCAATATGCACAACATACAATGCACCATCAGTGGCAAAGGTGTTTCTTGATCAGATTGTTAGACTTCATGGGGTACCTCGCCGCATTATATCTGACAGAGACTCCGTATTTACGTCATCGTTCTGGAGAGCTTTACATCAGGCGTTGGGCACACAGCTCAACTTCAGTTCAGCATATCATCCGGAAACCGACGGACAGACAGAGAGAGTTAACCAGGTGTTAGAAGACATGCTTCGCATGTATGTGATGGACCATCAGTCTAGATGGGAGGAGTACCTATATCTAGTTGAGTTTGCCTACAATAATGGCCATCACAGCTCGTTGGGTATGCCTCCTTTCCAGGCGTTATATGGCAGACCATGCAGAACACCTTTGAGTTGGGATCAGATAGAGGACAGAACAGTCATCGGTCCAGAGATAGTTCAGAATATGGAACTGTAAGTCAAACAGATAAGACAGAGGCTTCAGGAAGCACAGGACAGGCAGAAAAAGTATGCCGATGCTAAGAGGACAGACCGAAGTTTCTCTGTGGGGGAAAGAGTATTTTTGAGAGTGCGGCCGCACAAGAGTCCAATCCGTTACGGAAAAGGCTCTAAGCTCGCACCTCGATTTGTAGGACCTTTCGAAATCTTGGAGCGGATAGGACCAGTAGCCTATCGTCTAGCCTTGCCACCTAGCCTGTCACATATCCACGATGTATTTCATGTATCAGTTTTATGTCAATATATTTCTGACTTATCTCACGTGTTGGATTGGAGTGCTCTTCAGGTAGAGGCAGACGGACAGCTGGCATTGGAGCCAATTCGCATATTGGCTCGTCGGACGCTGGCCCTTCGAGGTCGAGAGCTAGACCAGGTTAGAGTCCAGTGGGACCTATACGACGAAGTCACCGCGACTTGGGAAGATGCAGAGAGACTGAAGACCCTTTACCTCACCTTTTTGACGACTTCCAGGAGGAAGTACCGTCTTAGGGGGAGAGGATGTGAGGACCGCCCTTTTTACTTCTGTTGTTATGACTATTTACATGACTGTTATTGTTACTTTTTATGTTTATGGGATAGCAGTCCCCGGAATTGTCAAACTATTAAACTTTATTATGATTTTGAAAAAACTAATTGGGTGATGTTTGGATAAGTTTACATTTCAGAAAAACATTAATTAGGTGATGATGGAAAATTGTAATATGATTTCATTTATGTTAATTAGTACTATGTCATGATAATGCATGTTTTCAAGTTGCTTCGGCTATGATGATTTTATGTGGTTACTGATCTTGTAATTTAGTGTGCAGGAATTACTAATCGAACCACAGAATTCGGAGATCATTCCGCACCTTGTTATTTGTTATTCCCTGTTAAGCCGATCTGGTTCCACGAGGAACCAAGATCTCTTTGTGTTTGATGTAATGATGTAATGTGGTCTTTCGTATGGTCGAGTGGGTTAAGTTACCCTCATGTAACATTATTTTATAATTTGTGTTGTAAAAAGGATTGAAATTGAATTTCCTTATTTAATTTAAATTTATGAGGCCTTTTCTTGTGCTTTACCTTGACCAGGGGTGTCTTGTATGGGTTAAAGTTGACCCTGGGTTATACCCCATGGGTCCAGGGGCCCATTTGGCATGGGTAACCCTTGAGTAACCTCCATCTAGTCATCTTAACTTCCCCCTGAAGTTAAGTGGCGAAAATTGGAGGTAGGAGGGGACATGATGGGTTGTACAGACAAGAGAGGAGACAGACAACTGTGCCTTGCTGAAAATTGACTAAATAGGGAGATCACTAGTCGGTTTAGTCAGAACAAGGCATCGTGGGAAGTTGTTAACCTATCAGCGAACCACGTGCGTAAATGAGTGCTACGTAATTCCCACTAACGCCGTAAGGCGTTATGCTGCCAGAAATTGCCGAGGTTTAGATTTAGGAACTTTGGTAATCTCACTCTTGCAATGACGTTAGCGGCGTCGTAAAGACCCTCTTGTTGATCTGTATGCGTCTGGTTGCACGCAATTGTACTTATATCCCGCCGAAAATTGTAGTGTTTCGCCATGAGAGAACACCGCCGAGCATGCTTACGCATGCGAAGGGGTTTTTAGGACAGTGTGAGAAAAGTTTTTCATATCTCGTGTCATAACCACATGACAGATGTGGCTATGACACGTGCGATGTGTGTTGTGACCACATGGAAAATGTGGGCATGACAGTTGTTCTTGTGTTCTGATTTGAAGAATCTTATTGACAGAGTGATTAGAGATTGTGCGGTTGTTCCTGATGATTATAATGTGCTTGTGGATGTCTCCTGATCATGTTCCTACTTTTGGATTGGTCCGCAAAGGAAAAATTGGATCGTGAATGAAGAATGTTCTTGCTGACCCAGTGCTATCATCAATCTTAGCCGAATTGGTTGAATTCATCATTTGCGGAGATGCATTGAAGATTGTAGAAGCGTTTTGTCACGTGGAAGATTGTGTTTGAGTCCCAGCTAAGGTGTAGCGTGATCCGCATACATTCTTACATCTTTTGCTTAGCTAAATTTGTATTAGGTCTAAACCTATCTTATGTATGTTTGTAATGCTGACCTTGATGTACATTCCAAGGTTGATGAATTGTATAAAATTTTGTAATGAAGCTGTGAAAGAGAGTGTATTGCAAATATGAAGAGATAAGTGCAAAAGTGTGAAAGAGCAGAGTAGAGGAGTCATATTGTGCTTCATTGGAACTGAACCCCGACATGGATTAGATGCTATTCAATCAGTTTACCAATTCGACAGTGAGCCACCCTTCGGCAGTGAGCCTCTGTTTTCTGGTATTGATATAATATATATATTTTGTGGGCTAACACCCACTGTGGTTTTTCCCTTTTAGGGTTTTCCACGTAAAAATCTGGTGTCTTCTGTGTCTTCTGTGTGATTGTGATTAAGTTAATGGTTACATGCTTTCATGGTTAAATCTGAATATGATTAATTAAGTTATTGATGGTTTTGATTTGCACGTGAAGCTAAGTTTTTGTGACAACTGATTCACCCCCCCTCTCAGTTGTCCGATATATTTCAACATAAATATCTCTCATAGGGTTATGAGGAAACTTGTCTTAATGGTTGTAAATTTCCCTTCAAAAACGTGTCTAATACAACTCTATGAGCTTTTTGTTACTCAAATAAATCAAAAATATCACCGATGGTTGAAAGCTCCACATTTTTTTAATGTCTCAATGAAAGGCGATTTCCATCATCGATGGAAGTGGTTGTTAGAAATGGCACAAGGAAAAATGTCGCGTTAACCTCTATTCTTTGTCCCATCATGGTAGCTAACATGTCATCTTTCATCATCATGGTATGGTATTGTATGTTGTAATGCTAACATGATCTCTTAGGCATGTTGTTTTGTCTGGAGAATAGTCGTTGTTGTCATGTAATAGCAGGGACCACCAGCTATGGTGATGGGATCCACATTTCCCCTTAAGAAAAAAAATCTAGTAGAAGTTAGAACATAAGACATCATAGAAAACATGAACAAAACCTTTGCATGTTGTCTATGATGTCTTCTACCAACATTTTCGTCAATAAAAAACAAAAGCCAATAGAAGGCATCTTACAAAATAGCATGCCTAAGACATCATGACCATATTCTCCATACAAAATAGCATCAATGATGGGACCTACAATACAAAAATAAGGAACAACACATTTAAATTTTTTTATTTTTTCACATGAATTCAACTCCACTTCTTGATAATTCAGTAAATTATGTAGACAACACATATTCACATCTAGAGTAGATAAATCTACCCAGAAGACTTATAGTCAACTACAACACATCCTTCAGAGATAAAAACAAACACATTTGAGCTTGGCTTTAGTTCTCTAATTACACCAAATGAAAACTTCACATATTTGAAAGTTTTAATGAACTGTGGGTCCCATCACGTCAATAGTAGGAAAGGGATCGTAGTTGACACAACATCATGATAGAAAATGACAAGTAGAACCATTAAACATACTATCTATTGTGGGTCCCATCATTGATGCTATTTTGTATGGAGAATATGCTCATGATGTCTTAGACATGCATGCTATTTTTTATGGAGAATGGTCACTACCCTACAATGATGGGACACATAATAGACGTTAATGTAGCATTTGACTTGTGCCACTTTCTGTCATGATGGACCACCAACTACAACCATGATGGGACCCACATTTTATTTTGTATAGAAATTTGCAAGTTGAAATACACATTGTGATTTTTAACCTACACAAGTTTAGTTAATGATTTCTAAGAATTCATGTGAAAAAAGTAAAACAAATTATTGCAGACACCTATTGTGGGTCCCATCATTGATTCTATGTTCTATCAAGCTCATACAGTCATGGTGTCTTGGCAACAAGTATTCTCCATACAAAATCATGAACTAAACTTATGCAAGTTGAAAAACACAATGTGTATTTCAACTAACAAAATTATATACAAAATCAAATTATATCATACTCCTTGACAATAAGATAATGTTTATTCAACAAAAATACTCGACAATAGACTTACAGTGTCACACAACAATGTTAAATGAAGAGAAGCGCTAACATTTTTATTTTTTTGACATGAAATTACTCCTCTTCATAATTTCGGTAAAACATCTCGACAAGGCACGATAGACAATAGATATACATACCCATTTTTGGAACTACAAATCATTTTTGGTTGTTGGGAAGTAGCAACTCATCTATCATCAACCCCCCTGCAGGCCCCCCACATAAAGTGGGGATTGTATTCTAAAGCTTCCACAAACTCACTCAAATAGTCAATAGTGAGGCTATTGAGAAATGGATAGCCATGCTCCATGGATGAGGGTTCTTATAGGTTTATCTTTTAAATTTAAAAGGTAAAATTCCATTTATTCCTCAAGCTTACTTATTTATCTAATAAACATTTCCTTCCATTGTACATATCTGTTATTATAATGTGACACTTGGTTACAATTTAAAATGTTGGTATTTTTTGGATCATGAAATGTTATTGGAGAAGATCACAACTTTTGTAATGATGCATATCAAGGCCACCTACAAATTTAATGTCAGGGGAATGATTTATTTTCATCTACTCTATGTTTGCTTGATGTTCCTTTCCCTCATAGGACTATTTGTACTTGTACTATGTCCTTGTAATTTGGGGCTTAACTGATTTAGGTTTTCCTTTTTTTTTTACAATACTCCTTATTTGCAAAGTCTTCTTGCCCTAATACTTTTCCATTCTAGCTAAAAGTGCTTTGGGAGACCCACTGACAATATATTGCTTTTTGAATCTACATGGGCTTTCTATTTTTTATTTTTTGAATATTGAAAAAGTTTAGACCCTTAATATTCTCCCAATCCCTGCGAAACTCTCAATGAGGTGGTGTTGCATATGTATAAAAGAAGCCATTTGGATGTAGATGGAAAATGCAAAGTAATTGTTGGGGTTGACTGTTAGATGGGCAATCCTCTTGCGTTCTTTGAGTTTCTCTTGGAAATGTTGTGAGTGATCTTTTAAGTAAGGTGGAGCCAAGAAAACAGTATATGATCCAAGAAATTGACAGGTCTTACGAAAACCAAATTGAAATTGAATTCCATAAAGATATATAATCATTTTGCAATTTAGATCTAGACCTAAAACTTGCCTAATCCTCAATTTGTTGACCTTGAAGTTCATGATGTTGATCAATTCCATAGAGTCAAAGACTTGGAAGGAAACACTATAGATGAGGAAGGGGTTCTTAATAGGGGACACGTTAAGGTTACAAGATGGAGATTCAGATTAAGGAAGTTTTGGAGACTAAAATGAAGCAGTTGATACATGCTAGAAATGTCTTAAAGCATGAGTCTCATCGTTGAAAAGACCACCCCTAATTTTGGGCTTTAAGTCAACAAGTTCTATTTTTTCTATTGGCATTCATTTATCAAGATTACTATTCTATAGTTGAAATATAAGTTTAGTTAACTAAATTATTAGTAGTTTGGTTTTGGTCAATGCCTTTCCTATGACATATATCTTCTAAACTTTATACATCAATTAAAAAACTATGCCTTTTAGATAATGTCAATTTGATGTATTAAGCATCGTAGTTACATGGATTTCAAAAAAAAAATTATAGATCCACAAGAAGAGTTTCCTCTAATTGTATGTCACCATTCCTATGACATAGTAATTGAATTAAAATAGACATATTTTGTTGAAATCTTGAAGAGGTAGAGGTAAATTCATATCAAAAATTAAATTAAATTAAAATAAATAGACTCAATTACCTACAAGTGCATACAAAAAAATATATTTTGAACACCCAGAGGACCCCATGAAAGTAGTTTAGGAAATCTCTCAACCAATTTCATGGAATCCATAGGTAAACCCTTGTAAATGAAGATATTAAATGAAAATGACTTCCAAAACAAGATATTTTGAAGACCCAAAGAGCCCCATGAAAGTGGTTGAAAAAATCCCTCAACCAATTTCTTGGAACCCACGGGTAAATCTTAGCATTTATAGAATTCAACAAAAAATGACATAAAAAGATATTTTGAAGACCCAAACGATCCCATGAGAGCCATTACAAAATCCTTCAAGCAATTTCTAGAACCCACCAATAAACCCTTGCTTTTCTATTATTCAAAGGAAATACTCGATAATAAACTTACAATGTCACACAACAAGGTTAAATGAAGAGGAACACTAACATTTTTGGTTTTTCAACTTGAAATTACTCCTCTTTACAGTTTCAACAAAAAATAACAAACAACATGATAGATGGTAGATATACATAACCAATTTTCATGACTACAACTCGTTTTTCATTGTTGGGAAGCGGCAACTTGTCCATTGTCAACCCCCCTCGTAGCCGTATGCAAAAACATGAAAATGGTGATATTTGATTTCAGGGTTTAACTGCGTAGTTTTTGAGTCAAACACATGACCCATATTTCATGAGTAGTGGTTCACATGAACTCATCTCTCATGTTAATGAATGGTCCACTTAGCACTCATTGCATCTAGGTGATGCACACAGGGGTGAAGCATCGGGACTTCTCGGGAGGTCACCCATCTCAGTACTACTCCAACTCAAGCGCACTTAACCATGGAGTTTCCCCCAAGATCAAGCCCACTTAGCTTGCTACCCCATTTGCAAAACCTTCAGCAAGTGTTGTGCCTTATGAACCATTCATTATAGAGCCCCTTTAGCTCATCAATTGATAAGTATCCTAAGTGGGCTTGATCTTGGGGGAAACTCCATGGTTAAGCGCGCTTGAGTCGAAGTAGTACTGGGATGGGTGACCTCCCAGGAAGTCCTGATGCTTTACCCCTGTGTGCATGACCTAGATGCAATGAGTGCTAAGTGGACCATTCATTAACATGAGAGATGAGTTCATGTGAACCACTACTCATGAAATATGGGTCATGTGTTTGACTCAAAAACTACACAGTTAAACCCTGAAATAAAATATCATAATTTGATATGCTGCGAAAAATACCTCCTACTTATCAATTGATGAGCTAAAGGGGCTCTATAATGAATGGTTCATAAGGCACAACACTTGCTGAAGGTTTTGAAAATGGGGTAGCAAGCTAAGTGGGCTTGATCTTAGGGGAAACTCCATGGTTAAGCGTGCTTGAGTCGGAGTAGTATTGGGATGGGTGACCTCCCGGGAAGTCCCGATGCTTCACCCCTATGTGCATCACCTAGATGCAATGAGTGCTAAGTGGACCATTCATTAACATGAGAGATGAGTTCATGTGAACCACTACTCATGAAATATGGGTCATGTGTTTGACTCAAAAACTATGCAGTTAAACCCTGAAATAAAATATCATAATTTGACACGCTGTGAAAAATACCTCCTACTTATCAATTGATGAGCTAAAGGGGCTCTATAATGAATGGTTCATAAGACAAAACACTTGCTGAAGGCTTTGCAAATGGGGTAGCAAGCTAAGTGGGCTTGATCTTGGGGGAAACTCCATGGTTAAGCGTGCTTGAGTCAGAGTAGTACTGGGATGGGTGACCTCCCGGGAAGTCCTGATACTTCACCCCTGTGTGCATCACCTAGATGCAATGAGTGCTAAGTGGACCACTCATTAACATGAGAGATGAGTTCATGTGAACCACTACTCAGTCATGTGTTTGACTCAAAAACTATGTAGTTAAACCCTGAAATAAAATATCATAATTTGACATGCTGCGAAAAATACCTCCTACTTACCATGAAAATGGTGTTTAAATTATTTTTTCATGGTTATTCTCCATACAAAACTCTCCATACAAAGTATCTAGACCACACATAGTCACAAAGAGTAGATAAACCTATCCACAACACATACACAACGGCTACAATGGGTTTTTGATGGATATATTTGTCTGCAACTCCTCGAAACTCCTCAAAGCTATCAAGAACACATCTAATACAGCTTTGCAAGCATTTTATTTTATTTTATTTAGAAGAAGTGCTTTTGGATTTGACTATGTATGTTTCTTTGTATCAACGTTTCGGATCACACTCAATGATCCATCATTAGGAAGAGGATACAAAGAAACATACACAATGAAATCCAAAAGCACTTCTTCTAAATTCTATGGATTGTGGAAAGCTCATGCCTACAAAGCATTTTATTGCTCAAATAAATGAAAAATGACGTCGATCGCTGGAAATGGAAATGGATCCTTTTATAGTCTACGATGTCGAGCGACCTGATTTTGGGTCTACATGTGGCTTATAACATCTAAAACTACCTTATACTCCCAATATGTAGGAGGCACCTCACTGTGCTTCTAATACGAGGCATACATACCCTACCCCCTGCAGGATTTGAACTTGTGACCTCTCTTTCAAGAGGGCAAGTTTCTTACCAACAGAGCAACTCAAGGTGTATAAAAGAGCAAAAGAAGTTAAGACAATTCAGGTTGAAAGCTCCACTTTTTTGAATATCTTGATGAAAGACGGGTCCATCATCGTTGGAATTAGTTGTCAGAAATGACATAGGGAAAACGTCACATTAACATATATTCTTCGTCCCATCACATTAGCTAGCATGTCATCTTTCAAATCATCATGGTAGGTATTGTTTGTTAGGATGCTAACATGATGTCTTGAGCATGCCGTTTTGTATGGAGAATAGGCGCTGCCGTATAAGTCCCTCACCCATTTCAATAAAGTGGAGAAAGATAAAAATGTCGGCGATTGATATTGGATTGTCTACCAGGGATTCGAAGCAATCTGTAAACCCTAGGTTTCTTGTGGGCCCTCTTTCGAACAAAGACCCTTTGCAAACACCAAGAAGCAGGTGCCCAATACATACAAGAAGATGACCCTGCTTAAATTAGGTGCTAAAATTACAAACCAAAAGGCATGAACATCAAAAACTTAAAGCTAGAGCAGAAACAAAGGTTGAGTCATAATCATCTGCTTCTATTGAGCACCTGCATTCTCGTCGATCAACATCCTTGGCACTTGCCGTTCATAGTAGAGATTTGATGGGCCAACTAGTATTCTCGGTAGAAAATATTTTGACTGGGTCTGTAGAGAGCGATTGTAAAGCAAGGTGTGTGACATGGCTATTTCCGATAGTTTTGGACATGATTTCTTTTAATTGATGGCATTTAGTCATGAACTGAACTGTCATTTCTTTTTGAAAACATGAGTAAATTATGAGGATCCGGATCCCTTCTGGTATTCAAATTTCTAGATTTCTTTGAGACCATCCCAAATATCCAAGTTGTTGTCAGCAGTCACGATCTCCGGTTATTCAATACCAAAATTAGCCGAAAGGTCTGCCATTTTGTTAGCTTCTTGGAAGCAATGGCTGACTGATTAGCAATCCAGGTTGTCTAAAAGAGGACAAGCAGGTCTGAGGATGTTCTCCAATTTCCGGCCTGATGAGCTCCTACTTCTGATGGCATTGAGCATGACCATAACGTCACCTTCAATGATGAGATTTTTGACTCTGCAAACTTTTTTCAGCTATAATCCCACTATGAGAGCTTGAGGCTCAGCCTCATTATTAATTTCTGGTACCAATTTTCTAGAGGCTGCTTTGATTATGGCACCAAAACTGTCTCTTAAAACACAATCAACTCTCAAAGAACCAGGATTAGCCCTTGAGGCACCCTCAAAGTGAAGTCGCCATTTTGCTTGCTTTTTGGGATTCTTTCTTTAAATCAACTTATGAAGCCTCATGAAAGGGGAGGGTTTCAAACACTTTTTAATATATTGTACTTCATTATAATAAAAAATAAAATTAAAAAGCATAAACCCATATAATAGTTGTATCTATCATAGGACATGGATTGTTTGCTTGAAATTGTCCTCTTACTAACATAATAGTTGATTGTTTGGGGATGAGTATTTTTTCTTTGTTGGGCCTCCTTTCTACTCTTAGTGGCTAAGAAGTCCCCTTCATACAAACTAAAAAAATACTTTCTCCTTCAAATAAACAGGCCTGAAATTTGTGCCTTTTGAAATTGCTTCTGCAACAAAAAAAAATTCTTGTCACTTTAATTATCTAGAGTGAGCCTAAAGGTTTAGAGCTTCCACAAAAATTAAAATGCGTCACTCCAATTGCCAATTGAAATTTCTACACAAAGTCCATCACACCATGTCAGATTACTGTTGAAAAATAAATAATAGAGATTGCAGTAGTCTAAAGATAAGAGAGATACACAAACATAACTATCTATATTATATTTTCAATTGAAGAAGATTAAATAATTTTATAGCCTCTTGGGAGGAGAAACTAACTCTTACAGATTTGGCTTTAATTAAACCATCTAATTGTCAAAGTGAAACTAACACTCACTTATCTAATGCTGCCTGAGACTCACACTCAACTATCTAATGGTCCCTGAGACTCCTACTGCTAGCTCTTGAAAATACTACCAACATACTAACAACACATGCTTTATTCATTTATTCCAACACTTCCCCTTGATGAAGAAATGAATTCTCTAGCATATCACTATATAATAGACAATTACATTTAGATGAATTATAATATAAATAAATAAATTGAAATTTTTGTCTTCATTGATTTTTTCTACACCATTTTGAAATCTTGCAAGCACCAAACTCCATCAAGTTGTCTCATTCCCCTCATAAAGGTACAATTCCTGAGTTCCCACTCAGCTAAACTATCGAGTTTCCAAATCTCATATTCCGAAACTACTGAATTTTGGATCTCTTGAATTATTGGACAACAACCCATATTGAGCTATACCTCCACATAATCCCCCTTTGGCCTCAAAGATTGTTCATCTTCAAAATCAGCTCTTTATCCTACTCTACAACAAACTCTATCTATCCTACTCTACTCCTATACTATGAGGATCAGCTCTCAAGATGCTCTCATCTTCGTGGGTACTCCCATGAGGAACTTAGAGCCAGTTTGTCTCTTAATACCATGTTAAAATATAAATAAGAGAGATTACAACAGTATAAAGATAACAGAGATACACAAACAGATCTGTCTATATTATATATTCAATTGAAGAGGATTGCATGATTTTATAGCCTCTCGAGAGAACAAACAAACTGCTATAAATCTGGGTTTAATTATGCTATCTAATTGTCAAACTGACACTAACATTCACCTAACTAATGCTGATTGAGACTCCTACTCCCAGATCTCTAAAAGACTCCCACTCCGAGATCTCTAAAAGACTCCCAACAGACTAACAACATATACTTTATTCATTTATTCCTTTAGTTACCATTCTCAAAAGATCAGAAGGTGATGTGTCAAATATCTCGGAAAAACATGTTTTCTCTGCTGAAATTGGCGAGGCGTGTTTAGAAATGTGTGATTCCCTTACACAATTGCCCAATTTCAAATCTGCAAAATGAACTTAAAATCTACAATGGTATCCTTTGATTTGGCAACTATCCATCTCAACAGTTAGTATGTAGTGAAAATGCAATTAGTTCATGTTGAAAATCTGTTTTGTGAGAAACAAACTCTCCTTCTCCCACCAAGGGAGGAGGGAGAGCGCCTAAAACCCTCTGGTGAAGATGAGGTGTGAAGTTCAGACACCACATTAAACTCTTGAGAAGACAAAATACTCTACTACAACTGGCATCCTTGAGTATCATGGCTTACTAGCCTCCTCAAAGGATTCTCTGGCCCCGGGGACCTTTGGTGGATCCACAACCACATTTTAGCCTTTTCATTTGCTGGAGCACTAGTTGTTGTCACAAATTTTGAGCTCCATTATTGGAACCAGTATTAGGGCCTTTGTTGGGAGCATTGTGACCATTTTTAAGGGTGGCAACAGTGGTCCACCCATCCTACTGTATAAATTATTGTGAAGTAGTATATAGATCTATTTCATCAAAAAAATTATTTTGTAATTATTTGAATTATATTTTTACAACTGCTTAGAATCTGATTTACCAATTTATAAAACTATACAAAATATTTAAAATGATAGGTTCAAGTTCAAATTCATAACAAAGCAGTGGCCCATGTTATTATGCATTTGCAGAATTTTATCATGGGTTACAAGTCAAAAACATTCATCTATTAAGAACCTCCATAAAGATCTCAGAGGATGTCATGACCGGTTGGGCTTATCTATCATGCAGGTTCACAGTCAAATGGTAACAACATATTACATTGCTACTTGTCTAAAATAAACCTGCACATTTTTTTAAAAATGTATAGGAAACATACTGATTTTTTAGTCAAAACATATTTAACCTACAAATCTACGTGATATTTATGTTGATCAATCACAACTCACTATTAAGAAAGAGGAATTTTGACTGAAAAAGGGATGTCAATGCAAATATATAGCTAAGTATGTGAGTGAGTTGCATAGAGTTGGAATAATCAATAATGAGACCACCCATAATAAGGATCTTCACCAAGATCGTAATGGTTGTCAATGCCTTGGAAAAATTGAAACAAGTGGCAATACAACGGAATTGAGTGTCTGTTGACTTCCAAAGGAACTTAAATCAATGATTAAAAATCTATAGCTCGGCATTCCAGCTGATAAAATGTGTGAACACCATATCCTAGAGGGTCTCTTTTGTTATGTGATGGGTACTGGAGACCTTTGTTTTTGTAGAAAAATGCTTGTAATATATCCGACTGCAAGTAAAGGACCAATATGAGTTACCAATGATTCCTTGAGTGTAAATAAAGGAGTTGCATTTACAAACAGGACTTGTTGTTTATGCTTGGATATTTGTAAGCAATTGCAATTAGCAGGTGTAAATCCAGACTCATCAACCATTTATCAAAACTTGGGGCTTTGAAATAGCGAGGACAATCGAGCAAAGAATGCATCTTTGATCTAGGCATCTCCTCTCACCATTAACATCCAACATGCCCCCTCGGCCAACTCAGCACAAGGCTGATTGGAGCAAGGATTGACTCCTCTTGTGGGGGAATGGCCTCACAAAGCATTCCCCTTCTAAATCTAAACTCTAATTTATATCAACTGTCTCCCATTATACAAATTAAATCAAGAAAGAAGATTTGTTGCAATTCATTTGGTGTCACAACCATAGGAAAATTATCAGCCTTTATTCCCCTCCAAGAAGGGAAGCTTTGGTTGTTACTTAAGGATGGAAACCCTGACAAAGTTAAAATTTCCATGGATGAAATGGAAAATAACTTTGACTTCTCAAGGAAAAGGCCTTTATCTGCTGATTCGTGGGGGTTTTTAGAAGACATAAACTCTCGATATGGATGCGAGGAAATTAGAACACTCAATATTTGAAGGCATTCTCATGCTAACAAAGGGATACTTCTCACATGAAAAGGATCTCATTTTCCAAGAAGGCCTCTAGTGTATGAAAAAATCAAGTTTGTCCGTTAATCATCGTCTCCTGCCTTTAATCAATAAAAGATCTTCCAAGCACAATTCCAGTATGGATTAGGCTACCCCTGCTTCCCAGTAAATATTAGCAATAGTCCAACCTCAAAAAAAAAAAGGTGCAGTAGGTGAGCACATTATAGCCTCTAGATTTACCAAGTGCCATGGGGTTCTGAATTATGTACAGATCTCTATCAACATTGATTTGGAAAAACTGTTGCTTGACCCTATTATCCTTGACATGGGACCAACTAAATGGAGCAGCTGGTAGCATTCTCATGAACATGTCCATTTGGCTTGATGGCATCACCTGCAAGAACAAAGAGCTACCAAAAAGGATTAGAGGCCACAACTGCTCATGAAAGCCAACACCAATCAACTGACCTTTCCAAAGAGGAACAACTGTACTAACACGAAGGAAAAAAGCAAACCCTTGCAAATTTAGGAAAAACTCCAAAGAGCATATGGATACACACAGCAGCATCCAAAAAAATAAAAGGAACAATTCAAAATTACAAATGCTTTTAATAATCTAGCCTCACCAAAAAAGAAGTTGAAAATATTGGATTGAACATCCAAAGGAGTCATCAAAATCTATTCGAAACTAGGACCAACTAAATAAATGCTCCAACTCTATAAGATAACTTCACCAAATTCTGCTCATATGCTTTTCATCAAAAATTCATGGTTCAAAGTTCAAACAATCACCGGATCTAGAAATTAAAAAAAAAAAAAGAAAGCAAAAAGCTCAACCCAAAATTTGAAGCCCTAATCTTCCATCCCAGACAGTCTTTTCAAAATTTAAAAGCCAACACAAAAGTTACTGACAAATTGATGTAACTGCCCTTTAATGGTGTGGCCCACTAGTCATCAGTTCTTTATGCTTGAATGTTTTTGGAATTTTGTCAGTAACTTGCCTGTAGCTGTCGGAGTGGTCATTTAGTGCTTTTCCCTATTTTTAGTTTTTTCAGTTTGTTTTATAAGGGGGTGCATTACTGTTTTGGGGGTGGTGGTCTAAAGTATTCGTGAGACTCAATACATATAAATTTATAATAAATTCAAATTGCTCAACAGTTTTTTTGTGTGTATCTCTGTTGGTTCCGTATTCTAGTGGAACAAATAAATGGTTAGTACAGTGAATAAATAATTTATTTGTCATCTATGGCTATGCTATGCTTTTTAAGTTGTCTATTTTGAATGATTATCAGCCAGGATAGAGCTGGTACAAGCAACTCCAGAAAAAAAATCTACATCAATTTTGGTATCAGAGCATCCAAAGATGTTGGGAGTAGAGAGTTTGTGGTATAGTTTTAGCTATTATTGAAACAAAAATTCTAGATGACTCAGAGGAGAGCTATGGCTGTGGGCCTGTGGCCATGGATGCAAAAAGTAGAGATCAACTACAGAGCTATTTTATTTGTTGATTTCTGTTTTAACCAAGTTTATTTAACCTACGGCAACAAAGGTTGTTTGCATTAGTCCAGTCTACGATGGCCTAGAGGGGAGTCTGAATGAAATGGGGAAGAAGGGATAGGAGAAATGTAGGCACCTGAAGAAGTGTTGATGAATGGCTTAGGAGATTAGAAGCCATTGAGGCCAAATTACTTTTGGATGATTTTGAAGAGGAAAAAAAGAACTTGGGAAATGTTGCTAGCATAGTAGACCCTATGGAGAGGCTCATTGAAGCCGTGACCAGACAAGGCTTCAAAGTAAAAGTTGATATTGACTTTAAAAGTTTAAAGACAAACTCAACCCAGATTTATTCCTAGACTGGGTGCAGGTGTTGGAGAAGTATTTCAATATGGAAGATATTGAAGAGAATGATTCTAAAAGAGTGAAAATTACAACATCAAAATTGAAGTTGTATGCACCTCTATGGTGGGAGAACATGTAGAATTTAAGTAAAAGACAAGGAAAAGAAAAAAATCAGAATGTGGCCTAAGATGTCGAAACATTTATGAGCTCAATTCTTGCCTTCTGATTACCAACAAAAATTATTTAAAGGATTTCAGAACTTAAAACAAAGGGATTAGTAAGTGCGGGCTTATATTGAAAAAATTATAAGGCTTCAAATTCAAACAGATATACAGGAGAACGAAGAGCAAGCAATTACCCAATATGTCAATGAACTAAAGTTTCAACTTCAAGATGAGCTCACCTTAGTGAACATACCTATTGTGGATGAGGCATATGAATATGCCTTAAAGACAGGAGAAATTGGATTGGAAAAGCAAGATGGTGAGTACAGTGCACCTCAAAAGATAGATATTGAAGTTTCAGTTGGCTGCGATCTTCATTCAAAGGGAACATTAGAAGATCATACAAATAGTTCTCACTAGATTGAGAGGGATAGCGAATTGTGGGAGTATGAGCACGATCATAGAAAATCCTCCAAGAATTTTATCAAGAGTTTGGTGAAAGAAAGGTGGCAGCCTAACTCAGTCTGAGAGCAGCAATACAAAGCATGATTGGGACAAGGGGAAGAGTTTCAGGTCTGTTGGTGGTAGTGTTGTGACCTAATCACACATCGCCCCATTGCAAATGGGGACCCCCTTTTTTTGAACTCCAGTGTTTCACTTTAGTCTTGGATGATGATGTCTTAGCACTTTTTCATGATGAAGTCAGTAGTGTTTGAGCCCTATAGTCCCCTGATGTCCTGATATCCTGATGTATGTTCTGAAATCCTGAAAATGACTAAGTCTGATATCCTGAAAATCCTAAAAATTGGCTAAGTCTGAAATTTGATGGATCCCTCAAAATCTAGAATCTACATGTTAAATCCAGTGGATCTGAGACCTATCTCAAACATCCTGAAAGGTATATTGAAAAATATTTAAAGTAATATACCTTACCTTGGGGACTTTCAGTTTTAGGCGCAAATTTGCTCTAAGACCTTAGGCACATTTTCCCACTTATAGAGGCCCAGATGGCACCTAAAGGTAGAAACCCAAATGTGTGCCTTAAGCAAGGAGAGGTAAAATAACGTGCCTTGATTGAAACTGAAGTAAGAAATCCTTAAACATCAAAAAATTTGACAAAGAAATGATTCAAGAGTCTAGGCGCCTTTTCATGTTCAAATGATCATCAAATTGCGCTTTAGGTTGAAGTGAATGAGTTTAGGTGCCATTCCTTGTTGCTTTTGTCATTTTGGGCGCCTTGATATGAGATGAGGTCTAAATCAATGATAGATAGCACCTAAGGATGATCTAGTCTCACAAGAATGTAAACAAGTGTTAAGAGCTTTAAAAATATCAAAGAATAAGTCAAGTTCAAGTAAGGCGCCTTTTCTTGTCTAAAACTATCCATTTTGGCGCTTAGAGGAGAATGAGCTACAAATTACTTCCAATTGTAGCGCCTAATATTGAAGGGGTAGTTATCAATCATTTTGAGAAAGTATGAATGTCAAGACATCTTCTTAAGCCTTCATAATGACTTGGATCCATTAGAAACCATTGCGTCAGTTTGAAGTCATAAGTTGGGCAGAAACACATGATAAACTTAGGCACTGATTTACACTTGTTTGAATCATAATGAGCGCCTAGCAATCATAGGTTCCTAAAGACCTCAAAATTGCGACTTAAGTGATGAGGATATTGAAACTCCAAAAGCTGGTTAAAAAGAGTAATTGAAGACTTAGATAAGCCAAGAGGATCAGTCAAAGATGAAGGCGCACATTCATGTTTCTGCAATATCAGATCAGTGCCTTCATTGACATATTAGATCAGCGCCTTCATTAATACTAATGCATTAGTTTGAAAGTTATTTCTAGCAAGAATTGTCTATAAGACTAGGCGTAATTTCTACCACCAGGGATCAAGTTTGGCGCCTTGAATGTAGAAGGTTAGCAATCATGAGATCTAGTGCCTAATGATAAGGAGGAGTCCCTGAGAGTTTAAAAGAGTGATTGAAGTCTTAGAAATTCAAGAAACTGAATTGAAGTGTTCTAGGCACACATTCATGTCTTTACCACCTAGTTTCAGCGCCTAGAAGGAAATCATGTTTAAGTCAATCAATCTTAAAGTTTTTGGAATAAGACAAATTCATAGAAGTTTATACAAGCCACAGGTTCATGAAAATTTGAAAAATTTGAAGTGAAAGTTGCATCAAAGTTAGGCGCTAGTTCATACTAGTGAAACCTCCAAATTGCGCCTTGATTGAAATCATTGAAAGTCAAGAGAACAAACCAAGTAAGTTTAGGCCCAAATCCTTGTGGTTTTGGGTCATAATGAGCGCCTAGAGATTTGAAGTGAAAGTTGCATCAAAGTGAGGCGCACTTTTGTGCCTCTATCACCCCATTTTGGCGCCCAGGATGAAGAGTCCTTGGAACCACAAACTTTGAAGTGAAGAGCTAGGTGCAAATTGTAACTTAAACAACCTTAAATCAGCGCCTAAGATGGGAAGTTGAGGAATCATTGTTATCATTGACAAATTTGCATCTTGGAGGGTTAGACTTAGCCAAAATTGGCTTAAGACAGTTAGGTGCCATTTTCAACTGTTTTAACTCAAATCAGCGCCTTAGGAGATATACATCAGCTAAACATCACAAGAAATGCGCCTTGAGTATGAAGAGGCATGAAACATTGAAATTTAGCTTGTAGATAATGGAGGGGTCTCTTGGAAGCTTTGGAGGGTGATTGAGAGTGTTTGAAAGTTTAAGAAACAAGCTAGTGAGCTTAGGCGCCAATCCACACCTCAAGCATCACAAATATGCGCCTAGATCAAAGTAGGAGGAAAAACATCATTCAAGGATCCTCAAAGTGGTGCCAAGGTGGAGACGAATCTCTTAAGCATTTAAACATGAAGTTGAAGTCATTGGAGGATGGACAATCAAGCATGGAATGAGTTAGGCGCCAATTTACATCTGTTTACATCTAAATCAGCGCCTTGATAAAGAACCTCCAATTATACATTATGAAAGTGACGCTCAAGTTGAGAACAAGTCCCTTAAGCATTTCAATATGAGATTGAAGTTAGTAAATGTTAAAACAACAGGTTAAGGAGTTAAGGTGCAGTTTTCAATTCTGTTTACCTTAAATCGGCGCCTAAGCATGAGGAACCTTAAGACTATGAAATTTGATGTTACCTTGATCCAAAATTGAAGAAATCAACTAAGTAATCTAAGGCACATTTTCCTATCTAAACTAACCTCTAATGGCGCCTTGGAAGGAATGCATGAGTTGATGTCATTATGTAAATGCCTAAAGGAAGAAAATCATTATAAGACTTACCTAATTGTTTGAAATCACATAAGTGGCAAAAATAAGGTCATCTTAAGCTTAGGCATAATTTCACACTTCTACAACACTAATGTGCACCTAGATTTGGAAAAGGGTTATTTACATGCTTCAAAGTGATTTCTTTGTGTTATAAAGTGATTAATATTGTTCCTTGTTGTTTTACAGGAGCATCAACAAAGCTAAGGAGTCATTTGAAAGAGCCAGGAGCTTGGAGTCACATTCATTCATGCTAGAGAGTTAAGATGGGAAGTAGTCATGGCCAAAGAGACACTTACTTCAAGAGATAGCCACTCCAAAGGAGCACTTCAAGATCATCCTACTAGAGCACTTCATCATTTGCATCCGGAGAAAGACATCTATCCACCATGCTTCAAGTTCCATGCAACTTCAAGTCCCTGAGAGAAGTCTCTTACTACGAGTCATGAAGCATCATCAATATCTACTCTCCAGGAAGTATCATCACAGAAGATCATTCACATACCCTACAAGAAGAAGAACAGAGTTAGTCAAATGAGCAACATGTATCATACACATTCAACTTACAATGAACAAGGCAAGATCAACAAGGAGCAATCCTAAACATACATCCCAAGTGTTCATCATCAAAAGCAATCATATCGAAGACATCATCACAAGATGATACAATTTGGGAATATGCCCACAAAGCAAAGTGAATAAACAATTGAAATCCACAAGTATGCTAAGGTGGCACCTACGTGGCCGATACATATTATCAGTCCAATCACAATCAGCCACATCATTCAAACGCATTCAATGTATCTACAACAAACAAGAAGTTAAAGAAGATGCCTATATGGAAGATGCTCTAGAAGATTCCATCTTATCCTTATCTTCTTGGAAAACATGCCTTCATTGCCTCTCTTATGTACTAAAAATAGCAAGTTGTTGTAACTACCTGCCTTGTTGGCATGATCCTGGCCTTTGGCTATGTGAATTGATCCTAGCCATTCATTGTAACTCTGGACCTCTATATAAAGGCCTTGTTGTTTCATTTGTAAGTTCATTAGTTAGTAGAATAGTTAGAAAGTTTGTAGGAGTAGAGTAAGAGAGACTCTTGAAATTCTCTAAGAGGACTTGAAGTTGTAAATATTTTTCAAGATTAATGCAAAGACATTGGAATTCATTTGGTGTTAAGTGTTATCTTGTGGAGTTACATGGTTTCTTGTATCTTAATGAAATGGAGAGATGTTTCAAAGTAGATTAGAAGTAGATTAGAGCTCATTGATGTAATGTATGTTGTCTTGAATATTTGATCAACTCCTAGCTCATGCTTTTAACATTCATTGCCGGTGAAGTGTTGTGCAAAACTAGTCTGAGCCTCATCATTTGCTTAAATCGATTGTGGATATTTGTTTGAGCTACGCCGTTCAATGGGTGCTTATATGAGCCTTCATAATTTGAAAACCTTTCGCTATCCTTAGGAGATTGCACCAACTTCATGTAGTTGTAAGCATCCTTGGCGAAGTGGAGTTAGGTTGATTAAGGAGTTTGTCTATTCAAGCATCATCATTGCCTCATTGATCTTAGAGTAGTTTCTCTGAACCTTTATCTTTTGCCTTTTCTTTGTTATTGATACATGTTTACTGCCTAAGTGGTCTAATTGGTTTCAGACAGAGTAACCGAGAAAGATATTTGCATTATCACAATGCACTGAAATAAATTACATTGTACGAGAATAACAACCAGAAAGAATAACAACCAGAATTGGTACTCAAAAGATCAACTGCATATATTAACTCAGAACAGTAAGTCCAAATACAATCCAAAAACTCCATACCCATACAATGGCGTAACAAGTACATATATAGTTTGTCCGACGGTTGCCAACCATCGCCAACCATCGTACCGATCAGGAGTAACCACTCGCCGAAACTAAAACATAAACATACTTCCCGAAACCACTAACAAAACATATTTTGCCAAAAGTAATAAACTATGTAAAGTACGCCTAACATCATCCCCCCCAAAAAACTTGTCGTCTTCTAGACGACTACAAACAAGAGCCCAAATGAACTAGGAAGTAGGAGGGTCAGTGGACGTCCCTGGAAGTGTGGATGCCGTCCGTGCTGATCCAGGAGTCCCCTGCTGAGGTTGAACTAACCGCCGAAGCCTGTAGACCTCCTCAGTCCTTTGTTTCAGATGTGTTGAGGCAACGATATGCTTGTCTCTAGTGAGACGTACCATCTGGACAGCCTCGGCCAACTGCTATTTTGTTTTCTCCTGTGTCGCCTAAGATTCGGCCAACTCCTTCCTTGTAGTTTCTAGTTCTACTTTGAGTGCCTCAGCCTTGTTCCTTTCCAACTGTGTGAGCTCGGCTTCCTGTGCCAACTGCCGTTGGAAGTGCACCTATTGCTCATCCATTTTTTCCCTCAGCTGCTTACTCATAGTTGCAGCCTCCTCCAGTTGTTTGTTGCACCTTCTGTCCTTTGAAAATCCTCCTGTCAAGCATAATATAGTGCTCTGAACTGGTCCTCAATGCTATGAAGGGCTGCCAGTAGCTCACTGTCGGCATCTCCCACTCCCAAGTCTGGTCTCTCCGGTTTCCATGCCCTCTGCATCTCCTCGGTAATTACTTCTGGCCAACCCTTATTCCAAAATACCCGTAAAAACTCCGTCTCAACATTCTTAACAAATTGTTCAATTCTTTGTACCTCTGCACGTATTACTGGCGAAGAGTATTGGGGGTTGACCCTGGCAGCTATATCAGATACCCTCTGAAGGATGGTTCCCATAGACCCTAAATCCTATGCATACCTGAGAATGGTGCCGAGTGGGTCACTCTCATCTGGCGCACCCATATGTACTGTCAACCCAGCTGGCTCAACCGAGCGAGAAGTATCCTCTATATCATCAGCACTATCTGTCCTACTCGTGCCTTCCTCCTCTGAGCTGCCTGTGGCTGTGCCTTCCTCCTTGGCTTCCGAGTCACTAATCATTATGGCAACATCAACTGCTTTCTCCTCCTCTAACTGTACCATCTCACCTTCAAGTGCAGGTGGCGGTAAAAGAGATCGAGCGGGGCTTAGAGGAGGAATGTCTACCAACTCTGAAGGCATGCCTAGTACCTGAAGCCAAGCATCTACCTGTAATGAGCTGTCTGCATGTGCTATGCTCTCTAGAGATCTAGTCTCGAATGGAGTAATATGCCCTAATGGGAGAGGAACTGGTACGGTGTTCTCCCCCTTCATCCTCATGACCTGACCCCAAGAGACGTGTGTGGTACTAGGTCGAACAGGAATCTCTGCTTGGGTGCGTGTGTCTAAGTGCAAGTGTGCATGCTTCTTTGCCAGAGAAAAATTCCATCTATTCTCCCATACTGGTACTATAGGACTGGGGCTGGCAGGGTTGCCAGGAGTGGTTGAGGCTGACGAGGCCTCAATGCAATCCTCCTCGACACCTTGTACACTATACGAAGCTTCCGACGAAGTCTCAGGTAACTCCCGCTGCTTTCTCTTTTTGCTTCTCTGAGACTCTTCTCCCTTCCCACCTTGTGCAGGAGCCTTCAGGTTTGTCCATCTGAAGACGGTCGGCCATGTGGGGTCGTACTGCTCATCTGGCTGAAATGGAGCTCGTGCTAATGAGGGGACCTGAGTGCAAATGGCGTCCAAGAACAACGCAATGGCCTGCTGAGTCATGTAGAATGACTTGTGAGTCATTTTCATGAACTCGTGAATCCTGTCGGAGAGAACTGCTGCCCAGTTGTACATTGCACCCTGGCTGAGGCCAATCATATAATCCGACATCCAAAATGGAATGTCTGACGAGTGTGAGGCTCCCGTTAGCCGCCTCCTGATGACATCCATTATGCACCGCCATTCTTCATTCGCCAAGTGATCTCGGCGAAGTCCTCTATTCCCTGCAACCTTCAATTGATTCTTTTCTTTTTCACTCAGGTCTGGTCTGCAAACTTTTGCCATAATGCTATCCTTGTGTGTTTACAGTCATTTTCTGTTTGCCGACTGTAAATCCTTGACGCGGTACGCCCATCACTCTCTCGAAATCCTGTGGCGAGAATGTGATTTTTACCAATACATTCATAAATCTGATGATCGTGTGTTTTGCTCGGGGGTTGTAATTCGCCATGTTCTTCAATATTGTCTCAAACTCTCTGAAATTGAAATAGGGCATTTGTATTACCTTGTCCACTTGTGCCTTCTGCAGTGCTTTCTTGAGAGGATGATCGTTAGCATGGCTGTTCCACCACTGTTTGCACTCGCTCGCCGTAAGACTTTCCCATTGCAAGGAATCCACTGTGATTTTTTTCTTGTCTTTCCCTTTCCCTTTTGGCTGCTTCTTCTGTGCTGGTGAACCCACGTCAATTTGCGGTGTCTGTACTGATTTTTCTTCAACAATCACCTTTGCTGCCATCTTTCTATCTTCCGCCCGTCCTGATATGTGAATTTGTTTTCCTCTGCCTTGTGCTCTAATGACCCTGTTTGCTGGCGAGAATGACATTCCGACCCCTTTTATATTGTTCAGCCGAATTCAGTTATGGTCGTTTTAGGACCGGTACCGCATGGTGATTTGCAATTGACTGATACTGGTATGGACTGGTACGGTGCATCCACTGATTATTTGTACGGCCTGGAAATCCGTACGGCAGGCGTTGTGTGAGGAGAATTCGCACGGTCTAGTACGGCCACTACACTGGTATAGCAGAGGGTCGTACGCTCGAGTCCTATACGGCAAAGACCTGGAACTATTTCCCTTCGTACGGTAAAGACTTCGTATGGCGAAAAAACTGCTCTAGGATCCATACGGCAAGGAGCTGACTTCGTACGGTCTCTTCTTCACCTTTCGTACGGCCTTTCCTTCAGAGTTCGTACGGCCTTCTTAAGTCTAAAATCCGTATGGCAAAAAATCTTCTTTGCTCCGTACCCCTCCAATCCTTCTTCGTACGGCCAGCAATGTGCGTACGGCAGAAATTTACTTGTACGGCCTCCTTCGTACGACAGCTTTTCACTCTTCGTATGGCTCTGCAACCTTTTCTCTTCGTACGATTATGGCAAAGGGTACGGTACGGTAAGGACTTTTATAGGTTTTTTTTTTTTGGTTTTAATCTTTTTTTCTTTTTTCCCTTACTGACTTGGCGTTTCTAATGTCCTCGAACTCTGCCATCTTCCATTCACTCTCCCACTTTTCTCTCTCCTTTTCACTGTTGTCGAGGATCTCGATTTCCGTCAATTGGCAGAAGATGCAGTTTATATAACCCTTCTGTCTGAGGCAATCGTTGGAGCAACATCTAATTTCTTCCAATTCCCATATCCAGTCGAATGTCAAGGACTGGTCTCTCACCCATATCAAATTCCATCCCATTGGCTCCTGGACCCACTGGAATGTTTTCCCATCTCCATTCATCTTCACATTCCCGTTCCTGCATCTGTACTTGGCCTTCCAGAGCCGACTCCTTGGAATCTGTATGTGGGGTAGCCCAACTGGCCAATTCTTCCTTCTTAATTTCTAGACTTCGTCACAGTAGGGTGATCTTTCCATAATGAACATTACTTCTGCCAAATACTTCCTTCTTGGCGGGCCCCGGACCTCCTTTGGTAGTAGGAACTCAAATCTGTCCCGTACTTGATTGCATTCTTTTATCCAGTTGTTCCAGTTTTCTTCCTCTTCTTCCTCTTCTTCTTGGTAGTTTTTATTAATCCATTTACCACCATAGTCTTCATCAATTTGGCCCTCACAGGCTTCCATCCGCACTGGCTTTGGTGCAAAGAACCCCGTTACTGGTTCAAACTAAGCACTTGCAAATACCATCCCGTCAACTTTGTTTTTTGTCTCCTCATGCTGGTTGCCTCTTTCCTCCTTTACGCCGTGGTTTGTTAATGCGAATCCGAGCATATTGATTTGTATTGTTTCTCTTTTTCTCTCTTTATAAACCTTCAGTTTCAACCCGTTCACTGCTTCGTTGATTGGGCTTCCATCGAGATTATCTAGTTTTATAGCCCTATTGTCCATTAATTCCCGTATTCTGAACGGTCCTAACCACCAAACTTTGAACTTCCCAGATTTGATTTCGTTACGGCCGTTATATTTCAGGACTAACTGCCCGGGCCGGAACTCCATTTTCCGTAGGTGTTTGTCGTGCCAATACTTCTGGCGTTTCTGCATGATTTCCGTCGACCATTGAGCCAAAATTCTTTTCTCGTCCAATTTATTCAACTGGAACAGTCTTTCCTCCAGGCTCTCCGTATCTCCTAGTCTGTTTTCTACTGCAATTCTCAGACTTGGGACGAGGTATTCTGCTGGTACTACCGCTTCTTGCCCATACATCAACTGGAAAGGTGTGTGTCCAGTCGTTACCTTATAAGTGGTTCGGTAAGCCCATAACACCACTGGTAACCTCTCTTTCCAGTCCGATCCTTCGATATCGCATGACTTGTGGATTACCGAAACGAGCACCTTGTTTGTTGACTCTGCCTGCCCATTTGCCCTTGGATAGTACGGACTTGATAGGGTGTACACGATTTTGAATTCCGTAGTCATGAGTCGGATGACGTGGTTGACGAAATGTCCCCCACGGTCACTCGTCAATTGAATCGGAATTCCATATCTCGTCACAATCTGTTCGTATAGGAACTTTGCCGTGCTCAATGCAGTGTTATCCTCCAGTGCCTTTGCTTCAGCCCACTTCGTCAGGTATTCTGTAGCCACTATTATGTATCGACATCGGTGTAGTTGGCTGACCTTCAGAGGTCCTACAAAATCCAACCCCCATCTTTCGAAAAGTTCTTGAGGTTGTGATGGCCAGAGTGGCATATAATCCCTCTTCAATGGTTTTCCTACCCTCTGACAAGTGTCACATTGAATTACCCATTCCCGAGCATTTGTGTGTAACGTCGGCCACCATAGGCCGGCGAGTAAGACTTTTCGTGCCGTGGCGTCGGGACCCATATGTCCCCCTGCCAGTCCCTCATGGGCTTCTGCCAATACACCCCTTATCTCTTCTTCCATCACACATCTCTGGAGGATTTGATCGGGGCCCATTTTGTAGAGCAGCCCGTTTATCAGTTGAAATGTCTTACTCTTCAGTGCAATCTTCCGTCGTTCACTTGTAGACATTTCTGGTGGAAACGTTGAAGTGGACAAGTACTCACCAATTTTCTCGTACCACGGCGGCAAGGCAGCAATGTGGAATAGGTGGGCATCCGGAAAGTCTTCATTGACTCCATCTCCTGGTTCTCCGGATTTGATCCTTGAGAGCTGGTCGGCAATTACATGGCTTTTTCCCAGTTGTACAATAATGGTGAAAGTAAATTCTTGCAGAAGCAACAACCATCTACTGATTCTGCCTTGAATAATCGGTTTGTTGACCAGATACATTAGAGCTTAATGATCCACATAAAAAGTGAATGGTGTTGCCAAGAGATAATCCCTGAATTTCTGTACGGAGTACACCATTCCTAAAGCCTCTCTTTCTGTAGTACTGTAATTCCGCTCTGCTTTGGAGAGCAACCGACTGACAAAGTACACTGGATGATCCAATCCATGAGATCCGACTTGTGCAAGAGTGGCACCAATTGCAAAGTTTGATGCGTCCACGTGCACGTGGAATTCCTTGTCCCAGTTTGGATAGGCTAGGATAGGTGCACTGATGAGTCTTGTCTTTAGTTTTTCAAAAGCTTTCTGTTGTTCCTCCAACCAGACAAACTGCACCCCTTTCCTTGTCAATATGTCCAGTGGGTGTGATACCTGAGCAAAACTTTTGATAAATCTCTGGTAGTAACCGACATGGTCGAGAAAGGACTTTACTCCGGTGACATCTCCTGGAGCGTCCATTTCTACAATTACCCGAATCTTGTCCGGGTCTGCTTTTAGTCCTGCTTGGCATACAATATGGCCCAGAAATTTCCCTTGGGACACCATGAACCGGCACTTCTTCGGGTTTAAGGCCAACCGTGCGGTCCTGCAACGCTCCATGCATTCGGTGAGGGCTTTGAGGTGTGTCTGCTGGTCGCTGTAAATTGACCAGTCATCGAGGAATGCCTTGAAGTTTCCCACCGACATTTTGTCAAATATGTGTAGGATAATCCTTTGAAAGGTGGCTAGTGCATTGCACAGACCGAACAGCATCCGGTTGTATGCATATACCCCATTTTCAATCACAAACGTTGTCTTTAGTCTGTCTTCCTCGGCGATGCTGATCTGGTTATATCCCGAAAATCCGTCCATAAAGGAATATATTTCGTGACCGGCCACTTCTTCCAAAATGGAGTCTGTGAAGGGGATGGGGAAGGGGTCTTTGATTGTTACCGCATTGAGGCATTTGAAATCCACGCAAATCCTGATTTGTCCCCCTTCCTTCTTAAGTGATATTACAATCGGAGACACCCACTCACTTGTTTCTACCTCAAATATTATTCCTGCTTCGAGCATTTTTTCAATTTCCTCTTGTACTTTTGCCGCATAGTTCTTATTCATGCGATATGGCCTTTTCCATACTGGGCGTGCTTCTGGTATGAGTGGAATTCTGTGGATGCACAGTTCTGGTGGTATCCCCTTCAGGTCCTTGTAGGTCTAGGCAAACACATCCTTGTACTCTAAGAAGATTCTAAATGCTGCTGCCTTGAGTACGGGATTCCAGTCGTCGCCGGCCAGAATTATTTTCGGGTTACTTTCCTCGCCGAGATTAACTTTCTTCGTTACCGGCTCTTCGTACATAATCTTCTTTTCCGGTTCAAACTGGTGTGCCGGCGTACTGTCTACTTCTGCATTCCCTTCCTTATATTCCCCATACGCCGCTGGGAACATGTGGGTTACATCCTTTCCCCTCTCACTTGTCCGTTCCAATGTTTCACCGTCGTCTTTCTGTTCACTCGTCATTCCCGAGTTTTCACCGATTTTTTTTATTGAAATCATGTTACACTGTGGCGGGAAAAACTCGTAGTCTTCCATCTGCCAGTGGAATAGCCCGCTGAATGAATTTGTTTCATCTTCTAAGCATTCTTGTAATTTCAGCACCCCTTCATCATCGGGCTCCATCGGTCCTTTCCTACTTTCTGTCGAGTCCCCTCCATCCGAGTAAGAGTCTGACGCCAACTCCTCACTGACGGTTTGTGTCTTCAAATCAATGACAAACTTCCTACGTCCATTTTCTATGGACAGAGTGTTTTTCTTCCAGTTGTGGTTAGCCTTAGCGGCTATTAGCCATCCTCGGCCGAGTAATGCATCATATGATGTATTTTGTGCTGTTATGACTACAAAATTTAACAAGACTTGCTGGGTACCGATTCTTACCTTTTGAGCCATTACCACTCCCAGCGCCTTGATCCCGTGCTGGTCGGCTCCCACTAACTGGAAGTTTTGTGGCCATAGAGTAGGCTTCCCGAGGCTCTTCCAGGTTGCTTCTGGTAGTACGTTTACTCCGGATCCACCATCGACTATAGTATTTGTCAACTTCCGTCCAAGGATTTCCATGTGTACTACAGCCGGTTTCTTTCCAGTATCAATCGCCAGCAACCTCGAGTCGAGTACTTGTTCTTCCGTTGGCGGTGGTTCTACTATAACATATTCTATTGTGCGGGTTTGGTTTTCGTGCGAGTTGTCCTCCATTACCTTGGATATTGCTACTTTTAACTAAGGCAAGCTCTGGAGAAGGTCCGCCAATTTGATTGGTACAGTAGTTTGTAATACTTGACTTGCTATGTTCTTATCTGATTCCGATCGTATTGCCTTTTTGTCTGAGTTCCTCCGTTCAGTTCTCATGGCAACTTCCACTTCCTTCCATGCCTCTCGAAGTCTTTCTTTTTCCGTACGGGGATCTGGATAAGTGGCCTTTTTCCACTGTGCTCGGGTGATAGCAAGGATTTCTTCATCATTTTCCATGAGATTGATAAGGTTCACCCCTTTCTGCTTCGGACAGTCTTTTTTCTTCGTGATCACCAGGCCCACACCACTTGCACAATGCATTTACTGTGTTCTGATTGTTGCTGGGGCATTCCCGGGCAAAATGTCCCCACTCGTTGCACTGCCGGCACTGTATCATCGGTTGCCCTTTGCTGTCGTACTGCAATCTGTTCCAAGGGCTGTTATTGTTGAACCTTTTGTTATTCCTGTATCCTCCGGGGGATGCATTCAGACTATTTTGAGGTTTTGGCGGTGTGGTCGGTGGAGTTGATGATTCTCCTTGTGTGAACAACACTTGGGTACTTCTTGCTTTCAAGTTAAATGGACATTCCTTGATTGAATGTTCCATTACTTGACAGATGTCACAAAATAATTTCCTCGGGCAATTTGCCTTTATGTGACCTTCCCCATTACACTCTGTGCACCATAACTCTCGACTTTCTCTAGTTGTCTCTTTATCCGTTTTCATTTCCTTCATCATGCGGATCATGTCCCTTCTCAACGCATGAATGGTTTTCGACTCGTTTTCACTGCTGTCATCCTCCGTACTGTCATCATCTTCAGTTCTTCTTTTACTTCGGGATGATGTTTTGCTTTCGCTTTCTATGTCCATTGCCCAATTGTATGCTTCCGCATACGACGCTGGGGGTACCACTTTCATCTTTTTTCTTAATGACGAGACTAGCCCTTCAATGAACCATCTTTTCTTTAGTCCATCGGCTGGCTGCGTTTCCAGTTTCCCAAGTAATTCCTTGAGTCTTCTATTATATGCCCTTACGTTTTCATTCTTTCCTTGTTTGGTATTGTAGATTTCAGCTACAATCTCATTGTCATCCCTAAGAAGTTTAAATTCGTCCTCGAAGGCTTTTCTCAGTTCGTCCCATGAGGCTTTCTGTGTTGCCCCTAGGTCTGTATACCAGTCAATGGCAATACCCTTTAGCGTTGTTGGAAACACTTTTACCCAGTAGTCTTCGTCCTCTTGTCCATTTGCCACCCATATGGTTTCACACGTTTTACAGTGCCGGATAGGATCCTCTGACCCGTTCCCCATGAACTTCGGCAACTTCTGCCTTTCACTCACCGGTGGGGTCACCATCTTTTTCCCGAGGCACCCTCTCTATGTCTTTGACCCGATTGGACTGGTTCTACCATCTCGTTCCGGCGTCTTCCTGACACTGCCAGCCATGTACGGTTCCTTCCCACTTCCGGTTTCGACGTCCTCTACACTTCGAGTTACCTCTGGTTCTCCTTGGTTTTCCCTCTGTGTAGAGGTTTCGGGCTCAGGTCCTCTATTCCTCGGCCTTTCGTCTGAAATGGACAATGCCACAATCCGGCGTATACTATTCTCTAGTTCTTCTGTCAGATTATTTTCTTTTCCTCAATTTTTATTGGTGTTCTACAACTATGTTCATCACCCCCTTGATCTACCTCTTCATGTCGTTCATTTTCTTTTTCAACAATCTGTTTCAATCGTTTTCTACATTCTTCTTGTTCCTTTAGTCTTAATGATCTTCTTACTATTTCTTCTGGTGTTGCTTGCCCCACTGGTAATTTATTCTTGTCCTTATTCAGTTGTATGGGCATTAATTATGCCTACCCTTTCTCAATTGTACAGTGTGCAACGGCGATCACCGTCACGTTCCTCCTCTTGTTTCAGACGTTCTTCATATCTTCTGAGAATTTGTTGTCGTCGCACTTCCCTCTCTCTTTCTTCTCGAATATCTTGGAAGGCTATCAAGTTCCTTGCCAGAAGTCGAGGAATGCAGTCCAAAAGATTATCCACTTCGCTATTAACACGCAGGTTCTCTGAAATAACCTCCTGTGGAACCTCTCTGCGGATAGACTCATCTCGCACGTATTGTCCGACTAATAGTAACCACAGTTTGACCAATTCCTGGGTTACTTCATCTTCTCGGCTTCTGGGGTCATTCTCTTCTCTATCGCTTCCCTCGCGCTCTTCCTGAATTTCTTGTATTATTTCTTCTACGTGCTTTCTATCTCGTACTTCTTCGTCGGTATCAACTGGTTGCCCCATTATGCTGCCATTCTCCCGTGTGGATGTTCACCGGATTCGCTTAGGCAACGGCGCCAAAATGTTTACTGCCTAAGTGGTCTAATTGGTTTCAGACAGAGTAACCGAGAAAGATATTTGCATTATCACAGTGCACTGAAATAAATTACATTGAACGAGAATAACAACCAGAAAGAATAACCAGAATTGGTACTCAAAAGATCAACTATATATATTAACTCAGAACAGTAAGTCCAAATACAATCCAAAAACTCCATGCCCATACAATGGCGTAACAAGTACATATATAGTTTGTCCGACCATCGTACCGATCGGGAGTAACCACTCGCCGAAACTAAAACATAAACATACTTCTCGAAACCACTAACAAAACATATTTTGCCAAAAGTAATAAACTATGTAAAGTACGCCTAACAATACATCATCCACATTAAAAGGAGAAACAAGCTAAATGAAGTATGAAGAAGTCAGTGTAAGTCCCTTTGTGATTACCAGAAAGATCACATGTAATCACTGAGTTTATCCATCATAAATCATAAGAAAAAGAACCTTGGAGTTACTTCATTTGATCACATAGCTTAGCCTGTGGAGAACTTTATTCAAGAGAGAAGGAGAAACTTAGTGTTTTACTCTATTGTTGACTTGTCTAAAAACAATCATCAACAGGTAGTGTTGTGACCAAATCACACACCGCCCCATTGCAAATGGGGACCCCCTTTTTTTGAGTTCTGATGCTTTGCATTTAGTTTTGGATGATGTCTTAGGTTCGTTTCCTCTGCCAATCCAACAATAAGTCTCTCTCCTAGAAGGTTTTTCTTTATAACTGGAGGCCTCATTTGGAACATGAACATGCAGTAATGAAGAGTCTTGATCAAATTCCATCCAAATAATGAACACTGAGATCAATCCTGACATATGTTTGAGATCCTAAAAAGACTAAGTCTGGTATTCTGATATCCTGAAATCCTGAAAATTTGACGAAGTCTGAAATCTGGTGGATCCTCCAAATTCTAGATTTTGCATGTTAAACCCAGTGGATTCGAGACCTATCTCAAACATCCTGAAAGGTATATTGAAAAATATTTAAAGTACAACTTATACTTAAATGTATTTTTCAATATACCTTGCTCCGAGGACACTGAAAAAATGGCTAACTACTCAAAAACTTGATCCAGTGCACCAAGACACAAGAGTGGCGCAAAATCTTGATGAAATGCATCACTTCCAACCGGAGATCAAAATCATGATCTAATGCGACAGATCTCTTGCGCCACAACTAGTGCGCTCACCTTGCCATCTCGTGGAAAGAAGTTTAATTCAAGTTTTGACATCATTCAAACCAAACGTCAAAAACCTTAACCAATGCGACCACCTTAGGATGGAGTCAAATGCAAGTTTTGTAAAGGGTTTTAGAGAGATTGAAATCTTCAACTATTGCGACCAGGGTAAATGAGGATTAGTATAAGTTTTAAGGCCTTTTCAAGCGGACAACAAAACATAGATCCCATGCACTCTAACCAAGGCGCCCATTTAAGAGAGTTCTAAAGGATTCAAAACTTATATCCAATGCGCCAAAAGAGGAGGTCTGTGTTGAAGCTTTTAATGAAAGATCAAGATGCTGATCCCCTGCGCCATCACTAAGGGAGTGCTCTTCAAGTCTCAAGGGATCATTCAACCAGAAAATGAAATCATGATCAAATGCGCCTATTTCAAGAGGATCTAAATTTCCTATCTGCTGCGCCATTGCTAAGAAGGGGTACTGAAGATTGCAAATTTTAGAACATTTCAAGGAGAGATCAAAATGTTGATCTGCTGCGCCAGTGCTAAGAAGAGGAAGTGTAATTTAAGTTTTAAAGCAAATTTTGACCAAGGGTGAAATCTTTTATTCCATGCGCTAAGGATGATGAGGGTAGAGTGGTGTAAGACTTACCAAAGATGAAATGCTGATCTAATACACCCTATCTAATGCAAGATTAAAGAAAGATTAAAACAATGATCTGCTGCGCCTGATGTTAAAGTGGTCTAAGTTCAAGTTCTTAACACTTTCAAGAGGATACAAGATCATGATCTGCTGCACTCCAACCAATGTGCCGGCCTCATCAAAGATTGAACAATGAAGATTTTCTAAATAAGTTTATGAAGGATCCTAAACTCTTAACTCCTGCGCATGATCTCATGCCTTTGGTAAATATCTAATGAAGATCTAAAATAAATGGGGAGAATTTCAAAGGGAACTTGTCTTGATTGATGAAGATGATTTTAAGCAAGGATCAAAAACCTAATCTATTGTGCCACCTTGGTGACTTCCAACAGAGGATCTTAAACACTGATCCAATGCACCAAAGCTTAAAGGAAGAATCAATTACAAATTTTAAAACGTTTTGGAAGAGAGTTCAAAACATTGATCCAATGCGACAAGACTAAGAGGAGATCTACTTCAGCATCTAATGCGCCAAAGTGAAAGGATTGTTTTAAGTATCAACATACAGATTTCATGAGGATCCCAATTCCTTAAGCCAATGCGCCTAGTCTGATAGGATGATGAAGTTAAATTTAATAAAGACATTCAAGTGAAAGATGAATTTCTGATCCCATGCGCCATCATGAATTTCTGAGTTTTACATCATTTCGCCTAGGAATCAAATCCTCATCTATTCTGCCCATACTGAAGAAGAAACCAAATTGAGCATCCATTGCGCCAAAATAGATAAGTGGGATGCAAATATCAAAATGTGGATTTCATGGAGTTTCAAGATGAGATCCATTCCTTCAACTCATGTGCCAGCCTTAAGAGAAGAGTCTTACCTAAAGTGTGACATTATTTATCAAGAAGGTTCAAAATATCCATCTAGTGCACCTACATCAAGGAGACACCAAAACATTGAACCAATGTGCTGATGTTTAAGTTTAAATTTTGAGATCAAGCTTCGATTTGCATGGAAATACCTAGTTGGCCTAGGAAGAAGTAGTGAATTTTAATGTAAATTGGGTATATAAACAACATTCAAAGTTCATTTTCTCATTCATCAATAACGATTGTGTCTTGAAGAGCAGAAATAAGGCAAATCCTAGAAGGTTGAGGTTAGGTTTTAGTTTGATTTTGTCAAGGTGGATCTGATTTTTGATTAAGTGTTAAGATATCCATTAAAAAGCAATCCATTTCTAAGTCTGATCTGTAAGAAAATTTCTGATTTTCTTTCATTTTTCAGCAGACTTGATTGTTTTAAGAACAAATTATGCAAGTATGAATGAACATTTGCAAGAAGATAGTGAATTGTGATGGTAAAATTATGATCTTCTTGTGAGATTCCATCTTATAGGAGGCTGAAGTGATTTGTTTTTAAAGTTATTTATTCATGTTTATGTCTTGTAGGATGGGCAGAATGATCGTCAAAGAAGTAAAAACCACCTTTATGCTAGGAGTGAAGTGAAGATAAAAGGTAGCTGCTCCAAGATGTTACTTCAAGATAACCACCCAAGTCTTCATTATCGACGGCATCATGTGAAGATCATCATTTTGAAACACTTCATCATCAAACATTCCAAGGCTTTCATCCACTTTACTTCAAGATCTTTCAACCTTCAAGATTAGCATGTAGCTGCTCCAAAGGGACTTCTCATCATCATTAAGCATTTCAAGAACCGCCAGTACATTCAAGTCTCCTTGAGAAGTCAACTACTCTACATATAGAGGAGGTCGCTGCAAAGAAACGTCATGTAGCTGTTGCAAAGGAACCTTTCATTATCCTTGTGTTGGAATTCTTCATCAATGGCATCATGTTAAGATCATCAAGTTGGAACACTTCATCATCAATGGTATCAATGAAGACATTCATCCATTTAGCTTCAAGTTCCTCCTCAATCTTCAAGTCTAAAGAGAGATCTCCTACTCATGAAGTATCACCATCTACTACATTACTATTCAAGAAGAAGAAAGAATCACAGTGTTAGTCAAATGAAGCAACAAACATCATACATAGCCAGTTTACAAGACAATGAACAAGGCAAGATCCACAAGATACATCTCAAGTGTTCATCATCTAAAGCAATCATATTGAAGACATCATACATTGATGATACAATTTGGGAATATGCCCACAGAGTAAAGTGAATAAACAATTGAAATCCATAAGATATGCTAAGGTGGCACCTACGTGGCAGATACTCATCATCAAGCCAATCATAGTCCGCCACATCATTCGACAAACAAGAAGCCAAAGAGGACGTCTATGTGGAAAATGCTCTAAAAGATTCCATTTCTATCTTATCTTCTTGGAAAACATGCCTTCATTGTCTCTCTCATATGTACTAAAAATAGCAAATTGTTGTAACTACCTACTGAGGTGACATGATCTGAGCCCTTGGCTATCTAGATTGATCCTAGCCTTTCATTGTAATTCTGGACCTCTATAAAAGGCCTTGTTGCCTCATTTGTAAGATCATAAGATATAGAGTAGTAGTAGTTCAGTTTGTAGACAAGTAGGAGTAGAATAGAAGAGACTCGCGAAATTCTCTGAGAGGACTTGAAGTTGTAAATATTTTCCAAGATTAATACAAAGACATTGGAGCTTGTTTGGTGTTTAAGTGTTGTCTTGTGGAATCACATGGTTTCTTGTATCTTGATTGAGTGAAGAGATGTTTCAAATAGATTAGAAGTAGATTAGAAGCTCTTTGATATTATGTATGTTTGTATTGAATATTTGATCAACTCCTAGCTCATGCTTTTAACATTCATCGTTGGTGAAGTGTTGTGTAAAGCTAGTCTGAGCTTCATTTGCTTAAGTTCGATTGTGGATGCTTGTTTGAGCTGCGCCATCCAATGGGTGCTTATATGAGCCTTCATGATTTGAAAACCATTCGTTTACCTTAGGAGATTTTACCAACTCCATGTAGTTGTAGACATCCTTGGCGAAGTAGAGTTAGGTTAATTAAAGAGTTTGTCTATTTGTACATCATCATTGCTTCATTGACCTTAAATTAGCCTTTCTGAACCCTTATCTTTTGCTTTTCTTTATTATTGATACATCATCCACACTGAAGGAGGAATAAGCTAAACAAGTATGAAGAAGTCTAATGTAAGTCCCTTTGTGATTATCAGCAAGATCACATGTAATCACTGAGTTAACCCATCATGAATCATAAATAAGGAACCTTGGAGTTACTTCACTGGATCACATAGTTTAGCCTTTGAAGAACTTTATTCAAGAGAGAGTGGGATACTCTAGTGTTTTACTCTATTGTTGACCTGTCTAAAAACAATCATCAACAGGTAGCAACAGCAATTATTTTGTCGTCTCTGCATTAGACTTTGCCTAGCTTTGCCTGCCCAATTGGATGGTGGAATCGGCACTGGACTCCTGATGCTAGAAGAGCATGGATTGGAAGATTTAATGGTGTCTCAAATTGTGCCAAGGAATCTCAAGAGAATACTTTGAAGACAAGACTACTGAAAGGTTCACCCTTGTACTGGTAGCGACGAAATTCGAGATAAAGTTTACCAAACTAGGTTCTTCTGACCTAGGAGGTTCAGACTTTTTTAAAAGATGGGAAAGATGATGTTGTTGGCAAGAGACACTATATGGATTCATGTTTGTTGTCATTGATGGCAACAAAGGTCATCCCACACATCCGCAGGACATGGTCTGTCTCTACCGGAAGTCAGAATGAAGATTATTATGGTCCGGTAAACAAGAACAGAGCATGTGGCAAGGTTCGACAGACTGGTCCGGATCTCTCAGAGGAAGTATCTTGGCAAAGTGCGGTTTTGGGGAAGTCAAGAGGACTACCTTGAGTAATAGATTCCAAGGTTGTAGCCTCTAGTGATAAATGAGGTAAAAGATATGAATACTTGAGTACCAGGTTCCTGAGTGACAGTGTGAACAGAGGAAGAACTGACTGACAGAACATCAGACTATTTTCCGGATGTGTTACTGATGGTGGCAAAGGTTGTGAAGGCATGAATCATGATTGGTCGACATGATTAATGATCTCTTCAAGTATATGCTTGATCCGCATTACTTGATGTGTAAGGATTCAGCTGACAGAATAGAGTTTGTGAGAAGATTGACTGTTCCGGGTGCCGACTAGAAAGATAATGAAATCATTTGTGCGGATATATATAAAGGATGGATTTAGTTGTGAGAAAAGTAGTTGTGTTATGTGGTATGCGAAAAAAAGCAGAGTAGAGCAGAAGCAGTAAGGAAGATCCGGTATGTGAAAGGAAAGCAGCATAAGAGAAGAGGAAAGATGAAGTGCAGCAGATCAGTGTACTAAGCCTAACCGGAACTAAACTCTAGCATATGTGGATGCTTCCAATCAGTTCAAGTATTGTATAACATTCTTTTGTAGACAGTGTGTCTCCTTGTAGGCAGTGTGCCTCCTCTGTGAGCAGTGTGCTCGGGCAGTGAGCCCTAATTGGCTAGTGCCATTTTGTATTTCCTTATTCTTCTAACAGAGAATAATCTTTGGGTTTATCACCCCATGGTTTTCTCCCTTAACAGGGTTTCCACGTCAAAAATACTGTGTCATGTGTTTTTCCTTTTCATGGTAATGTTTGCTTATTTGAATTAATGTTGCATTGATTAATAAGAAAGTTCAAAGGAAGAATTAATTTGGATAACTGATTCACCCCCCCCGCCCTCTCAGTTATCAACAGATGTAACTTCCCTTTAATGGCATGACCCACTAGTCCTTAGTTCTTTATGCTTGAATATTATTGGAATTTTGTTAGTAACTGTCTTGTAGTTGTCAAAGTGGTCATTTAGTGCCTCTCCCTGTTTCTAGCTTTTTCAGTTTGTTTTATAAGGGAGTGTGTTTCTGTTTTGGGGGTGATGGTCTGCAGTTTTGGATGAGACTCAGTACATTTTATAGATGGAAATTGCTCAGCAGTTTTTCGTGTGTATCTTGTTGGTTCTGTATTCTGGTGGAACAAATAAATGGTTAATACAGTGAATAAATAGAGTATTTGTCATCTATGGCTATGCTGTGCTTTCTTTGTTGCCTGTTTTGACTGATTAACAGCTAGGATAGAGCTGGTACCGGCAGCTTCAGAGAAAAATTTGCATCACAAATCCCTCTCAAGTAAGCACTAGGAAGCCTAGAGAGGACTGACCACATTTGGTCAGGCATGGATTTAGAAGAAGCATGTAATATCCCCAATAGGATAGTAACCAATTTTCTGATTTTTATACTTCTGATTTTTGCCCTAATTTCTGATTTACTGAATTCTGCTCCAAACCCTAATTCTGAATTTCTGATTTTAATTTCAGACTCAACAAACACTTATAACAGCCAATATATGATATGAAAATACATCAAACAATTATGCCAAATGATTCGCCCAATATCAAAGATGAATTATAACATGAAATACACAATTTAGGCGCAATAAATGCACACAAGTCTGGAAATCTGAGTGCAACTCTGCTGTTATAAATCAGAAATGTAGAAAGCTGAAAGTACATCAAAGCATGGGCAAAAACATGACAAACATGCCTAGAAATCTGCTGTCCAAATCTGAATTAAACTCTAAGGTTTATACATACCAAAATCATGGAAAAATGAGCATCAAATGATGAAATCATCCTCCTAGGATGTGGCGCCAAACTTAGAGCTTGAAAACCCTATGCAATGGTGACACCACACATCAAAATATGCTGCTCCAAAAATGGCTATTAGGTATGTGTTGTGACCTAATCACACATCGCCCCATTGCAAATGGGGACCCCCTTTTTTCTGAGCTCTGATGCTTTGCATTTAGTTTTGGATGATGTCTTGGGTTCATTTCCTCTGCCAATCTAACAATAAGTCTCTCTCCTAGAAGGTTTTGCTTTATAACTGGAGGTCTCATCTAGAAATGAAGAGTCTTGATCAAATTCCATCCAAATAATGAACACTGAGATCAATCCTGATGTATGTTTGAGATCCTGAAAATGACTTAAGTCTGGTATCCTGATATCCTGAAAATCCTGAAAATTTGACTAAGTCTGAAATCTTGTGGATCCTCCAAATTCTAGATTTTGCATGTTAAATCTGGTGGATTCGAGACCTACCTCAAACATCCTGAAAGTTATATTGAAAAATATTTAAAGTATAAGAATTTTGCGCTCTCTTCATATTTTGGCACACTGGATGGGAATTTTGCGCTCCCTTTAGTACTTAAATATATTTTTCAATATACCTTGCCCTGAGGACACTGACAAATGGCTAAGTACTGAAGGGAGCGCAAAATTCCCATCCAGTGCGCCAAAATATGAAGAGAGCGCAAAATTTTGGTTCACTGCGCCACTTTCAACCGGAGAACAAAATTTTGAACCAATGCGCCTTAAGCAATGCGCCAAGATGAAAGGTTTGTTTGATTGCCAAAATACATTTTTAAACCGAAGTCTAAAATCCTTAACCAATGCGCCCAAAATAAAAAGTTTCTTTTGATTGTCAAAGTGATCATTCAAGCAGAGCATTAATCATGATCTAGTGTGCCAAGGGATGAGGGTGTTCAATTGCGAAATTCAAGAGGCTATTCAACTAGAGGATGAAAACTTGATCTAATGCGATTACCTTGGAGTGAGGTTAAATGAAATTTTGTGAAGACTTTTTAGAAAAGACCAAATTCCTTAACCAATGCGCTTGAAGAGGTAAGTTGATTGCAAGTTTTATGAGACATTTCAAGAGGATCCAAAATCCCCTTCTAGTGCACCAAAGCATGGAGTAATTGCATCTTGATTTTCATAAAGACATTTACGAGAGGATCCAAAACCTTGATCTAGTGTGCTGCCTTGGAATCAAATGACTGAAATATGAGAAATGGCTAAGTTTTAACTGGAGCATGAAATGTTGATCTGATGCGCCCAGATGGAGAGGTTTATTTTGGAGGTTCAAATGCAACATTTCAAGTGGAGATCAAATTCCTTATCTAATGCGCCACCTTTTGATAAAGTCAGATTTAAATTTGGTGAAGTGTTTTAAGAGAAGATCAAAATGTCAATGTGATGCGCCACCATTTGGAGTAAGGAAACTCAAAATTTTAAGACATATTTCCTCAACCAATGCGCCAAGATAGGGAAGCCTTGTTGGTCATTTAAACTGAAAGTTTAATCGAGATTAAAACATGTATCCAATGTGCCAGCTTGATGGAGTTAGATTGCAAGTTTCATAAGACTCTTTCAACTGAGGATCAAAATGCTTAACCATTGCGCCAAAGGATTGGGGGGGGCTGTTAGAATATCCAAAAGGTGTGATTTCAAACCAGAGATTAAAAAAAAACTCCATCCAATGCGCTCACCTGAGGTAAAGACAATTGCAAGTTTAGTATGAATTTTAAGGACTTGCCAAGGAGAGATCAAAAACTTCAACTAATGCGCCATCCTAAGGGGAAGTTTAGTTCAAGTTTTAAAGCGAATTTCAACCAAAGAGTAAATTCCTTATCTAATGCACCCTATCTGCTACGCTTCATCTAGTGCACTTAGGATAAGAGGCTTGTTAAGTAAAGCAAATCCCACTCAACCCCAAAATTCTCATTTATTCAGCTAACATTAAGAAGATTTGAAATCTCCAACCATTGCGCCATCTACACAAAAAAATGAAGTTAAGTTTTTGATGAGTTTTAAAGGGAGATCCAAATTTTTGATCTGCTGAACCAATTTAGGACAAGGATCCAAATTTCATCAACTAATGCGCCATCATTGAAGGAGTGAGTTTTGTTAAGAAGTCAAGAATTTCAAGGGAAATTTAAAATCCTATCCCATGCGCCATTCTTAATGTGATGATTAGTTTGAATTTAATGATTTCTTTCATGTGGAGAACTAAAATCCCATCTAATGCACTTAGGTTAGAGATGCATGAAATGATCCTTATGTAATCAAGTGTTTCCCAAGAGGATTAATAATGTCTCTTTGTTTGTGTTGCAGCAACGAGGATTGAGCTTAGGAATCATCAAAGAAGCAAAAGCTTGAACCACCTTTATGCTAAGAGTGAAGTCAACAAGTTGCCATGTTGGAGAGAACATCATAAGTTGCTCAAGTGATCACTTCAAGTTCAACATGCCGACACCCTTCATCTTCATATCATCAAGCATTCCAAAGACATCTATAAAGTTTCAAGAACCTCCGGTGCATTCAAGTCTCTTTGAATAAGGAAGGTGTTATCATCAATATCTACACTCCAAAGGATCCTTTCAAGTTGAAGCATTTTATCATCTACATCAAGTTCAAGTATACATGGCAAGTACACTATTTCATCTTCAATGGCATCATGTCAAGGACACTTCATCCATTCAACTTCAATCTTCAAGTCCAAGAGAGATCTCCTATTCTGATTCATGAATGAAGCATTGTCATCTATTCTACTTCATGTCATCATCATCATCTACTCTTACATGAAGCATCAAAGAAGATCATCAACCTACCTACAAGAAGAAGAAGCATTACAAAGTTATACAAATGAGTGACATACATCATACATCCAGTTTACAAGAAGATCAACAAAGTATTCGTCAAGCATACAAGTTCAAAGCAATTACATCGAAGACATCACAAGATGATGCAATTTGGGAATATGCTAAGGTGGCACATACATGGCAGACATTCATCATCAAGCCAATCACAATTTGCCACATCATTCAACAAGCAAGAAGATAGAGAGGACGTCCATGTGGAAGATGCTCTAAAGGATTCCATCTTATCTTATCTTATTGGAAAACATGCCTTCATTGCCTCTCATATGTACTAAAAATAGCAAGTTGTTGTAACTACCTACTGAGGTGGCATGATCTGAGCCCTTGGCTATCTGAATTGATCTAATCCTTTCATTGTAATATGGAGCTCTATATAAAGGCTTTGTTGCCTCATTTGTAAAGGGGTCAGATAATAATATAGTTTATAGGAGTAGTCAGTAGGCAAATAGAAGAGACTCTCGAAATTCTCTGAGAGGACTTGAAGTTGTTGTAAATATTTCTCAAGATTAATGCAAAAACATTGGAACTCATTTGGTGTTAAGTGTTGTCTTGTGGAATGACATGGTTTCTTGTATCTTGATGAAGTGGAGAGATGTTCAAGTAGATTAGAAGCTCTTTGATGTAATGTATGTTTGTATTGGATATTTGATCAACTCCTAGCTCATGCTTTTGACATTCATCGCCGGTGAAATGTTGTGTAAAGCTAGTCTGAGCCTTATCTTTTGCTTAAGTTCGATTGTGGATGCTTGTTTGAGCTGCGCCATCCGATGGGTGCTTATATGAGCCTTCATGATTTGAAAACCATTCGCGTACCTTAGGAGATTGCACCAACTTTATGTAGTTGTAGGCATCCTTGGCGAAGTGAAGTTAGGTTCATTAAGGAGTTTGTCTATTCATGCATCATCATTGCTTCATTGACCTTAGATTAGTTTTTCTCAAACCTTTATCTTTTGCCTTTTCTTTATCATTGAAGTTTTGTATATAAATCATCCACACTGAAAGGAGAAATAAACTGAATGAAAGAAGAAGAATCCAACGTAAGTCCCTTTGTGATTATTAGCAAGATCACATGTAATCACTGAGTTTATCCACCATAAGTTATAAGAAAGGAACCTTGGAGTTGTCTCGATTAATCACTTTGTTTAGCATTCGAGAGGTTTTATTCAAGAGAGTTAAATACTCAGTGTTTTACTCTATAGTTGACTTGTCTAAAAACAATCATCAACAGTATGCTCCAAATCTGAAACCCTAACCAATGTGAAACCTGCCCACAAATGTCAAATTCGCCCTCCATAAGCAATTCGCCCTTCTCCTCAAGGTGGCGCTCCAATCTAGGGCAAAACCTTGGGCCAATAGCAATGCAAAGTCGCCACAAACTGCTGTCCAAAAGTTTGATCTGCAAATCTGATTTGGATTTCTGCTCTTCTCCTCAATCAATTAACAATGAAGCACAATTAGGTTCCCGTCACGAAACCTCCACTAGATGAGCTAGGTTTTCGTCCAACTGACCAAGAATCGCAAAGGTTTTCGTCCTTGGATTCAAAGCCCAACTTTCGTTGCAGTCAAAGAGTAAAAACTCATATGAAAAGATGAAAGATAGATATGTTCAATTGCCTCCAATTGAATCCCTATTTATACACACTTCTCATCCCTCTTTCCTAGCCGACCTAGGCAAGATATTATTTTAATTTTAAATTGCCTTCTTCCCTCCATTTTGGCTGACCAAGCTTGGGTGCTCAAATTCAAATTAAAGATTTGAATTTAATATCTTTTTTCCTCCCTATGTCGTCCCCCTCAAGCACTCAAACAAGGATTAAAATTATTTTATTATTTGCTCATCTTTCCCTTTGCCAAGGCGAATCACTTGGGCATGTGAAACATCTTCCAATCAACCTCAAATCATGTCGTCCTCCCCAAGGAACAAATATTATAAATCATTCCTTATTCTTAATATGCAATTTCCACACTTCTCATCCGCCAAGATGGTTCACTCCACATGAAGACAAATTATTTCATTGATGAAGACCATATCAAAGACCTCGTAAAAATATGCTAAGTCACCTCTTATACTCAATTTGTCCAACAAAATTGTCAAAGTGTGAAAACTGGTTCATTAGGTCATCATGAATGATCACTCCGAAAATGGGGACCTTACAAAGCACTCACCCAGATGTTTGGGGAACACCACTGCCCATAGTTGTGGAATGGTCACTATCAAGTCATTATCAACATTGGCCAAAAACCTATACATGAGCTATAGGCCAGTGCCAAATTGCAATCTGGTAGATTTAGATGCTTAGCAATATATTTGATTCTAGTAGATTCTTCAGTGGATTTGTTTGAACTTGAAAGTCGAATTCTGTTAACACTCCTCATACTAATATCTGTGATCACTGATTTTGATGTTTAAATTTTGATAATTTAATTTGTTGATCACTTTTTAATACAATGCTTTTGGCTAGAAATACAACAAAAAAATGTAAACTGCCATTGAGATTTCCACTGTTAGTCTTAGCCCAAAAGACTTAAGGCTAGAATGAAATCCCAGAAATGAGATAAATCTCTGAAGAATTTCTTGAATATGGATGGCAGAAAAAGAATCCCAATCAAAGGCAGCAGTAGCAGAGTTTCAATTTTCTACAGCTGGTGGAATTTTATCTTGCAAAAATATTGGTACTACTGCATCTAATACCTTGCTCAACATGCAATATTGGAAACAATTTTTTTTGGTGGGATTTCTATTTCAGTTTATTTCAGAAAGGAATGCATTATATAAAGAAGCGGGTCTTTTGGTCTGCCAGCTGCCAAATAATGGGGTGAATTACATGATGTCAAGCAACCTTGGGCTGTATGCAGAAATTTAACTTGTCTACTGACTATTTTATTTAGTTTACACAAAAATTAATGAATAAATTTGCAATGCGTTTGAACTTTGGACATCTCTACAAGACATCAATCAACTCAAATTCCTTTCAGGATATATTCCATTCTTATGTTCAACTCTTACGCTTGAATTGACTATGTTGAAGCAATTGCAACTTGTGCAGAGCAAGTATACATGACACATACCTTCTATACCTCACCTATGCTTACACCCATGATTTTTGGTTCTTTTTCGATATGATTACAATTTCTTTTGCCTTGGTAATGATGTATTTTTTAACAAATGTTATTAATCTATGTGAGAAACAGTCTACATACCTCGTGTTAAGTCGTTAGGGATTCTTAACGTAACAAGAAAAGAGATTCATGTCTAGTTAGGGCATTGATTAGTTTCAAACATATTATTTAAACTGTTTCCAGGATGCAATTTCTATGAAATAAAATGGGGGATTCTAATTTCTATTTAGAAGTAAAATTACTGAGGAACTAGAATAATCTCAAATTTGAATAATTGCCTCTTACACATGAAACAGATCTTACACAACTCTTGTTTAAATGGGAAAAAGGTAGCAGATACTAGAAGTTTATCCTTATAAAGCTGAGAGTAATCATTACAGTATATAGAATAGAATAGAGTACTTTTGCTTATTCCCCATACATGTAGGATCAATGGGGTAGAGAAAAGATTTTACATGAGATTTTTCTGTAGTTTATATATAATTTACATAATTGTTGCAAGCAGATTTGCTGTCATTTACATGAAATATATGTCTGCAGTACATACATAAACTCTCAATTCTTGTTTACTGAACTATGTAAAATATTCAAATTATCTTACTTTCCTGTAAAGTGTGTTGCAACATCACTTACATGTGATATAGGATCTAGGTAACCTGACCCTTTTTATAGTTCAAAACATAACAGTTGCCGTGCTATTTTTGGATGCTTCTGAAGAAGGGGGCTATCATACTAAAATTGAGCCTCAGTAACTAAAGCAATAGCCATTTAGAATTTTCTCAAACTTCGGTTTTACTCTTCATCTTCAATGGCTAGATTTTCCTTGTAGCCTTCCATTAACCTAGTCAAACCCCTTCCTAATCTCTCCAGAATTATATCTTCCCTTTTCCCATCTTTTCCTTCAGAGAAGAACTGCATACCACCACTTCTTATTAAGTTTCTTTCTTCATATATATCTGCCTTGGCATGTACTACATCTCCACTCTGCATCATCATAGCCATGGGGTGTTTTTTTCGTAAAATGTGAATAAAAATCTGATCCCCCTCTACATTTTTTGAGTCATTCACAAGCCTGGTATTGAAAATCTCTTTGCCATCTCTTAAAGCTCTTAATTCTATGCTCACTGAAGTAACCCCATGCTTGAACCTCACCATAAAGCATAATATAATCCCTGAACATTGTTCATTACTATCCAATGCAACATACAATAGATCACGCCCATTTCCTTCTATCTTGTGTTGTAAGCATTCTGGAACATTGTTTGCAGAAAAGCTGAATAACTCTAGACAATGGGTCTCCTGTAATTCCAATGGCAGATTATGGTAATTAGTATACAAGATATTCTCAAAATTAAAAATTTTCAATAAACTATCTTGGCCACATGTCAATCAAAATGGGAGTCATAACTTTGCACCTATGGATATGGGTTCTCAGCCAAAAGAGTCAAAGCAGGCTCTTTGGCAACACACCCACCATCCACACTGGATGTCCCAAGATGGATTTTGGGATATCCCATGTTGGATATCATTAAAGTCCTAGGTTGTATTCCTAGTGCTTACTCCAAGATGTTGGGGTCGCTAGCTCAAATCAGAGAAGTTACCTTTATAATCAACGTGTGCTGAGACATTTTTACCCCATGTTTCAGGTGGATATTGTAAAAGACAAGTTGACTAGGAATGCTACTATTAAAATCCAGTGTCGATCTTTCTTTTCCAATAATATTCTAAAACTAGTAGCTGAGTTATGTAATTATACTATAGATGGTGCGACTTGTATAAGCATTACAGAGGAAAATGAGAGATACCTTGATTAATTGTCGGTGATTCAACACTGAACTTTTTGATCTAGCCAATCTGCAACCAATAACATGCAGCCTTCTTAAGGATTTCAGCCCTTCCACTCCTTGAATATACTTAACACTCCTACATTCTGATAGAGAGAGCTCTTGCAATGATTGCAAGGATCCAAAGTCGGGCAATTCAACAAGTTCTCTGCAGTTCTGTATGCTTAGAATCTTTAGCCTCATCATACCTGACATGTTTGAGATTTTCCTTAGTCCCGAGCAGTCTTGAATATATACTTCAATGAGTTTCTTTGGAAGATGTGGAAGTTCTAAAATTTCTGTGCAGTGATGCAGGTAGAGTTTGCTTAGCCGCAAGAGTGTGCCAAAAGTTGGTGGTAAAGAGGACATTTTGTATGATTTAAGATGCAGAATTTCCAATGATAAAAACTCTCCAACATGTTGTGGTAGAGGACAGCCACCTTCTTTTAGATGCTTTAAGGATGTAAGTCTAGAAAAGCTAGCTGGAAGAACAGATAGGCTGTAGTTTTCTTCCATTTCTAGAGTCCTTAAACAAGAAAGTTTCCCAATGCTCTGTGGAAGTTCACATAGGTTGTAGCATTCGTTGAGCAGCAACTCTTCTAAATGGACCAGATTTCCCAATTCTTCAGGAAGTCGAAAAAAAGAAGTGCAATGGTTGAGGTTTAGATGTTGCAAGCAATTAAGTTGGCCTATTGATATAGGCAAGCTTCTCATGGCTTCACAATTACTTAGAATCAATCTTTCCATACAACCAAGGTCCCCTAGCTCTGCTCCTAGGATGATTCTATTGCAACCAGCCATATCTAACTGGCATAAGCTTTTGAGTTTATATATTGAGTCTGGGAGAGCCTGTAAACCAGAACAGCCATGTATATCCAGATACTGCAGGCAATTCAATTCACCTATCCGGTAAGGAAGGCTTCTTAAATCATGGCAACAATGAAGAGACAGCATCTCCAAGCAGGACAGCCATCTCAAGGATTTAGGCAAATTCTTTAAAGGCATTCCATCCACTTTGAGTTTTTTGAGAACCCTTAGCTCTTCAAACGAGTCAGGTAACTTTCTTATGCTGTGACAATTAGATAGAAAGAGCACCTCCAGAGAACTGAGGTTAGCTACAGTGTCAGGAAGTTGGCCTATGTTGCAGCAGTTTGACAGATCCAGGTACTTAAGCTCTGTTAGAAGTCCAATGGACTCTGGTAAAGCCTTTAACTCTTTACAACCACAGAGCTCCAGTTGTATAAGTGATGTATGATTGGCTAAATCTGGAAGCATCCGAAGACTTGTGCAGCCATTCAGCTTAAGTACTTTAAGATTTTTTGGCCCCTGCAATTAGAGTAACAATTATATTTAAGGATTCATTAAGAAGGTATACATATCTATTTCTTTTTTGGTATTGTAAAAGCCTCTCTGCACTTACTAATCATTCGAAAAGTTACATGCACCAATAAAAGGATCTGTTCCTATCTTGAATCTCTTTTTTCTTCCCCCCCACCCCAATAAAAGGAAATTACCTCTATGTTTGATTGTTCTAGCCACAGTGCCTCAATGTCTTTACTGAAGCTTAAATCTAGTACAACTAGATGCTTCATATTCCATTCACATGGAAAGAATTTTAGAGGGCAGTTTTCCCATCTCAGCCATTTCAAATCTGGAGGCATTTGTCCAAAGTCCCCTTCAATAAAAGCTCCATCTAGCCATAACAATTGCAATTTACACATATTTTGCAAATTATGAGTTTGCAGTCGAACATCTTGCTGAAGGTAGGTAAGACATCTAACCGTTTCTGTTCCCTGATCAGATTCCAATTGATAAAAGTTTATTAGCACCAATATCGACGTTGAATTATGCTATAGAAAATAGGCTACAACAAATTTTCTAAATGTCATACCAATTAAGCACATTAGAAAAACCTGATGCAAAGATAAACAAGAGACACATCTCAAATACCTTGTCTACAACATAAGGAAGCTCATAGCCTTTCTCTTCCCAAACAAAGTTCAAGGACTAGAAAAAGATTGGGAAAAAGATTAATAAAGTAAAAGGGATTCAAAGCATCACCTTTCCTTGCATTATAACCATTTCAGCCTCTTCTGGTTTCCACAATCTGCTACGCTTCCCTGGTTCCATTGATTCCTCTGCTACAATAGCTCTTCCCATGTCCCTACATTCACTATGCATTACAAATCTATCATCTTCATCTAGTCTAATGAGTGATTTCAGTTTCATTTTTGTTAGGCCCACATTGGGACGCAAATGACTAGCTTCCCAAAAACTAATGACACTCTCCTTCTTTCTTCCTATGAATAAACAAGCCATGTCTAAAAACATCTCTTTCTGTTCAGACTTGAGGCCATTACAAATAAGTCTAAGAATAGCATACTTGTCCTGATAACTTGAATAGTATAGTATGTCAATGGCTTGATTCCAATATCTAAGATTTTTACTATACAAATGAGCACCCAGAACTTCCAGTGAAAATGGCAGCCTATTGCAAATATCCACAGCTTTGCATGATAAGTCTTTGTAAGATTCTTTGGGTTTATCTCTCATGAAAGCGTGCCAGCTGAAAAACTGAAGAGCGTGTTCCTTATCCAGTCCCTGCATTTCATAAGTAAAATCAATATGTTCATTCTTGATTATGTTGGGGTCAATCATTGTTACAAGAACTCTGCTACCTGGTCCAAACCAATCACCTCGTAGAGCCTCCAACTGCTTGCAATCATCAACATATTCCAGAATAACAAGGGCCTTGATGGACCTCAAACGGTCCTTCATCAAGATCTTTCCATGAGCCTCATCATTAACTTTATCCTTAAACTTGACAAGGTCTTTCAATATTTGACGCTGCATCTTAGCTACACCATTTGTATGTTGGGCTTTATGACGGACATCATATACAACGCAGGTAGCATCAAATTTGAGATAAATATGATTATGGATGGCCTTTGCTAGGGAGGTTTTTCCTACGCCACCCTTTCCATAAATGCAAAAAGTGAGAACATTCTCATCAGAATCTATATTAAGCATCTTTATAATTTTGCTCATGTGCTCATTCATACTGATGAAGACATACTTTGAAATTCTAAGGGGTTCATTTCTGATCACATGGGGTATTGTTTCTATGGCCTCTTCTTCTAAGGGATCAGGCAGAACTTCCTCCACTGTGACGGTGGTCATCTTTTGCTCTAAGGTCTTGAAAACATCTTGGACTACAAGCTTGACAAGTCCTCCTTCAAATCTGTAAGATAGATGAGTTTTTATAGTAAGAGATTGCTTGTTTCTTTCTAATAATTTATGCTTGCTATAACAGAAAACAGCTCTCTTAGAGTAGTAAGTATCAGCAAAATACTATTCAACTTGAGGATCTCTAGAATTTGTGATCTTCAGCAATATATAAAAGACAACTTTCTACTATGAACGCATGAGAACTGGGAAAATTACTTAAAGCCCAATGTTAATGCTTGTTAGATTCAGTGCCATGATACTTGAGAACGGTAAAGAAAGAAGTTTCAGCTAAATAACAATGAATAAAGAGGATTCACCTGAGAGCAAAAAAGAATAAAACTTCAAAAATGTATATTAATAAGAGTCAGAATTTTGTATATTACTGTACATGTAAAGACGTACAAAATGAGATTATAGAATAGAAACTACAGAGCTATCAGCTATGGAAGTAGAAAGATGAAGTTTATGACGATGAAGAAGAAAGTATTTTTGGAAATATTGACAGACAATTCCCATCAACGCTGCGAGAAATATGGTATTCACAATCAGATTCATTAGTCTCCTTCAGATGGTAGTCTTCCTCAAGTTTCATCTTCACTTTTAGGAATTGAGCTCAAACTCAGGTGTTCTAATAATTAATGGCCTGACTAGCTCAAATCAATATTACCAAACCATCTTAGAATTCTACAGACAGCATGAACACAATCTCTCAATGAATTTCTTTTCAATGTTAATCTTACAAAAATATTTCCAAAAGAAAGAAGCAAATGTCATACATACCCTGCTGTGTCATCTGTACACCAGCCAGAGAAGGAGGAAGCTTTAGACAGAGCTTTTTTCCACTCCATAATCCTTTGCTGTGTGTATCTTCCTTTTTTCTTCTTAAAAGCCTTTGCAAAGACCCCTCTCTCAGGATTTCTTACTTCTGTTGGCTTCACATAATAGAATAAGGGTATAATTATACCATTTGATTTGCACATGTGGGCTACCTCGTCCAAGCACCAGTGGGACTCTGCAAATTTCTTGGAGAAAATAGGAATGAGGATAGCACTGTTTTCAATTGCCTCTTGAAGAGTCGAACTAATCTCCTCCCCCCTTTGCAGCTTTTGGCTATCCAGGAATACATTAACCCCCGCATTTTCCAGTGAAGCATAGAGGTGATCTACAAATTTTCTTCTTATGGGATTCCCACGAAAACATAGGAAAACATCATACGTCTTGGATGCAGAGGACAGAACCGTGTGCGAGGGATTGTATCTTTTCAGTGACATAATGTATCTGCCAAATTACAGACAGATTGCAGTTTGTTGCATTGCTCTCCTCTGCTTCTACCAAAAGAAAGTGCAAATCCTATTGCCCGGTATGTAGAGGTGAGAGTATTGAGATTTTACTCTTTACAAAGATGCCTGATTACAGTCTGGGCGGCACCATTGGAAGTGTACTCTTTGAAAAGCTGGAAGATTCCTCCTGTTATTAATTAGAAGCTATTGGGCTTTCATTCTTCTCAAGGCTGGGGTATTTCTTCTCAACATTAAGTGCAATCTAGATGTTGGAAACTATTGGCCTCTACTCCTGGCAAGGCAGGGGCAATTCCTTCAGCTATAAGTTGTAAGCTCTTAGTTAGAGAGCTCTTTTACTCTTACAAGGTGTACCTACTGCTATTTCTCTGAGCTAGAAACCTAGGTTCTAAGCCTTGATGAGCCTGAGGTGATTTCTCTGGATATCAGCTATCACTTGAGTTAGAGAGATTGGGCTTTTCCTCGTTGCAAGGGTGCTACCTGTAATCTCTGAGCTAGACTATTGGACTTCCTACTCTTTGCAAGGCTGGGGTGATTTCTCCTGTCATTAATGAAATCTCTGAGTTTGAGAATAGAACTTAGAAGGTTATACTATATGCAATCCTAAGGCGAATCATTCTCCTATTAGCTGTTATATGCAATTTCTGGGTTGAAGACTATTGGGATTGCAATCTTGACAGTCCTATCAGATACATATTTGATAATTGGGCCTTCACTCTTCCCAAGGCTGGGGTGATCCTTCAACCTTATTAAATCTAATTTTAATCTGTGGGTGAGTTATAGACTACCTGTTAGGCTTTCACTTGTGGCAGAGCTCTGTGAGAGTATGAAGCTATATTTTTATGAATACTGGGATGACTCTCGACCTGCTCTTTTTAAAGCTGAGGTGATGCCTTCTGCAGTTATCACCTTTTTTAAGTCCTGTTAAGCAACAGAAAGAAAGAAATGTGTCAACGGACAGGGGAAAAAAATGTCCACAAATGACCAGAGTACATCAAAGGGGCTGCAAATGTATAACTAGCTTAGAATAGACTGGAGGATCTAGTTAATCATCTCTAACTAGCTAGAAGGAAAATGTGAAAAATATAACTTGTCTGTAGCATTGGAAACAAACTAGCTCAAAATACAATCCACATTTAATAGATTTTATTCACATTAGATGTGTTCGTTGGTCTGGAATTTGAATGACGTTAGACAAAGTCTAAGAAATGTATTCACACCATAAATTGTCTGTCAATAAAGAATTTCTACACACCCCATATCAACTGGAGTTTCTTAGACCCCCGAGACTCTCAATTTCAAAATTAAAACCGAAAACCAAAGGAAAGTAAACAAACCAGATCCTTTTTGTATTGAAGAAACCGAAGAAGATCAGCATAGATAAAACAGCAAGAAAGGATCACAGATCAGTTCATCAGAGCAAAGCTATGGTCATGCCACCCGAACAGCATTATAGTCAAAACCCAAGTGTACTGGAAGTAGTTATAATGAATATGATACCAAAGTGGAATATTTGGAAGATTCATGGAAACCCAATGCAATATCAACAAACAACTTCTGCAGGCCATAGCTCCACCGAATCCGCTATATAGAACACTTACTCGGAATCTTCCCACTTAAAAAGAAGACCTCAGATTCCAGAAAGGCATAATGTAAAATCTTTATCACAAATCTTCATGGAATCTTTAGACAATGTCATCACGTAGTATATTGTTATTGCTCTTGATGCCAACGCTGATAGAAATAATTTTGAATAATTCTGTTAAAAACTATAATATAATAACAACAGATATTGTATATAATTTTGAATTTTCTAAGCTGGAATAAGTATTTTTCTTGCTGAAGCTCCTGAGAAGTCTCCATCATTGTTTCCTTCCTACTCAAAAATGCATCTGTTTTTGCAAAGAAGTTTCCTCCCATCTACAACGAAGGGCAGAGGTATCCTCTTAATTTACTTGAGAAATTTTCGGGCTCGCCTGCAATTTAAATTAGAATCTACAGTTGAGTATATAACAAGCAAAAGAAACGGTCAAAACAAGTATTTTATTTTGTTTGCTAATGTGTTGCAGGGGTTTGTCATGTTGTTGGAACTTAATACAAATTTTATTTGTATTTACAGTTAAATTTCTTTGACACCAAAGCCACACAGTACATCAAAACCCATAAACACCAATAGAGTAAAGACAATCTTTATTAATTGTTCAGCTATCCATAAACATTGGTAAAGATGTGGCATGTCCCTATCTATTGTGTACATCTCATGATGATCTGTGCTTTCCCATGAGATTAGCAGTCAACTAGGAATGAGGAATAGAAGGGGGAAGAGAATATAGTTTTCTTGGGCATTAAGCAGAAAGTGCCTATTCGAGTGAATTTTGTTACAATTTAATATATAATTATTTAAAAGATCCCAAAAAAAAATTGAAGGAAGGATATAAAGATGAATAATATTATGATATTGTAAGGGTAAAAAGTGTATACTTTTTATGTTTAATTTTTGTTTTATATCATTTTAAATGGATGTCTTAAGTATTTGGCTCTAGCACATGATTTTGATTAATTTGGTGTTTCCATTAGGTCTCATTCCCAATTGACTTTAAAAAACAAAATATATCCCATGCTAGACAATTTCCAACTCTCATATTATTAGTTTTATTCTTAGATCAATTATATTACTTTAAATGGATGTCTTAAGTATTTGGCTCTAGCACATGATTTTAACTGATTTGGTGTTTCCACTAGCTCTAATTCCCAATTGACTTTAAAAAGCAAAACATATCCGATGCTCAGACAATTTTTAGCTCTCAAATTATTTGTTTTATTCATAGATCAGATTTACAATCACACAAATGACCCAAGTCAATTTTGAGGTGTGAACTTGACCCTCATGTTTAAAATTCAAATTTCTCCCTAGGCCCAAGCCAACTTAGTTTCAACTAGTTGTTATGTGTTAACTCCTAAAGCAAAACTTTCAAATTATGTACCTAGGTCAAGTTTAAAACAATATCATCTATAGGTCATTTCATAATGAGAGGCATCGAGGACTCCCCATTGCTTAGGGCAACCCCACTATATCTATCTATTACAAAGGATCACTCATCATTTATTATTCAATGTTCCACATCAATTATTACATCATCATATGGTGAAACCTTAGCTCTTGCACTAGGTTGTTCTAATATTCATTGCAATGAATTCCACTTGCATCAAGTCTCAAGTGTCAAGTCATCTAGCATCAATGTGGTCACAGATCAACATCATTTGCATTGTTGCTTATTGTCTTCCAACTCTTTTCAAATTGTTAGATCAATCAAGGGGATTGACTAAGGAAAAGATCATCGTTTAGCAAGATCCCAAAAGCGTTTATCAAAACTGCTAGTTTTCATATTGCAAGTGCAACTATAGGAAAATCTTTATTTATAGGTACAAAAGATCTAAAGGCAACATGGCCATTTTGTATATACAGTTCAAATCTATAGTCAAAGGTCATTTTTTGAGGTCAAAGGTCATTTCCGTGAAAAAAGGTCAAATTTGTAGCTATTGAATTGACCACATATAATTTTTGAGAATGCAACCTAATTCATATTTCATTGTTCTACTTCCAATGCAACCAAGATTAAGTGATTCCAAGCTATGGTTCAAAAGTTATGACCAAAATAGTGGGAAACTACCTATTGACTATAGAAATCAATTATCTTTTCACTCTTAATTTCTATTATTAAATTTTGTCACAAGATTTATCATGACTCTAAAATAGATTAATTGGGTTATATTGATAAAACCTAGCTTTAGTTTAAAAAAATCATTTAATTTCGTTACATTTTGTTGAACCCAACATTCGAACCCCTATAGGGTTTTGACCTTTTTTAATATCTCTTATTTTTATATTTGATACATTTGATTGCTTCATTTTAGATCTCATCACGGTTTGGATCCACCCTTAATTATTCTTCATCACTCTATATTAGGGTTTGGGCTTTCATTGTCCTCTCTCTTTGATCCCTACCTGCCATGCTTTTGTTGATTGATCTTTGTTGTTATATCTTATACCATGGATCTTTATGATTCTTTATTTTGGGAATTTCTTCATGCTTGCATCATGGATTATGAGTTGTTTTCATGCTTTATTGATTCTTATCATGTTGTCCTTGATGATATTGCTTCCTTCTATCACATAGATGATCCTACATGTCACCTACATGCGATTATTGAGTGGTTGTCTAATCTTTCATCCTTGTATGGACCTTATGCATGCTTTTCCATCTATGGTGGAGGATTTTACTTTCTTTATCTCCATGACACATTACGATTATAATGAGATGTAAATGTTGATAATTTAGCCCTAACCTCTCATGATATGTATTTAGGGATCTTCCTTCATATGATGATGATATAAACCTGATGAGAAATTTTTTACACATCTCATGTTAGCTTTCCTTATTTAGTTATGGGTTCTCCTAGATGTGCCTCTCTTGCTTCATCTTACCTTGAGGATCCTAGTGATATAGATACACATGATTCACCTTCACATGAGGTTGGTAGTCCTTTTTTTGTGGCTCATGGTCTATTGGTGATATTGTTGATGCATGTTTTTGACACAAAAACAATTGGAATAGTTCCCTACTTAAACAAAAAATGATTTCCCCATGGCTCTTTAAATGGTATATTTGGTATCCATTGAGTAACCTAGTAGGAAAGCAATTCGACTTTCTTATTCAAGGAGCTCCAACAAAATCAAAGGAATACACACAAGGTATTGTTTACAAAAATTGTAGCCATGAATTGAAATCCTAAATTAAAGACTTATAGACTAATTTGAAGATAATCTACACCTAATCTAATCGATGGTGTAAAAAATTTACAAAAGGGAGAGACAATTGCACTAGCATGCTCAATTTTCCCACAAAAAGAATTCACCATCAACAAATTCTCAGTGATATGAAACACACTTTGAATTCATCAAATTCTTAGTGAATCAAGCATGAATGAACAAAACAACTTAACTCATGACTAGAAAACCAAAGTAAGAGACATGAAAAAATAGAAAATAAAGAAAACTTTATTCCAACATCATAGTGTTTGGTTTCCAATCCCCTTTGACAAGATCACATGTTTCTACAATATAGATTTACTTGGTAGATGATTCATAGAGTTTTACCTCCAATTTTACCTTTTAGTCCAAATTTTACACAATGAATAGTTATATAAAGCCCCAATTCAAATAAGGCCATTATTGTGTTGACTTTGACATGTTCAAGTTTGTTCCTTTTCAAGTTATTTTCAAATTGTATGGATCTTGTGGTAGCATACTTATGAGTAACAAGTCTTGTATTAGGCATGCTCTGAGTAATCTTCATCAAGATCCTACAAGTCCTTCCTAAATTCTCTGGATAATCTTTTTTATCGAGCTAACCATTACTTTAGAAATCTTAATTATTCTCATTTCTAGGTCTTTTAGTATCTCATGTATATAACAAGTCCCAAACTAAAAGATCATCTCTATGAGAGTCCCACAACTACAAAAAAAAAATAGAGTGTCAATTTCTTGACAAAAATCATGTAATTATATTCGATAGAAGTCAAATTTAAATTTAAATTTGAGATAAAATTTTAACATGGCATTTTTTATATTTACATATTGTGATGTTAAAGCTTAGGAGCTTAGAGGAGATAAGTAGATACATGGAACAAATTCATTATAAACCACTCCAACAGAATGACACCTACATTCACTTTTAAAAAGGCATCAACTTAATCACTTCCCACATTAACACAATCATGGAATCTTAGAAATCAATGGTTTGTTGGATAGACTGAGATCTGATAGTTCAATGAAAATCACTTGTAGCAAGATGCACACACATTAAAATGGTTGACTTTTACTCTAGGATCAACACATGCACATAAGTTGAGATAAACAAATAACATGTGTACATTGATAGCTCAAAATTTTGGACTTCAAATCCATAGACACTCATATTTAATGAAAGATTTCAGGTTTGTAGACCACTCCAAAAGTGAAATTGATTACAAACCTAATGGTAGAAATTGAATATATATTCTAGTTTACCAAGCTTTTAAAATCCATAACACATGTTTTCTTTATCACCTCATGGACATAATAGCTTAGTCGCTGGATTTAAAAATATCAGTCAATCAAAATTTATAAGGGGTCTTAGTGCTGGCATTAAATTCTCACCTAGTATCTAGATGTAAAAGATCAAGTGAACTATGACACACCAAGTCTTTCAGATCTAAGAACATAAGACTTAATACTTGAGGTTCACAATCAACACATAGGATAATTTTGGAGGCAACACATGGATACACTCTAGGGATGACATGTATTCATGATTTTGAGACTTGTGGACTTACACTAATTGGTTAAGCACAATTTATAAGAGAAGTTGTCTCTAGAGGGATTTTTAGAGTTTGGAATCTAGACATGACTTTGTGAGTATATCTGAGTTAACCAAGGACTTTGAGTTCCATAGTATATGAATTTTGTCTACAATGTAGACCTAACACTAGATTTCAATTTTAAACATACCAATCAATTTGAATAAATAAAGAGACTCAGATCTAATGAAGTTATACACGCTTATTTTGGAGGTGACACATGTCTATGGTTTTAAGAATTGTGGACTTTAAATTCTTAGGCTCTAGATTTAAACACACCAACCAATCATAATTTATAAGGAAAGTTAGGTCTAAACATCCCTTAAGCTAGACATGTGATTTACACTTAGAATTATGACCTCTTGGTCAATCAAAGCACATAGGAATTTGGGGTCTACATTTTGGTTGCATATGCCAATGACACATGGAAGCTTTAGAAGACTTTGAAGAATTAATGGTTATGAAAGATGAATAAAATAAACTACAAATAACTCTCAAGTCCATAAGCGGTACCCATGGCCAAGTGATAACATATTTAGACTTCAAACATGAAATTTTCTAATCCAAAGGACCTCAAATGCTTGGTTAATCTAGTTATATGGGGAGGCTCAAGATTGACTATGAGTTGGCTCGACACAAACGTGATACAAGAGTTTGATTTAATACATGATTTTGAGATTAATGGTTATGTGCACAAAGATGGGGGACCAAAAAGTGGTCAAAAAACATTTTTTTTGTTGAAATCAGATATAACACGATTGTGTTACAAAAACCATAATGCGCTCATGTTATAACACAATCACATTATGGTTTAGTAGTAACAAGCCTAAGGCTCAGCCACTACCAAGCCATAACATGAGTGCATTATAATGTGATCATCTTTTCAACTAGTTAAAAGCAAAAAAAAATCATGAGCCCATTCTACCATTTTCCCCAAAATGCAAGTGTGCTTTTCTGCAAGCTCGTTTTTAGCTAGTTGTAGCTATTCAGACAAAGGAATCATGCCACCACAATGTGCAAGAGGTTCATTGATTTTTTTACCAATTTCAATTAAAATGAAATATTTTTCTTTTTCTTTTGTGTTGATTCATTATTTTAAAAAAATTAGCAAATCAAAACCCCTGAACACCTCAAAACCCTAATCCACCTAATGAAATGTGTGAGGAAACTCTAGCTGAAGAGAAGGCACAAAATAACCCCCTCAAACTCTTCCATCTATTCTAATGCATCCTTGTGAGATCCAAGCAAACATATTAAAGCAAATTGAACAAAATAAAAAAGAGCTTCAAATTTTAGTAGAAACATTGAAAATCCAAATGCAATGAACACACATTGGAGAGCTCTTGCAACATCCTTGGAATCTATAATGTCTCACACATATTCAATTAATGTCTAAATAAATACATGGGAAAATCATAGAGAGGATGATTGGCATTATTATTCTTCAAAACTATCATATAAACAAGTAAAAGACAAGAAAATAATGAAAACCAATTTATGTGCATTATTTGTCAACCCTAGAACTAATGAGCCCATGCACACAAGTTACAAAATATTTCCTATTCATTAGTGCCAACACCAAGGAATAAAAGGATAATTTTTGGGATAGGTGGTGGATGGTTTTTGACCATTTGGAGCCATGCAACAACAATTAAGTGACTCAATATTTCTTGAGGAAACTCTATTATGAGTTCATACTAAATGAACTTCCAAATTCTTTTGATATGCATGATTTCTATGGCAAAGGTAAAGGCTTTGCATAAGATAGAGAGGGGACATGTACTGCCTAGGACTAGCTAGTGAGACCCCTTGCCTACCCATCTATTCATCATATCATAATCCCTTCCACTAAAGGAGAGTGTTGAGGTGGAGACCCTACAGTCGATCAGTTCCCTCACACAAACCTTGTTACAATATAGAAGGCCTCTTTCACCAAGCGATTAGGTTGAGCCTTCTAGGCATCGAATCTCACCACACATTTGCCATGTGCTTGTGGATCTACATGTGATTATGGGTATGAAATTTTTTTGAGGTATACAACACAAGATGTACATGGCCATGATGTTGGTACACATGTCGAAGAGGACACTCCACACTTTGAGGAGTATGCTACACAGGGTCGGGCACATGATACATCCTAATTAGATAGTATGGTCTTGATAGACAAATTGTTAGATGTGACCTTTGGCATTGACCAATAGGTAATTTTCAATAAGGTTGTGCAATTTAGTATTTTTCCTATTTAAATTTGCAATTATCTATATTAATCCATTATGAATGAAAATTAATGTAAAAATTGTATGTATTATAAAATTCTATAGTCAAAGTATGCATCATGAATCTATCAACCCTTATCACATGACTATGTGGGCATGTCAAGTCCACAGGTATGTAACTTGTAACAAAATAGTAAATATACTACATATGAATTTTTTTAGTCATATATTAATGGTAATCTTAAAATGACAATTTCATGATGAACAGGTGGATGTTGGACCTATAACATCATGACACATTGGTCGTAGTAGTCAAACATCAACTTTCACTAAGGAAAGCTTTACTATTTTTAATCATTATGTATGTAAGCAATGTTATGTAGATTTTGGTCAAATACAAATATTCCTATTTTTAGTTGGTAACATCAATAAAGACTCCTCTTGATATTCATGGAACAATGGAGATGGGCATTGCTACAAAAGTTTTGTCCTCAATGCCTTTGAAAAAGGTATTAGTCATAGTGGACAAATGTCATTATGTATTTGTTATTTTATCTCACATCATTTATTGTAAATAAATGATATTCATCTTTAGTCTAATTTGCTTCTTCATGCTTGTCATAGGAGGTCACAACTCCACTTCATGCACCCGCCCCTTAGGTGGATGAAGAGAAGTAGTGAATGACTGAGGAGGATCATTGGCTTGTGGTAAGTGATTATTTACTTATGTCATTGTATATTTCATGCTTTCTACATCAATGTATATATTATTTAATTGTATTAATAGTGGGAGATATAAAAAAAATTTGAGAGGAGAGATGTCAATTATGATATTGGTTCTCCATCTTCCTGATAGAGTAAGAGTTGTTGAATATTCCATAATAGTCCATAGTTTCTATGTTTGGATATTTTGTTTTATGCCTTCATTACATTGAGGTGTAAATTTTATTTTTCTAACATATATCATTGTATGTCTGTATGGCTTTGTACACATACATTTGTGTTTTAACAATGTACATCATTGTATATCTATATGGATTTGTTTATACATTCATCATATTCCTATATGGTATTATAAGCCTTATGAAACTATATGGAATTTTCATGACATTATGTATACCTTAATGGCCTTATTGAGATTAATATACATAAATATTTTGTTTGTATTGATTACTTAAATGGTTTAAATTGTTTGAGTTGTTTGAATAATAAGGCTTAAGATTAAACTTATTGTTTCATGAGTGATCATAAATATTTTAAATGGTTTTAATGCTCACTTCAAACTTAAGATTGTTTTAAATGGTTATAACACTCCCTTCAAACTTAAAATTGTTACATTCGTCTAACAGTTCACTAAAACATAGTGGTAGCTAAGTAGACTTGCATGGAGATAGTTTTCTTGTGATTTTTTAGTTGGATGTATCATTATGTGTATCGTCAAAAATTTGTCATAACTACCTTAAAAGATAAAGACAATGTGGAAATTAAGTAATAAATTAACACAAGTTATTTCTTGATTTCAAGTATTAACACAAAGTAAATCAATTTACACAGTTTAGTTTTGGTTTTGGATTTTGAGTTGAGCACTTATTATGTTGAATGAAATTTATGACATAAAGAACATATCAAATCTCTTCTCAAATTAAATGAGTATATTTTCAGTGTATGGAAATTGTCAACATTAAGACTGTTGCAAGCATGGGCCTAACCGGTGTTGTCATTGATGTCAACATACTCCTGTTGCATTGATGTCAAGAATTGGATGAGTTGTGTGTTGAGGATATTGAGAAAATTAGTCCTATCAGAAACAAAGAAGATAAGTGAAGATAGTGAAGCTCTATGAAGTTCCCAGCTAGATGAAGATCAGAGAATGTGCATTAAAAGATTTGTAGATATGTGTCTGAAGATGATCCAGATAAGATTTGAGAGCTCCGCATTAAAATAAGGAGGAGTTATGGTCATGAGAGTAAAACTGGTTCTGGAAATTGTTTAGAGGTGACAGAGTGACACAAATAGGTTTGGTGAGATCCAGAAATACAATATCATGTTCTGCAGATCTGATGGCATGTTTGGGAGGCTAATGTGAATTGACAACTCAATTGGTTTGTGGTTTGGAGGTCCACAAGCAATCCTTCTAATGTGACAGTGATGGGCGACTGTGTTCTTGAGGTTCTGGATGAAGATGCAAATGATTACAGTAAGCAGAAGTGGTGCAAATGTTCCTGGTGATTCAAGCAAGCTTGTGGGGGTCTCTAGATTGTGTCTAGTTCGTGTTGGTAGTCCACATTGAAGATTGAGCTTGTAATTGAAGATTTACCTTCCAGTGATGGTGTTCTTCCTAGTCTTGGCTGACCGAATGTTTTGCACATGTTACAAATGATCTTGAAGTTGTTTTGTGAAGCATGGCATGTTCCTCTAAGAAGATTGAAGTCCCAGCTATGTGTGGCCGACAGTGTAGTAATGCGCATGAAGTTTTTGTAATACGTCAAGTTGTATTTTTGTATTTGCTCTGTAATAAAATAAGTGTATGTTGTGCCGACTTTGATGATCATTCCAAAGTCGATGTCATGTATAAATAAGAATTATGAAGTCATTCAAAAGTATCTTTAATGATGATGAGAAGGTGATAGTGAAGAGGAGCAAAAAGCAAAGTAGAGGTGTTTAGCTTAAATGGAACTGACTCAAGCATAGTGAAGATGCTAATCTCCAGTTCAAGTATGTAATATTTATATTCTTCTATAGATAGTGTGTCTCCTGTAGGCAGTGGGCCTCTTGTGAGCAGTGTGCTCAAGCAGTGAACCCTAATTGGCAAGTGCCATTTTATTCTTCTTATTCTTTTAACAGAGAATACAATCTTGGGTTAGTCACCCCATGGTTTTTCCCTTAACCGGGTTTTCCACGTTAAAATTTTGGTGTTGTATGTGTTGAATTTGTTTCTACTCTTAAATTCATGCATTATGCTTCATGATTGAATCTTTGATATGCTATTGAAATATAAGAAGCTTTAAAGTATATAAAGAATAGAAGTTTGGTAACAACTGATTCACCCCCCCACCCTCACAGTTGTCTATCCTAAATCCAACAATTGGTATCAGAGCTAAGTTCCTCTAGAAGAAGCTTAACCACTTGAGGAGATCCAGGATGTCAACCTACAAGAAGGACAGTCCAAGGTTTGATGGAACAAACTTCACTGCCTGGAAGAGCCGCATGGAATGTCACTTACAATGCATGGGAGATTAGTATTGGAGCATAAACTCAACTAAATATGTTCCCCCAAGGAATGGTCCAACAAGTATAGATAAACTTACAGATGCGGACAATAATCTTCAAGCTAAAGAAGCCCTATTGAGTGCCTTATCTGATTCAGAGCTGACAAATGTTATGGGATTGAAGACTGCTTATGAGATTTGGACAAAGCTAGAAAATCTTTATGAAGGAGACAAATATGTTAAGTGTGCCAAGATACAAATTCTGAAAGGAAAGTTTGAAAACTTGAAGATGAGCGAAGATGAGAATATCACTTTATATATGTCAAAAGTAAATGAGCTTGTATGTGGCATTAGATGTGGTGGTGGACTATTGGATGAAGATGAGATTGTTGCCAAAGTTCTCAAATCTTTACCTCCTGCTTACAAACACAAAGTTGTTGCCATTGAGGAAATCAGATCTTTAACAACTATTACAAGGGATCGATTGGTTGGTAAGATATCTGCATTTGAGTTGGCTGAGTTTGGTGATGCACATCCTAAGACTGAATCTGCATTCAAAGCTAGTGCCTCCACAAAAGGCAAATAGAGATATGATCTGGGAGAAAGTTCCTCAAGAAAATCAACTTGGTATGAGAAAGAAAGAAAATATCTGGAAGAAGATGAGTTAGAAGCTGAACAACTTCAAGCCCTTATTACAAAAAGACTGCCAAGAAGATCCAGTAAGTATGAAGGAAAATTACCTTTTAAATGCTTTGCCTGCAATAAGATTGGTCATTTTGCCTCAAGATGTCCGAAAAGATTTTCAAGGCCAAACCCTAATAGATCAAGGTTTAAGAAGAAGTGTTACTATGTTCAAGAAGATGCTGATGAAGGAGTAACAAATGATGAATTCGAGATAGGAAACAAACTTGGAAGTGACTGGGTGTTTATTGCCATCAAGGAAGAAGATCCAATGCCTATTAAATCTGCTAATCATAAGATTATGGAAAGTGCTTTGGCTGCTTAGGTTGAAGAAAAGGATGAATGGGTTATTGACAGTGGATGCTCTCACCATATGACTGGTGACAAGAGTATGTTCCTAAGCTTGGAAAGATATGAAGGTGGAGTTGTAAAGTTTGGAGATAATTCTACTAGGAGAATTAGAGGCAGAGGAACTATTTCTTTTGAGGGAAAGAACAAAACCAATGATGTTCTATATGTTGAAGGTCTGAAGCATAATCTTCTCAGTGTTGGACAGTTGGTGGATAAAGGCTATGATCTCTGATTCAAAAATAGAAAATGCAAGATCTTTGAAAGCTCTGGAACTGAGATTGCATCCGATATGCAGACAAAAGGTAACATCTTCCAATTGGTTGGTACTGACAAAAGTTGCTTATTTGTTCAAGTTGATCAAAGTTGGTTATGGCATAGGAGAATGTGTCATGTGAATTTTGATAATATCATCAAGATATGCAACACTTAGGCTATAAGAGATCTTCCAAGATTGGTGAAACCCACTAACAATTTGTGTAAAGAATGTCAGTTGGGTAAGCAGAACAGAGTCACATTCAAAAGTAAGGAACAATCTTCAACCGGACTATTAGACTTGGTGCACACTGATCTCTGTGGTCCGGCAAGAATTAGGAGTCTGCAAGGAGATAGGTATTTCATGCTACTGATTGATGACCACTCCCGGATGATGTGGGTAACCTTCTTAAAGGAGAAATTTGAAGCACTTGAGAAGTTCAAAATATTCAAGGCTATGGTAGAAAATAAAACTGGAATAAACATAAAATGCTTCAGGTCTAATAGAGGTGGAGAATTCACATCTGGTGAGTTCATAACATTCTGTGAGAAACATGGGATAAAGAGATAGTTATCTACTCCAAGGACTCCATAACAGAATGGAGTAGTGGAGAGAAAGAACCGGACCATCCAAGAAGCATCTAGGACCATGATGATGGAAGCAAATGTTCCTCACATCTATTGGAGAGAAGCTGTAAGCACTGCTGTCTACACTCTTAATTAGGTACAAATCAGAGGCAATACTGGTAAGACTCCTTATGAACTTTGGTTTGGCATCACTCCTACTATGAAGTATTTCAGAGTCTTTGGTAGTAAATGCTATATCAAAAGAGATGAAGACCTTGGCAGATTTGATGCTACAAGTGATGAAGGAAAGTAAAGCATACTGGTGTTATAACAAGAGATTGAGAAAAATTGTAGAAAGTATAAATGTGAAGGTTGATGAAGGCATGGAAAGTCACTCAATGTATTATGAATATGAAGCAGATGATTGGAATGATGTCTCAGACCAAGGAGAACAAGTCCCAACTCTAGTTCAGATCCTGACTGATCCAGAGAATCCTGAAATACAAGAAGAAGAGACATGCTTGGATGAACCTGTCCAAGAATTAGAAGTGCAAGAGAATCCCAAAACTCCCAAGTATGTAAGACTGAATCATTCTAAAGATTAGATCATAGGAGATAAAAGCAAAGGTGTTTAAACAAGAAGAAAAATTGCTCAATGGGTAAGTGCAAAAAGATGGGGGGCCAAAAAGTGGCCAAATTAATTTTTTTAAAAATTAAGTCATAACGCGCTCGCGTTATGGATTGATATAAATTAAAAAAAAAGGTTTGTAATCTCATTCCATTTCTTTCATTCTCCTCTATGCCCGCGGCCTGCAAACCCTAGAAAGCGCGCTCGCGTTTTGCAAAACTCCATTCAACACAAAAAGCTTATCGATTCGTTGCCAAAATGCCGCCACGACATCGAGCACGCCAAAGGAGTGAGTTATATTTGTTTTTTTGTTTGAATTTGTTTCTAAATAGGTAGGTTTTAATTAATTTTTTATGTATATTTTGTTAATTGTCAGGAAATGTTAATGCACCTCCTCCTCAAAATCCACAAAATCCTGAGGAGGAAATACCTACAAAACAGCAACCTCCTCCATCCATTCCTCGACATGCCCCTGGAACACAAGAAAATATAATGGGGCAAATTGAAAACAACAAAAAAGAAATTGAAGATATAATTGCAAGGTTGAAAGATCCTTCCACTTCAACCTTGCATAGGTCCACGCTTGCTGAATCTCTTGAATCTATGTTATCAAATGTAGATTTAATTAGCAAGCAAATGACTAGTTGGATGGATAAGAGGAGAGAGTTTAGAGACTATTATGCAGACAAGCTGTCATACCAAGATGTGAAAAAATTACAAATCACAAAATTAGACTTGTGTTCCATTTTCACAAACCCACAAACAAATCAACCTCCACCCATTACATGCAAGAGGTTCCCTATCCATTGGTGCAACAACCAAGCGATAAGGGACAATTTTGGGCAGAGGTGGTGGATGGTTTTTGACCATCCTCCATGCAATAATAATGAGGTCCTGCAATACTTTTTGAGGAAACTCTACTGTGAGTTTGTCCTCAATAAAGTGCCAAACTATTTTGATATGCAGGACTTCCAGGGTAGAGGTGGGGGGTCAGCACAAGATAGACCAGGGGCACGTCTTGACCCATAGCGGGTAGTGAGACGAGTAATCAGCAGACCAGCCCATGAGCATGTTTCTATCCCTTCCATTGTGAAGGAGAGTGTTGAGGTCAATACACTTCAATCCATTAGTGCCTTGACCTAGAGCATCATAGTGCATGCCGGTCCTGCAACACATAGTGGGTTGGGAGATAGTGTGAGGAGCAAGGTCCCACCCCATACTTGTCAAACTTGCAGGTCAGCCTATGGTTATGACCCCATGGATAGTCAGGACGCAGGTGCACAGGCTACATCTGCAACTAAGCAGATGGTGATGACAGATACCCTCCTGAGTGAGACTTCCAGCCTTGATACTCAGGTAAATATTAGCAAGTTTATTGAATTTAATTTATTAAATTTTATTTTTGAAATGCAAGATTAACTAATTTAAATTGATGATTTTAATGAAATTTTAGAGTCATAGCGTCGATGCAGTTTTCAGTGGTTCTTCACCTGCATTTTACACTAGATCATTTACTGTCGAGGTATGTAACTAGTAAACAATTATAAATATTACATGTGAATAGCATTGTTATATGAATGGTATTCTAATATCTAATTTTGGATGTTGAATAGGTTAATACTATAGATTTCATGGCAACACCTGCCAACGGTGGTGGACTTCAAAGCTTTACGGAGGTAATAAAATAAATAGTTTAATGAATGAATTGTACTTACTAGATTTTTGTATGTGACTTGTGTGCTTTATTGTGTGTACTTCCATGTTTAGATGAACATGTGTGTATGTTAGGAGCCATGATTTGCATCACTATTATAGTTTTTGTAATTGAATAATGTTGTTTTATTTCCAGATGATGCAGGCTGTGGAGACACCTCTCCATGTTCATAGGGCAATGGAGCAGGGTGTGGCCTCTGCGATTCATAGCTCCATGGCATTGACAGGGGTATGAGGCAGATTAGTAAATTTCAATTTACATTCATTGTTATAGTTGTCTATTTTTAAAAAATCAAAAGATTATTGATTTGAAGTTTAATTTCTATCTGGATGGTTTCTATAGGACATGACATCACCACGGCCTATTCCTGCTACTGAGGCAAGTGAGAAGATAGATTATATGTTAGTGGTAAGTGATTATTTTGTTAAATATTTTATTTTTTATAACATGTAATTTCTATATATTAATGTCTATACTTTTTATTGTAATAGGTAAAGATGCAGGAAGAACTAAATAGGAGGAGCAACCCTCGGGTTCGTAGTAGACCATTCACATGCATGTCTCCATCCCCTAGAAGATCAAAGGCTACCCGTGATCTATTCTCTTCACCAGCCAAAGGGAATGACTTTTTATTGTGTTCCTTTGTTGTATGCCTATATGGCATTTGTGGACATATATTTTGTATTGTATATAGTTGACATTGTATGCCTATATGGCATTCTTGTAAGCCTATATGGCTATTTTGTATATATGTTATACTTATATCGACAGATATTGATGTATGCCTATATGGATATTTGGTTAACACAAATCTTTTTTATTGATGGCGTCCATACTTGCATTATAAATCTGTTGATAACTGAGAGGGGGGGGGTGAATCAGTTATCCTAATTATTTCCTTTATTGAACTTTCCCTTTAATTGATGCAGCATAAAATCAAACATAAAACATTAACCATAAAACAAGAAACACATGACACAGTATTTTTGACGTGGAAACCCTGTTAAGGGAGAAAACCACGGGGTGATTAACCCAAAATTATTCTCTGTTAGAAGAATAGGAAATTACAAAGATGGCACTTGCCAATTAGGGCTCACTGCCCGAGCACACTGCTCACAAGAGGCCCACTGCCTACAAGAAGACACACTGTCTACAAAGTGATGAGAATCATAGTCTTGAACTGATTGGAAGCATCTGCATATGCTGGAGTTCAGTTCCGGTTAGGCTCAGTACACTGATCTGCTGCACTTCATCTTTCCTCTGTTCTTTATTCTGCTATCTTTCACATACCGGATCCTTTTTGCTACCTCTGCTCTTTATCTGGACTTATTCGCATATCACTCCATATCAACACACACTTCACAACTAAATCCATCCTCTATATATATCCGCACAAGTAATTTCATCACCTTTCTAGTCGGCATCCGGAACAGTCTAGTTTCTTATAAACTTTCATTCTGTCGGCTGAATCCTTCCTCACCAAGCAATGCGGATCAAGCATATACTTGTAGATATCATTAATCATGTCGGCCAAACATGATTCATGCCTTCACAACCTCTGTCATCAATAGTAACCCATCCGGAAAGCAGTCTGATACTCTGCCAGTCAGTTCTTCCTCTGTTTTCACTGTCTCTCAGGAATCCGGTACTCAACCATTCATATCTTTTTCCTTGTCCATCACCGGAGGCTAAATCCTTGGAATATACCACTCAAGGTAGTCCTCTTGACTTCCCCAAATCCGCACTGCACCAAGACACTTCCTCTGAGAGGTCCGGACCAATCTGTCGGACCTTGCCACATGCTCTGTTCTTCTTCACCGGACCACAACATTCTTTATTCTGACTTCCGGTAGAGGCACATCATGACTTGCGGATATGTGGGATGACCTTTGTTGCCATCAATGACAACAACCATGAATCCATATAGTGTCTCTTGCCAACAATCTCCCCCTTTGGCATTGATGGCAACACTTAGTGAAAAATGACTAAGTGTTTTCACTGTGCTCCCCCTTTGCTGATGCTCTGTCTTTATATACAATTTCCGGAACCCCCCCTTAGTTGGATTCCTCATTTTTCATTGCTCCTCACTCCCCCTTTGACATCAATGGCAAAGGGTAGGGTCCGCACACCAAAATTTTCAAAAGTTTTCTCTATATAGCCGCATATTTACATACTCACATGTATTGAAGAATGTCTGCAAAGGATGTCTGCAATTGGATCATTTCTGTAGCCCAACTTTGCTTCATTCTATCCAAAATTGAAATGTGACCACTTAGCAAAAATGCAAACGCTTCTGCCCGCTTGAGATCTGTCGGATCTTTTGTTTGGGCGGTGGTCTGAGCATCACTGATGGCCTCATGCATGGTTTCCAACTTAGGGATTATAATCCTTCTAAGTTCTCCCATCCGGTTGGTGATGTTCTTCCTTTCCTTCTCAAGATTTTTTATTTCATTCAAGACTGCAATGGTCTGACATTCTTGATTTATTATAGAGGAAGAGAGAGGATCAAAACTTTGAGATAAGCTTTGTAGCTTATCCTGTTCCTCTTTTATTTTCTTGTCAAATGCTGCTGTTGCCTTTGACCAGGATATACAAAATTTGTAGATGTCACCGCCATCCTTAAGAGCATTCTCTAAGCTCCTTATTCCAATGCTTACAATCTTCCTATCCTTAGAGATTAATTCTAATATTTCTAAAAATCTCTTATCCAAAAATTCCTTCCAGACCTTTTCTTCAGCTGATTTTTCTAAAGAATCAAAATGTGTATCAACACTGCTGACTAAGGTTTTTAGATTACCGGAAGTGGAGGCTGTCGGATCTATCTGGATTGATGGCATGATCTTTACAAGTATTCCGGAAGCAGCCTCTATCAACTCACAGTCTTCCATATGAGACTTCAGGAGCTTTTCATTTGCCTTGGCATTTGCAAATGAAGCTATCTTCATTGTTTGTACCGGAGAGAGAGAGTCAAAATCAAATGGACCTTTTAGAAGCTCCGGTTCATCAATCTCTAGAGTTTCTTTACTCAAAAATTGTTGAACAGTTTGTGCAGTGTCTCTTGCCGGAGACAGATGTTTCTTTTCTTCTGCAGTCTTAGAACTGTCAACCTCTTTGTCTTTCACCACTGCTTCCTTCTCCTGTAGTTGCTCTTCTTCTTTGGATCCGGAGACTGTAGGGGAAACCGGAGGAGAGATGCTAGTTTGTTCATGAGCCACTTCTTCTGGAGCAGAGGGTCCCAAGTCCTCAGCTGTTTCTGTACCTAAATCTTCTACAACCGGAAGATTGAACCTTTTGAAGGCCTTCCGGAGGATCTCTTCTGTTTCTTGGGCCACTTTGTCAGTCTCGCCAAGCATGAGTTGATTCATCCTGGCTTTGCTTCTAAACTCATCTTTGCAGTCTTTGAAGATAATGTTCATGGTCTTGGGATCAATTTGAGGATATAGCTGAATAGCTATCTGCTCCCGGATCTCAAGATCTTTAGCATGAGCATTATTCTTTCTCACTTCCATTTCCTTTTCTAGGCTTTTAGGAATAAGAGATATTATTTCAATGAAAGCCTTATTATATATGTTAAGATATTTTACTGTGGCCTCCTGCAGAGTCTTTTGGTCGGCCTCACTGAAGTCATCATATGATTCAGTCATTGGTTGAAGGTTTCCATCCACCGTGACTGACTTGATTATGCTCTCTAGTGACAGAGTGGGCTTTTCAACAGTTACCTCTGCCATTTCCTCCTTGTCTTGGCCTGTGGAGGGCTTACCGGATCCTTTCTTTTTCTGTTTCTTTACTTCTCTTACTCCCTCATCTGATTCTGTTTCCTCTTCATCCTTTTGGCTTCCATAAGCCCTTGTGGCTTTTGCCTTTGATCTCTTACCGGATGCCTGAACTTCCGGTTTTGAACTTTTGGTTGTGGAAGGTGCAGGTCTCTTTGATGATCTGGTCCGGGTGGGAGTTTCAACCGGAGCACTTTCTTTGCTTTTCTCTTCTTCCTCGGCCTTCCTCCTCTTTTCCCGGCTGGCATCAAGTGCCTCCTTTGAGATACCTAGGCCTTGAGCAATGTGCTCTACTTCTTTTCTTACCTTTCTTTTAATCTCAGGTTCCCTGAGTTCTACATGTATTTTTACACTCAGCTCCTCAAAGGTTCCAAACCTTTCTGCCTTAGGATCTTTGGGCTGACTTAGCATGTGTTGAACATGCAGCTCCACTATCTGTTCATCAACTTCATACCCCATGGGCATGATCCAGACAGTCCTTGGCTCCACTGCCTCCATTAGGCACTGATCAGTGTCAACCATAAAGCACACTGAGTCCTTGTATTTCTCAATGAGAGACTGGGGAATTCTCTCTCTTGCTTGCATCATGCTCTGAAAGTTTTTGAAGTATCCCCATAGAGCTGTATTTCTCGCTTTTGCATCCCCAAGTCCATGCAAATAGTCTCTTATCTGGACTGCAACAGGTTTGTCATTCTGCCATACCCATCCACTTGTTCCGGGTAGCTCATTCATGAAGTAGAAGAATAGACATACAATCAGAGTACCATACTTAAAGGAATTCTTCTTATCCTTCTTGATTTTCTGTATATTTTCCATTAATTGGCTTAGCAGTAGTTCGCAGAGATCATACTCTGCATTCTTTCTTAGCATCTCATAGGCAGTGTATACTGCAGTTCCGGATACAGAATTCTCCTTGCTGGAGTGGTAGATCTTGTATCCTATTATCATTGATGCATATTTGATATCCGGATCGGAGATGTCTTCAATGGTCATTGCCCTTTTGTCAAATTTTGATCCGGTGGCCTCAGTTACAATGTTGTTCTTGACAGATTTGAGGATAGGTACTCCTCCGGAAGAGTATAGGCCAGTTACTGCTCTAATTGCCTCTTTTGTGATCTTGCAGGGTCTATCTAGCCATAGAAAGTTGTCATGCATCCTGCTCAGTACATACCGGACCCATTCATCCTCTTCAAAACAGGGGAAATGAATAAATTGCTCAAATTGTTTCTTCTGAATATCCTTATACTCTGGTTTAAGCTCAAAAGCATTGTCAATCAGCTGCTTGTGATAGAGGTCTCTTAATTTGAATTCCCCAAATTCCTCAATGTTTGCATGTATGTAAACCCTAATGTCTTCGGTGTGTAAAACTCCGTGGGGAACACTAGAGAAGGCTCCTAGTGGGTCTACCTCCAATGATTTGTAGGGATGTTTCTTGAATGAGGGGCGAGGTCTATCAGAGATCTTAACTATGTTTGGAGTAGCCATTCTTCAAAGATTTGCAGTGAGGTAATGAAAAACGGAGAATACCTTATGCGCCTTCGGTTTGCACGGAGTGGTTGGATTGATTTCTTTATGCAATAGCTTCGGCAGGAGATCCTTGGTGCTTGATGAACCTTGTTGCAGAGCTCCACTTTTTGCTTCTTCTTGAGTGCAGAATGAGCAAATGACCTTTGAGAAATCCCTTAAATTGCTCCGCGAACCCTAATATCTGTCTGCAATAAATGCTTCACCTACATCATTCCGGTTTGCCTTGTCTGGATAGTTTGGAGTATCCCGGATTGGTTCTGATCTGAGGATATCATCTGGATCTTTCAATCATGAATAAATCGAGGTAACATATTACAAGAGCATCCCAAACACTCTGTCCAATCCGCAGAACAAGATAGTGCATTTCCGGATCTTTCCGGACCTTTTTGTAATCATCTATCATACCGGAGCATCTCGCTGAACAGGTCTTATTTGATCGATCATAGCTTCTTCATAACTCCATGCGGACCTCTGAAAACTTGACTGAAGTATCTCAAGACTCATATCTACAAACCCTTTGATCCGCATCTTGTGCCACATCCGGCACCACTTGTTTGGCCGGGGGAACAAGATTTTCTTTGAGTCTCCCCCTGAGCCTGAGCTCACTTTTAATTTCTGGAAGAAATATCAGCACCAGAGTCTGGTGCGGATCCAACCTCTACATTCTCTAAACTTTTCTTCACCCAAATCTTGCTCATCTGATTCCTAACCTCATCCGCATTCATCTTTTGTTTACCCTTGTCTTGATTCTGATTATACACCGGACCTCTTTTGTCCTGATTCTTGTTTCTGCAAACTTTAGCATTATGACCGGACCTATTGCAGATTTGGCAAATAATATTTCTTTGCATATTTGACTGATATCCTTTTGATCTGCATTGATTAGCCATATGACCTACTCTATTGCATGTGAAGCATCTACCTTTGAATGATTTGTTTACTTGTATACTTCTGCATTCATGGGATTTGTGTCCATACCTTTTGCAGTTGAAGCACTGTCCGGAGAAGGATGAATTAATCTGATTCATTCTCATTCTGCACTGATTAGCTTTGTGACCAAAGTGGTTGCAGCTGTGGCAGTATCCATTGAAGGATGGATATCTTTGAGCATTTGGCTGTCTTACCGGAGGTCTTCTAGGCCTGCTTCTTGGATTTTCTGATCCAAGATTCTTCTGACCGGATCCGGAGCTTTCTCCTTTCTCATATCCCAAACCATACTTGTCATCTGTCCTCTTTTGACTTCCAAGAAGAACTTCAAGTTGAGCAGAACTTATCTTGAATTTCTCTTTATATTCATTTGCTGTTTGAAGGTCTCTTTTGAGAGAGGCAATTTGATCCTCAAGTTTTCCTTCATTATCTTTGGCATCTTCAAGATCAGATTCAAGATGTCTGATAATCCTGTCCATCTAGTGGCATTCTTCTGATTTTTCTTTAAGAGATTGTCTTAGATTGTCTTCAGCCTTTCTTTTTTCTTCAATCTCTTGAGTAAACTTTATAGTTCCTGATTCCATTTCATGTCTTAACATAATGACTTCTTTTGATAACTTTTCACATAACTTGGTTTGCTCAGTCAATTCTTCATTTGTATTGCTTTCTTCACTTTGTCTTGCCAACTGTTGAAGCAGCTCCTTTCTCTTTTTCATAGAGAGACTTAATTTGTCTTTTAATTCTCTCATGAATTCATCAGCCTGTTTGAGTCTTTCCTTTAATTCACTGACTTCAGAATTCGACTGTTCAAGATCCTCAAGAGCAGTCTTGAGTTGCTCCCTTAAACCATATGCATCCATTTGAAATCCCAGATCTTCCTCAAGCTGTTAGGCTCTATTAGGAGGAACTTAGCTCTGATACCAATTGTTGATAACTGAGAGGGGGGGGGGTGAATCAGTTATCCTAATTATTTCCTTTATTGAACTTTCCCTTTAATTGATGCAGCATAAAATCAAACATAAAACATTAACCATAAAACAAGAAACACATGACACAGTATTTTTGACGTGGAAACCCTGTTAAGGGAGAAAACCACGGGGTGATTAACCCAAAATTATTCTCTGTTAGAAGAATAGGAAATTACAAAGATGGCACTTGCCAATTAGGGCTCACTGCCTGAGCACACTGCTCACAAGAGGCCCACTGCCTACAAGAAGACACACTGTCTACAAAGTGATGAGAATCACAGTCTTGAACTGATTGGAAGCATCTGCATATGCTGGAGTTCAGTTCCGGTTAGGCTCAGTACACTGATCTGCTGCACTTCATCTTTCCTCTGTTCTTTATTCTGCTATCTTTCACATACCGGATCCTTTTTGCTACCTCTGCTCTTTATCTGGACTTATTCGCATATCACTCCATATCAACACACACTTCACAACTAAATCCATCCTCTATATATATCCGCACAAGTAATTTCATCACCTTTCTAGTCGGCATCCGGAACAGTCTAGTTTCTTATAAACTTTCATTCTGTCGGCTGAATCCTTCCTCACCAAGCAATGCGGATCAAGCATATACTTGTAGATATCATTAATCATGTCGGCCAAACATGATTCATGCCTTCACAACCTCTGACATCAATAGTAACCCATCCGGAAAGCAGTCTGATACTCTGCCAGTCAGTTCTTCCTCTGTTTTCACTGTCTCTCAGGAATCCGGTACTCAACCATTCATATCTTTTTCCTTGTCCATCACCGGAGGCTAAATCCTTGGAATATACCACTCAAGGTAGTCCTCTTGACTTTCCCAAATCCGCACTGCACCAAGACACTTCCTCTGAGAGGTCCGGACCAATCTGTCGGACCTTGCCACATGCTCTGTTCTTCTTCACCGGACCACAACATTCTTTATTCTGACTTCCGGTAGAGGCACATCATGACTTGCGGATATGTGGGATGACCTTTGTTGCCATCAATGACAACAACCATGAATCCATATAGTGTCTCTTGCCAACAAAATCCACATTTGAATGGATATTTGTAGATGGCTACTTCAAATATTTAAAGTCCAATTGTATTACATAGGATGTTTGTTGATCCAATAAGCTAGCTATTGTTATTCAAGTATCACCTAAACCCCATTTTGGAACTAAAAGATAAAAGTTGTATTTAAAAAAAAAAAATCATCATGTTGAACAGAAAATATTAGTATTCTTTATGAGTAGCATAGAATGTCAACTGTATGCAATACAAAAAAATGAATCATCATGTTATTCTTTATGTTTGAGATCCTGAAAATGACTAAGTCTGGTAGCCTGATATCCTGAAACACTAGGATGAATATCCAAGTCATTAGGATGATTGTGCCTTGAGAAAAAGTCAATAAGATGAGCGCCTAAAGGAGACTTTCTTAAACATTCAAACATTGAGCAACAAGCATGAAGGGTTAAGGCACAATTTGCAACGCATAAAGCCTCAAAAGGGTGCCCAACTTAGAGAGAGCATTCATTTAAGACAAGGCACCCATTGACACCTGTTCCACCATAAAAGTGCGCCTAAGGTGGAAGGAGAACAAGCCTCTAGTAAGTGAAGCGCACCTATTGTCTAAACCACTTCATTATGGCACCCTAGCATGAGGAGTATATAAGTCAATAGGAAATGGCGCCTATAATGCAAATGAAGGACTAAGTGGCATTTTCAATAAGCATCAATTCACCTTGAGCTTTCAATAAATACATCAAATTGAGCCCCATAAGCCTAGGCGCCCTTTGCCTACAAAAGAACCTTGTATCGATGTCAAGAGTTGGTCGTATCGGCGTATCAGCAGACCTTGGTTAGGCTTCACCAATAGTGGTCTGTCTCGCCAACGAGTGTGGTTCAAAGTCAAAGACATTGGTGTATTGAAAGATAATCCCATCTGCACATCGGAAGAGCAGTTGAGAGATTCGTTGATGAAGGGGGTCACACCGACAGTCGAAACCCATCAGTGTATCGATCCAACAAGATTAGAGTTCACCAATGTTTGGAGTCTCACCGATGGGTGTGGTCCGAAGGTTGTCATTTGTGAGATCGGTGTCTCGGCAGAAGAGTTTTTGAGTGTGCCGATGGTATTAAGTCCTACCGATAGGTGAGGGACTTAGAGTCTCGTATCAGAGTGACAAAGACATTGGTGTGAAAGGATATAAAGTCACTGAGAGTGGTCTGTCTGACCGATAAGAGTCAATGATAGGATGTTTGTCAGAAGTGAAATCAAATGGAGTCATGGTGGCAGAAGTTTAAAGGATGGAGGTTGCAACACTTTCCAACCTCATGGCCACACTAGTCCAATGGATCAGGATAATACTATCAAGCATCCACATAATAGTAGATAATCTTATCAAAAGTCATAGAGAAATTCTAAGGACCAAAGTGTTATCCCTATGACTTGACACATACTGTTTGTTTCATAAAGCAAAGGGACATGATATAAATATTGTTGTTATATGGAGCCTAATCAGACTCGGAGGTTAAATTTACCCAACTTTTATCAGTGTGGTTTCTCCCCAAATATTTTCCTACTAGTTTTGGCACCTTGAAGTCTAAGTGCATGAAAATTGAAGTCTAAGTGTTTTTCTTTAGGATCTAGGCACCAGTTGAAGGTTGTAGTTGCCAAGAAGAGCGCCTAGCAAGAGGAAGTCTTTTGGAGTCTCCAAAACACATCAAACACTTGACTAACAACAAGATAACTTTTTCCCAAGTTAGGCGCTTCATGAGGGAAGTTAAAACATGAATAACTGCCAACTTGTCTAGGCGCAAACTCAAGCTTGTTGAGGATACACATGGCGCCCAACATTCCTTGGTGATTTCACGAACTTCAAATGCTCAGAGCTGTTCAAGGAATGCCCAATGCCCCTTCTTGATGATAGGCACCAAAGTGAGGGTGGAATTGCGCCTTGATGGCATTATGCGCTATCTAGAGTATGCTACTCCATGGAAATGCGCCTTCTTGCTTAGAGTAATTCAAACACTCCAAGGTCTTTAGTGATCAATTCCCCAACTTATGAAATGTCCTTCTTCATTTTAAAACACATTGTAATGCTCCAGAGAGATGACTATACCTAGGTGTCAATCTGGGTTAGAAATGCCTCCAAAGTGCGCCTTCTCTTTCAGAATGCAAAACAAGGTCCAAAGGTGCTAATAAACTGAAGCACTTCTTTGGAAAAGTCCCGGAGGTTAAGATGTGCCTTGTCTTAATTCCTCCTACATGCTTGGGTGCCATTTCAAGGTCCTGGAACCATGATGTAGTGCCTTATTGCTCTAGGTGCCCATTCATGATTGTGCAACTTGAGATAGGCGCCTAGAGTGAATAAGCTTTCATCCTGACTTAATACATTGCCTCCTTCTGACAATTTTTGGGGCAGCAGAAAACCTTTCACCACGGGTAAATGTCTCAGAGATATAAAAAATTGAGAGAGGTTATTATAGAGGCACTCTATGTGATAGCATTGCCTCAGATGAAATGTTTCTAAGTGACACAGTTTTCGAGTAACATCTCGTCAAAGATTATTGCATTTTTGCACTTTGGACTCTTCAGGGATATCATCGGTACAATGTAGCTCGGACTGTTTCGACATTTTTGGGTGAAAAACAAGACCATGCCTAGCGTAAATATACCCATCTGGACGCGTTGGAATAGTTAGTTTGGTTGCATCAGGAGCAGGATGAAAGTTACACCCCTTTGCAACTTTACACTGCCTCCTTCTGATGAATTTTGGGGCAACAGAAAACCTTTCACCACGAGCAAATATCTCAGAGATATAAAAAACTGAGAGAGGTTATTGTAGAGGCACTCTACATGATTGCGTTGCCTTGGACGGAATGTTTCTAAGTGACACAATTTTTGAGTAACATCTCGTCAAAGATTGCTACCTTTTTGCACTTTAGACTCTTTAGGGATATCGTGGGTACAATGTAGCTCAGACTGTTTCGACATGTTCGGGTGAAAAGCAGGACCATGCCTAGCGTAAATGTACGCATCTGGATGTGTTGGAATAGTCAGTTTGGTCGCATCAGGAGTAGGACGAAAGTTACACCCCTTTGCAACTTTACACTACCTCCTTCTGACGATTTTTGGGGTAGCAAAAAACCTTTCACCATGGGCAAATATCTCAGAGATATAAAAAACTGAGAGGTTATTATAGAGGCACTCTACGTGATCACATTGTCTCATACGGAATGTTTCTAAGTGATACAGTTTTCAAGTAACATCTTGTCAAAGATTGCTGCCTTTTTGCACTTTGGACTCTTTAGGGATATCGTGGGTACAATGTAGCTCGGACTGTTTCGACATGTTTGGGTGAAAAAAAAGACCATGCCTAGCATAAATATACCCATCCGAACGCGTTAGAATGGTCAGTTTGGTCGCATCAGGAGTAGGACGAAAGTTACACCCCTTTGCAACTTTACACTGCCTCCTTCTGACAATTTTTGGGGCAGCAGAAAACCTTTCACCACGGGCAAATATCTCAGAGATATAAAAAGTTGAGAGAGGTTATTGTAGAGGAACTCTACATGATCACGTTGCCTTAGATAGAATGTTTCTAAGTGACACAGTTTTTGAGTAACATCTCATCAAAGATTGCTGCCTTTTTGCACTTTGGACTCTTTAGGGATATCGTGGGTACAATGTAGCTCGGACTGTTTCAACATGTTTGAGTGAAAAACAGTACCATGTCTAGCGTAAATGTACCCATCTAGATGCATTGGAATAGTCAGTTTGGTTGCATCAGGAGCAGGATGAAAGTTACACCCCTTTGCAACTTTACACTACCTCCTTCTGACAATTTTTGGGGTAGCAAAAAACCTTTCACCATGGGCAAATATCTCAGAGATATAAAAAACTGAGAGAGGTTATTGTAGAGGCACTCTATGTGATCGCATTGCCTTAGACAAAATATTTCTAAGTGACACGCTTTTCAAGTAACATCTCGTCAAAGATTGCTGCCTTTTTGCACTTTGGACTCTTTAGGGATATCGTCGGTACAATGTAGCTCGGACTGTTTCGACACGTTTGGGTGAAAAATAGGACCATGCTTAGCGTAAATCTACCCATCTAGACACGTTGGAACAATCAGTTTGGTCGCATCATGAGCAAGACACCAAAAATGCAAAAGTTGCTTTGTGTAACTTGACAACATTGACACTTTTTTGCAACATGACTCAAAGACTCAAACTGACCCCAAATGACTCAAAGTGACTTAAAATCACCTTGATTTTGGTGCCTAATGTACATTATAGAGGTCGAGGTGCTCCTTATCATTCAAACATCTTAGATGAGCGCATAGGAAAGGAAAAAGCTCTAAGTTTCATCATCATGAGTGCCTAATATCAAGAGACTTTAATAGCTCAAACCTTAGCATGGAGTCCTAAGGTGCACTTCATGTCTCCTTTCATCCATTTTGGCACCCTTATGTAGATTTTTCAACTTGATTTGGCACCCTCTATGTGAAGGAAGATCTAAAGGCATGAAAGTGGATGTTGTTTTGCAAGAGTTTGGATCATCAAAATTGAAAGAAATAAGTCTATTAAGCTTGGGCACCCTTGGTCTTCTTGTCATTCATTATGAGTGCCTTGGAAGAATGGTATATAGGTCATCATCATGATTGGGCGCCCTGGATCTAGAGTGTTGGAGAGATCATCAAATGGTGTCTAGAGGAAGTAGGGTGAGTTATGAGATTGGTCGCATCAGGAGCAGAACACCAAAAATGCATAACATGATGATGTAAAAATGTGTATATGTGTAAAAATGCAGGAGGAAATAAAAAAAGACAAACCTTACAAATTAATGTGCATACTTACAACTCAATGTAACATGACTTTACAAAATCAATGTGAATACTTACAAATTAATCCAATGAACCATCCAGGTCTGCTCTACTCTTTACTGTGTCAAGTATTGCTTCATGGTCAGACTCACGCACCTTCCACAAGATTTTGTTCAAAGGTCTACCCCGATACTTTATCAAATGAACATTGGATGCCATGACAAGGTTCGAGTAATGAAAAATCTTCCGATGCGTGTCAAAGTCCTGAAATAGCCAAATATTAACACTCTTATGTGGGTACCTTCTAAGCCATGTTCTAGTAATAACCACTGAGCCTGTAGGGTATTCGATGTTTTCTCCATCTGTAATAGGGGCCTCCAATTTCTTTTTGGCCTCAACACAATGACATAAGTAATAATCTGTTCCCTCTTCATTATCTCCATCTGCAATAACTGCATATATGTGCCCTACATTGATATGTGTAGCAAATTAGATTAAATTAGTCAACATTACAAAAACACTACAAAGTAAGATGACATTACCTGGTTGAACTAGATGAAATTAGATGCATATACGTGCCCTATATTACCTGGTTGAACTAAATCTGATATGTGGTCAAAGTCAACTAATGATTCCATCTGTGTTAGTTTCAGTGTCGTTGGGGGTCGATACGTGTCAAGTGGGCTAAGATAACTTAACTGCCATTCGTCAACCCACTCCTTTGACTCGCACTCATCCCAAACTTGAATTATACAGGAAGAACAAAAGCATGACATCTTCCGTGTATGGATACTCCATGAACCTGCAATTGAGCTTCTAAAAGAGTGCATCTCATTTGATCCTGTCAGTGTACAACAGTCCTCATATGGTGCAATGTTAGTATCATCTATCAACCAAAAAAATGTACGAACTAAAGACTTACCTTCATTACCTGGATCCATGGAAGCATTACACCACTCAACAATTGATTTTGCATCTGTCAACTTTGCATTGTCTTTATACTTGAATTCTTCTTGTGCTATGGCTCTTTTGATACATGCTCCTGCACCATCATGCTCCCCCTTTCCATGCCCGGCCTCACAAAAGTTCCACATATGTTGAATACCTATAAAATTATGCCTCCTACTCAGCCAATAAAAATTCTGTGAGTTCTTGAATTGTGACGCACAATTATCTGACCATATGATATGCTGACTGAACGATATGCCCCTTCTAGCCAAATCATTGTAGAACACCTGAAAGCAACCTTGGACGAACTCCGTAGAATGCATGCGATCATCACTAATATAGAAATTATACTCCCTTATGATCTTTCTATCATCCTCTGTACTATCATTCGCATGAATGAATGCAATGTGCACAAATATAGAAACCTGTGTGGAGTTGTAATATTGTGATTGCACCTCACATTGTGGCTGTAGACTATAGTTCTCTGCAAATTCGATGACTGAAACAATGCTACCAACCAGAAATGTGTCCTTGCATAACTTGAATTGCAAGTCCAACCATCGAGCTCTATGGGCATGTCTTGCATACTCATACACTATGCTGTCACGAAATATAGGCATAAACTGATACACTGGAATCTTTTCAATAACCAATTCACACCTCTTTGCTTCTTTACCATCTTTTGTATTGTATGCCACTATTTTATACTTGACAAACTCTGCTAGTTCATTTCCAACTGCATGTGTTCTTTCCATATGTTCACATATTGGCAAATGTTGCAAGCCACTGCAACGATGACATGTGTCATCCAAGCATAATTTCTTGTAGAATATCTGACCTTCCTCTCTTTCACATAAAATTCTTGATATGAAGTCTCTTGAAGATGTTGGTGGGGCACATATGGCACAACCCTACAAATCATTGTTAGTATGCATATCTAAACATATAGACCTATAAGCATCAAAATGGTTAGAAAATTTAATATGTAATCTACAACAACAAGTAGTGCGTGTGTGATTTATCTTAACATAGAAAGGTTTTAGCATATCAAAATATCTTTGACAAATTTCAATTTGAGGATACTTCTCTAGAAATTTACCATAAAATTGTGTTTGAGTCTCATCCAAAAAATGCTTTGGATGTGGCTTGCGGTTCTGACTACCGATTCTCCTTCTTACCACATCCCTTTGATTCGAAGATACCCTTGTGTAATTCTTCCAAAAGTCTTTAATTAGTGATCTCAATGCTTCAACAATTGGTTTATCTTTTCGTGGTAGTCTCCCCGAGAATGCCCATAATTCATTGGCATTAGTGTCCTCAATTCTTTGGCATCTTCCAATGGCTCTTGATAAAGTTTTCCTATTAATTCTCAATTCTTAACTTGTCTTTCTAATGAGACAAGCTTTCCTCGTTTGACTACTTACTATAGTCTATGTAATCACACGTTGTGTTGCATTACTATCTTTTGTGCATGAGGTGTTACCCACACTCTCATACGCACTCATTAGATTCTTGACAATAGATTTTTCACTTGAAGCCTCTGATGTTCTCAACCCAAGAATCTTCATGATAGATCTATACTTTATACTTCGCATCATTTCAACGAATAGTTGACATCTTGTAGTCTCATTTAACTTTTCAAAGAAGAATCTCCAAATCTTATTAGCATATCTTCTACAAGTGTGTTTTGGAATCTTACCTTCCATTGGCTGCAAAATATTCTCATCAATATCAATCAAATACTTTGGCTTTCTATGCAAAATTCTAGGTGGTGTTAAGTTAGGTAAATTCATCTCAACATTAAGAATTTCATCAATATTTAAATGAGATGGGTTAGATGGCATACCTTTGATCAAAGATGGAATAGATGACATACCTTGAGGTTGAGGTGGGAATGATGGCGTACCTCTTTCATCACATGTGAGTGATAATGTACTCTCAACTTGAGATGTGGTAGATGGTGTCCCTACATGTTGACTTGCGGTAGAGGACGTGTCTCCAACTATGGTATTCAAATCTCTCGTACCACGGAGTTTTTGCATTTGTTCTCTTTGTGCCGCCAATACCATATCTATTTGTGATGGTTGTGGTTCCTCTTCAATTGGTATGTCTTCATTTATCGTGTCTATTTTCCTCCTCTCATGAAGTTCCCTCATAGCCACTTTTTTCTTTGCATTCTTAGCTTCTATCTCTTCCTGTGTTGGTTTAATTCTTGATCGTTTCCTCGGCATGACGAAGAATTTGTCTATAGCATAATAAAGAGACCAATATTAGTTCTTAAGAAATCAATACAAGATAATAGTGGGATTGTATTTTTTTTATGTTGTAAGGATTTATTATTGTATAGTTTGACATCATGGTATGTTAAGGTTTGTTTATTACACATAATTATTAAAGAGCCCAAGTGTAGAAAATATACATGGCATCATGTGAGATTGTAGGCTACTTTCTTGATTGGGAATGTGTCTATTTTAAACATGTATGATAAAGCATGATAAAGTAATTCAATCCGAAATAAGGAAAATGTAAAGAACATGCATGTAAAGACTTGACATACCTAAAAAATAAAGATTCGAATGGAGAGAGTACCCAATTATGTAGTGTTTTTTTCTTCTTGCATCAAACTCCTCAACAATTTGAGTTTTTCACCAATTGCTTCCTTTTCAATGTTAAATTGAATAACACTCAAATATAATTACTAACAACAATACTATTAACCAATCTATAATGTTAAATTCCTAAAATTGAATCACAATTAACATTGCAACACTACAAAAATTGAAACTTGAATAGATATATATCAAACTTGGTGTGAAAACTATGTTATTTCCTCCTCAAGTTGGCAAAGTAGAAAAGGTGGTGGAAAGATCATGCAAAGGTGGTACAATGTGTCAAATGTGCATGTGAACTTCCCAACAGCATGAAAGCACTTCTTTTTTGTCAGAGCACGCACAAAATCAGTAAGAAAATAGAGCATGTGGGCCTGGATCACGGGGGTCAACACTTTTTTACCATTTCAATAGTAAGACACAATGCGAGCGCGTTATAATGCACTCACATTTTGTCTTGCTATAGATTGATCACATTCTTTGCATTGATCACATCTCTTTCCAAACCTTCCCCTTCAGACTTGAATGACCATAAGGTTTTTGAGGGAGAACTTTTCCTGTTTCCTGCAAGAGCTTGCCAGATGCTCTGCCATATGATAGGCATAACAATGAAGGGGCAAGCCCTAAACCCTAATCCGTCAACCCTAAACCCTATCCCTAAACCCTCAACCCTCGACACTATACCTTAAACCCTAATCCCTCAGCCCTTAACCCTAAACCCTAATCTGTCATCCTTAACCCTAATCTGTCATCCCTCAACTCCAATCCCTCATCCCTAAACCCTAAATGCTATCCCTATTCCTAAACCCTCAACAGACTCGATACTATACCTTAAACCCTAATACCTTATCCCTAAACCCTCCAACCCTATCCCTAATCCTTATACCCTCCACACTCTACTTTAACCCTAATCCCTCGACCCTCAACCCTATCCTTAAACCCTTGACCCTCGAACCTCAACCCTCAACGTCAAACCCTAATCCCTTAACCCTTAACTTAGATCCCTCGATCCTCAACCCTATCCCTAAACCCTAAACCCTAAACCCTCAACCCTCAACGTCAAATCCTAATCCCTCAACCCTTCACTCTAATCCCTCAACCCTAAACCTGATCCCTAAACCCTCAACACTATACCTTAAACCCTAATCCCTCAACCCTTAACCCTAAACCTTATCCCTCAACCCTTAACCCTAATCTGTCATCCCTCAACTCTAATCCCTCATGCCTAAACCCTAATCCATCATCCCTCAACTCTAATCCCTCATCCCTAAACCCTAAATGCTATCCCTATTCCTAAACCCTCAACATACTCGATACTATACCTTAAACCCTAATCCCTTATCCCTAAACCCTCCAACCCTATCCCTAATCCTTATACCCTCCACACTCTACTTTAACCCTAATCCCTCAACCCTCAACCCTATCCCTAAACCCTTGACCCTCAAACCTCAACCCTCAACCCTCAACGTCAAACCCTAATCCCTCAACCCTTAACTTTGATCCCTCGACCCTCAACCCTATCCCTAAACCCTAAACCCTCAACCCTCAAAGTCAAATCCTAATCCCTCAACCCTTCACTCTAATCCCTCAACCCTCAACCCTAATCCGTCATCCCTCAACTCTAATCCCTCATCACTAAACCCTAAATGCTATCCCTATTCCTAAACCCTGAACATACTCGATACTATACCTTAAACCCTAATCCCTTATCCCTAAACCCTCCAACCCTATCCCTAATCCTTATACCCTCTACACTCTACTTTAACCCTAATCCATCGACCCTCAACCCTATCCCTAAACCCTTGACCCTCAAACCTCAACCCTTAACCCTCAACATCAAACCCTAATCCCTCAACCCTTAACCCTAATCCATCAACCCTCAACCCTATCCCTAAACCCTTGACCCTCGAACCTCAACCCTCAACCCTCAACGTCAAACCCTAATCCCTCAACCCTTAACTCTGATACCTCGACCCTCAACCCTATCCCTTAACCCTAAACCCTAAACCCTCAACCCTCAATGTCAAGTCCTAATCCCTCAACCTTAAACCCTATCCCTAAACCCTTAACACTATACCTTAAACCCTAATCGCTCAACCCTAAACCTTATCCCTAAACCCTAATCCCTCAACCCTAATCTGTCATCCCTCAAATCTAATCCCTCATCCCTAAACCCTAAATACTATCCCTATTCCTAAACCCTCAACAGACTCGATACTATACCTTAAACCCTAATCCCTCTACCCTCGACACTCTTATTTAACCCTAATCCCTTGACCATTAACCCTATCCCTCAACCTCAACCCTCAACCCTCAACCCTCAACCCTCAACTCTCAACATTATACCCTAATTCATCAACCCTAAACCCTCAACATTATACCTTAAACCCTAATCCCTATCCCTTAACCCTTAACCCTTAAAACTTAAACCCTATCCCTACACCCTCAACACTTGACACTATATCTTAAGCCTTAAACCCTCATCCCTAAAGCCTCAACCCTCAATCCTTAAACCTTCAACCCTAAACCCTATCCCTAATCCCTCTACCCTTGACACTTTAACCCTAACCTTGACATTAAATGCTAATCTGTTAACCCTAAACCCTAATCTATCAACCCTAAACCCTATCCCTCAACCCTCAACCCTCAACACTATACCTTAAACCCTAATCCCTCAACCCTAAACCTTATCCCTAAACCCTAATCCCTCAACCCTCAACCCTAATCCATCATCCCTCAACTCTAATCCCTCATCCCTAAACCCTAAATGCTATCCCTATTCCTAAACCCTCAATAGACTTGATACTATACCTTAAACTCTAGTCCCTTATCCTCGACACTCTTATTTAACCCTAATCCCTTGACCATTAACCCTATCCATCAACCCTCAACCCTATCCCTAAACCCTAAACCCTAAAACCTCCACCCTCAACGTCCAATCCTAATCCCTCAACCCTAAACCCTATCCCTAAACCCTCAACACTATACCTTAAACCCTAATCCCTCAACCCTCAACCCTAATCCGTCATCCCTCAACTATAATCCCTCATCCCTAAACCCTCAATGCTATCCCTATTCCTAAACCCTCAACAGACTCGATACTATGCCTTAAACCCTAATCCCTCTACCCTCGACACTCTTATTTAACCCTAATCCCTTGACCATTAACCCTATCCCTCAACCTCAACCCTCAACCCTCAACTCTCAACATTAAACCCTTAACTTTGATCCCTCGACCCTCAACCCTATTCCTAAACCCTAAACCCTCAACCCTCAACGTCAAATCCTAATCCCTCAACCCTTCACTCTAATCCCTCAACCCTAAACCCTATCCCTAAACCCTAAACTCTAAATTCTATCCCTAAACGCTCAACCCTCAACCTTAAACCTTAATCACTCAATCCTTATCCACCCCTCTCCTCCCCTATCTGGCTCACTCCCATCTCTACCCTCCTCTGCCCTCAACACTATACATACATACATATAGGCATACATACATACATATTGGCATACATAGATACATACATACATACATACATACATATAGGCATACATACATACATACATACATGATTAATATCCTTGAACATAAAAAAATTTAAGGGGGACATAACGCGAGCACGTTATAATGCGCTTGCATTATGTCAAACATGACAAACAACAGATTTGCGAAAAGAAAAAATGCAAAGCAAACCATAACACGAGCGCGTTATAACGCGCTCGCATTATGTCTTGCTTTGGGAATCCCAAGCCTTGGGCTTGGGATTTGCTTTGGATTTCCAACCCAAAGGCTTGGAGTGCCTTTTGAACAGTCAGAGACGTGTTTTTCCAGATTCTTCAAGATTTCACATAATTTTGTTCGTGCTAACCCTCAGATTTACACGTGTTTCAATGTCAAACAAATCAAACACCTGGGTAATGTTAGGCTTTCTCTTAGGTATTTGACGATGTGATTTTTTTCACATTTTAATAATGTTAAGCCTTTCATCTTTATTTTCTTTTGTTTGTGTGTCCATTTTTTAGCAAAAACCACTGTTTGGTCTTTTTTTCATTGTAAATTAACTATTCATTGAAATTTCAAAAAAATTACATATTTAGAAACTAGACTCCATTCTACAAATATTAAAAAAAGAAAAAAATGATTTTCAATTAGTTTTCAAAATTTATAGGGGTAGCCCGACCAAACTTCTATTTTTTAGGATGTGTCCACTTTGAAAATTACTAAAAAATCAAATATTCATCAAAAAATTATCAGAAAAATCGGGCATAAACTACATGCTATTAGCTAATTTATCACTGAAGCGATTTTAAAAATACCAAAAAAAAGTTGACCTTTTGAGGGAGCAACAAAACATGCTATGTTATGTTTTTTTGACAGAAACAACACCAATTTCTGTGGCTCCCTCTTTTAAACCCCTTAATCTATGCCATTTAAAAAAAAATAGTAGTTTAGAAAGTAGACTTGGAGCACTAAGAACATTGTTTTGGTTGCATCTCCAAATTTTGAGTGTAACTATGCTCAATTTCTCATCCAAGGCCAATATTTCCTGATTTCAGAAAGAAAGTGGCCACTTAAGACCCCTTTTTGGCCCCCCATCTTCTTGCACTTACCCCAATATTCAGTGAAATATTGTTTGATTTAAAAGGTTGAACCAAAAACAATAAGTGAAGCATGCAATGATGAAAGTTGGGCTAAAGCAATGGAGGAAGAATTGATGCAGATTGAAAAGAATCACAATTGGGATCTTGTTCCCAGACCTAAGAACAAAAATGTGATTGGGACTAAGTGGGTTTTCTAGAATAAACTAAATGAAGATGGTGAAGTAGTCAGAAACAAAGTCAGATTGGTCTGTAAGGGTTATTCTCAAGTAGAAGGAGTTGACTTTGAAGAAACCTTTGCTCCAGTGGCAAGAATTGAAGCAGTCAGATTATTTCTTGCTCTTGCTGCCTTCAAAGATTTCAAGGTATATCAGATGGATGTCAAGTCTGCTTTCCTAAATGGTGATTTGGAAGAAGAGGTATACATTGAGCAACTAGATGGATTTCAATTATCTAATCATGGAGACATGGTCTGCAAGCTAAAGAAGGCATTGTATGGACTCAAACAAGCCCCAAGAGCCTGGTATGAAAGATTGGACAAACATCTTTTAAAGATCGGTTTCAACAAAGGTACTGCTGACAGTAATCTATATTTTAAGATTGATCATGAAAGTATCTTGATTGTTGAAGTATTTGTTGATGATATCATTTTTGGATGGAAAGATAGTATGTGCAAGACCTTTGTAAATCAAATGCAAAGTGAATTTGAGATGTCTATGTTTGGGGAAATAAATTTCTTCTTGGGTCTGCAAATCACTCAAACAAAGAAAGGAATCTTCATATCACAGACCCAATATGTGAAAGAATTGTTGAAGAAATTTGGGATGGAAGATTCAAAGGCAATGAATACTCCCATGGTAACTAGATGTAAGCTGAGTAAAGATGATGAATCCCCTAAGGCTGATCAGAAAAAGTATAGGTCAATGATTGGAGGACTGCTCTATCTTACTCAAACTAGACCTGATATTATGAATGTTGTTGGTCTTGTTGCCAGATTCCAAGCTAATCCTAGAGTCTCATGTCAAGGCAATCAAGAGAATTCTTAGATATCTAAAAGGAACAGTTGAGTATGGATTATGGTATCCTAAGGATCATGATTTCTCTCTTCATGCATATGCAGATGCTGATTGGGTAGGAGATGTGGATGACCGGAAGAGTACCAATGGTGGTGCATTCTTTTTGGGAAAAAGATTGGTTTCTTGGCTAAGAAAGAAACAAGAGGCAATATCTCCGTCCACTGTAGAAGTAGAGTATATTGTAGCAGCAGGCAGTTGCACTCAAGTATTGTGGATGAAGCAAATGCTAAGAGATATCAGAGTAGAGTATGATGAACCTATCACAATCTTCTGTGATAATTCAAGTGCAATAAACATATCAAAAAATCTGGTGTTGCATTCAAAGACAAAACATATATCCATCAAGTTTTACTTTTTGAGAGAGTAGGTGAACAAGAATGAAGTCAGATTGGAGTTTGTGCCCTCAAAGGATTAGATTGCAGACATTTTTACTAAACCTCTACCTAAGGACTCTTTTGAGTATCTCAAGGAGAAGTTAGGGGTTATTACCCCTCTGGTTCTAAATTAAGGTGCACTGATGTGCATCAGTCCGGTGGATCCCACAGTCATATCTTGTGATCCAAATTGATGTTAGGAGGCTGCAACTCAGGGGGAGCAGTTTGTATGTTTCTGAAGTATGTAAAGTGGTTGCAAGTATGTGCCCTTTGCCATTGATGTCAAAGGGAGAGAGAAGACTTGTGAAAAACAAAAGTGGTTGCTGATCAAAGGTGGAGAAGTTAAATGGTTGTTGTTGATAGGGGGAGCTATGTCAATCAGTGAGGAGAAGTTCTTGTCTTGATGGTTAAAACAATTTTTCACATTATATGTTGCCATCAATGACAAAGGGGGAGATTGCAAGCATGGGCCTAACCGCTGTTGTCATTGATGTCAACATACTCGTGTTGCATTGATTTCAAGGATTGGATGAGTTGTGTGCTGAGGATATTGAGAAAATTAGTCCTATCAGAAACAGAGAAGATCAGTGTTAGACTTAGGGCACACAACTGAGAGGGGGGTGAATCAGTTGTACAAAACTTTTCTTCCAATTACACACTTAACTCCTTTTAGCAATTCAGTAGCATAATAATAAATCAACCATGGAAACACCATGCAACAAATCAAGAGCAGAAACACATCAACACATGAGACACCAAGATTTTGACGTGGAAAACCCGGTTAAAGGAAAAACCATGGGGTGATTAACCCAAGAATGTATTCTCTGTTAGAAGAATAGAAAGAACAAAATGGCATATGCCAATTAGGGCTCACTACCCGAGCACACTGCTCACAAGAGGCTCACTGCCTACAAGAGACACTGTCTACAAAGAAATAAGTATCACATACATGAACTGGAGAATAGCATGTTCACCATGCTTGAATCAGTTCCATTTAAGCCCAACACTTCTGCTTTGCCTTTCACTCTCCTCCTTGCTACCACAGACTCATCTCAACAAGGACAACTTTGAAATGACTTCACAATCCCTTATTTATACAAGACATCAACTTAGGAATGATCATCTAAGTCAGAAAACATCTACAAGAACATCCGCAAGATGCAAAACTCATCTAGTCGGCCAGTCTCAGGAAGAACACCATCATCTAGAAGTTATTCCTCAATTGCGAGCTCAACTCCAATGTGGACCATCAACATGAACTAGACACGATCCAAAGACCTCCACAAGCTTGCCTAAATCACCAAGATCATCCGCACTTCATCTGCATACTGAAATCCTTCTCTCCTTCATCTGGACCCTCAAGAACACTATTTGTCACCATTGTCACAAAGGAATAGATGCTTGCAGATCTTCAAACCATGAACCAATCAAGTTGACACTTCACAGACTTCCTCAACACTCCCTCAAATCTACAGAATAGGATAATGCATTTACAGATCTCATCGGACCTATCTGTGTCACTCTGTCACCTTTGAACACTTGCCAGAACCGGTTTAACTTGAACATCCATAACTTCTTCAGATCTTCATGCGGACTTGTGAAATCTCTACTAGACCATCTTAAGACACATATCTACAAGCCCTTTAAACCGTATCCTCTGATCCTCATCCTATATTGGACTTTTGCCTTACTGTCATCACTGTTCTTCACTGTTCCTGATTGAGACTAATTTTCTCAATATCCTCAGCTCACCACTCATCCAATCCTTATCATTAATGCAATAGGAGTATGTTGACATCAATGACAACATCGATTAGGCCCATACTTGCAACACAGTGAACACAGTGAAGCTCTATGAAGTTCCCAGCTAGATGAAGATCAGAGAATGCACATCAAAAGGTTTGTAGATATGTGTCTGAAGATGATCCAAACAAGATTTGAGAGGTCCGCATGAAAATATGGAGGAGTTATGGTCATGAGAGTAAAACTGGTTCTGGCAACTGTTCAGAGGTGACAGAGTGACACAAATAGGTTCGGTGAGATCTGGAAATACATATTATGTTCTGCAGATCTGATGGCATGTTTGGGAGGCTAATGTGAATTGACAACTCAATTGGTTTATGGTTTGGAGGTCCACAAGCAATCCTTCTAATGTGACAATGATGGGCGACTGTGTTCTTGAGGTTCCAAATGAATATGCGAATGATTATAGTAAGCAGAAGTGGTGCAGATGTTCCTGATGATTCAAGCAAGCTTGTCGAGGTCTCTAGATTGTATCTAGTTCGTGTTGGCGGTCCGCATTAAAGATTGAGCTCGTAATTGAAGATTTACCTTCCAGTGATGGTGTTCTTCCTAGTCTAGGCCGACTGAATGTTTTACACATGTTACAGATGATCTTGAAGTTGTTTTGCGAAGCATGGCATGTTCCTCTAAGAAGATTGAAGTCCCAGCTATGAATGGCCGACAATGTAGTAATGTGCATGAAGTTTTTTGTAATAAGTCAAGTTGTATTTTTGTATTTGCTTTGTAATAAAATAAGTGTATATTGTGTCGACTTTGATGATCATTCCAAAGTTGATGTCATGTATAAATAAGAATTGTGAAGTCATTCAAAAGTATCCTTAATGATGATGAGCAGGTGATAGTGAAGAGGAGTAGAGCAGAGGTGTTGAGCTTAAATGGAACTGACACAAGCATAGTGAAGATGCTAATCTCTAGTTCAAGTATGTAATATTTATATTCTTCTATAGACAATGTGTCTCATGTAGGCAGTGGGCCTCTTGTGAGTAGTGTGCTCGGGTAGTGAGCCCTAATTGGCAAGTGTCATTTTATTCTTTTTATTCTTTTAACAGAGAATACAATCATGGGTTAGTCACCCCGTGGTTTTTCCCTTAACCGGGTTTTCCACGTTAAAATCTTGGTGTTGTATGTGTTGAATTTGTTTCTGCTCTTGAATTCATGCATTATGCTTCATGATTGAATCTTTGATATGCTATTGAAATATAAGAAGCTTTAAAGTATATAAAGAATAGAAGTTTGGTAACAACCGATTCACCCCCCCTCACAGTTGTCTGTCCTAAATCCAACAAAGACTAGAATTAATGACAAAGTAAAGGCATAGAGTGCTTGCATCTTATTTTTGCACCTTATTGGTCTACAATCTTGTTAAGAACTAAACCAATTGTTAGGGTTCATGTAGATCGAAGCAATAAACACTAACAATTATATGCAGATTAAATAACCCAAATATAACAATGAAGAACAACACAAAAGAGATCAACACAGAAATTTAACATGGTTCACCCAATATGGGCTACATCCACAGAAACTCAGCCATCCAATGATTTTATTATCCAGTGCAAAATAGATTACAATCTCATGAATTCCACACCCACAACATACATCCTAGCTGCTTATAACAAGCTTTTTAAAAGCTTCTAGAATTAAGGTTTTACATGTCATTTTTCTTTTGTTGGTTAACAAAAATTAACAACCGACTCCGAACATGCAAAAAGGGTGGAAAAAAAATCGGGGCCCAGCCCTGAACCCTGACGAGGATACGTTATGAGTGTATAGTATTTGCATGATCAGTCACCACATACCAATAATCTCCCACTTGGAGATTGATTAGGCTCCACACCAAACAATCTCCCATTTGGAGACTGATCATGGATGACACCGTTGCACTTACAACTCCCATTGGATTACAGGCCTGGCTGGTTTCTTATATACACCATTATCAGTCGTGAAGGCCAACAAAAACTGATGAGGAAATCAGTTTCTCCCATGTAACTGCCTTTGTGAACATATCTACAGGATTCTCACTTGTGTGAATTTTCTCTAGCTTCAACTGTCCATCCTCCAAAATTAACCAGTTGAAGTGGTATTTGAGCTGTATGTGCTTAGTTTTTGAATGCAAAACTGAATTCTTAGCAAGATGAATGGCACTCTGGCTATCAGTGTACAAAGGGCTATCTTCGTGTTGTTGCCCCAATTCCTCCAGAAAATGGTGTAACCAAATCATCTCCTTGCTAGCTTCTATAGCAGCAACATACTCAACTTCAGTGGTTAAAAGCGCAACAACCTTTTGTAACCTTGAAATCCAACTGATTGCAGTACCTCCTATAGTAAAAACATACCCTGTAGTACTCCTTCTATCGATATCACCTACCAGATCAGAGTCAACATATCTTTTTAGAGCAGAATTTGTTCCTTCAAAACATTGTTTCTTTGAAGTAGTACCTCTCAAATATCAGAGAATCCATTTTACTGCATTCTAATTTTCCATTCCCGGATTGCTCATATACCTACTCACAACTCCCACTGTATGTACAATATCTGGCCTTGTGCTTACCATTGCATACATCAAGCTACCAACTGTTGATGCATATGGTATCTTAGACATTTTGTCCTCCTCCTTTTGTATCTTTGGACACATCTCCTTAGTCAACTTAAAATGACTAGGTAAAGATGTACTAACTTCTTTTGCATTCTGCATGTTAAACCTTTTCAACACCTTCTCTACATACTCACTTTGAGACAAAAATAATTTTCTATTTGTCATGTCTCGTGTGATCCTCATACCAAGGATTTATTTTTCTACACCTAAATCCTTCATAACAAATGAATTTGCTAATTTATGCTTAAGTTCATTAATATGCTACATGTTAGACCCGGCAACAAACATGTCATCAACATAAAGCAATAGGATAATATAGCTATCATTACCCAATTTATTAAAATAAACACAATAATTAGAATGACATCTTTTGTAACCTTGTTTAGCCATAAAACTATCAAATTTCAAATACGATTGTCGAGGTGCTTGCTTCAGGGCATACAAACTCTTCTTTAACCTGCACAGGAATTCCTCCTTACCCTTGACCTCATATCCTTGTGGTTGCTACATGTATATTTCCTCTTCCATATCCCCATGGAGAAATGTTTTTTTCACATCTAGTTGCTCAAGATGCAAGTCTTCTACAGCCACAAGACTTAGAATAGTTCTAATAGAAGTCATCTTTACAACCGGAGAAAATATTTCATCAAAATCTATACCTTTTTTCTGTGCAAAACCTTTTACCACAAGTTTGGCCTTATATCTTTTCTTGCCTCCATCTTCTTCCTTCAACCTATAAACCCATTTATTTTGCAATGCTCTTTTACTTGCAGGCAATTGGACTAAGTCCCAAGTCTGATTTTGCAGCAAGGAATCTATTTCCTCTTTCATGCCTAGCTCCCACTGCTTTTTGGTATCTACCTACATTTTTTCTTCATAACCTTCAGGTTCACCAGAATCAGTTAATAATATAGAATATAAGGATGGAGAAAAGCTTTTTGGAGGTCTAGATATCCTTGTAGAACGTCTAACACTTGCAGGAGTCTGTGGGATAACTTGTTGTTACTGAGCATCATGTACCACTGGCATTTTATTTTCTGGAAACTCATCTAGGACCACATATTCCTTTTTAGCATGTTCATGCTTCTTTTTCTATAGTTGATCCTTATACATGACCTTATCATTGAATATAACATCTCTGCTTCTAATGATTTTATGATTTTCATAATCTCATAACTGATAACCAAATTCAACTACTCCATATCCAATGAAGGTACATTTTTTAGACTTAGCCTCAAGCTTGGTTCTATTTTCAATATCAACATGGACAAAAGCTTCATAGCCAAAGGTTTTCAGAAGTGAATAGTTTACCTTTTTGCCTGTCCATGCCTCCTCTAGAATACCACCATCTAAAGGATTTGAAGGTCCCCTGTTTATTAAATAAATAGTGGTATGTACAACATCTGCCCAAAAGTGTAAGGGTAGTCCAGCATGCAATCTCATGCTCCTTGCATGCTCCATAATGGTCCTATTCATCCTCTCAGACACACCATTTTCTTGTGGGGTTCCAAGAACCGTTTTCTGCCTATAGATTCCATTATATGAACAATAATTCTCAAATTCTCTACTGAAATACTCGCCTCCATTATCAGATCTGAGACCCTTCAACTTTTTTCCTGTCTCATTCTCAACCAAAGCTTTCCACTTTTTAAAAGTTTCAAATACTTCTGATTTTTGTTTTAGGAAATACACCCATGTTTTCCTAGTTGCATCATCAATAAAAGTAACATAATAACAAGAGCCACCAAGAGAAGGTACCTGAGCTGGTCCCCATACATTTGAATACACAAGCTCTAATCCAACTTTGAGAAATCAAACTCTTTTATGTTTTCCATAAACACAATTTTCGCAGAACTCCAAATCAATCTGCTTCAGACCTAGTAGCAGCTTTCTGGAGTGAAGGATCTTCATCCCTTTCTCACTCATGTGCCCAAGTCTATGGTGCCACAATTTTGTTTCTGTCCTTGTAGCAAGTGTTATAACTATCTCAGTAGCAACTATTTCTATAGCAACTAAGGTAGAATAAGTATTACCAGTACACAAATACAATGTGCCTACCTTTTCACCTTTAGCTACTACTAATGCACCTTTAGTGACCTTCCAAACTTTGTCTGAAAAGGTAACTATGCAACCTTCACTACCCAGTTGTCCTGCAAAAATTAAATTCCTTCTCAAATTTGGAACATGCCTTACCTCCTGTAGCAACCATTCATTTCCATTCTGCAACTTGATTTTTATGTTTCCTTTTCCAACAATCTGATAGGGTTCATCATCACCCAAATATACCTGTTCAAAATCACCTTGAACATAATCTACAAAATATTTCCTATGGGGTGTGGCATGAAATGAAGCCTCTGAATCTATTACCCAGGAATCATTAGCATTATCTAAACACAAAATTAAAGCATCATGTAATTTACTACTTGCAACATTAGCTTCCCTACTGTCATCATGTTGTCCATCTCCTTGTTTTCCCTTTCGAGACTAGCAATCCTTCTTCAAGTGTTCTAGCTTTCCATAGTGCTAGCAATCCATTGTTCCTCTGGATTTAGATCTACCTTTCTTCGACTTCCCTTGTGACTTCCCATGATTTGTTGGGCCTTTTCCTCTCTCCTTTGTTCTTCCCTTAGTGTTCTATACAATCAAAACATTACCCGATGTTGAACTCTCACCTGTGCTTTTCCGTCGAATTTTCTCACTAAGGATAACACCAACAACATCATCAAATTTCAAAGTATTTGAACCAGAGACAGAGTTACTTACAGTCATTACCATGCTATTCCAACTTTCTGGCAAAGAACATAAAACCAAGAGAGCCCTCACCTCTTCATCAAATTTCACTTTTATAGAAGTTAACTGACTGGTAATCGTATTAAACTCATTTAAATGATTTGACATAGATCCACCTTTAATCATTTTTAGATTAAACAAATGCTTCATGAGAAATACCTTGTTAGAGGCTAAGGATTTTTCATACAATTTAGCCAAATCTTTCATCAGTTCATCTGTTGTCTTCATTTTTGTTATATTGAATGCCACAGATGGTGCCAGGCACAACTGAATGGTTCCCAGTGCCTTTCTATCCAAAAGTTCCCAATCCTCATTAGTCATTGCTACCGATTTCTTGGCTTTTCCTTCTAATGGCCTCCATAAATCCTTTTGATAGAGATAATCCTCCATCTTCATCTTCCATAATTGATAGTTCTGCCCATTGAATTTATCTACCTTCAATTTACCCTCGTCCGCCATTGCCCCCACTTAACTGTGAGACTCCCACTCAACCGTGAGACCTTCCTGCAGACAATAATCAAACACAACCTGCTCTGATACTAGTTGTTAATGTTTAGGCAGATCGAAGCAATTCACTAACAATTATATGCAGATTAAATAACCTAAATATAGCAATGGAGAACAACACAAAAGAGATCAACACAAAAATTTAACGTGGTTCACCCAATATGGGCTACATCCATAGAAACTTAGCCATCCAATGATTTTATTATCCAGTGCAAAACAAATTACAATCTCACGAATTCCACACCCACAACATACATCCCAACCACTTATAACAAGCTTTTTGGAAGCTTCTAGAATTAGGGTTTTACAATGTCATTTTTCTTTTGTCAGTTAACAAAAATTAACCGAGGATACGTTGCGAGTGTACAATATTTGCATGATCAGTTGCCACATACCAACACCAATAGTTTTTATTATTTTTTGATTTATCAAGTTGATCCTATGAGAAGCAGTAGTGATCAATGTTATATTTAGAGAGTAGAGTAGCTTGTCATTTATTTTACTAATCTTATGAGATGTTGCAGTCATTCCTAGTTAATGTCATCCTACTTGTTGTGTAGTTAAGTTCACACACATGGATGTGAGAATGGAGTTAGGCATGGCTTATGGGGGTCCCAACTAACCCATATGCTCCTAATCATGTGCATGCTAAGATAACCATAATTACAATTGGTTGTGCAAGGAAGAGTTTAGTGGTTTAAGGGGTACTCTTATTGAATAACTTGGGATATTAGGTGAGTTGTGGCTTTAACCCAAGTACTTGTATTATATTATACTTAGAAGTGTGTAGGTAAGTTCTTCCTACAATCTACAATAGCATTGTGTCATTTTGACTACTAGGGTTAATGATACACAGTTAGTGTCTTGACCCCTATACCTTGCCCAAGGTTAACTTTTATGGGATTATTTAGCTATAAGCTACTAGGCCTCCAGTAGAATTCACCAACCCACCCTAAAATGTTGGCACATTAGTTCAATTCCACAAGGTGTGGAAGAAAAAATATGGCTATTGGCACCCTTATACTAAATGCAAATGAGGCATTTTGCAAGAATACATTTATTATCGACACATGCAAATGGTTTGGAGTTGATGGAAACTGAGATAGGCTATTGTAGATGGATTCAAAATCCACTTGTAGGTGTGAATAAAACATTCAAAGGTGCCACAAATTTTGAGGATCGCTGTCAAAGTTTGACAACTTTTTTCTCTTGGGGCTTTTAAGAGACTCTCTTAGTCCAATGTAGGGGTCGTAGCAAGGAGATGAGTATACATTTCTTGAAAGTTTTCTGCGGGTGGAAAATGCTTCTTGGAACGGGTGCCTGAGCCAAAACGGGTGCCCGTTACGAAACGAGTACCCGTTTTTGATCGGGCACCCGAAGCAAAAACAGGCACCCATTTTTGAAAAGTATAATTTTTTTAATAAACAGGCCTGTAGCTTCATTTTAACAGCTACAGGTCGCGAGACATCAGGGAAAGCGACACCAAAAAATGGGTACCCATGTTTGCTGACCCGACTTTCAACCTCCACAGCATCCCTACCTCCTCAGATTGATTCCGCAGTGTCCCAGGTTGGTTGCCCGTCCATTTCTATTGGTTTATATTATTTTTTGCTTTGTATTTTGTTGTTTTTGCAATGTTCGGCTATATATATTCAACCTGAAATAAAAAACAAGTAAACCCTAATGCATAAACTATAAACCTTTAATTCAGAAATGGTAAACCAGGCTATTTCATAAAGACTAAACTGTAAAACCCTAATTCATAAACTAGGGTTTCAAAAATAGTAAAACATAAAACCCTAATTCATAAACTAGGGTTTCAAAATTAGTAAAACATAAAACCCTAATTCATAAACTAGGGTTTCAAAAATAGTAAAACGTAAAACCCTAATTCATATTTACACTAAACTGTAATTCATAAACTAGTATTTCATAAACAGTAAAACGTAAAACTGTAATTCATAAACACTAGAAACCCTAATTCATAAACTAGGGTTTCATAAACTAAACTAACCTATTCTTTAAAACCTAAATGACTTATTAAACCTAAACCTAAAACCTAGAAACTTCACTTTATTACGTTTAAATCTTTAATTTAAACATATGGACATATATATTACGTTTAAATCTTTAATTTAAACGTTCAATATTCATATACCTGGTTCGCATGAGCATGGGTCACCTGTAATATTGGATTTATGCACACTATCAGTATTTCTTCTACTCGAGTGAGATTGAATAAGACACAGTTGTTCACTTGGGTCCATATTGTTAGATGTAGAGAATTTTTGTATGCTTGTCATTGAAGCATCTATTGCAAATAATTTAGTTGTTTAATGAAAAACCATGCATACTAGGGTAGTTTTCTTCACATATAGTGCATGTTTGTAAGGTTGAAAGTGCATCTATTCTATGCCAAAAAATTTAGATGTTGCCATGAAGTTTGTGGATAATTGAACTCCTTGTTGGAATTTAAATTTTCATATTGTGTTATAGGTTTTGTTTGGTTTAAAGGACCATTTGTTGGATTGGTAGTTATTGGTGGATCTATTGTTTGTGGTAGTCATTTCTTAATGCTTTGCATACTACGATGAATACTTATTTCTTCTTTATTGAAAGCATAATACAAGTGGCTTTACTTGTGGCTCTATTGATTTACAAGTTTAGTATGAAAGGGATGGTTGTTAGGTTCTTTTTGGGTGAAATTCAATATATGTAAAGTGAATGTAAGTTCAAGTATTATTAATACATTGGAAAAAACATGCATAGAGACAAATAATATAGATTTTCCATCTTCTTCTTAGATTGAAATATATCAAGAGAAGAAGAAGGTATCTACAACTACTCGAAACTGATAACTATATTTCACACAATTATGATCTATTCTTTTTTCCTCTATATAAATTTGAAATAACAATCCATAAGAAAGTATTGCAAGATTATTGGTTATTTTCTAAGCATGAACTGAATTTTGCAAAATGAGTAGTTAATCCACTAGAAAAAGGTATCTTGTAATGGTAATGGTAATAATTGATTAAAACATTTTGAGGTATTAGAAGAGTACCTATAGATCTATGTTTTTTCAAAGTTCTCACAAGAAATTATTCTCGAAAGAAAGTTGACCCTAATATATGTAAAACTCTTTTCACATGAAGCTAAAAACCTACACATTAGACAAGATAGGACCCTAATATATCTTTTTGGACCCTAATATATCTTTTTGTCGACCTAGCTTAAATGACTTATATTAAACCGTTAAATCTAAAAACTAGAAGTCATTTTATTATGTTTAAATCTTTAATTTAAACATATATCCATATATCTATGAGAATTTGATGCTTTTAACAAAGGGGTAAAGGAGACAACAACAATCCAGAAAAAAAATTAAAATAATGTTGAGTGTACATAGAATGGGTTCAAAGATTAAATAGGTCGACAAAAAACTTAGTGACATGTTTAGGAGTAGTTGTAGCCAATAGGTCGACATGAACTTAGTGACATGTGTTTAGGAGTAGTTGTAGCCAATAGGTCGTGAACTTGGTGACATGTTTAGGAGTTTGAATGTAATACATGAGTGTATAAATTTTGACTAGATACTAGGAAATAAATTTTTTTATCATGTCATGATTCTTAAATGTATAAATTTTGATTTTAAACATTTTATAATGTAAGTTTAAATTTTGAATGCATGTATATGTTAAATTAAATGTTTTAATGTATATTGTTTAAACCACACACATTTTTATATTTCCAAGTTTTCAATTTATATGTATATGTATATATTTAAACATATGTTGTGCATGCAATTTAATCTATATTTTTTTGTAATTGCAACTCTACTTGTAGACCTTATTTCTACCCATGGCCGATCTAGCCTATGACCCCCCCATGACCCCCCACAAAACTCACCACCCCAACACCCCTCCCCCACCACCACCACCGCATGATGAGGCTCATTTGCAAGCCACAATTGATGAAAACATACATGTTCTGCAAGAAAAAATCAATTTATTGCAAATCCAAATCCAAACCTCTCCACACATTTCATGGTTTGCATCTATGATGCAAACTATTGTTGATTCAGTGAGAGCTATCCACATGGATCTAGACACATTCCGCTCATGGTGGGAAGAGAGGAGGCAATTTTATTCAGATGGTCTCTCATATAAACAGATCAACGATTTACATATTACCAAAACTACAATTGCCCCATATTTCATTGATCCCTCCACAGGTCAACAAATAGCACCAACTAAAAAGAGAATTTCAATCATATGGTGCACACATCAGGAGATAGCTGAAAATTTTTGGGATCGATGGTGGATGGTCTTTAACCATCCACCTCATGCTAATTTTGAGGTTCCCTTTTATTTTCTGAAGAAATTATGGGCAGAGTTTGAGATGGGCCAAAAGCCCAATTATTTTGATATGAGATCATTTCAGGGTGTGGGTGGTGGAAAGCCACAACATAGAGCAAGAGCACGTGTTGATCCAAATCGACATTTGCCCATTGCACCTATTGTCCCTTCTCCACCCTCTGTTCCTGTGCCCTTTCACCAGCAGACGATCATCTCAGTACTTGGAGTGTTATCATCACTCTAAGGAAACTTAACTGACCAAGCTACTCGCTTGGTAGATGAAGTCAATCTTGGATAGCCTGCACAGCCTAGAGGAGCATCTGATGCTGGTCCTGATGCATCACCTAGATTGACACCATTGCAGTCCACACCACATTTTTGTCAGAATTGTCATCAACCATGTTTTGGTCCTACATCTGCTTCGTAGGAGGAGTCCTTTTTGGCTACATTATTCGCTCCTATGGACTTGGTATGTATGCCACATTTAATAAAATTAAAATTAATACAAATTAATATAGATTTAGACAATTTTTACTTATCAATCTTTTTTAAAAAATTTAAATATATATTAATAAATATATATGTTCATGTTGATTGGTATAAATGACTTCGTCAGTTGCTACCACTTCATCGGTGTCAACGGTAGTAGAGATGGGTAGACCTTATACAGATGAGGTATAAATTTAGGACCTCTAAGGATTATTTAATTGGATATATCTAATTTAATAATATATAATTTAATGCAGAAATGTGACATTTTAATTTAAAGCAGATGAGAGGTCCTGACACTCTTGTGTTAAACCAACCTAGTCATCCAAGACCAGTGGCAACATCATCTATAGAGGAGCCTACTTCATATGCCATGGTTTGTATCTTAAAATTGTACATTTTTAGTTTAAATTTGAATTTCTAGTGTAATTTCATGATTTTATTAAATTCATGTCTTTAAAGTTGAATTTATATATACATGTACACATATATATATGTAGGATGAGATTAGTTTAGGCGCAAGCTCAATTCATCATATCATTGATGAGCCTGCACAGGTGCACGAGTCATCTATCATATTTCAAGTCCTATAGTTAAATCCTATGTGATTTCAAAGTCTTTTGTATCATTCAACCTTGCATTTTGTATCTATACTCTAGAGCCTAACTAGTTCATTCAAGTGTTTTATTGAAATACAAGAATTGGCGACACAGACATTCAATCTGTCATCTAAATCGGCACCATCTGTTGCACAGGAGCATGGCAGGAGAGATGATGAGCCTGTTGTGGTATGCTTAGACATTTTGAAGTTTAGATTTAAAAATGTAATTTGATGGTTTGGTTTTAAATATTTGATTTAAATTTATTTAGGATGCAGTTTTGACATTAAAATTGATTTGAAGCTTCTTTTTCTTGTACATAGCATGAGTTGCCCTCTCAGCCGCATGGGACCAAAAGGCAGCTTGAAATGGATGATGATCAAACTTAGAGTGCACACATGTTTTAGATTGATGGATGGATGATGGATGGCGATGATGACATGATGTATTAAATTGCTTATGACTATTTCAGTATTGACTATTTCATGACTATTTCAGTATTGAGTAGACATGTATATGTTTTGTGACTATTTCACTATTTGTACATGGACTGTTATTATGTTAGTATTTATATCTCGTAGACTGTTTCATCTAGACTAGATTTTGCTATATATTGAATTTCCACTATATACATGTCTATATTCAAACTTTAATTTCATATATCTCATATTTAACACTTCAAATTAAATCACGTGTTTAATTACATAAAATTGTAAATCTACTAATTCTAATTAGATAAGAGAGAAATTTCAATTGATTTAATTTATTAAAGATTTATTAGATAAGACGAGCTAGGTTGGATAGTTTATAGACTAAATGTACCTTCCCTAAATAAATTTTAAAAAAAATGAAAATTAACAAGTTGTTGAACTAGAATGAATATGTTTGGATTTACATGAGTCAAATGTTGGGACACTTGTGTTAAATTTTAATTGACTTAAATATTTAGGAAAATTTTATTGATTAGATTTTTCAATCTACTAACTATGTTTAATCAATTTATTTTTAATTCTAGATTAAACATTTCATAGATCAATACCTTCCCTATAAATTTACAAAAATAATTTAAATAAAATTAGAGAAATACCTGTACCATTTAAATTTAAAATTTAAGAAATTTTGAAAATTAGAGAAATTATTTAGTCTACCATCAATTATATCAAAAGAAAAATAGAGCAATTTACATGTAACATAATAATAACTTAATCAATTCAAGCACTTAATCAATTTCATCAAGAGCATTAAATAATAAAATTCCTGAAGTAGACAAACTATTGGATTAGCTTTCAAATCATGTCTTTGTATGGTTGTAATCATTCCAACTTCATCTCATAGTTCTCGGAAACCTAATTTATCAGTAGCTAAGAATCTTCAAAGGCAAATGTTTCAAGTTCTCAATTTCAAAGCTAACATGACTTCCAAGGAAAGAGATTTTTAGTCAACAACATTTTTGGAAGTCTAATTAAAAGGGGAATGGGAGTTCTACTCTCCCATTTTCTCAAGTTAGAACTACCCCAACTCTAGCTCTTGTCCTACATCTAGCTCCATCAAAGTGGAAATCAAAATCCTAATTTTACCAATAGTGGTTACCTTTAGGTTGTAGGAGCCACATAAGGTCTCTCTACATGTAGTGATATTGTTGTGGCAATATCCCACTCTCCAAGAGGGATAAGGGATTGATGTTGACCATGGCCCCATCATCCATGAGGATCCTCTTTAAGCAATTTTCATAGATCCATACTTGTAAATATAGGTTGAGGGGTCTCCTATTCTAGTTAGCTCAACCTTTGTAGGGATTTTCTTGAGGGTTCAAAAGAAACCTAGATCATGTAACTCAGTGTTGGGTGGGCTCAAATTAGGTCAACTTGGTTGATAAGATCTTTTGGGGGTGGTGTTATATGGTTTACATATTTCAATTCGATGGCCTCTAGAAGGGATACAAGGTATGATGAGGATTTTCTCTCAATGAACAAGTTTTTTGTGAACATCTTTTTGAGATCATCCACCAAGTTGTAAGGACCAATAGAATTAGGAGTGGGGTCAACCATGGAGACTACATGCATGTGATACTCTACTTTTGGAGATGCCCAAGGTTCTTGGTTTTCATCATTTTGAACTAATTCAACTAATCCAAACATTTTGGTCTCTCCCTTTATCCCCATTTGAGGGGTATTAGATCCTTCTAGGTGAGAGGTGACTATTGATCTAGATATGGAGGGATTAGGATGCTTGGGATGATTCAAAGTGTTCTTGTGCTTACATGGTGGGAAGCAATTTTGGTAGATCCACAAATTGGAGATTTGAGTGGCGAAGGGCTATAGGAAATTATGGTTCGGGGTGTCTTAGAGTTGATTATACATCCATGAATAAGTGTTTTTCTTTTGATGATTATACGTCCATGAATTCTCAAAATGCACTCAAAAGATTTCTTATAGGATTTATATGGGAGATTTTGAACCTCCTCTTGTGTCTCCCTATTTAGGGCATGCAAGAAAAGATCACAAAGATCCATGTGGTCCATGTGTGGCACACTAGTTGAAGAGTAAAGCAAAAGTCTCCACCTAGTTATGAAATGGGCCACTAACTCATTTGGGTCTTATTTGACACTAGGGAATTCTCTAATCACATACTTTTAACCAGCTTATTCACGTCAAAGAAAGTAACAAACTCAAAAATTAGCATTTTCAATGTAATTTCATCAATCTGCACTAAATAATAACTTTTAATCAATTTGCATTAGTTAGTTTTTCATAACTTATATGTACAATAAAAAGAGCTCCCCTTAGCTTCAAGAAATATAAATATTCTATACTGACAAGGCCAACCACGTGAAGGTGGAAGCTCATGTGGCCTCACCTAAGACCTAAGACACATGTATTCTAGTTCTATGTAAGACACCTAAAACACATATTGTATAGACACCTAGAAATTATAACTTTCTACCTAAGACCCAGGCTCTAGACACCTATTACATGGTAGACCTAGTTGACATATCTAGTAACTACCTAAGCTATATTGATTAAATTAAAACCTTATTCTAAATTCTCTATCTACCTAGTTGACATATAGAATACCTAAGACACAGGTAGAGACACATGTATTATATAGTTAGAACCCAAGAAACCTAGAGACACCTACATTTTATACAATGTTATTCTCTAAGTCTAGATCATCTAAAATTTTATACTTGACACCTAGAGAAGTTGAAGACTCTAGATATGACACATGTGTAGAAATCATACCTGTGCAACAAGAAACAATAGATTTGAATCCTTTCAACACTACATGTGAAAAATTGCAAAAACAAATATAGAGGTCAGGCTACGATGAAACATATATAAAAATTTAGGTGGTCTCTAAAGATCATTTTATTTAAAGATAGAATTTGTTAAGAAATTCCATTTAAATTATAATGAAAGGAAAAAACTATTGAAGCATAAATTAAAATAATTAATAGTATAGGTCTAGTGAATACCTGAAATAAAGTGTAAGCGAAATTTAACATAGGTTATATGTTTCCAGCCTCTATTATGACTGCAAAAAACATCTCCTGCACCATTTAATGTATTGTAAAAAAGTTAGAATGTGTAATGATCTTTAAGAGAATTAGGAATATTAATATGAACGCTTAAGGGGAGTTATGAGGATTATTTAAAATGGGAGTTAAGAGGATGGATTAAGGGGGGATGGAATCAACTGTAGTATTTGAATGGTAAGGGTACATGCACTAACTTATATCATTTAGTTAGGGGACAGCTTAAGGGGAGTTAAGAGGATGTCTTAAGGGGAGATGGTCCAATCAACTATAGTATTTTTGGTAAGGGTACATGCACTAACTTATATCATTTAGCTAGGGGATGGCTTAAGGGGAGTTAAGAGAACGTCTTAAGGGGAGATGGTCCAATCAACTATAGTATTTTTGGTAAGGGTACATGCACTAACTTATATCATTTAGCTAGGGGATGGCTTAAGGGGAGTTAAGAGAATGTCTTAAGGGGAGATGCAATCAATTAGGGATATGACTTACCTAACTTATGGAACATAACTAAGGGATGCTTTAAGGGGACTTAAGAGGATGGCTTAAGGGGAGATGCAATCAATTAGTTAAGTTATCACTCATATTAAATCCTAAACTCACATCCTAGACAAAGATTAAAAGTTTAAAAATTTCTACAACCTGTTAATCATTTAAAACATTTACTCTATTGTACCATCTGCATCCTCTCTTTTTTGTATTGCATCTATGATTGCCTCATGCTCTTCCATAGAAAGTGTCCATAATTCTTTTGTGATAGGTTTCCCTTTATATCTCACTAATTGTATATTTGTTGCCACAATCAGATGCAAGTAGTGCAAAATTTTCTTATGTCTTTCATAATCTTCAAATGCAGGTATACCATTCCTCCTTATCAAATATTTACATAGCCAAGTGCCAGTAACAACCACAGAACCTATTGGACACTCAAAATTATCATCATCTACTCTAGGTTGTAACAACTTATGTTTTGCCTCAACACACCGAGCCAACCAATACTCTATTTCCTCTTCATTACCCTCAGGTGCAACAACAACATACACATGTCCTGCAAAAACATTTCAAATTCAATAAATCATAAAAATATACATACATACATATGTACAATTAAATATATATTTCCAAAAAATGTATCGAAAAGAAATATTGAATGAATTTGTACCTTCTTGTACGAGGTCTGAAATACGGTCATAGTCATCCAATGCTTGTAAATGATTATCCTCCTCAAATGTTATCTCATTTTGATCATGTGTTTGTAGAGATGTTAAGGACTTTTGTTGCCATCCTTCAACCCAATCTGTATTTTCACATGCTTCCCACTTACCTACAATACAAAACTGACAAAAACATATGATCTCCCTAGTCCATAAAGTCCATGTGCTTGCATTTGAAATACGGTCATAGTCATCCGATGCTTGCAAATGATTATCCTTCTCAAATGTTATCTCATTTTGATCATGTGTTTGTAGAGATGTTAAGGACTTTTGTTGCCATTCTTCAACCCAATTTGTATTTTCACATGCTTCCCACTTACCTGCAATACAAAACTGACAAAAACATATGATCTCCCTAGTCCATAGAGTCCATGTGCTTGCATTTAAACTCTTAAATGAATGTCATTTTGCTGATCCACTAATTGTATCACAATAAAATCAGGGAGGAATGTTTTCTTCTTCAACCAACCAAAAAAACCATTGAACTTTAGAGTTCTCACTTGATCCTGTAGTCAATTTTGCATTACACCAATCCACAATTGCACGTGCATCTTGAAACTTCGCTGCATCATGAAATTTTAGTTTTTCCCTAGCAAGAGCCCTTTTCACACATGCTCCAACTCCATCATGCTCTCCTTTACCATGTCCAGCTTCAAAGAAACTCCAAATATGTTGGATATTGTTTTCTTTATGGAACCTACTTAACCACAAAAACATTCAAGAATTTTTGAATTGTCCTAGACAATTGTCTGACCATATGAAAAGTTGTGTCATCTGGATTTGTCTTTCTTTTAAGTTGTAAAATACTTTGAAACAATACTACACAAACTCTAATGAATGTAATCGGTTATCACTCACATAGAAATGGTACTCTCTCAAAATTTTCCTGTCATCTTCTGTACTGTCAATTGCATGTCTGTATAGAATATGAACAAATATGGCCACATATACTGAGTTATAATATTGTGATTGAATCTCCTCTTGTGGAGCAAGTGTATAGTTTTCTGTAAAGTCAACCACTGGAAGTATAGTTCCAATAGGAAATGTGTTCTTACATCTGCAGAATTGTTCATCAAGCCACCAAGCATATTGAGAATGTTTGACATATTTTTACACAATCTAATTCTTGAACTCTGTGATGACTGCATGTACACTACTTTGTTCTATGGCTAACTCACAACGCTTTCCAGTTTTTCCATCTTTTAATGGATATTGAACATTGGTGAACCTCTTCACCTCCACTAACTGTTGTCCAAAATCATGTGAACTACTCTCATGCCTGCATTCTCTAACAACGAAAGGTTACCACATCTGTTACATTGTCCAAAAACACATGGTTTTAAAAAATGGAATTGCCTCTCAGTTGTTTCACAAAGTATACTTGTTATAAAATCCTTAACTATTGTAAGTGGCATATTAATACCACATTCCTACATAATTTGGTTAGTATGCAAAGTACAACGTATATTTCGAAAACCATCATAAAAATAATGAAATTGCACAAGTTTTACAACAACAAGAGATTCGTTGCTTATTAATCTTGACATACCAAGGTTTGCATTTCTCAAATGATCTTTGACTTATACTAAAATTTTCTATAACTGAATCATCTAGAAATTTTCTATATAATTCTGTTTGAGTCATGTCTAAAAGATGTTTTAGATGAGGATCACGATTTTGTGACCCCGCCCTTAATTTCAAAACATCTCGAGCATTTGATGAAACCCTTATATTATCATGCCAATATTTTTCAATCAAAGAGCTAATTTCATTGTTTAATTTCATGTCAGACCTTGGGAGTCTACCACTAAAAGTCCAACATTGGTTAACTGGATCCTCTTCAATACTTAGTCTTCTCTTTGTTGCTCTTCTTAAAGTTATAGCATGCACATTTAAATATCTACTTGTTTTACGTATCATTCTTTTGCTCACAACTGATTTATTAACTAAAGTTGTTATTGCTCTACGTGTTGCATTCTTATCCTTAGATCGACTATTTTTTCCTATAGAGCCAATAGAATTAGCAACACTAGACATAACTTGTTCCAATAATTCATCCACCTTTTTGGGTTTTACAAAAATGCCTAATTTTTTATTACTTTTCTCATTTTTGTCATTCTCATCAATTATAATACAAGTTGACATTGAAATCCAAGAGTTTTTCTATAAAAAAAATTGTTTGTACAATCTATTTGCATGTGTTCGAATTTGTCTCCAAGATATCTTACCATGAAGATCCTTCAAAACATTACTTTTAATTTTAAAAAAAAAAATATTTTCATTTTCATGCATACAAGGGTTTTCATTTTCATTTTCATTTTTTATTGTCTTGTTTCTAGTTGAAACATTTATGTCATCAACATTATATCTAGCTTGCTTTAAATCTTTAATCTCATTATCATTGAATGGATCATTCGAAGACATACTTGGATTCGTTCTTATATTTGCATTTTCCATGTTCTTGACCTCTTCCACATTTGCATACTCTACATTCATTTCATTCAAATTGGTCTCCTCTTCAATGTTCTCCTCTTCAATCGTCATCAAACTGGATGCTACATCATTCTTCATTTTTTAAATCCTCTCTCTCCTATCTCTTCCTCTTTCTCTTAATGTGCTTCAATTTCTTCAACTGTTATAACCTTTCTCTTCCTTTTTTGTTGACGTTTATTAGATCCCATGATTATCAAAATGTGTTGGACCTCTTCTTAAAAAATGCATGAAATACAAGTAGAAATAGATCCTTTGTTCAGTATGATAGTTGCTTGATATTTGTTTGATCTCTCCAAGAAAATGAATCCTTCTAAAAAATGGATTTCCTACTTCATCACATCTGAAAATTCTCTTAATGATTGAATCCCTGTAAAAATTGCATAAAATATGTCCTCTTAAAAGCTCGAATTAACACTTTGCATATAAAAAAGTCATAGAATTTGTCATTGTCGGTGTATTGGTAAAAATGAATGTCTCTCCAAGAAGTTGAATGCCTGTAAAAAAATAAATTTTCTACTTCATTCCATCTGAAAATTCTTCTTATGATTGAATCCTTGTAAAAATTGCATAAGATATGCCCCGTTGAGAGCTCGAATCGACACTTTGCACATAAAAAAATCGCAAAATCTATCGCTATCCACTGTACTGATAAAAAGGAATGTTACAGGTTTTAGGTTGTACTATGAATTTATGAAAAAAAAAAATAACGGCTAAAATAGAAACAGGTACCCATTTTAAAACAGGTACCCATTTGTAACGGGCACCCGTTATGAGCGAGTACCCATTTACGAACGGGTACCCGTTTCTTATTTTTTGAAATGTGACACCCGCCAATTTGCCTTGGTTTTAGAAATTGGTAAAGGCTTGGAAACCTGAGCCTAAGCCTTGGACCTGCAACCAACCTGCAACTAAGAAGCCATGAAAACAATAAGAGAAAAAACTAGTTACACCACTATGGTTGACGACTTTTTTTTTAGAATATTTTAACAAAATTAAAACCCATTATAGATCTAAAAGTCTAGTTTTCAAATATATAATTTTTTTTACTATTAAACATAAATTTCTATTTATTAATTATTTTCTAAACAAACTAACTCATAAACTTGAAATAACACAGGTTACTATTTTTTTAATAACTTTTGATTTTGAAAGTTTCTTGAAAAAAAAATTATGTCTGACCAAACTAGACATCATTCTCTACATGATGAAATTTTTTTTTTACTGAATTGATTAGTTTAGCTCAAATTATGTTGGCCGTACACGAGGGATTTTAAAAAATACTAATTAGGCTCATTAAAAAATTAATAAAAAAATATTTATCAAAAAATTGCAAAAAAATATCCTAACCAAAATTCAACATCCTAAGAATCTTTCCACCAAATAAATTAGAAAAATATATTAATTTAGGTCAAATTATGTTGGCCGTACACATGCATGCTTTTGCAAAAAATAGGGGACTTTTAAAAACCCACTTTTGTACATCCAATAAAAACCTAACTTGCATCATTTGGGTATTTGAAAAAATTACATATTTCAAAACTAGAAACAATATCCTACATTTCTTATTTTTACATCATCTTAATATGTTATGTACAAGTGCTTCAAATTGTCACTCCAAGTATGACAAAATTTGAAAAAATAGGAAAAATACGTCCACTTTTTGGCCAAAAAGTGAACTCATCTTCTTGCACTTACCCATAGCCAGAAAGGATTAAGAGACATGGGGAAAAAAAAAAGGTCTCCAATAGCATTCTCCCACCCATCTCAACATGTTGGTGTTAGATCTAGGGCACACAACTGAGAGGGGGGGTGAATCAGTTTTACAAAAACTTGCTTCTACTTCAAACACTTGATTCTTCTTTGTTAGTTAACAACATATCAATTAACCATTCATGAAAGCATAAAGCATAAACACTGGAGCAGATAAACATCAACACATTTGACACCAAGATTTTGACGTGGAAAACCCAGTTAAGGGAAAAACCACGGATTGATTAACCCAAAGATTATTCTCTGTTAGAAGAATAAGAAAAAATGAATGGCACATGCCAATTAGGGCTCACTGCCCAAGCACACTACTCACAAGGAGGCACACTACCTACAAGAGACACACTATCTACAAAGTAACAAGTATTACAAACTTGAACTGGAGATTGACATCTTTACCATGTCTGGATCAGTTCCATTTAAGCCCAGAAACTCATGCTCTGCCTTTCACTCTTCTCTTCGCTATACCACTCTCATCCGCTCCACAACATGCATTGAAATGAATTCACAAACCTTTATTTATACAAGGCATTGACTTAGGAACAATCATCTAAGTCAGCAATCATCCATAAGAACATTCGCAAGATGAATAACTCATTCGGTCGACCAGTCTTAACAAGAACATCTTCATCCGAAAGTATATCTTCAATTTCAGGCTCTAACACTAATGCGGATCGACAACACAACCTCAACATGATCCAAGAACCTTCACAGGCTTGCCTGAATAACCAGGTACATCCGCACTTCCTCTACTTACTAGAATTCTTTTCTTCTCCATCCGGAACTTCAAGAACACAGTCTGTCGCCATTGTCAAACTGCAACAGGTGCTTCTGAACCTCCAAACTATGTACAAATTGAGATGACACATCTCAAGGACATCCCAAACACTCCTTCCAATCCATAGAATAGGAAAGTGCACTTTCGGATCTCACCGGACCTTTTTGTAACACTCTATCACTCTAGAGCATCTCTCGGAACCGGTTCTACTTGATTGATCACAACTTCTTCATATCTTCATGCGAACCTCTGAAATCTTGACTGGAACATCTCAAGACTCATATCTACAAACCCTTTAATCCGCATCCTCTGATACTCAACTGATTGAGTACTTTTGCCTTCTTCTCATCACTCTTCTTCACTGTTCCTATCTAAGACTAGTTTCCTTAATAACCTCAGCACATAGCTCATCCAATCCTTCTTATCAATGCAATAAGAGTATGTTGACATCAATGACAACACTGGTTAACTTCATACTTGCAACAATCTCCCCCTTTGTCATTGATGGCAACATATGATGCAAAAAACCATCAAGATAAGAACTTCTCCTTTCTGTCACAGCTCCCCCTAATAGCAACAACTCTTCTCATGTCTTCTCTTTCTTTTACTGCTCCCCCTTTGATCAACAACCACTTATTTTTCACATGTCTTCTCTCCCCCTTGACATCAATGGCAAAGGGCTCATACTTGCAATTCTAACACATTAGAATCATACCAGCTACTCCCCCTTAGTAGCAGCTCTCCATCATCAATCCGGATCACAAGATATGACTGTGATATCCACCGGACTGATGCACATCAGTGCATCCTAGTTCATCACCGGAGGGGCCATGACCCCTAACTTCTCCCTGAGATACTCAAAAGAGTCCTTGGGAAGAGGTTTAGTAAAAATATATGCAATCTGATCCTTGGAGGGTACATACTCTAATCTGACTTCATCCTTGTTCACTTGTTCTCTCAGGAAGTGAAACTTGATAGATATGTGCTTGGTCTTAGAGTGCAATACCAGATTCTTAGAAATATTTATTGCACTTGAATTATCAGAGAAAATTGTGATAGGCTCCTTATATTCAACTTTAATGTTTCTTAGCATCTGCTTCATCCATAAGATTTGAGTGCAACTACCTGCTACTGCAATGTATTCTGCTTCAGTTGTAGACAGAGATATTGCCTCTTGTTTCTTGCTTAGCCAAGAAACCAATCTTTTTTCCCAAGAAGAAGGCTCCACCACTGGTGCTCTTCCGATCATCCACATCTCTTGCCCAATCAGCATCTGTATATGCATGAAGAGAGAAATCATGATCTCTAGGGTACCATAGACCATACTCAACTGTTCCTTTCAAGTATCTAAAAATTCTTTTGATTGCCATGACATAAGATTCACTGGGATCAGCTTGGAATCTTGCCACAAGACAATAGCTTGCATTATATCTGGTCTAGTTTGAGTGAGATACAATAGTCCTCCAATCATTGACCTATATTTTATGTGATCCACCTTGGGAGAGTCATCATCTTTGCTCAACTTGCATCTGGTAGCCATGGGAGTGTTCATAGGCTTTGAATCTTCCATTCCAAATTTCTTCAAAAGTTCTTTCACATATTTAGTCTAAGAGATAAAGATTCCTTTCTCTGTCTAAGTAATTTGCAGACCCAAGAAGAAATTTATTTCAACAAGCATTGACATTTCAAACTCACTTTTCATTTGATTTGAAAAAGTTTTACACATGCTATCTTTTCCTCCAAAGATGATATCATCAACAAATACTTCAATAATCAAGATGTTTTCATTATCTATTTGAAAATATAGATTACTATCAACAGTACCTTTGTTGAAACCAATCTGCACAAGATGCTTATCCAACCTTTCATACCAAGCCCTTGGGGCTTGCTTTAAACCATACAGTGCTTTCTTCAACTTGCAGACCATATCACCATGATCAGACAATTGAAATCCATCCGGTTGCTCAATGTATACTTCTTCTTCCAAATCACCATTTAGGAAGGCAGACTTGACATCCATCTGATATACCTTGAAGTCTTTGAAAGCAGCAAATGCAAGAAATAATCTGATTGCTTCAATTCTTGCCACTGAAGCAAAGGTTTCTTCAAAATCAATTCCTTCTATTTGAGAGTAGCCTTTGCAGACCAGTCTGGCTTTGTTTCTGATTACTTCACCAACTTCATTTAGTTTGTTCTGGAAGACCCATTTGGTTCCAATCACATTCTTGTTTCTAGGTCTGGGAACAAGATCCCAAGTGTGATTTTTCTCAATTTGCATCAACTCTTCCTCCATTGCTTTGGTCTAATTTTCATCATTGCAAGCTTCATTTATTGTCTTAGGTTCAATCTTTGAAATCAGAAAGTATTCATTTGAATTTTGAGCAATTCTCCTCCTTGTTTGTGCCCCTTTGCTTTTGTCACCTATGATCTGATCTTTAGAATAATTTAGAGTTACATACCTTGGAACTTTGGGAGTTTCTTGCACTACTGTTTCTTGATCAGGCTCATTCAGACAAACCTCTTCTTCCTGATTTACCGGATCAGTCTCAATCTGACATTCAAAGGAGGATTGAGCTCCTTGAACTAGAACACCATCCTGATCATCTTCATCATATTCATAAAACCTTGAGGGCTTCTCAACTCCTTCATCAACCTTCACTTTGTACTTTCTATCATCTTCCTTAGTCTCTTATTATAACACCGGTATGCTTTGCTTTGAGTGGAGTAACCCAAGAAAATTCCTTCATCACTTCTAGCATCAAACTTTCCTAGATCTTCATCTCTTTTGATGTAACACTTGCTACCAAATACACTGAAATATCTCACAGTAGGAGTTATACCAAACCAAAGTTCATAAGGAGTCTTACCAGTATTGCTTCCAATTTGAACTTGATTGAGAGTGTAGATTGCAGTGTTGACAGCTTCTCTCCAAAACATCTAAGGAACATTTGCTTCCATCATCATTGTTCTAGATGCTTCCTGGATGGTCCAGTTCTTTCTTTCAACTACTCCATTCTGCTGTGGAGTCCTAGGAGCAGATAGCTGTCTCTTTATACCATGCTTCTCACAAAAGTCTATGAATTCACCGGATGTGAATTCACCACCTCTATCAGACCTCAGACATTTTAGTTTCAATCTGGTTTGATTCTCTACCATAGCTTTGAAGATTTTAAACTTCTCAAAGGCTTCTGATTTCTCTTTTAGAAAGGTAACCCACATCATCTGGGAATGATCATCAATTAGCAACATGAAATATCTATCACCTTGCATACTCTTGATTCTTATCGAACCACATAGATCAGTATGAACTAATTCCAATAATCCGGTAGAGGACTGATCCTTGCTTTTGAAAGAGACTCTGCTCTATTTACCTAGCTGATATTCTTTGCACAAACTATTTGTAGGTTTCACCAATTTTGGAAGATCTCTTACAGCCTGAGTATTGCTTATCTTGATGATGTTATCAAAATTTACATGACACATCCTTCTGTGCCATAACCAACTCTGATCAACTTGAACAAACAAATAACTCTTATTAGAACCAACTAGATGGAAGATATTACCTTTTGTTTGAGTATCGGATGTAATCTCAGTTCCAGAGTTTTCGAAGATCCTGCATCTTCCATTCTTGAACCGGAGATCATAACCTTTGTCTACCAACTGACCAACACTGAGAAGATTGTGTTTCAATCCTTCAACATATAGTACATTACCAGTTTTGCTCTTTCCATCAAAAGAAATAGTTCCCCTACCTCTGATTCTACAAGCAGAATTATCACCAAACTTTACCATTCCTCCTTCATACCCTTCCAAGTCTAGGAACTTGTCTTTGTCATCTGTCATGTGATGAGAGCATCCACTGTCAATAACCCAATCATCCTTTTCTTCAACTTGGGCAGCCAAAGCTCTTTCTACGACCTTATGATTGACAGATTCAGAGGATATTGGATCTTCTTCTTTGATGGCAATAAACACCCATTCATTTCTGAATTTGTTTCCTATTTCTGATTCATCATCTGTTACTCCTTCATTATCATCTTCTTCATGAACATAATAACAGTTCTTTTGGAACCTTTGTCTGTTAGAATATAACCTTGCAGATCTTTCCAGACATCTTGAGGCAAAATGACCAATCTTATTGTAGTTGAAGCACTTAAAGGGTAATTTTCCTTCATACTTACCAGATCCTCTTGGCAGTCTCTTGGCAATGAGGGCTTCAAGATGAGTTGTTTCTGCTTCTTCCTCTTCCATGTCTTTCCTTGCTTGATCATACCATGACAGCTTTCTTGAAGAGTTTTCTCCTAGATCAAATCTTTGTTTGCCTTTCACATAAGCACTAGCTTTGAATGCAGATTTAGTCTTGGGGGGATCATCTCCAAACTCAGTCATTTCAAATGCAGCCAGTTTGCCAGCCAACTGCTCTCTTGTGATAGTTGTGTGGGCTCTAAATTCATCAATGGTAGCAACCTTGATTTTGTAGGTAGCAGGGAGGGATCTAAGAATTTTGCAAACAATCTCATTTTCATCCAAAACTCCACCAGCATTCTTGATTCCACACACCAACTCATTTACTCTTGGCATAAAGGTAGTGATATTTTTATCATCTCTCATCTTCAATCTTTCAAATTTCCCTTTGAGACTTTGCAACCTTGCACTCTTAACAAACTCATCTCCTTCATGCAAAAGTTTCAGTTTAACCTAGATCTCACAGGTAGTTGGTAGGTCAATAACATTTGAGAGTTCTAAGTTAGTCAAAGCGCTTAGAAGAGCCTCTTTAGTCCATAGATTGTTTTCAGCATCTATGAGTTCATTTAGAGTAGTCGGACCACCCTGTGGAGGTACATATGCTTTTGTGACCATGGATAAGTAAGCTTTTCCCATACACTCCAAGTGACATTTCATGCGACCTTTCCAAAGTGAGAAGTTGGTTCCATCAAACTTCGGACTGTCCTTCTTGTATGACGACATCCTAGATCTCCTCAAGTAGTTAAGCTCCTTTTTAGAGGAACTTGGCTTTGATACCAATTGTTAGATCTAGGGCACACAAGTGAGAGGGGGGTGAATCAGTTGTACAAAAACTTGCTTCTACTTCAAACACTTGATTCTTCTTTGTTAGTTAACAGCATATCAATTAACCATTCATGAAAGCATAAAGCATAAACACTGGAGCAGATAAACATCAACACATTTGACACCAAGATTTTGACGTGGAAAACCCAGTTAAGGGAAAAACCACAGGGTGATTAACCAAGGATTATTCTCTATTAGAAGAATAAGAAAAAATAGATGGCACATGCCAATTAGGGCTCGCTACCCGAGCACACTGCTCACAAGGAGGCACACTACCTATAAGAGACACACTGTCTACAAAGTAACAAGTATTACAAACTTGAACTGGAGATTGACATCTTTACCATGTTTGGATCAGTTCCATTTAAGCCTAGAAACTCATGCTCTGCCTTTCGCTCTTCTCTTCGCTATACCACACTCATCCGCTCCACAACATGCATTGAAATGAATTCACAAACCTTTATTTATACAAGGCATCGACTTAGGAACAATCATCTAAGTCAGCAATCATCCATAAGAACATTCGCAAGATGAATAACTCATCCGGTCGGCCAGTTTGAACAGGAACATCTTCATCCGGAAGTATATCTTCAATTCTGGGCTCTAACACTAATGCAGACTGACAACACAACCTTAACATGACCCAAGAACCTTCATAGGCTTGCCTGAATAACCAGGTACATCCACACTTCCTCTACTTACTAGAATTCTTTTCTTCTTCATCTGGAACTTCAAGAACACAGTTTGTCACCACTGTCAAACTGCAACAGGTGCTTCCAGACCTCCAAACTATGTACAAATTGAGATGACACATCTCAAGGACATCCCAAACACTCCTTCCAATCTGCAGAATAGGAAAGTGCACTACCAGATCTCACCGGGCCTTTTTGTAACACTCTGTCACTCCGGAGCATCTCCCAGAACCGGTTCTACTTGATCAATCACAACTTCATCATAACTTCATGCGGACCTCTGAAATCTTGACTGGAACATCTTAATACTCATATCTACAAACCCTTTAATCTGCATCCTCTGATACTCAACCGATTGAGTACTTTTGCCTTCTTCTCATCACTATTCTTCACTGTTCCTGTCTGAGACTAGTTTCCTCAATAACCTCGGCACACAGCTCATCCAATCCTTCTTATCAATGCAATATGAGTATGTTAACATCAATGACAACACTGGTTAACCTCATACTTGCGATAGTTGGTTCTATCGGTTTGGTCCCATGAGGTGAGGAAGAAAAAATATGGCTATTGGCACCCTTACACTAAATGCAAATGAGGAATTTTGTAAGAATGCATTCATTGTTGGCACAATCAAATAGTTTGGAGTTGATAAAAATTGAGATAGGCTATTATAGATAGGCCCAACATCTACCTTTAGGTGTAAACAAACCATTCCTAGTTGTCACAAATTTTGAAAATTATTTCATCAAAGTTTGACAACTTTTTGCTCTTATGACTCTTAAGAGACTCTCTCTATCCAATGTAGCTTGGAAGGATCAAGAGACTTGGAAAACAAAATGAGGCCTTCACTAGCATTCACCTACCCATCTTAATGTGTTGGCATGGTTGGTTTGATCCCATGAGGTGCAGAAGAAAAAATATGACTCTTGGCACCTGTAACTAAATGCAAATGAGACATTTTGCAAGAATGCACATTTATTATTGGCATGGTCAAACAATCTAGAGTTGATATAAATTGAGATAGACTATTATAGATGGACCAAACATCCACCTGTAGGTGTAAACAAAACATTCCTAGGTGCCATGGAGTCTGACAATTGTTGCATTAATGTTTGACAACTTTTTTCTCTTAGGGCTCTTAAGAGACTCTCTCGGTCTAATGTAGCCTAGAAGGATTGGGAGACTTGGGGAATGAAATGAGGCCTCCAATAGCATTAACCCTCCCACTTTGACATGTTGGCATTATTAGTTCATTCCCATGAGGTGTGAAAGAAAAAATATGGCTAATGTAGATGGACTCAAAATCCACTCGTAGATGTGAAGAAAACATTCCTAGGTGCCACAAATTCTAAGAATTATTGGGTTAAAGTTTGACAACATTTTGCCCTTAGGGCTCTTAAGAGACCTCTTAATCCAATGTAGCCTAGAAGGATCAAGAGACTTGGGGAATTTAACCAACACTCCACTAGAGTTCACCTACCTACCCCAATGGTTGGCACTATTGGTTCAGTCCCACGAGGCGGGGAATGAAAATTTTCACTCCTATCACTCTTTCGCTTAAAGGAACTGGACCATTTTACAACATTATGTTCTTTGTCACTGAGGGCAAAAAAATCAAATTAGAAAAAAATAAGGTAGGTATTTTTAGGTGGACCTAACATCCACTTGTACATGCAAATGAGACATCCATAGGTGCCACAATTTGAGAGAATAGTCAGGCCAAAGTTTGACACCTTTTTGGTCTTAAGGCTCTTAAGAGACTCTCTCAGTCTAATGTAGCCCAAAAGGATCAGGATATTTCTCCACTGAAAAGACACCTCCAATAAAATTCACCCACCCACCCCAACATGTTGGCACCATTAGTTCGGTTGTAGGAGGTGCAAAATACAAAATTTCACTTCTAGCACCCTTTCACTGAATGAAACTAAAGCATTTTACAACATTGCATTTGTTGCAACCAGGGGTAGATAAATTTGTGTTAGAAAAAACCAAGGTAGGTATTTGTAGGTGGACATGACATCCACTTGTATATGCAAATGAGACATTCATAGGTGTCACGATTTTAGGCTCTTAAGAGATTCTCTTGGTCTAATATAGCCTAAAAATATCAAGATGCTTGGCCACCAAAAAGACACCTCCACTAGCATTCACCCACCCGCACCCAACGTGTTAGCATTGTTGGTTCGGTCCCATGAGGTATAGAATGTAAAATTTCACTCCTAGCACCCTTTCATTGAATGAAATTGAAGCATTTTGCAACATTATGTTTATTTCCACCATGGGAAAATGAATTTGAGTTAGAAAAAACCAAGGTAGGTAATTGTAGGTGGACTTGACATCCACTTGTATTTGCAAATAAGACATTCCTAGGTGCCATGGTTTGAGAGAACAATAGGGCCAAAATTTGGAACCTTTTTGGTCTTAGGGCTCTTAAGAGACTCTCTTGGTCCAATATAGCCTAGAAGGATTGAGACTCTTGGCCTCCAAAAGGAAACCTCCACTATCATTCACCCACCCACCTCAATGTGTTGGCATCATTGGTTCGGTCCCATGAGGTCAGGAATGTAAAATTTCTCTCCTATCTTTCTTCCTAATCTTTTCTCTTCCTCAATTTCTCTCTCTCTCTCTCTCTCTCTCTCTAAACATTGAAAGTTAAACCATAAACATGTGAAGTTTAAACTCTAGACCCTAAACAATGGACTTTACCATTTAACCCTATAGATAACACAACTAAATTTGAATGTAAAATCACTCTCTCCCTAATTCTCTCTGATAGATAAACAACTAAATTTGAATATGAACACTCTCTCTCTCTCTCTCATCAATAAACAAAGTTGATACATGGTAGTACAATAGAGGAGAGACTTCATCATAGGAGTTAGTCATGGTAGACTCAAGGAATAAAGAATTGCCTTGCAATCAAATGAGATATTATTGGTAATTATTTTGCAAATTGTGAGTTTATTGTTAGTTTCTTAAGCTTCTCTTTGCTTCAAGAATATAATATTCTCTACTAACTCTCTCTTCCTAACTTTATCTCTCCCTAACTTCCTCTCTTTGTCACACTCTCTCTCCCCAACTAAATAATGAAAGTAAAACCATAAACATGTGAAATTTAAACTGTAAACCCTAATCAATGGACCTTACCATTTAACCCTATAGATAAACAACTAAATTTGAATGTGAAATCTCTCTCTCTCTCTCTCTCTCTCTCTCTCTCTGACAGATAAACAACTAAATTTGAATGTGAACTCTATCTCTCTCCTCTCTTTCTCTCATAAATAAACAAAGTTGATACATGGGAGTACAATAGAGGAAAGACTTAGCCATAAGAGTTAGTCATTGTAGACTTGAGGAATAGAGAATTGCCTTGTAATCAAATGATGGATTATTGGTAATTATTTTGCAAATTATGAGTTTATTCTCAAATTTTAAATCTTCTCTTCACTTCAAGAATATAAAATTCTCTACTAACAATACCAACCACGAGAAGGTGGAAGATTTTTTAGGACCACTAACCTACATTAATAGTATTAGTAAAAATAAATAAATAAAAGAAAAGAAAAATGTAATCAAATCACAAAACTTAAGGGTATGTGCATGGAAATGGGGGACCAAAAGGGGGTCAAAAGTGGCCATGTTTTCTATAAAATCAATAAAAACTGATCTTGGATGAGAAATTGAAGATAACCATGGTCAAAATTAGAAGATGTGAGAAGAACAAGATTCGTAGTGCTTGGAATCTAGTTTCTAGACTACTATTTTTTTTAAATGGTGGATATTAAGAGGTTCAAATAGGGGGAACACATAAAGTGCTCATGTTTTTGTTAGAAAAATATAACATAGCATTTGGTGTGCTCCACCTAAAATTTCAAATTTTTAAAGTATTTCACAAATCACATTGGTGGAAAATTAACTAACCTCACTTAGTTTATGCCTAATTTTTTTGCTAATTTTTTAATGAATATATGATTTTTTACAAAATTTCAAAGTGGACATATTTTTAAAAATAAAAAATTTGAGCATGCTCCCCCCTAATTTTTGAAAACTAATCGAAAATCAATTTTTTGTATATGTGTAGAATAGAGTGTAGAATGTAAAAATGTAATTTTTTTCAAATTTGGATGAACAAATGAAAAATGACACCAAAAATACTATACATATGTTTTCAGCAAAAAATGAAGACACTACTAAAATTAATTAGAGATCAAGATCTTAATAATTTCAAATTTTAAAAAAATTACATGGTTAGAAAAGGTAAAATAGAGCTTTATCTCATATAGGTATTATTTTTGGAATTTCATTAGAAAATACATGAACCTAATGGTGAGCACACTCGATATTTATGTGTTTTTTGTATGAGTTTTGTAAAACATGTCTTTGGCTCCAAAATTGAATGACCAACTCTTAGAATTGGCAAACTCAAACATGTACCAAGCTTAATAAGGAATTTTATTGGTTAAAATAGGAACACGAGTGTGTTATAATGTGCTTGTATTTTGAGAAATGTGTACAAGGGCTAAAGTCTATAATTTGAGAAATCAAGGGTTGCTCAAGGGTTTGTCTGTGATCCTCCATGACCATCCTACTTGGGTTCTCTCTTTGCCTTGGATTCTTTCTTTATATCATCGACTGTATTTGGTAGGCTAATTTGCTTGTTTATTGTGCTTCAAATATCTTTGCCTTTTAACAAAGTCTTTCTTTTTGCATTGGGTCACATAGGAAAATATAAAAGTTATTTAAAAAAAAAAATTCCTGCCCTTGTCCTAGCATCACTCTGGTGTCAGCCTCGTTGTGTGGATGTGCGAATGCCGATCGAGCCTTGTGCTGTGCAGGCTCCAACAGTTAATGAGAAGTCATAAGACAATGGAAATGCAATCGGAAGGTGAGTTTGATAAAGAAGGGGGAAAGAATAAAAGTTACAGAGAAGCACTAAATTCTAAAGATGCTGAAGCACCAACAGAAAATGCAGGCTTCACAATTCGACATCCACTCAGAGCCGACGGTGGAGTCATCAAAGAAGGGAGAACTAGAAGCGAAGCAAGGGATAAAAAACAAGGTGAGAACTCTCTACCGAGGGAGGTTTCTTTGTGCCCTAACAAGGACATGCTTAAGGCATTAAAGAATGAAGAAACATATTGAAAAATGTTGTGGTTTTTTTTACTTGTATTAATTTAGACAAATTGCCTTCAAGAAATTTTTTTGATAGTTGGCTAATTGTTGCCTGGGGAAAAAAGCTTGGAATCCATTACTCATTTTGTAGAATGATTCAAAATGGCATATTTGTTATTTTCTTTAGGAACCATAATATGCAGAAATGAGTAACTAAATTTCTTTTGGAATATAGGTCCTACTTTGTTTAATGCCTTTCCTTGGGCCCTTGAAACTACACATAAAGAAATACAAGTCTGTTTAATACCTAGGTGGATACTAATTAAGAATGTCCCTGCTTAGTTTTGGGGTTTTCTGCCTCAAGTCGTTAAAACATTTGGAAAAATAATAAAAGTTTATGAAACTCGGGCAACCTTGCCCAACATGGATGACACACAAACTGATCTTAAAAAAAGTGAGGGGAATGCTATGTTGCCTCTGAGTAATAAAGATGAACAATTAACTAAATCTTCAACCATAAGGCGAGACCCTCTCTTTTCTGATGGTTTTATCACTATTGGGAGGAGGAAAAATGCTCAAGAATTGGCCTTAGACAAAATTAGAGAGATAGCAGACCAGAGAAACAAACTAGAATCATTAAAGGAAGAATTCTTAAAAAAGAGAGCAACTAACCCCAAAGGAGTGGGTATAGAAGTCCTCAAGCTAAGTAGTACGAAGGAAAATGTTACACCCCATGTGTTTCTATCTACTTACAATTTACCTAGTTTGGTTAATCTGTTTAGAAAGTGAGTGATTATGGATTTCTTCATCTATATATGTGTTTTTATCCATTTACTATAGATTGGATATTTTGTGAAAATTGAAGTAATTATGAATCTTTGCATCTATGTGTGTTATCTATTTAGAATGCAATATGACGAGAAAAAGAATAATGCAATGTCTTGTATTAAATGTGGTTATTGTTAATTAATGATTATATTTTGATCAATTAACTACTCTTGCGATGGTCTAAGTGGATGCAGGAACAGGTTGTCCCTCCAGAAAAGAGGGGAGGTATCCTTCAAGAGAAGGATTTGGTCTAGTAAACATAAAAGAGAAGTCTAAACTGAGCAACACACACTCACATCCTATTTTGACCTAGGTAGAGTCGAGTCAGTGTGGGTAGTGATAAGTGACCTAAGTTGTGAGTCACAATTCTTGACTTTGGTAGTTTCGAACCTGCATGTTGTTAAGTGTTTGGTTTCTTTGAGTTTATTAATGCTCGTGCAAGTCCACGATACGTTCTTATATGTGAGTCAATATGAGCATGAACATATGTAGGTAGACGTACCTACATATATTCATGGGCATATTCCTCATAGATACGGAGATGTCGTATTGGCCTATGCAAGAATTATTGTCTCTCTTGTGTTCTTCGATGATAAGTCTATAAAGACTTTACAACTTTATATCCATTTTTTATTGAGTTATATTTGATTTTACGATGATAAATTTATACATATGTGAATATATATAAATGTATATTTATCGTCTCTCTATATATATATGTATTCAATATAAATACTATTATTATTTTCTCTTAATAGCTAAAATATAATTTTATCTTTTTTGTGGAATTTGGTTTTCGTAAATGTTGTTTTATGGTAATTAAAACAATAAGTTTATATATATAATAGATTTAATAAATAATAATAATAATAAAAGAGCAGTTTTATAAAAAGTAATGATAATAAATATAATAAAATAAATAATAATAATAATTAAAAGTGTTTAATAAAAGGAAATTATATTATAAAAGTATAATAATAAAACTAAGGTTTAAAATTCTTTTTAGAAAAAGAATACGTAGCTTATATTTAAAGGTGGGCATGCCTTCTTTTTAGGCATGCGCTCCCCCCCCCTCTTTAACCTTTTATGTTTCTTGTAAAAATTGAAAAGTTTTTAGGCATGCGGCCCCCGTCATAAACCTTTTCAATTTCTTCTAATTTGAAAAGATTTTTAATTGATTTGGCACACAGGGCTTTAAACATGGAGGCAATGCATACCATGAGCAAGTGGTTCCTTGTGAATAGTTAATAATTTTATTTTATTTTTAATTTATATCTAACACTATTTTTAGAAGGTTGTTTGGTTTTTATGAACTAATTTTAGTTTTTGATAAGCATGTCCTCATAGTGTCAACATTTTTTTTTGAGTTGGTTAAGCATGTCAACATTATATTGACATTTTTGAATTGGTTGCAGTATAAAAGGGGGTACTCTCCCTCATTTTTAATTGCACAATTTTCTAATCAAGAGCCTTCTCTTTTCAAATTTGAGTTTTGCTTTAGTGTCAAAAATTTGTCATTTTGTTTTTATAAGTTGTTTTATTTGGAAAAGCGATCTAGAGTATTGGAAGGTCGTTAGCAGAAGAGTATTTGATCCTTTTGGAGCTATATTCTCAGGCATGGGATTTATTTCTCCTTCTATATGTTTTTCCTATTTTCAAAATATTATGTGATGTATTATTGTTAAGTGATTGCAATATTGAATTATCATTGTTAATGTCTTTTGATTGTATATATATATGTAATAAACCTGTATTGTGAATGTGAGATAGTGTCTATGGTTTGGTTTTTACCTAGATAGTTTCGTGAATCAATAATTGATTGTTATTTATATAGGAAAATTGTACAAGGGGAAAGATAGTGAGAATAAGATTCAAGTGGTATTACTTTGATATATGTATCCTAGCAAAGCATGTAATAGGTTAACCTTGGGATATGTGATCCATGGAAGAGGTAGATAACCTAGTATAGAGATTATCGTCTTTCCTAGATGAGATAGAAGGGTGGGTGAATATGAGAAAAAGAAAACTTTGGCCAAAGTGGTGTAAATAGCCAACGTTTACACTGTCTAGCTTCACTATGTTCCATATTTGCATTACTAAGTAGAGATGTCATATTTTGATGGTTGTAGCCATAGTATGATAGTACTAGTTAATGTAGGACACAACACTTGCTCAAATTAGGCTTAACTTTGAGGTTGCTATACCAATCCCTTCATTGAAGGGTATGGCCATTTACCTGCTGGGTAAATGTGTGGGGGACCATAATTAGTTCGTGGTTGGAGGTAAATCACTTGAGTGATGCTTCCCCTCATGCAGTTGGTGGCTACGAGTATTGAAAATAGACAAGTATACAAACATGTGATTCTATTTATCAGTTAATCTCTTAAAGCTTCTATGTAATTTATGAAAAAAAAAGTTGTAAAAGTTGAATATTCAATTCTTTTATTGAGAAATGTAATTTGGTTATGCAATAGAAGTTTGAAATATGTTTCAAATGTGCATTATATCAAATGTTTGGAGGAAAAAAATTTATTATTCCTGATATGAATTCATGACTTTATTTACTTTCAAGTTAAAATTGGTAAATCTTAGTTGGTAGAACAAGTGGCGTGTCACACATGGTATTAAAGCCTAGCTTTCAACTCTGGAATCTATGTGCTCACTATGATTTCATATCCAACATTATGAGTCTAATGTTGGAATTCTTGTGCCAAAATGGTGCAACTTAGGATGACTGCGAGGAAATTAGTCACCAAGAATGAGCCCTACCTCACAGCCAAGAAAGAAAGGGAAGCCCTTGTTTGAACCATCGAGGGAACAAACAATGTTAATGACGTATGGCTAGGAGATGAGGAAACCCTGAGTCATGCACTTTCTTGAGTTAGCCAAGAGAAAAGAAGAATGAGGGATGATGCCAACTTTAATCATCTGCCATCAGTGTCTCCAACCAAGTCAGCATCCTTACCACTTTCTTGGGATATGCCCTCAGAAAATAGTGTGAGCCCCACTATGTTGTTTAGGGATCCACGCATTCCACCCTTGTCTGAGATAATTGTAATCTCTTCTAGTGATGAGTCGGAGGGATATGTACCCCGAGATTATGTATTTGAAGAAAAATCAGAGGGATATACTCCACTCACCGCTGTAGATGAGAGTGAATCTGATGGATACTCTCCTTCGGACTATCTTAATAGTCATTCAATGTAAATCCAAGGATATTTAAATCCTTATCTCTATGAATAAAAGAACGTTTTCTTATCAAGTGAACATGAAAATGAGGGATCACAATCCCAAACCTAGTCCTCATCTCAAACATATACTGAAAGGACTAAAAGAAGAAAGATGGCAAAGGAGCTATCTCAGGATATGAAGAAAATTATATCTCCAAAGTTTGAAGGTAGCACTAGTGGGGATGTGGCTGAGGCATGGCTTGTGGAAATGGAAAAATACTTTGAGATCAGAAACTATTCTAAGGTCACTAAGGCGGTATGGGGAGCTTTTCAGTTTTCAGGAGAAGCATCAAGTTAGTGGATGAGTAAGAAGATAGAACTAGGAATTAGTTCAACTCAACTCACTTGGACGGAATTTATGGAAATATTTTGAAAATGTTGGTTACCCCAACTTTTCTATGATCAAAAGCTCTCAAATTTTTAGAATTTGAGGCAAGGAGACTCCTCGGTTAGTGAATACTGGGAGAAGTTCACACATCTTCTGAGGTATGTACCTATGTATCAAGCTGATGAGCGATTCTGCATAAGAAAGTTCATTATGGGGTTGAACAATCAGATAGGTGGAGAAGTGGATATGCATGGTCCTACCACCATAGACCTTGTATACGAGAAAGCTCTAAAGCAAGAGTAGAAATTGAAGTCTATTGCCAACTACCATGAAAAGAATACGAAAAAGTTTAACTGGTCTCAGAATAAGTAAACTTTTGGAAAAACTAATGAGGTGAAAGGATTTCAGAAGCAAGGAGAAAAGAACTTTCAGAATAATTGGAGTGAACCAAAGAAGGACCAGAAAGGAAATAACAACAGTAACTTCAACAATGCTGCTAGGAACATCACCAATTTAGAGAGAGCTCCTGGAAAGAAGGGGCCAGTTAAAGGATGTTTCAACTATGGTGGTGATCACTATGCTAGCCAATGCCCCAACAAGCCTTTAGGATCGCAACCATGTGGTAATTCTCTTCCACCATAGTGAGAGGCATTTCAACAAAGGATACACGCTACAGTAAATAACAAACAGACTAAATACCAGATCACTCCAGTGGCAATACCAGGTACTTTATCTGGTATACCCATTTCTATTTTAATAGATACTGGTGCCATAGAAAACTTTATTTCACCTAGATTAGCTAGTAAAATGTCTAGAAGAGTTGGTTATATGGAAAAATCATGGCTTGTTGAATACGCAAACCAGACAAGAGCTAGGGTGGACCAATGTCTGTTTGAAGCAAGGGTTGAACTTCCTACTTTCTCTATGGAAGTCAATTTGTATGTAGCTCCCTTAGGGTCTTATGATGTCATCTTAGGGATGATTTGGTTATGGAGGCATAGGGCTAAGGTAGATTGTCATGCAAAAACTATGGAATGCTTAGATGATCTTGGAAATTGGGTATCTTTACAAGGGACACCTAGAGAAGTTAAGTTGCGACAGATCTCATCTGTTCAAATGCATAGGGCAAAGAAGAAGGGCTGTCAACTCTTTGCAGTAAAAATGGAAAAACTTGAGGAATGTGAAGTTGAGGATGGAGAAATAGAAAATGCAGAAAGGATGGATATGGAGAAATACCCTATCCTTAGAGATTTTGTGGATGTATTTCTAGAAGAATTACCAGGATTACCTCCCAAAAGAGTGTTTGATTTCTCCATTGACCTTATTCTAGGATCGCAACCTATCTCCAAGGTACCATATAGAATGATGACAACTAAATTGATGGAGTTAAAATCTCAGTTGGAAGAATTGTTGTCCAAAGGATTGATAAGGCCAAGTGTTTCGCCTTGGGGAGCGCTAGTAATCTTCATCAAGAAGGATGGAACATTGCGATTGTGTATAGATTATCGGATGCTTAATAAAGCAACAATGAAGAATAAGTATATGTTACCACGTATTGATGATCTCTTTGATTAGATGCAAGGTGCAACTATGTTTTCCAAAATTGATCTGAGGTCAGGATATCACCAGTTGAGAATCAAGGATGAAGACATCTCTAAGACTGCTTTCAGAACAAGATATGGCCATTATGAGTTTACAGTCTTACCTTTTGGGTTAACAAAAGCACCTGCAACATTCATAAACCTTATGAATAGTGTATTTAGAGACTATTTGGATAAATTTGTTTTAGTCTTCTTGGATGATATTTTGATTTACTCCAAGAATGAAGAGGAACATCTTCAACATTTGAAAATGGTACTCCAACAGCTAAGAGAGCATAAGTTGTACAGGAAACTTTCCAAGTGTACTTTCTTTCATAAAGAAGTATAGTATTTGGGCCATGTGACTTCAGCCAAAGAGATTGCAGTTGATCCAGCCAAGATCAAAGCAATACTTGAGTGGCCAGTGCCAAAGAATGTTTCTGAAGTGAGAAGTTTCGTGGGTTTGGCTGGATATTATCGTAAGTTTGTGAAAAACTTTCTAGTGTAGCTTTTCCTATCACATATCTTCAGAGGAAAGGGAAAAAGTATGAATGGACCAAAAAATGTCAAGAGGCGTTTGATCTCCTAAAGAAGAAGTTGACCACGACTCTGATTTTGAAAGTACCAAATCCAGAAGGTAATTTTGTAGTTTTCATGGATGCATTAGGAGAAGGTCTAGGTGGAGTATTGATGCAAGGAGGGCAAATCATTGCATATGAGTCAAGGAAGCTAAAGCCTTATGAACAAAATTATGCGTTGCATGATTTGGAGTTAGCAGTAGTAGTTCATGCATTATAGATGTGGAGACACTATTTGATGGGTAAACCTTTTGAACTGAAAACGGACCATCATGGTTTGAAGTATCTATTTACACAACCTAATCTTAATGCAAGGCAAAGAAGGTGGTTAGATTTGATATCAAACTATGATTTTGACATTAACTACATCAAGGGAAAGGAAAATAGAGTTGCTGATGCCTTAAGTCAAAGAAGGTATATATCTTCCTTAGTGGTAATTCGGTCAAATTTCAAAAGTCAAGTATTGCAAGGATCCAAGGGTGACAAGTTCTATGAACAAGTCAAGCAAGCACTCTCGAGAGATTTGCAAGATAAGAGGTATGAAGGATTTAGTTTTGAACCAAATGGATTATTGAGATTTAATGGAAGAATTTATGTACCTGATGTTGGTGAACTAAGGAATTTGGTATGGAAAGAAGTTCATAATGCACCATACTCAGGGCATCCTTGTGTTACCAAGATGTTAGCAAATGTAAATCTGTTATATTTCTGGAAGGGGGTGAAAGGGGATGCCACAAGGTTTGTGGCAAGTTGTTTATAGTGTCAGAGAGTAAAAGAAGAATATCATCATCCTGCAGGTTTACTATATCCTCATGATATTCCAGAAAGTAAGTGGTAGGTTATTAGCATGGATTTTGTGCAAGGTCTTCCAATGTTGAGGAATAAGCACAATGCCATTCTTGTGGTCATAGACAAGCTTACTAAGGTAGCGCATTTTATACCAGGTAATCTTTTAGATGGAGCTCCAGTAATAGCTCAGAAGTTTATTCAAGAGGTGTTTAGATTGCATGGGATTCCTGAAAAGATTATTTCTGACAAGGATGCTTGTGTAACTTCTAGGTTTTGGCAAACCTTGTTTTCTTCTCTAGAACTCAATTAAACATAAGTTCAGCTTATCATCTGGAAACAGATGGGAAAATGAAAAGAGTAAACCAAGTTCTGGAAGATCTTCTAAGGATGTATTGCATGGATCAACAATACAAATGGGAGGATTATTTACCTTTGGTAGAGTTTGCATAGAATAACTCTTATCATTATGCAATAAAGATGGCTCCGTTTGAAGCATTGTATGGCAAGAAATGTCAAACTCCTATAAGTTGGGATGAGATAGAAGATATGATAAGTCTTGGGCTAGAAATACTATTAGATATGGAATAACAAGTTAAGATTATCAAGCAAAGGTTAGCAGAAGCTAATGACAAGCAAAAAAGTTATGCAAATGCCAAACGGGTTCCAAGGAATTTTTCTGTTGGGGATAAGGTGTTGTTGAGAGTAAAACCCCATAAGAGTTCGGTAAAGTTTGGAAAGTCATCCAAACTAGCCCTGCTCTATGTAGGTCCATTTGAGGTCCTAGAAGTAGTTAATCCTGTTGCATACAGAATTGCTTTGCCACCAGCTCTTGCTAGGATGCATAATGTTTTTCATGTGTCATATCTTAAGAAGTATGTTCTAGGGGATAACCATGTTATTGACTGGAATGCTTTATAGGTACACGACCCAGGGGTGGTAACAATCGAGCCTCTCAAAGTGCTCGAAATGCGTAAGCTTCACTTACGTAATAGAGAGGTTTTGCAATGCAAGGTCCAATGGGATCAGTATGCAGAAGATTCTGCCAATTAGGAAGATTATGTTGAGATAAAGCAGAAGTTTCTGCAAGTTATTTTGGATTTTGAAAGTTCTTGAAAAATAATGTTTTGTGATATGATACTCTTTATGTTTTACTATGTTATGATAATGCTTGATACTTAAAAAATCATCGGGGACGATGATTCACAACGGGAGAGTATGTTACACCCCATGTGTTTCTATCTACTTACTATTTACATAGTTTGGTTAATTTGTTTGGACAGTGAGTGATTATGGATTTCTTCATCTGTATATGTGTTTTTATCCATTTATTATAGATTGGATATTTTGTGAAAATTGAAGTAATTATGAATCTTTGCATCTATGTGTGTTATCTATTTTGAATGCGATATGATGAGAAAAAGAATAATGCAATGTATTGTATTAAATGTGGTTATTGTTAATTAATGAGTATATTTTGATCAGTTAACTACTCTTACGATGATCTAAGTGGATGTAGGAACGGATTGTCCCTCCAAAAAAGAGGGGAGGTATCAATCAGGAGAAGGATTTGGTCTGATAAACATAAAAGAGAAGTCTAAACTGAGCAGCACACACTCACATCCTATTCTGATCTAGGTAGAGTTGAGTCAGTGTGGGTAGCGGTAAGTGACCTAAGTTGTGATTCATGATTCTTGAGTTTGGTAGTTTCAAACCTACATGTTGTTAAGTGTTTGGTTTCTTTTAGTTTATTAATGCTCATGCAAGTCCACGATACGTTCTTATACGTGAGTCGATATGAGCATGAACATATGTAGGTAGACGTACCTACATATATTTATGGACATATTCCTCATAGATATGGAGATGTCATTTTGGCCTATGCAATTGTTGACCTATTTTCCTCTGCCCAGAGTTAAACAGTTCACCTTGCATTTTTTCTTGAAAATCTTTTAGAAAATGACCATACAAGGCTTAAACCCTTCAAATATTTACGCTATGCCTTGTCAAAAAAATCCAAAAAATCTCACCTTGAGAATCTTTGCAAAAAACCTAGAAAAACCTAGAAATCTTTTAGCTTCAAGTATTTTTTATCGCTGAGATTTCTTAGTTTCATGCTTGTATTTCAATATGCATTGTTGAATGTACATTCGCATATACATTCGCCATTGTATGTTTGGAACATACATTCATAATATGGAAAGACCTAGATGCAATCGGCAAACATACAAGGATGAATGTACATTGGTAGAACATACAAAGGACTTTCGCTAAAGATACAAGGAGATATGCATGTGCGATATAATGAGGTAGTTGTAATAGTGGCTTGTATATTTCGTTTTGTATGTTTGCATATACAAGGCTGACATACAAGGGGTTAAACATACAAGAAAAACATGCATCGGGCACATACAAAGAAATGCATACAAAAGCCTTTGTACATCGGCAAATATGCAAGGGTCAATGTGCAAAAGAAGAATGTATATCGGGTTGTATGTTCGCACATACAAGGCCGATATACAAGTTGACATACAAGGCCAAAGATGCAATTGGTGGGGTCCGCTGAATGTACAATGCAATTGTATCTTACATACAAGTAGCATTGTATAAGCAAATGTACAAAGGGTCACATACAAGGAAGAGATGCAAAGACTTTTGAATATCGGTGACATACAAAGGCGATTGTATGTCCAATATACAAGAAGAAATATACAAGTGAACAAGTGCAAGGTGGACGCGGTAAAGATAGTTAATTGCATTTGCAAGTCATTTTGGAGTCCGCGCATTGTATGTTGGGTTTGTATGTTCCCAACATACAATCAAAACATGCAAAGGAAAAATGTACATGGCCAACATACATTTGATGGGGCTCGCAGACATACAAAGCAAATTGCACATCAGGTGCATGCAAAGGAAATATACAAAGTCAACATGCAAGGGAAAGTGGTTCAAAGCTGGGGCCCACCACTTGTATATTTGCGATTGCATGTTTGCACATACAATCAAATATGCATTCCTAATATACAAGCCGGATTTGAAAGGAGCATACTTTCCAGTTGATAAAGGGCATAATTCCACAATTTGTATGTATAATTTGCTTGCATACATATGGCATTGTATATTGTGATATACAAAAGGAGACATACAAGGGGAAAACATACAAGGCGGACCTGACTGGGAACTCAAATACAGTTAATGATCTTTTGAGGTCCGCAGCTTGTATGTATATGGCGTTTGTATATGCTGATATACAAAGAATGAAGATACAAGGCCCGGATTTCAATTTTCTCCCAATCTGATTGATAAAGTGGCTGACATTTGGCTTGCATGTTATGTGCATTGTATATGCCAACATACAAAGAAGGTACATGCAAACCGAATCCGATGGTAATTTCAAGCTTGCTTCATAATCTTTTGAGTTCCGTATGGTTTGTATATTTGTGATTGTATGTTTGTATATACAATGCGATTCAGTGATGCTTCTCAGACCAGCTCAGCGACAAGTCAGGCGGTGCGACGTGTCAGGGGGCATACATGCAAAAGTTGATACAAAGGTAAAAAGGCCCACGATTGTATGTTGCAATTGTATCTTTACACATTGTACATTTACACATACATTTGCACATACGAGGCGGACATACAAAGCACTATGCATATCCAAAGGCAGTTTCAGAGGCCGATTTAGATTCCGAATAATACACAGATGCAAAGCAATATATACACGTGTGCAAAGCGATATATACAGGTAGTTGACCGAAACTTTGACTACCCATATCTCCTCCATTTTAACAAATTTCCACATGCTGCAAAAGGCAAAAATGCATGTTTTTGCCTCCTCTTTCATTTGGCAGGCTTTTCAGGGGAATATTCTCACTTTTCAATTTCAGATCTAGATTTGCATGTTTTGGACGACTAGATGTTTCAGCGACCATTTTGGGTAGTTGCAAATATTTGTTGCATTTATTGCTGCAGGAGGATGTTCAGCAGCTCACATTGATGATAAAGATAACTCTCCATCGCCTAGTTTCAGATACTTTATATATTCATGGCTAAATATAGACACAAAAGCTGCTCGCATTCAATGCTCAAATATCTTCCACCGATTCAGAGGTATAGATCGATGATGCAGCAGCTTGCATTAAAGACTTAGAATATCTCCCACTTGCCCACTTCCAAATATTTCCATACCATAATTTCTGTAGGTGGATGTCCCTTCAGGGAGATATTTTCCTGCTGCAGCTCTTTGAGTGAATTTTGTAACCGAATTAGGGCATTTTTTGGAATGCTATATATATGCTTTCATGAGTTGTAAATAGGGTTGAAATTTTGTTAGCATTTAGGCTTTTTTTGTTTTCCAAACAGAGTTTTCTACTACTGTAACTTTGCCTTCTCATCAAATATATCCAAGTTATTTTGCCTCTTTTACTGAGTTTTAGTTTAGTGTGAGGCTTCATATGATTGCCTATGAACATATTGTTCCTTTCAATCATCTTGTTTCTCACCTCTGCTAGGATCAGTTGAATCTGTGTATGTCATACTTGTTGTATTTGGTTATGCTGTACATTTTCTCAGTGCTGTAGGAGTTCTTTTGTTTAACTTGGTGAATCTGTTGGCAAGAGACACTATATGGATTCATGGTTGTTGTCATTGATGGCAACAAAGGTCATCCCACATATCCGCAAGTCATGGTGTGTCTCTACCGGAAGTCAGAATAAAGATTGTTGTGGTCCGGTGAACAAAAACAGAGCATGTGGCAAGGTCCGACAGATTGGTCCGGATCTCTCAGAGGAAGTGTCTTGGTGCAGTGCGGATTTGGGGAAGTCAAGAGGACTACCTAGAGTGGTATATTCCAAGGATTTAGCCTCCGGTGATGGACAAGGAAAAAGATATGAATAGTTGAGTACCGGATTCCTGAGAGACAGTGAAAACAGAGGATGAACTGACTGACAGAGTATCAGACTACTTTCCGGATGTGTTACTGTTGATGATAAAGATTGTGAAGGCAGGAATCATGTTTGGCCGACATGATTAATGATATCTACAAGTATATGCTTGATCCGCATTGCTTGGTAAGCAAGGATTCAGCCGACAGAACAGAGTTTGTAAGAAACTAGACTGTTCCGGATGCCAACTAGAAAGGTGATGAAATTACTTGTGCGGATATATATAGAGGATGGATTTAGTTGTGAAGTGTGTGATGATGTTAAGAATATATGCGAAGAAGAGCAGAACAGAGCAGAAGTACCAAGACAGATCCGGTATGTGAAAGGATAGCAGAATAAAGAATAGAGAAAAAATGAAGTGCAGCAGATCAGTGTACTGAGCCTAACCAGAACTGAACTCCAGCATATGCAGATGCTTCCAATCAGTTCAAGACTGTGATTCTTATCACTTTGTAGACAGTGTGTCTTCTTGTAGGCAGTGGGCCTCTTGTGAGCAGTGTGCTCGGGCAGTGAGCCCTAATTGGCAAGTGCCATTTTGTAATTTCCTATTCTTCTAACAGAGAATAATTTTGGGTTAATCACCCCGTGGTTTTCTCCCTTAATCGGGTTTCCACGTCAAAAATACTGTGTCATGTGTTTCTTATTTCATGGTAATGTTTTTGTGTTTGATTCAATGCTGCATTAATTAATAAGAAAGTTCAAAAAGGAAATAATTAGGATAACTGATTCACCCCCCCCTCTCAGTTATCAACAATTGGTATCAGAGCTAAGTTCCTCCTAATAAAGCCTAACAGCTTGAGGAAGATCTGGGAGTTCAAATGGATGCATATGGTTTAAGGGAGCAACTCAAGACTGCCCTTGAGGATCTTGAACAGTCAAATTCTGAAGTCAATGAATTAAAGGAAAGACTCAAACAGGCTGATGAATTCATGAGAGAATTAAAAGACAGATTAAGTCTCTCTATGAAAAAGAGAAAGGAGCTGCTCCAACAGTTGGCAAGACAAAGTGAAGAAAGCAATACAAATGAAGAATTGACTGAGCAAACCAAGTTATGTGAAAAGTTATCAAAAGAAGTCATTATGTTAAGACATGAAATGGAATCAGGAACTATAAAGTTTACTCAAGAGATTGAAGAAAAAAGAAAGGCTGAAGACAATCTAAAACAATCTCTTAAAGAAAAATCAGAAGAATGCCACCAGATGGACAGGATTATCAGACATCTTGAATCTGATCTTGAAGATGCCAAAGATAATGAAGAAAAACTTGAGGATCAAATTGCCTCTCTCAAAAGAGACCTTCAAACAGCAAATGAATATAAAGAGAAATTCAAGATAAGTTCTGCTCAACTTGAAGTTCTTCTTGGAAGTCAAAAAGGGACAGATGACAAGTATGGTTTGGGATATGAGAAAGGAGAAAGCTCCGGATCCGGTCAAAAGAATTTTGCATCAGAAAATCCAAGAAACAGGCCTAGAAGACCTCCGGTAAGACAGCCCAATGCTCAAAGATATTCATCTTTCAATGGATACTGCCACAGCTGCAACCACTTTGGTCACAAAGCTAATCAGTGCAGAAAGAGAATGAATCAGATTAATTCATCCTTCTCCGGACATTGCTTCAACTGCAAAAGGTATGGACACAAATCCCATGAATGCAGAAATATGCAAGTAAACAAATCATTCAAAGGTAGATGCTTTACATGCAATAGAGTAGGTCATATGGCTAATCAATGCAGATCAAGAGGATATCAGTCAATTATGCAAAGAAATGTTATTTGCCAAATCTGTAATAGGTCCGGTCATAATGCTAAAGTCTGCAGAAGCAAGAATCAGGACAAAAGAGGTCTGATGTATAATCAGAATCAAGACAAGGGTAAACAAAAGATGAATGCGGATGAAGTTAGGAATCAGATGAGCAAGATTTGGGTGAAGAAAAGTTTAGAGAATGTAGAGGTTGGATCCGCACCAGACTCTGGTGCTGATATTTCTTTCAGAAATTAAAAGGTTAGCTCTGGCTTAGGGGGAGACTCAAAGAAAATCCCGTTCCCCCAGCCAATCAAGTGGTGCCTGATGTGGCACAAGATGCGGAGTAAAAAGTTTAAAGATATAAGTCTTGAGACGATCCAAATAAGATTTCAGAGGTCCACATGGAGTTATGAAGAAGCTGTAATCGATCAAGTAAGACCTGTTCCGGGAGATGCTTCGGTATGACAGAAGATTACAAAAAGGTCCGGAGAGATCCGGAAGTGCACTATCTTATTTTGCGGATTGGACAGAGTGTTTGGGATGTTCTTGTAATGTGTCACCTTGATTTATTCATGATTGAAAGATCTGGATGATGTTCACAGATCAGGACTGATCCGGGATACTCCAAGCTATCCGAACAAGGCAAACCGGAATAATATAGGTGAAGCATTTATTGCAAACAAATATTAGGGTTTGCGGAGCAATATAAGGGATTTCTCAAAAATCATTTGCTCATTCTGCACTCAAGAAGAAGCGAAAAGTGGAGCTCTGCAACAAAATTCATCAAGCACACCAAAGATCTCCTGCCAAAGTCATTGCATAAAGAAATCAATCCCACCACTCCGTGCAAACCGAAGGCGCATAAGGTATTCTCCGTTTTTCATTATCTCACTGCAAATCTTTGAAGAATGGCTACTCCAAATATAGTTAAGATCTCTGATAGACCTCGCCCCACATTCAAGAAACATCCTTACAAATCATTGGAGGTAGATCCACTAGGAGCCTTCTCTAGTGTTCCTCATGGTGTATTGCATACGGAAGATATTAGGGTTTACATCCATGCGAATCTCGAAGACTTTGGAGAATCAAAGCTGATGGATATCTATCACAAACAATTGATAGATGACTCCTTTGAGATCAAACCTCAGTACAAAGCCATCCGGGACAAACACTTTGCACAGTGCATTCATTTCCCCTGTTTTGAAGAAGATGAATGGGTCCGGTATGTACTAAGTAGAGTACATGACAACTTCCTATGGTTGAACCAGCCCTTCAAGATCACCAAAGATGCAATTAGGGCTGTAACTGGTCTGCACTCATCCGGTGGTTTACCTGTTCTCAAGTCTGTCAAAAATCAAACAGTTAGTGATGCAACCGGATCCAAGTTTGACAAGAGAGCTATGACAGTTGATGACATCACTGAACCGGATGTCAAATTTGCAGCTATGATAATTGGTTACAAAATCTATCATTCCAGTAGGGAAAATTCAGTACCGGGAACTGCAATCTACACAGCTTATCAAATGTTAAAGGAGAATGCAGACTATGACTTGTGTGAGCTTCTTGTGAACCAACTCTTTGAAAATCTGTAGAAGATCAAGAAGGACAAGAAAAACTCCTTCAAGTATGGCAATCTGATCCTTTGTCTCTTCTTCTACTACATGAATGAGCTTCCCGGATCCAGTGGATGGATATGGCAGAATGACAGACCGGTTGCCATCCAAATCAGAGACTATTTGCATGGACTTGGGGATGCTAAAGCAAGAAATACAGCTCTATGGGGATACTTCAAGAACTTCCAAAGCATGATGCATGCAAGAGAAAGAATACCCCAATCCCTTGTAGAAAAGTACAAAGACACAGTATGCTTCATGGTTGAAACAGATCAGTGTCTAATGGAGGCAGTGGAGCCTAGGACTGTTTGGATCATGCCCATGGGGTATGAAGTGGATGAACAGATAGTAGAGCTGCATGTTCAACACATGCTAAGCCAGCCCAAAGATCCTAAGGCAGAAAGGTTTGGAACCTTTGAGGAACTGAGTGTAAAGATACATGTAGAACTCAGGGAACCGGAGATAAAGAGGAAGGTAAGAAAAGAAGTTGAGCATATTGCTCAAGGCCTAGGAATCTCAAAAGAGGCACTTGATGCCAGCCAGGAAAAGAGGAGGAAGGCTGAGGAAGAAGAGAAGAGTAAAGAAAGTGTTCCGGTTGAAACTCCCACCCGGACCAGATCATCAAAAAGATCTGCACCTCCCACAACCAAAAGTTCAAAACCGGAAGTCCAGGCATCCGGTAAAAGATCCAAGACAAAAGCCACAAGGGCTTATGAAAGCCAAAAGGATGAAGAGGAAACAGAGTCAGATGAGGGAGTAAAAGAAATAAAGAAGCAGAAGAAGAAAGGATCCGGTAAACCCTCCACAGGCCAAGACAAGGATGAAATGGCAGAGGTATCTGTTGAAAAGCCCACTCTGTCTCTAGAGAGTATAATCAAGTCGGTCACGGTGGATGGAAACCTTCAACCAATGACTGAATTTTATGATGACTACAATGAGGCTGACCAAAAGATTCTGCAGGAAGCCACAGTCAAATATCTGAACATATACAATAAGGCTTTCATTGAGATCATATCGCTTATTCCTAAAAGCCTAGAAAAGGAATTAGAAATAAGAAAGAATAATGCTCATGCAAAAGATCTTGAGATCCGAGAGCAGATAGCTATTCAGCTATATCCTCAAATTGATCCCAAGACAATGAACATAATCTTCAAAGACTGCAAAGATGAGTTCAGAAGTAAAGCCAGGATGAATCAACTCATGCTTGGTGAGACTGACAAAGTGGCCCAAGAGACAGAAGAGATCCTCCGGAAGGCCTTCAAAAGGTTCAATCTTCCTGTTGTAGAGGACTTAGGTGCAGAAACAGCTGCGGATTTGGAATCATCTGTTCCGGAAGAAGTGGGCCCTGAACAGACAAACATCTCTCCTCCGGTTTCCCCTACAGTCTCCGGATCCAAAGAAGAAGAGAAATTACAGGAGAAGGAAGCAGGGGTGAAAGATAAAGAGGTTGACAGTTCCAAGACTGCAGAAGAAAAGAAACATCTGTCTCCGGCAAGAGACACTGCACAAACTGTTCAACAATTTTTGAGCAAAGCCACTATAGAAATTGATGAACCGGACCTGCTGAAAGGACCATTAGATTTTGACTCTTTGTCACCGGTGCAAACAATGAAAATAGCCTCATTTGCAAATGAGAAAGTCAAAGAGAAGCTGCTGAAATCTCACATGGAAGACTGTGAGCTTATGGAGGTAGCATCTGGAGTGCTAGAAAAGATCATGCCATCCTTTCAAAAGGATCCCACAGCCTCCTCTTCCGGTAATCTCAAAACCTTAGTCAGCAGTGTTAATACACATTTTGAATCTCTAGAAAAATCTGCTGAAGAAAAGGTCCGGAAGGAATTTTTGGATAAAAGATTTTTTGAAGTATTAGAATTAATCTCTAAAGATAGGAAGATTGTGAGTATTGGAATAAAGAGCTTAGAGAATGCTCTTAAGGATGGCGGTGACATTTACAAATTTTGTATATCCTGGTCAAAGGCAACAACAGCAATTGATAAGAAAATAAAAGAGGAACAGGACAAGCTACAAAGCTTGTCTCAAAGTTTTGATCCTCTCTCTTCCTCCATAATAAATCAAGAATGTCAGACTATTGCAGTCTTGAATGAAATAAAGAATCTTGAGAAGGAAAGGAAGAACATCACTAACCGGATGGGAGAACTTAGAAGGATTATAATCCCTAAGTTGGAAACTATGCATGAGGCCATCAGTGATGCTCAGACCACCGCCCAAACAAATGATCCGACAGATCTCAAGTGGGCAGAAGCTTTTGCATTTTTGTTGAGTGGTCACATTTAAATTTTGGATAGAATGAAGAAAAGTTGGGCTACAGAAATGATCCAATTGCAGACATTCTTCAGTATATGTGAGTATGTAAATATGCGGCTATGTATAGAAAATTTTTGAAAATTTTGATGTGCGGACCCTACCCTTTGCCATTGATGTCAAAGGGGGAGTGAGGAGCAGTGAAAAATGAGGAATCCAATTAAGGGGGAGTTCTGGAAATTGTATATAAAGACAGAGCATCAGCAAAGGGGGAGCATAGTGTAAACACTTAGTCATTTTTCACTAAGTGTTGCCATCAATGCCAAAGGGGGAGATTGTTGGCAAGAGACACTATATGGATTCATGGTTGTTGTCATTGATGGCAACAAAGGTCATCCCACATATCCGCAAGTCATGGTGTGTCTCTACCGAAAGTCAGAATAAAGATTGTTGTGGTCCGGTGAACAAAAACAGAGCATGTGGCAAGGTCCGACAGATTGGTCCGGATCTCTCAGAGGAAGTGTCTTGGTGCAGTGCGGATTTGGGGAAGTCAAGAGGACTACCTAGAGTGGTATATTCCAAGGATTTAGCCTCCGGTGATGGACAAGGAAAAAAATATGAGTAGTTGAGTACCGGATTCCTGAGAGACAGTGAAAACAGAGGATGAACTGACTGACAGAGTATCAGACTACTTTCCGGATGTGTTACTGTTGATGATAAAGGTTGTGAAGGCAGGAATCATGTTTGGCCGACATGATTAATGATATCTACAAGTATATGCTTGATCCGCATTGCTTGGTAAGCAAGGATTCAGCCGACAGAACAGAGTTTGTAAGAAACTAGACTGTTCCGGATGCCGACTAGAAAGGTGATGAAATTACTTGTGCGGATATATATAGAGGATGGATTTAGTTGTGAAGTGTGTGATGATGTTAAGAATATATGCGAAGAAGAGCAGAACAGAGCAGAAGTACCAAGACAGATCCGGTATGTGAAAGGATAGCAGAATAAATAACAGAGAAAAGATGAAGTGCAGCAGATCAGTGTTTAGAGCCTAACCGGAACTGAACTCCAGCATATGCAGATGCTTCCAATCAGTTCAAGACTGTGATTCTTATCACTTTGTAGACAGTGTGTCTTCTTATAGGCAGTGGGCCTCTTGTGAGCAGTGTGCTCGGGCAGTGAGCCCTAATTGGCAAGTGCCATTTTGTAATTTCCTATTCTTCTAATAGAGAATAATTTTGGGTTAATCACCCCGTGGTTTTCTCCCTTAACCGGGTTTCCACGTCAAAAATACTGTGTCATGTGTTTCTTATTTCATGGTAATGTTTTTGTGTTTGATTCAATGCTGCATTAATTAATAAGAAAGTTCAAAAAGGAAATAATTAGGATAACTGATTCACCCCCCTCCCTCTCAGTTATCAACAGAATCACCCTTTACTTTCAAGTTTTTCTTTTCATCTTTCATTCAAAAGCATTCCTTCTCCCTTTTCCTCTTAAGATTTAGTAGTTTTACGTGATAACTAGTTAAGGAAGCTAACCTTCTCTGGAGGTCTGATCTCATTTAGCAAAGTCCCACACTTAGAGATCATTCCCATGTTACTCCAGATTGCTAAAGTTTTACAACTGCAGCAAGGGTGCAAATCTGGGTGATAATAGTTTTTGGCATACCCGGTGGGACAAGTTTGATGAACTTTTCATCAAGATACTAAGAGATTTGGTGTTTCTCCTAGTATTACCAGCCTTTGGAGGCAATACAGACAACACCATGGCGACTCTACTGAATAAATCAGCTGGTTTTAGCAGCCCAAGTACTTGATAAAATTTTATCAGAAGGTCAGGATTTTGGTGATTTTCCTGGTCTATTCACCTTCCAGAAGCATTTCAATCACCTAGCGACTCCTTTTGTGGTATGTATCTGGTTTTTCTTTGGATGCAGACCTATTTTGCTCTCATTCTGATATTTTTATGATTACCCAGCATTTAAATGCTACAAAATGTCAGAATTTTATGGGAATCATGGCTATTCCCCTACCCCTAATCCAAATACAGGCTATTGGCCCCCATATCAGCAATACCATGCCCCAAATGCCTCTAAATTTATGCTAAACATCTCTTTGCCTCATTATGATCAACATTACCAGCAGGAGCATTTTCATACCACTCCTGCTTATACTTGTTTGCAGCCTATTCATACCTATAGTCAGCCTTGTGAAACCCATTCTACTCTAAACCAAACATGCAACCTCCCTAGTCAGTCCTAAAGTGATGCTGATTTGGGTAGCATTAAGAGTTTGTTACTGGATTTACAAAGGCAAATTTCATAAATGGGTAGGGAAGCACGATATAACATGCAGCAAGAGGAGCTTGCATATCAAGCTTATTTGCACCAGCAAGAGGCAGAAAATAGAAGGGTGTATGAAGAATACTTAAGCATGCAACTTGCAGCCAAAGAGAAACAAATAAAGCAGTTGCTTGCTCAAGAACACGAGCTCAAAGTAAAACATTTCTCCCCTATTCCTAGCTTCAAACAATTTCATCCTTCGAACCAAAGTGAATCTATAAAAAAGCCTCAGACTTCTCTATCATGGTAGCCTTCTTGGACCAAGGATCCTGGTTACAAGATACCAAACCTTGTAAAGGCCAATCCTCTCATACCAATTCAAAATTAGGAAGAGGAAAAGGTTGTAGAATCCAAGCCTATCATAGTTCCAAGTTTCAGGCATCCTTCTGCCTTGAAGGTTCCAAGTTGGAAAGGGCCATCTTTTTCACCCTGTGAAGACCCTCCACTAAATATACAAATGAAACATGCTCTAGCATCCAGCTAGCAGAGGAAGAGCAACAAGAGAACACTGAAAATAATGATAATTTGCTGCAGATTGAGGCTGATAAAGTAGATTTGCAAGATATCAACTTGTTGGAGGAGATTCCTTTCTGTTGTATAGAGGAGTTTAAGGCTGATATAACAAATGAAAGTCTGCAGGAAGAGGCCACCTCATTGTTTGAACTTTTGCCTTCCTTTATTGAAGAAGAAAAGATTGATTTGGAGGGCACCTCTTTGAGTAATAAGGGGAATTTAGAGCTTGAACCAGCTATTTGCAAAGGTCTTCTAAGAGCTAATAGCTTTGATGAGCTACTGGTTGTCCTAATAAAAGAGGATGTTCCATTGACCATGGAGGAGGAATCAACATGGCAAACTATCATGCGAGGTGAAGATAATGATATCATTTATGCACTTTCAAATTGTCTTCTCTCTTGTCAAACCTTAGTCATGAACAAGGACAGCCATGAAACAAAGACAGAAAGGTTTGAAGAAAGTAGCCATGATGACATTATATCAGCCTTCTTGGATTCTTTGAAGGAAGAAGGACAAAGCCATGAGGTCCCAAGTCAGCTGTTACACACACAAGAGCAACATGATAGTCAAATGGAGGACACCATCATACCAAATGAAGAGCTTGAGTTTTCAAACTAGCAAGAAGAGAAAGAATTAGAGCAGAGATATGAGATCAACTATGTTGATTTGCATGTCATTTCAAGGGGATGCCCAATCAAGCATCTAGCCTAGCTGAAGACACATCAGGAGAAGTCACCACTTGTCATGCTTATTTCTAAGCATGAAGTTGAACATCAAGATGAATGGGATCAGCCTATTTATTCACAAGTTAGCAGCACCAGCGATCAGACCAGGTGGATAGGTGAGTTTATCTCCATTTTTTGGGGGGTGTTTTATCAATTTGTTATGTGCTCATTTCCCCCTCACCTCTTTTTAACTGTCCACGTGCATGAGAAACACTGTAAATTGTTAAGGAAGGGTAGTTACTTTCGAGAACCAGTTAATGGCTTTGTTTAAGGTCCCCTCTAACTGGTTAGTTTAGAATTAGAATAGGTTTTATTTCAGTTTTAGGTTTCCTTTCAATAAGTGCCCTTACACTTTGCGGTATTCTCATTAGGAGATACATGCTTAATTTTGTTTTTTGTTTTGGCTTGGCAACTTGCTTAGTGCCCTAGCTCCTCTATTCTTATTACAGTCTCTTTGACTCCATGCCCAATGGATGCATAGGGCCACTGATCTAATTATTTAGAAGGCAAACATCCCGTAGAAGTCGCCAAATTGTTGACCTATTTTCCTCTGCCCAGAGTTAAACAGTTCGCCTTGCATTTTTTCTTGAAAATCTTTTAGAAAATGACTATACAAGGCTTAAACCCTTCAAATATTTACACTATGCCTTGTTAAAAAATATAAAAAATCTCACCTTGAGAATCTTTGAAAAAACCCAGAAAAACCCAGAAATCTTTTAGCTTCAAGTATTTTCTATCGCTGGGATTTCTTAGTTTCATGCTTGTATTTCAATATGCATTGTTGAATGTACATTCATATATACATTCGCCATTGTATGTTTGGAACATACATTTGCAATATGCAAAGGCCTAGATGCAATTGGCAAACATACAAGGATGAATGTACATTTTGCAATGTACATTGGCAGAACATACAAAGGACTTTCGCTAAAGATACAAGGAGATATGCATGTGCGATATAGTGAGGTAGTTATAATAGTGGCTTGTATATTTCGCTTTGTATGTTTGCATATACAAGGCTGACATACAAGGGGTTAAACATACAAGCAAAACATGCATCGGGCACATACAAAGAAATGCATACAAAAGCCTTTGTACATCGGCAAATATGCAAGGTTCAATGTGTAAAAGGAGAATGTATATCGGGTTATATGTTCGCACATACAAGGTCGATATACAAGTCAACATACAAGGCCAAATATGTAATTGGTGGGGTCCGCTGAATACACAATGCGATTGTATCTTACATACAAGTCGCATTATATAAGCATATGTACAAAGGGTCACATACAAGGAAGAGATGCAAAGGTTTTTGCATATCGGCGACATACAAAGGCGATTGTATGTCCGATATACAAGAAGAAATATACAAGTGAACAAGTGCAAGGTGGATGCAGTAAAGATAGTTAATTGTATTTGCAAGTCATTTTGGAGTCCGCACATTGTATGTTGGGTTTGTATGTTCCTAACATACAATCGAAACATGCAAAGGAAAAATGTACATGGCCAACATACATTTGGTGGGGCCCGCGGACATACAAAGCAGATTGCACATCGGGGGCATGCAAAGGAAATATACAAAGTCAACATGCAAGGGAAAGTAGTTCAAAGCTAGGGCACACCGTTTGTATGTTTGCACATACAATCAAATATGCATTCCTAATATACCAGCCAGATCTGAAAGGAGCATACTTTCCAGTTGATAAAGGGCATAATTCCGCAGTTTGTATGTATAATTTGCTTGCATACATATGGCATTGTATATTACGATATACAAAAGGAGACATACAAGGGGAAAAAATACAAGGTGGACCCGACTGGGAACTCAAATACAGTTAATGACCTTTTGAGGCCCGCAGCTTGCATGTATATGGCGTTTGTATATGTCGATATACAAAGAATGAAGCTACAAGGCCTGGATTTCAATTTTCTCTCGATCCGATTAATAAAGTGGCTGACGTCCGGCTTGCATGTTATGTGCATTGTATATGCCAACATACAAAGAAGGTACATGCAAACCGAACCCGATGGTAATTTCAAGCTTGCTTCATAATCTTTTGAGTTCCATATGGTTTGTATATTTGTGATTGTATGTTTGTATATACAATGTGATATGCAAAGAAAAGATACAAGGAAGAAGATGCAATTTTTTCAGTGATGCTTCTCAGACCAGCTTAGCGACGAGTCAGACGATGCCACGTGTCAGGGGGCATACATGCAAAAATTGATACAAAGGTAAAAAGGCTCGCGATTGTATGTTGCAATTGTATCTTTACACATTGTACATTTACACATACATTTGTATATATGAGGCGGACATACAAAGCACTATGCATATCCAAAGGTAGTTTCAGAGGCTGATTCAGTTGCCGAATAATACACAGATGCAAAATGATATATACACAGGTGCAAAGCGATATATACAGGTAGTTGACTGAAACTTTGACTACCCATATCTCCTCTATTTTAGTGAATTTCTACATGCTGCAAAAGGCAAAAATGCATGTTTTTGTCTCCTCTTTCATTTGGCGGGCTTTTTAGGGGAATATTCTCACTTTTCAATTTCGGATCTAGATTTGCATGTTTTGGGCGACTGGATGTTTCAGCAACCATTTTGGGCAGATGCAGATATTTGTTGCATTTATTACTACAGGAGGATGTTCAGCAGCTCACATTGATGATAAAAGATCTATCCGACACCTTGTTTTAGATACTTTATATATTCATGGCTGAATATAGACACAGAAGCTACTCGCATTCAATGCCTAAATATCTTCCACTAATTCAGTGGTGCAGATCGATGATGCAGCAGCTTGCATTAAAGACTCAAAATATCTCCCACCTGTCCGGTTGCAGATATTTCCATACCATAATTTCTGTAGGTGGTTGTCCCTTCAGGGAGATATTTTCCTGCTGTAGCTCTTTGAGCGAATTTTGTAACCGAATTAGGGCATTTTTTGGAATGCTATATATATGCATTCATGAGTTGTAAATAGGGTTGGAAAATTTTTAGCATTTAGGCTTTTTCTGTTTTCCAAACAGAGTTTTCTACTACTATAACTATGCCTTCTCATCAAATATATACAAGTTATTTTACCTCTTTTACTGAGTTTTAGTTTAGTGGGTCAGTGCAAGAAGTTGGGTCCACTTTTTGGCCAAAAAGTGGAAGTGTTTCCCCTAATTTTCAGAATTTGTCACATTTGACATTAAAATTTAAAGCACTTAGAAATAGAATCTTTAAAAAAGTCACTAAATATAAAATATAGTACTCGGAGTCTAGTTTCTAAATATGTAATTTTTTTCAATACCCAGATGATACAAATTAATTTTCAATAGGCATTTCTAAAAACCACTATTTAAAAGTCAGTTTTTTTTACCATACCATGCACGTGTACGGCCAACATAATTTGACTTAAATAAAATTATTTTTCAAAATCCTTTTGGGAAAAAATGTGTAGTACAGTGAAGTTTGATGAGGATATTTTTTTATAATTTTTTTCTAAATAATTTTTTTTATTAATTTTTTATTAGGCCTAATTGGTACTTTTGAAAACCCCTTGTGTACGGCCAACATAATTTGAGCAAAAAAATCATAATTTTTTTTTTTTTCATTGTGTAAAGAGTGATGTGTAGATTGATGACATATAATTTTTTTTTTTAATTTAAAAATTAAAAGTTATTAAAAAAATACAAACACCTGTCATTTCAAGTTTTTGGACTAGTTTGCTTATAAATTAAATAATAAATAGAAGAACATGTCCAATAACAAAAAAAATTATATATTTGAAAACTAGACAATGTCATCTGTAATGGGTTTTCATTTCGTAAAAAAATTTAGAAAAAAAAGCCCTCAACCATACAGGTAAACTCAGTGTTTCTTCTTGTTTTGTACTTAGAAAAAAACTTGTAGGTCCAAGGCTCAAGGTCGGTCAACCATGCCTATCCCGAGCCTAAAACCCAAGTAGAGGTAAGGGAAAAGGCGGGTGGAGATTTCTAATTTCAAATAACGGGTACGCGTTAAATAACAGGTACTCGTTATGTTTTGAATAACGGGTACCCGTTATGTTCTCAATAACGGGTACCCGTTTCTATTATACTTGTTATTTCCCATATTAGGGAAAAAAGTACTTTCACTATATCCCTGCAACTTACAAGTTTGATTAGTACAGCGTGACAGCGACAATTTCTGTATTTTTTTACTTACAATTGTTTTGTGGAATCTCTTGACAGGTCATATTCTATTCAGATTTTGAAAGGAGTCAATCATATGAACAATTCTAAAGTGAAATCAAGCGCATGAGCTATTTTCAAGAGGAATAAATAAAGAGGGTTTTTGTTTTTACATCTACCTTTTACTTCAAAATCTATGGAACAAAGGATCTACATCTAATTCTACTTCAAAAGTTCAAATAAGGACATCAATTATGAAATTGAATTAAGTATCAATTGTTATTTTATCAAGAGGGTTTGGTAATCATGGGATCAAATCAACGTCAAAGAAAAAAACAAAGGAGGGTAATGACACCTCAAGAAATTGAAGCAAATAGAGAGAAAGAAGCCAAAAGGCAAAGAGATAGAAGAGCAAGGATTCAAAAGATGAAGAATATTGAAGCATCTAGTTCCATGAGTATTGAAGAGAAAGACATTCAAGAGAGTATAAATGATGGGATGAATGTAGATGATGCAAATGTGGAAATGGTGAATTTGGAAGAAAAATGTGTCTATAGAAACAAATGCATGTATGTCTTCAAACCCAACTTTCGAAGATATGGAAAATGTGACTATACAAACAAATCCAGGTATGTCTTCACAGCCAACTTTCAATGTTATGAAAAACATGACTATAGAAACAAATCCAGGTATGTCTTTGGAGCCAACTTTCAATGATATAGAACACACGACTATAGAAACAAATCCAGGTGTGTCTTCGGAGCCAACTTTCAATGATATGGAAAACACAACTATAGAAACAAATCCAGGTATGTCTTCAAACCCACCTATTGATGATATGAATGAGAATGATATCCCTTTTAGGAGTGAAAATGAAAATGTTTTATTTGAGATTGAAAGAAATGTCTTAGATAATCTTCCTGGTAAGATTTCTTGGAGGCAAATGAGAACTGATGCAAATAGATTATATAAAAAAAAAATTTATAGAAAAAGTCTTGGATTTCAATGTCAACTTATGATGCAATTGATGAAGATGTGGAAATTGCAAAAAGTAATGAAAAAGTTAGGCATATTTGTAAAACCTAAAAAAAAAGATGAATCAATGAAACAAGTTTTATCTAGTGTTGCTAATGCTATTGATTCTATTGGTAAAAAGAGTCGATCTGAAGATAGCAATGCAGCACGAAGAGCTATAACAACTACTTTAGTCAATAAATTATCTTCTAATAAAAGAATGATAAGTAAGACAAGTGAAATTTTAAAGATAAATCCTAAAACTTTGAGAAGAGCTGCAAAGAGAAAAGAATCTATTGAAAAAGATCCAATTAACCAATGTTGGAGTTTTAGTGGTAGACTCCCAAGGTATGACATGAAATTAAATAGTGAAATCAAATCTTTAATTGAAAAATATTGGCATGATAATACAAGGGTATCATCTAATGTTAGAGATGTTTTAAAATTACGAGTGGGGTCTAAAATTTGTGATGCTCATCCAAAACATCTATTAGACATGACTCAAACTGAATTATATAAAAAATCTTAGATGATTTAGTGTTAGAACCTTTTAATATTACCATAAGCCAAAGATCTTTTGAGAAATGTAAACCTTGGTATGTGAAAATTAATAAACAGCGAATCTCTTGTTGTTGTAAAACTCGTGCAATTTCATTATTATTATGATCTTTTTCGATATATACGTTCTACTTTGCATACTGATGAAATTATGCAAGAATGTGGTATTAATATGCCACCTCAAACAATTAAGGAGTTTGTAGCAGGTTTGTTTTGTGAAACATCTACTAGATACTTATTTTATTCAAAAGCATGTATTTCTGGACAATGCAATAGATGTGGCAACTTTTCATTGTTAGGAGAATGTAAGCATGAAAATATTTTACATGAATTTGGACAACAATTAGTGGATGTGAAAAGATTCAAGAATGTTGAATATTCTTTAAAGGATGGAAAAATTGGAAAGCGTTGTGAGTTAGTCACTGAAAAAATTTGTGTGTATGCATTCATCAAAGATTTTAAGGATAATATTGTATCCAAATATGTCAAACACTCCCAATATGCTCGGTGGCTTGATGGACAATTCCGTTCATATAAAAACACCTTTCCAATTGGAACTATCCTATCAGTGGTTGACTTTGCAGAAAACTATACTCTTGCTCCACAAGAGGAAATTCAATCTCAGTATTATAATTCAGTGAAGGTGGCCATATTTGTTCATATTGTATATAGACATGCAGATGATAGTACAGAAGATAATAGAAAAATTTTGAGGGAGTATCATTTCTATTTGAGTGATAACCAGTTACACTCTTTAGAGTTTGTGCAATATTGTTTCACAAAATTTTATGAAAGTTTAAAAGAAAGAGGAATCCAGATGACACAACATTTCATATGGTCAGATAATTGTACAGGGCAATTCAAAAATGCAAGAATGTTTTATTGGCTATGTAGGGCTCACAAAGAAATCAATATCCAACATATGTAGAGTTTTTTTGAAGCTGGACATGGTAAAGGAGAACATGATGGAGCTGGAGCATGTGTGAAAAGAGCTCTTGCTAGAGAGCAACTAAAATTTGAGGATACAGCCAAATTTAGAGATGCACGTGCAATTGTGGATTGGTGTAATGAAAAGTTATCTACGGGATCAAATCAGGACTCTACAATTCGACGATTCTTTTGGTTAGTTGAAGAAGAGAATATTCCTACTCGACTTGATTGTGAGACAATAACTGGATCAACAAAATGGCATTCATTTAAGAGTTCAAATGCAAGCACATGGACTATATGGACTAGGGAGCTTGCATGTTTTTTGTCAATTTTGTATTATAGGTGATTGGGGAGCATGTGAAAATACAGAATGGGTTGAAGAATGGAAACAAAGATCCTTGACACCTACAGAAACACAAGATCAACTTGAAACAACAATTGAAGATGATAATCAAATGTTTGCATCAGATGACTATGATTGTGTTTCAGACCTTGTACAAGAAGGTACTTTTGTCATTTTTTTGTACATTCTGTATATAATTAATTATATATGTATGCATCCACAAATTTATGTGATTTAGATACATGTCACACTTTATTGAATTACATAATTTTTTTGTAGGACATGTCTATGTTGTTATTGCACCTGAGGGCAATCAAGAGGAAACCGAGTATTGGTTGGCTCGATGTGTTGAGACAAAACAAAAGTTGTTACATCCTAGAGTAGATGATGATAACATGGAGTATCCAACAGGTTCTGTGGTTGTTGTTGGCACTTGGCTACGAAAATATCTAATAAGAAGGAATGGTGTGCCTGCATTTGAAGATTATGAAACACATAAGAAGATCATACACTACTCACATTTGGTTGTGGCAACAAATATAAAACTAGTCAGATATCAAGGCAAACCTTCTAATAAACAGTTATGGACACTTTCGATGGAAGAACATGAGTCAATTATAGATGCATTACAAAAAAATGAGGATGCAGATGGTACAATGGAATAAATTTTTAGCTAAGTAAGCCATACTCTTACATCCCCAAGTTAAATTCTTTCATTCTCATTTCAGCTTCTATATTATTCCCCTTGTCTTAAATTTTGTATCGACTCATGGAAATATATAGTTAATTTACTTGTACATTTGAACATTACTTTTTGCAGGTGTACCCTAGACAAGTAGTCAAATTTCCATGATTGTCAATAGAATTTATCACCATACAAGTATGTGAGGTCAATTTTGTAGTCTTCAACTAAAAGTGAACACAAATTAGGTAATTACATATATATATATATATATACTTAAATATTTATTATCCATCCTCTAAAGACACCCGCTTGTACATCCCCTTAATTCAGATGTCCTCTTAGCTCCCCTTAAGCCATCCTCTTACATCCCCTTAAGCCATCAAGTTTTATTTTATACTTTGTAAATTGACTAGTGTACATCTCTCCAAGTAAGCTATCCTCTTTTGTATTCCCTTAAGACATCCTCTTCTAGCTCCCCTTTTAATTAATCCTCTTATACATCCCCTAAAGCCATCCTCTTATGTATCCCCTTAAGACATCCTCTTAGCTCCCCTTAAGCCATCGTCAAGTTGTATCCTCTTTTTTGTTATTTAGTACATATTGCATTAATATTTTGTGTTTTTGGTACATATTCTTTCATTCTCATTTACATTCATTATTTCTTGCAGGTCTATCCTACAAGTAGATATTTTCCATGATTGCCACTACAAGATTTGATCATAATGTAAATTGTAGATCAATTTTGTAGTCATGTCAAACTAATAACATGGACCTATAAGCTAATTGTATAGATATACTCATATGTTTAATAATGGACCTATTTTTTGTTTTGAGACTCTTTTTATGATCTATGCATTTAATTTTCACGGATTGAATATTATTTTATGATCTATGCTATTAGTGTAGAGGTTTAACAAGTATATATAGTTTGTATTTTTCGTATCATTTTTATACCCACTTTAGCTATATTTTGAGATGTGTTGATTTAGCATTTATTTTAAATATTATTTAAATGCACAAATGTTGAAAAGTAGTGTCATGATAACTTTAAAGGTCCAAATAGTCCTAGGATAGTTTGCATAGTTGAAACATGGTTTAATATCACCTCTATGAATGCCTAGGTGTAATCATTGGTGTTGTAGAACTTTATTTACGACTGCTAAGGTAATAATGAGGGTTATCATGCATAGGTAAGGTATTAAATAGTCATGCATGAAGATTATTGCCATGTATCCAATCTAGACTGTCATAAATCATTGAGATGTTCTCACAAGAGCAATTCAAATCTAAAAATCAGTCATAATGAGGTTATATCATCTAAATTCCATTGCAAAAATCCATATGACAATAATAAAACAAATTTAGGATAGTCATGAAACAAATAGGACACTCATGACACAAATAGGACAATCATGTTAGTCAAGAGGTTTTCATAGTAATTGATGATCAAGTATATTGTGTGGATAAGATTCAAATGAATTTCCTTAGATATTTTCTTCTTTAAAAGAGTTCTAGTTTATCTACAAGAATTGTTCATGCTACTTCTTGAATAATTTCAAATTGTGATAAATTTTTTTGTATCTTATGTTGTGTGGATAAGAAATTTGAATTTCCTTGTAGTTTCTTCTTTAAAAGAGTTAGTTTCTCTACAAGAATTGAATACTACTTGAATAATTAAATCCAAATGTGATAAATTTTTTTGTAGCTTATATTGTGTGGATAAGATTCAAATGAATTTCCTTAGATAGTTTATTCTTTAAAAGATTTAGTTTCTCTATAAGAATTGAATGCTACTTCTTGAATAATTTCAAATTGTGATAATTTTTTTTGTAGCTTATATTGTGTGGATACTTGATTTGAATTGAACCTTCTAGTTTCTTCTTGATTTGAATTGTTTGAGATTTGTGATGGAGGCTTGCAAAGAGCCATTCATGGTTGAACTTTGTTGAACATGCTTGGGCAGAGCTTAGAGACTTAATATAGGTATTGGTTGTGTTGGCAAGAGACACTATATGGATTCATGGTTGTTGTCATTGATGGCAACAAAGGTCATCCCACATATCCGCAAGTCATGATATGTCTCTACCGGAAGTCAGATTGAAGATTGTTGTGGTCCGGTGAACAAGAACAGAGCATGTGGCAAGGTCCGACAGATTGGTCCGGTTCTCTCAGAGGAAGTGTCTTGGTGCAGTGCGGATCTGGGGAAGTCAAGAGGACTATCTTGAGTAGTATATTCCAAGGATTTAGCCTCCGGAGATGGACAAGGAAAAAGATATGAATAGTTGAGTACCGGATTCCTGAGAGACAGTGAAAACAGAGGAAGAACTGACTGACTGAGTATCAAACTACTTTCCGGATGTGTTACAGATGATGATAAAGGTTGCGGAGGCATGAATCATGTTTGGCCGACATAATTGATGATATCTACAAGTATATGCTTGATCCGCATTGCTTGGTGAGCAAGGATTCAGCCGACAGAACTAAGTTTGTAAGAAACTAGACTGTTCCGGATGCCGACTAGAAAGATGATGAAATTACTTGTGCGGATATATATAGAGGATGGATTTAGTGGTAAAGTGAGTGAATGGATGTGAGGATATGCGAACAAGTCTAGAGTAGAGCAGAAGTAACAAGAAAGATCCGGTATGTGAAAGGACAGCAGACTAAAGAACAGAGGAAAGATGAAGTGCAGCAGATCAGTATACTGAACCTAACCGGAACTGAACTCCAGCATATGCAGATGCTTCCAATCAGTTCAAGACTGTGATTCTAATCACTTTGTAAGACAGTGTGTCTTCTTGTAGGCAGTGAGCCTCTTGTGAGCAGTGTGCTCGGGCAGTGAGCCCTAATTGGCAAGTGCCATTTTTGTAATTTCCTATTCTTCTAACAGAGAATAATTCTTGGGTTAATCACCCCGTGGTTTTCTCCCTTAACAGGGTTTCCACGTCAAAAATACTGTGTCATGTGTTTCTTATTTCATGGTTTATGTTTTGTGTTTGATTTTATGCTGCTTCAAATAAAAGGAAAGTTTAATAAGGGAAATAATTAGGATAACTGATTCACCCCCCCCCTCTCAGTTATCAACAATTGGTATCAGAGCTAAGTTCCTCCTAATAGAGCCTAACAGCTTGAGGAAGATCTGGGATTTCAAATGGATGCATATGGTTTAAGGGAGCAACTCAAGACTGCCCTTGAGGATCTTGAACAGTCAAATTCTGAAGTCAGTGAATTAAAGGAAAGACTCAAACAGGCTGATGAATTCATGAGAGAATTAAAAGACAAATTAAGTCTCTCTATGAAAAAGAGAAAGGAGCTGCTTCAACAGTTGGCAAGACAAAATGAAGAAAGCAATACAAGTGAGGAATTGACTGAGCAAACCAAGTTATGTGAAAAGTTATCAAAAGAAGTCATTATGTTAAGACATGAAATGGAATCAGGAACTATAAAGTTTACTCAAGAGATTGAAGAAAAAAGAAAAGCTGAAGACAATCTAAGACAATCTCTTAAAGAAAAATCAGAAGAATGCCACCAGATGGACAGGATTATCAGACACCTTGAATCTGATCTTGAAGATTCCAAAGATAATGAAGGAAAACTTGAGGATCAAATTGCCTCTCTCAAAAGAGACCTTCAAACAGCAAATGAATATAAAGAGAAATTCAAGATAAGTTCTGCTCAACTTGAAATTCTTCTTGGAAGTCAAAAGAGGACAGATGACAAGTATGGCTTGGGATATGAGAAAGGAGAAAGCTCCGGATCAGGTCAGAGGAATCTTGGATCAGAAAATCCAAGGAGCAGGCCTAGAAGACCTCCGGTAAGACAGCCAAATGCTCAAAGATATCCATCCTTCAATGGATACTGCCACAGCTGCAACCACTTTGGTCACAAAGCTAATCAGTGCAGAATGAGAATGAATCAGATTAATTCATCCTTCTCCGGACAGTGCTTCAACTGCAAAAGGTATGGACACAAATCCCATGAATGCAGAATTATGCAAGTAAACAAATCATTCAAAGGTAGATGCTTTACATGCAATAGAATAGGTCATATGGCTAATCAATGCAGATCAAGGGGATATCAGTTAAATACGCAAAGAAATGTTATTTGCCAAATCTGCAATAGGTCCGGTCATAATGCTAAAGTCTGCAGAAACAAGAATCAGGACAAAAGAGGTCCGGTGTATAATCAGAATCAAGACAGGGGTAAACAAAAGATGAATGCGGATGAAGTTAGGAATCAGATGAGCAAGATTTGGGTGAAGAAAAGCTCAGAGAATGTAGAGGTTGGATCCGCACCAGATTCTGGTGCTGATATTTCTTCCGGAAATTAAAAAGTGAGCTCAGGCTCAGGGGGAGACTCAAAGAAGATTCTGTTCCCCCAGCCAAACAAGTTGTGCCGGATGTGGCACAAGATGCGGATTAAAGGGTTTGTAGATATAAGTCCTGAGATGCTTCAGTCAAGTTTTCAGAGGTCCGCATGGAGTTATGAAGAAGCTGTGTTCGATTAAGTTAGACCTGTTCAGGGAGGTGCTCCGGTATGATAAAGGATTACAAAAAGGTCCGGAGAGATCCGGAAGTGCACGATCTTGTCTTGCGGATTGGACAGAGTGTTTGGGATGTTCTTGTAATATGTTACCTAGATTTATTCATGATTTAAAGATCCGGATGATATTCAGTGATCAGGACTAATCCGGGATACTCCAAGCTGTCCAGACATGGTAAACCGGAATAATGCAGGTGAAGCATTTATTGCAGACAGATATTAGGGTTTGCGGAGCAATATAAGGGATTTCTCAAAAGTTATCTGCTCATTCTACACTTGAGAAGAAGCGAATAGTGGAGCTCTGCAACAAGGTTCATCAAGCACACCAAGGATCTCCTACCGAAGCTATTGCATAAAGAAATCAATCCAACCACTCCGTGCAAACCGAAGGCGCATAAGGTATTCTTCGTTTTACATTGCCTCACTGCAAATCTTTGAAGAATGGCTACTCCAAACATAGTTAAGATCTCTGATAGACCTCGCCCCTCATTCAAGAAACATCCCTACAAATCTTTGGAGGTAGATCCACTAGGAGCCTTCTCTAGTGTTCCCCACGGAGTCTTACATACTGAAGATATTAGGGTTTACATACACGCAAACATTGAGGAATTTGGGGAATTCAAATTAAGAGACCTCTATCACAAGCAACTGATAGATAATGCTTTTGAGCTCAAACCAGAGTATAAGGGTATCCAGAAGAAACAGTTTGAGCAATTCATTCATTTCCCTAGCTTTGAAGAAGATGAATGGGTCCGGTATGTACTGAGCAGGATGCATGACAACTTCCTTTGGCTAGATAGACCCTGTAAGATCACAAAAGAAGCAATTAGAGCAGTAACTGGTCTATACTCTTCCGGGGGGGTACCTATCCTCAAATCTGTCAAGAACAACGTTGTAACTGAGGCCACCGGATCAAAATATGATAAGAGGGCAATGACCATTGAAGATATTTCGGATCCGGATATCAAATATGCATCAATGATAATAGGATACAAGATCTATCACTCCAGCAGGGAGAATTCTGTATCCGGAACTGCAATATACACAGCATATGAAATGCTAAGAAAGAATGCAGATTTTGATCTTTGTGAACTACTACTAAGCCAATTGATGGAAAATGTACAGAAAATCAAGAAAGACAAGAAGAACTCCTTTAAGTATGGTACTCTCATTGTATGTCTCTTCTTTTACTTCATGAATGAGCTACCCGGAACAAGTGGATGGGTATGGCAGAATGACACACCTGTTGCAGTCCAGATAAGAGACTATCTGCATGGACTTGGGGATGCAAAAGCGAGGAATACAGCTCTGTGGGGATACTTCAAAAACTTTCAGAGCATGATGCAAGCAAGAGAGAGAATTCCCCAGTCTCTCATCGAGAAATACAAGGACTCAGTATGTTTTATGGTTGACACTGATCAGTGCCTAATGGAGGCAGTGGAGCCAAGGACTGTCTGGATCATGCCCATGGGGTATGAAGTTGATGAACAGATAGTAGAGCTGCATGTTCAACACATGCTAAGTCAGCCCAAAGATCCTAAGGCAGAAAGGTTTGGAACCTTTGAGGAGCTGAGCGTGAAATTACATGTAGAACTCAGGGAACCTGAGATTAAGAGAAAAGTGAGAAAAGAAGTAGAGCACATTGCTCAAGGCCTAGGCATCTCAAAAGAGGCACTTGATGCCAGTCGGGAAAAGAGGAGAAAGGCTGAGGAAGAAGAGAAAAGCAAAGAAAGTGCTCCGGTTGAAACCCCCACCCGGACCAGATCATCAAAGAGATCTGCACCTTCCACAACCAAAAGCTCAAAACCGGAAGTCCAGGCATCCGGTAAAAGATCCAAGACAAAAGCATCAAGGGCTTATGAAAGCCAAAAGGATGAAGAGGAGACAGAATCAGATGAAGGAGTAAGAGAAGTAAAGAAACAGAAAAAGAAAGGATCCGGTAAGCCCTCCACAGGCCAAGACAAGGAGGAAATGGCAGAGGTAACTGTTGAAAAGCCCACTCTGTCACTAGAGAGCATAATCAAGTCGGTCACGGTGGATGGAAACCTTCAACCAATGACTGAATCCTATGATGACTTCAGTGAGGCAGACCAAAAGACTCTGCAGGAAGCCACAGTTAAATATCTGAACACATACAATAAGGCTTTCATTGAGATCATATCTCTCATTCCTAAAAGCCTAGAGAAGGAAATGGAAGTAAGAAAGAATAATGCTCATGCCAAAGATCTTGAGATCCGGGAGCAGATAGCTATTCAGCTATATCCTCAAATTGATCCCAAGACAATGAACATGATCTTCAAGGACTGCAGAGATGAGTTCAGAAGTAAAGCCAGGATGAATCAGCTCATGCTTGGTGAGACTGACAAAGTGGCACAAGAGACAGAAGAGATCCTCCGGAAGGCCTTCAAAAGGTTCAATCTTCCTGTTGTAGAGGACCTAGGTACAGAAACAGCTGCTGATTTGGAATCTTCTGTTCCGGAAGAAGTGAGCCCTGAACAGACAAGTGAGGACTTGGGACCCTCTGCTCCAGAAGAAGTGGCCCATGAACAAGCAAGCATCTCTCCTCCGGTTTCCCCTACAGTCTCCGGATCCAAAGAAGAAGAGCAATTGCAGGAGAAGGAAGCAGTGGTGACAGACAAAGAGGTTGACAGTTCTAAGACTGCAGAAGAAAAGAAACATCTGTCTCCGGCAAGAGACACTGCACAAACTGTTCAACAATTTTTGAGCAAAGAAACTCTAGAGATTGATGAACCGGAGCTTCTAAAAGGTCCATTTGATTTTGACTCTCTCTCTCCGGTACAAACAATGAAGATAGCTTCATTTGCAAATGCCAAGGCAAATGAAAAGCTCCTGAAGTCTCATATGGAAGACTGTGAGTTGATAGAGGCTGCTTCCGGAGTACTTGTAAAGATCATGCCATCAATCCAAATAGATCCGACAGCCTCCACTTCCGGTAATCTAAAAACCTTAGTCAGCAGTATTGATACACATTTTAATTCTCTAGAAAAATCAGCTGAAGACAAGGTCCGGAAGGAATTTTTGGATAAGAGATTTTCTGAAATATTAGATTTAATCTCTAAGGATAGGAAGATTGTAAGCATTGGAATAAAGAGCTTAGAAAATGCTCTTAAGGATGGCGGTGACATCTACAAATTTTGTATATCTTGGTCAAAGGCAACAGCAGCAATTGACAAGAAAATAAAAGAGGAACAGGACAAGCTTCAAAGCTTATCTCAAAGTTTTGATCCTCTCTCTTCCTCTATAATAAATCAAGAATGTCAGACTATTGCAGTCTTGAATGAAATAAAGAATCTTGAGAAGGAGAGGAAGAACATTACCAACCGGATGGGAGAACTTAGAAGGATTATAGTCCCTAAGTTGGAAACGATGCATGAGGCCATCAGTGATGCCCAGACCACCGCCCATACAAAAGATCCGACAGATCTCAGGCGGGCAGAAGCTTTTGCATTTTTGTTGAGTGGTCACATTTCAATCCTGGACAGAATGAAGCTTAGTTGGGCTACTGAAATGGTTCAACTGCAGACATCCTTTGCAGACATTCTGCAGTATATGTGAGTATGTAAATATGCGGCCATATATAGGAAATTTTTGAAAATTTTGGTGTGCGGACCCTACCCTTTGCCATTGATGTCAAAGGGGGAGTGAGGAGCAGTGAAAAATGAGGAATCCAACTCAGGGGGAGTTCCGGAAATTGTATATAAAGACAGAGCATCAGCAAAGGGGGAGCATAGTGTAAACACTTAGTCATTTTTCACTAAGTGTTGCCATCAATGCCAAAGGGGGAGATTGTTGGCAAGAGACACTATATGGATTCATGGTTGTTGTCATTGATGGCAACAAAGGTCATCCCACATATCCGCAAGTCATGATATGTCTCTACCGGAAGTCAGATTGAAGATTGTTGTGGTCCGGTGAACAAGAACAGAGCATGTGGCAAGGTCCGACAGATTGGTCCGGTTCTCTCAGAGGAAGTGTCTTGGTGCAGTGCGGATCTGGGGAAGTCAAGAGGACTATCTTGAGTAGTATATTCCAAGGATTTAGCCTCCGGAGATGGACAAGGAAAAAGATATGAATAGTTGAGTACCGGATTCCTGAGAGACAGTGAAAACAGAGGAAGAACTGACTGACTGAGTATCAAACTACTTTCCGGATGTGTTACAGATGATGATAAAGGTTGCGGAGGCATGAATCATGTTTGGCCGACATAATTGATGATATCTACAAGTATATGCTTGATCCGCATTGCTTGGTGAGCAAGGATTCAGCCGACAGAACTAAGTTTGTAAGAAACTAGACTGTTCCGGATGCCGACTAGAAAGATGATGAAATTACTTGTGCGGATATATATAGAGGATGGATTTAGTGGTAAAGTGAGTGAATGGATGTGAGGATATGCGAACAAGTCTAGAGTAGAGCAGAAGTAACAAGAAAGATCCGGTATGTGAAAGGACAGCAGACTAAAGAACAGAGGAAAGATGAAGTGCAGCAGATCAGTATACTGAACCTAACCGGAACTGAACTCCAGCATATGCAGATGCTTCCAATCAGTTCAAGACTGTGATTCTAATCACTTTGTAAGACAGTGTGTCTTCTTGTAGGCAGTGAGCCTCTTGTGAGCAGTGTGCTCGGGCAGTGAGCCCTAATTGGCAAGTGCCATTTTTGTAATTTCCTATTCTTCTAACAGAGAATAATTCTTGGGTTAATCACCCCGTGGTTTTCTCCCTTAACAGGGTTTCCACGTCAAAAATACTGTGTCATGTGTTTCTTATTTCATGGTTTATGTTTTGTGTTTGATTTTATGCTGCTTCAAATAAAAGGAAAGTTTAATAAGGGAAATAATTAGGATAACTGATTCACCCCCCCCCCTCTCAGTTATCAACAGGTTGGTTGTTGCACAAAACTAGCTATGTGATTAGTCTAGTGTTAGAGTCATTTAAAGTAGGTTGTATTAGACAGAGCCATACATGGTTGAAGTCCACAAAGAATGATGTCTTTTGGAGACAAAGCTTAGAAAAGTTGGCAGCATCTTGAAAACAAAAGTGTTGATTGTATGTAGGTTGATACAGTTATTGAGTCCTTGATAGAGGTATAGATTGCAAATAGACTGGAGCCATGTTGTAAGTTTACAGTAGAGCTTGTGAAGCCGGTTGGTTGATAAAGATTCAAAGCCTTATGACTAACTAGATAGTTGATTATGGTTGGAAGAGAGGTTGCATGCAAAGTCAATTGGGATTGTTGCAATAAAATTTTGGACTACTATTTAAGTGGACTTTGGAACCCATGCATGGAGCTCTCATCCTTCATTCTCCACCATTGCAAGAGGAGTTGTAGGTCATGATCCATTTTAGAGAATTGTGCATTTGGATAATTTAAGTCATGTTAAGGCTATGTAAAATCCATTATATATTATGAATTAGTGTCATTAGAAGCATTGCTCACTCTTTTGAGAATTTTACATATGCCTAATTGAGAGTTTCTCCCAAGTTCATTCTTGTGTTGTATACTATTTATTTATGTGTGATGCAAGTTTAAATGTTCCACATTTGAGATGTTGTCTTATTCTTTTAATACATGTTTTAGATAGCCATTAGAGGTGGTTGATTGAAGGTAAAGGAAGTTGGAAGTATCTCATTTTTAAATCCATATGTGATGTATCAAAGTGAGGCATCTAGCTACCTCAAGTTTATGGATTAATTGTCATTTGTTCTATACAATGTGTAGAGGTCTAGAAATGTGTCAAGTTTCATGGACTAGAGAATGCAAAGTGTCCAAAGGTTCTTTTGGTGGAGCTTGTAAGTGTGTCTGGGAATGGTGTGCACAATAGGGCCTATGACAAATGGAAATCCCTCTATGAGGAGTGGGACGTTCGATGCATTAGGGAGTGCCAAAGCTCCCTCAAGATGTTGATGTGGTTTGGTGTTTTGTTTGTTTTTTAGCTTTCTATTAGTTGTGTTGGAATTTTGTGCTTGTTATATGTATTGGGGTATTGATATAGTTGCATATGGGTAGTTTAGAAACCTTTATAGGATGTTGTGCTTTCTACTGCTATGCCTAGTCTTGGGTTGTTAGCACACTCATTTATATATGTTTTCTAAACTATTTAGTAAGGATGGGTCCCCTAAGTAGAACACCTATATTATAATTCAAAAAAATTAAACCAAACAAATATGAAATCCACACTAGGAACTAGGTATGTTGAAGATGTAGAGTAATTTTGAATTGGGAAAATATTCATAGGAATCTCTTCTTTAATTCCTTTCCTTTATGAGAAACTATATGTGATTCAACTTCCAAAGGCCAAGGAAGTTTTGGCTATTATAGTGGTTAAGTAAGAAAGATGATAACAAAGTCTCGGTTGCAAATTAATAAAATTTCAATGACTATACAAATGATCTATATTGAAGGTTTTGTAATCAAAGGATGACCACAATCATTTAAAGGAACATGTATCTCAATTGAGGCTAACTAGGTGAGTCTAACATCCTTATCATTTTATCGTGATTTTGTAGGTTTATCCTAGGTAAATTACCTTGTTATAAAGTGCCCTAAATTTATCTATTAGATAATTGTAACACCAAACTTATCTATTAGATAATTGTAACACCATTTACCTATCTATTCCACTATGTAAATTAACTTAATTTAGGTTTGTGAGGCAGTTAATAGATGGTTCACTATTTCAAGAAAAACTATTGAACCATAATGCATTTAATCACTTCTTAAAAATTTAAAAATGTAGTAGAGAGAAATCTTCTAACATACATCTCAATTAAATAATTTATAATCTAGAAGTGAACAATGAAGCATATTTAACATATTTAACAATGAAGCATATTTAACATACTAAACTACATTCAAGCATATATACTCAATAATATATACATGTAGATCTAGATCTAGATAAGTCCATGAAATACTATAAAATATCTAGGTAGGACCCATGAAATGTGTACTTTAAAACATCTACTCATCATCAGCAAATAAATAAATACAAATCACAGTTCATGAAATACTGAAATATATCTAGAAGAACATGTAATAGCAAGTTTGACATATATAGTCAAAGTCCTGGAACGGCATATATAAAAAATAACGTGCACATCATACAGTTTAGTCTATGAAATAAAACTCTATGTCAGGGATGATCATCACTCAAGTTCAAATCTGAAAGAGGCCTCTTTCTTCCTCGTGAAATGGATGGATCTACCTCATGCTGTACACACAAGAGAAAGAACTTGCAATCAGATTTAAAAAATTTTAAAATGACATATGAAATTAAATATTTAAATGTAGGCTTTAAAGTGTGCATTTAAATTACCGTCTCACTTCCCACATTTTGTTGTGCAGGTGGTATAACTGTTTCATCTTCGTGACCAAAAGTTTGACTTGCTAATTGCTAGAATTTCAAATAAAGCAAGTTTGAAATAAGTTACAATTTAAAATTAGCATATAAAGACCTAGAAATTGCACATAGAGAAAATTTTAAAGTAAAGTTTAGGACCTGAAAATGTGTAGATGGCTCATGAATTTGTCCCTGAGTACCAACCTGACCAATAGTCTCACTCCTATCATCCTACACTTACATATATATGGGTGCATATATAAATTTATATAAACTAAAAAAAAGACCTAGAAATTGCACATATAGAAAATTTTAAAGTAAAGTTTAGGACCTGAAAATGTGTAGATGGCTCATGAATTTGTCCCTGAGTACCAACCTGACCAATAGTCTCACTCCTATCATCCTGCACTTACATATATATGGGTGCATATATAAATTTATATAAACTCAAAAAAAGAAACTTAATACAAATTTAGTACAATTTTTTAAAACACACACCAGGGAATACTCAGGCATAATAGCTGACGATGGAGGATCAATGGAAGAAACACCTGAGCCAAGTGGTCGGTCAGACATGGGAACTGCCACATGACCTGAGCCTCGCTACAATAGTAGTGTTTCACATACATATATGTATATAGTTATTTATTTAATTATACATAGTTTGTTAATTTAAAATATAATATTGATAAGTTTCAAAAGAAAAATTAAACTAGAATTAGATATATATGGTTTTAGGGTTAAGATATATTGGTTTACCCCGTAAGGTGTGCCAATCTCTATAGTTGTCGATGCAAAACTCAATGTATCAAATTGTGATGTGGCCCTAGAGCGACTTGAGATCTGTACAACAAATAGTTTACAATTATATAATTTAATTCATTAAATTATTTATAAAAAATTTAATCTACGTTCAAATTATACACTTGAAATATTTAATAAAATGTGGTCAATGTACCTATGTAGGATTATCATCTGAATATAGTAGATCCAAGTATGACTCCACTCCAGCTGTAGCTGCATCTGATGTGGATGTAGGAGTAGGACCATAACACGGTTGATTGCAATTTGTACACAAATGTGCCCCTGACATGCCTGGGGCTCTATGCTGAGATGCATCGACTCCTCCATGATGCTCTCCACCACTGAATTTAGCTGCCATGTGGGCAGCTTGTTCAGTGAGTTTGCCTAAGAGTCTACTCAATGTTCCTAATGTCGACAAAACTGACTGCTGCTGAATAGGTGCAAGAATCGTGGGCAAAACAGGAGCAACCATAGGAGTAGGAGGAACAGGTCGATTGGGGTCAACTCGTGCCCCTGGTCTGTGTTGTGGCATGCCATGACCAACACCCTGAAAATCTCTCATATCAAAATAATTGGGTTTTTGACCCAATTGAAACTCCACCCATAATTTTCTCAAAAAATATAGCGGCACCTCACAATTAGCATGTGGTGGGTGACCAAACACCATCCATCACTGATCCCAAAAATGTCTCGAAATCCCCTCATGCATACACCACTTAATTGATATTCTTTTTTTTGTTGCAGCTATAGGTTGATTAGTTTTTGGGTGACAAAAAAATGGGGCTAATGTTTGTTTTATAATGTGGAGGTCATGGATGTCTTTATATGAAAGACCATCCGCATAGAATTGCCTCTTCTCCTCCCACCAAAGATGAAATCTATTTAGGTCTGCATCGATAGACCTAACAGAATCAATAATGGTTTGCATCGAAGATGCAAACCGAACCACATGAAGAGGCATCAAGTGAGGTTGATTATTAATCAAATTAATGTTCTCCTCAATTGTATTAATATTTTCATTAATGTTTTGCCGCAATCGGGCCTCATCAAATGGAGGGGGTGGGGGGTTTTGAGGTGGAGGGGATGGGGGGTTTTGAGAAGGAGAGGGTGGCGGGTTTTCAGGTGGATCATGGGGTGGGAGGTTTTTAGGTGGATCACGGGGTGGGGGGTTTCATAAAGAATGTCATCTATTAAAAATTCATCTAGACTCTGGTCATCCATTAGATCTGTCTCCTACAAATTTCCAAATATGTAAATTCATATAAAAAACTTACAAATGTATAATTTCACAAATATATATACATATTGAAAACTTACAAACAAATATCTATAAATTTAAACTTAATCTAGAATAGATCTATAAATGATTTAGTTTAAAATATCCATGAATTTAGAGAGCATGTAATACTTGAAAATTAAACACATGCACAAGTTTATCATATAATATGATCAAGTGATGATGCCTCATACCAATGTCTCCTTAAATTAATCCAACATTCCCCTAAAATATTATATTCTCCTTCCTACTTCATTCCTCTTTAACCATTTTTTAGAGGGTGTTTGAACTATAGAATTGGTATTTATAGATAAAATATGGAATAATTAGTAAAAAGATCTCACAAAAATTACCAAGAGGAAGTTATGCAAAAAATTACAACATAAAGCTATGTCTAAATTTTTAGATCATTTTCACATAGTGGACAAGGTTGCAGGTTCTAGGTCCTAGTCATACACCAAGGTGTCACTCTACCTAACAACCTTGTCATATCATCATTTTTCTCAAAATTATAATGGAAGTTACATTTGACACCTTATATAGTCCAAATTTAAAAGTGCATGCCAAGCGTATTAGATTCCCATTTCTCTATTAATCAGGCTACTTCTAGCTTCTAAGTTAAGCTCAATTGTGACGGTGTGACATGAAGATGTCTACATGATGCCCTGACATTATAGGTTCTAAGTTAAGCTCAATTTTGTAAATAGTATTTCATTTCTATTCATTTATTGCTCTTAACTTAGAAAAGTTATATTTTCTAATTAATAGCATTATACTCAATTTGCTAGAGCTATCACATCTAATACACCTAAGACTCTTCTTAATTATCATGTAGTACCTCCTCCTGACTATCAAGTGGTAGCTCATGTACATATAATACCTATGGGAATAAGCAACAAAAATTCATTCCTATTTCTCTTCCTATATTAACTCCAATTTTCCTATAGGCTTCTCATGTGTCTCAAAAGAGCGGTACAGATTATGACTTAATTGAACATTGCATGCTACTTTTATACTACATTTATTACCAATACTACATTTATAACAATAGTGACCTTGTTAAAGACTACATTTATACCAATACTACAACATTGTATTCCAACAATATGAGTTACCTTCTGATGAAGTGTAAAAACCCTAAAATATCATTTCAAAACCTTATTATGTTAATTTCCAAACCCTAATATGAGAATTTGAAACCCTAAAATGTCATTTTAAAACTATATTACATGAATTTTCAAACCTAATACATCATTTTGATACCCTAAAAGGTGAAAAGTGAAGCCCTAAACATCAACTTTAGAACCCTAAAATTTATATTTGAAACCCTAAATTGTGGATGTCAAGTTCCCTAAGTTGTAAATTTGAAACTATAAAATGTGGATGTCAAGGGTAGAAGAATGTTTTCCTCAATATTTTTATGAACTAAGGGTAGGTGAAGGATCAAGTAATGATCCCAACTTCATATAAGATTGCACACCGTATGTTGATATGCAACTATATTAATCCATCTACCAGAATGGACCCAAAACTAAATGAGAATTAGCATAGGTCTACAAATGTCACCATTGCACTAGTTAATACATTGATGTTATCTAAATCATATTTAATTGTGAAACTAAAACAAGAGGAGAGAATTATTTATTGAAGTAAAATATAGATGCAAATTTGTTATTCCAAGTTTAAAGTTGTAGTGAATTTTTTTCAAACCATAGTGGACTATAAATTTATTTTTCATTTCTTACATGAAACTTATGGATAAGTTTACCACAACTGATAAAATGTACATTTAAATCCATGCATAAAATCTTATGGCCATAGTGCATCAAACATGTTGGATAAGCAGGTAAAACAAGTATATAACTAGAACAACACAAGCTATAGAAAACACATCCTCATTGGTCCATCATTTAAATGTATCATGAAGGTATCAAGGATGGAAGGATCACATGTCACAAAAGATTATCCAAGCTTCTAGATAGGTTGAATCAAAAAGGTATATATCACTATTTACATGCTCAAACCCTAATCAAGATATGATAGGAAAAGATAAACAAGGATGAATGCAAACCGTAGGTAAATCTATTAAAGAAAAAGATAAAAGTGAGAAATTAGATCTAAGAACTGTAATTAAAAAAAGGCCAAACCAGAACTATAAAATCCTAGGTGATGGAATGTCAAGTTCACTAATAAATATAAAGGAAATCCATTTGACTATTACTGGATACAATTTCAATACATCTAACAGTTGTGTTATACAAAATGAACCCCTAGTCAATGATCATAGTGCCTTACACTTGAAGATGATTGGGGTCCATTAGAATTTATATCTTATAGTTTTGGTGAGTATCATGTGGATCTTAAAAGGCTTATGGTATTCCATTATTATACATATGACCAAATATCGTTCTATTTCAATATGGACCCTTAAATAATGTGCTGTTTCATAGAATGGAAAGAGTCTAGGAGTTTAATATGGTTCATATGTACACTCAAGTGAAAACTTGCTTTATATTCCTTGGCTTTTCATATTTATTAGATATCTATTATGTGGAAAACTATGTAGCATTATTAGTGACAACATGCAATGGAACTTTACAAAATTTCAACTTAGTTATGCTTTCAATATGTTTAAAAAGATTAAATTTACTAGTTGATCACACTCATAATTTGTAAGTTCTCAAATTCTGTGTAGTCACTATCTAATATATCATTGTCTAGTAAAATGATTTTCCTATTGCTTTCCTCACATCCTTGTCAACGTGTGGATAAATAATTTAAATATCCATTAGTACATAAAAGGCCACTAAAATGGTTCAACCTGAACCTAAATAGAAAGAGAAAGCTTCCACTAAAAATATTGGACTTCAATTTCATTAAATGAAATAGCCATGATAATAGATTATCCAAGGTTGGATAGGTGGAATAAAATAGGTATATGACTATTTACATGCTCAAACCCTAATCAAGATATGATAGGGAAAGATAAATAAGAATGAATACAAACCCTAGGTAAATCTATTTAAGAAAAAGATAAAAGTGAGAAATTACATCTAAGAACCGCAATTAAAATAAAGGCCAAACCCTACTATAAAATACTAGGTCATGATGGAATGTCAGGTTCACAAATAAATGTAAAGGAATATCATTTGACTATTATTGGATACAATTTCGATATATCTAACAATTAAGTGACACAAAATTAACCCCTAATCAATGATCATAATGTTTTACAAGAAGATGATTTGGGTCCATTAGACTTTATGTCTTATATTTTTGGTGATAGCAACCTTACTGGCATATCCCAGACAGGAACTTCTAATAGCCAACAATGACAGATATCAAAGATAGGGTATAGTCTTATAGCCAACAATGACATAAATAAAAAATAGGGTATATAGTTTTATATGATTCCTCAATATTCCTCTTGATACATTTAGTGTACCCTAAGTTAATCATCAACACTGAAGCATCCTACATGCCTCCTCTTGATACATTTTCATCTTAAAACTTATCCCTTTTATCATTATTACATATACTAATTTGGTTTTTTAGGGTTTAGGGCTTAGGTTTTTAGGGTTTGCAAGACAACATGGTTTTAGGGTTTATAGTTTGGTTTTTTAGGGTTTATAGTTTACGTTTTTAGAGTTTACAGTACAACATGGTTTTAGGGTTTATAGTTTAGGTTTTTAGGGTTTGTAGTACAACATGGTTTTAGGGTTTATAGTTTAGGTTTTTAGGGTTTGTAGTACAACATGGTTTTAGGGTTTATAGTTTAAGTTTTTTAGGGTTTGCAGTAACATGGTTTTAGGGTTTGCAGTAACATACAATCACAAAAAAATCATAAAATTCTAATAACAAGTAAAACCCTTAAATAACAAATAAAACCCTAATTTTCATTTTAACCCTACAATTAGAAAAAAAAACATTTAAAACAAGCTAAAGATAGGCAGAGAACCAACCTGGAAGAGCTCAGTGGTGACGAGGTGGCGGGAGGAGGTGAGAGGGCAAAAAAATCTCTGCTATTTTCCTTGTTTGGTCTTTGGCAACGCATACCCGTTCTTAACAGTCCACTGTCGCTGTCGGCCTCTGTGGGAGAAAATGAGCCCGCAGAGCTCTTTTTTTAAAATATATAATTTTTTTAAAAAGGGGTACCCGTTTAGTAACGCGCACCCGAAACTAAACGGGTACCCGTTTAGGCTCGGGTGCCCGTTGCTAAACAGGGACCCATTTACGCTTGGGCGCTTGTTACTGGCGGCATTTTTGTTGCCCACGTGACTTCCCCTATATGTGGACCGAGTTTCTTGTGGGTAACCTAGAGTGAAGCTTCATATGGTTGCCTGTGAACATATTATTCCTTTCAATCATCTTATTTCTCACCTCTGCTAGGATCAGTTGAATCTGTGTATGTCATACTTGTTGTATTTGGTTATGCTATGCATTTTCTCAGTGCTGTAGGAGTTCTTTTGTTTAACTTGGTGAATCACCCTTTACTTTCAAGTTTTTCTTTTCATCTTTCATTCAAAAGCATTCCTTCTCCCTTTTTCTCTTAAGATTTAGTAGTTTTAGGTGATAACTAGTTAAGGAAGCCAGCCTTCTCCGGAGGTCTGATCTCATTTAGCAAAGTCCCACACTTAGAGATCATTCTCATATTACTCCAGATTGCTGAAGTTTTACAACTGCAGAAAGGGTGCAAATCTGGGTGATAACAACAATAATTATTGTCTCTCTTGTGTTCTTCAATGATAAGTCTATGAAGACTTTACGACTTTATATGCATTTTTTATTATGAGTTATATTTGATTTTACGATGATAAATTTATACATATGTGAATATATATAAATGTATATTTATCATCTCTCTATAAATATGTATTTAATATAAATACTATTATTATTTTCTCTTAATAGCGAAAATATAATTTTATCTTTTTGTGGAATTTGGTTTTCGTAAATATTGTTTTATAGTAATTAAAACAATAAATTTATATATATAATAGATTTAATTTAAAAAAATAATAATAAAAGAGTAGTTTATAAAAAGTAATGATAATAAATATAATAAAATAAATAATAATAATTAAAAGTGTTTAATAAAAGGAAATTATATTATAAAAGTATAATAATCAAACTAAGGTTTAAAGTTCTTTTTAGAAAAAGAATACGTAGCTTATATTTAAAGGTGGGCATGCCTTCTTTTTAGGCACGCCCCCCCCCCCTCTTTAACCTTTTATGTTTCTTTTAAAAATTGAAAAGTTTTTAGCGACGCGGCCTCCGTCATAAACCTTTTAAATTTCTTTTAATTTGAAAAGCTTTTTAACCGATTTGGCACGTGGGCCTTTAAACATGGAGGCAACGCATACCATGAGCAGGTGGTTCCTTGTGAATAGTTAATAATTTTATTTTATTTTTAATTTATATTTAACACTATTTTTAGAAGGTTGTTTGGTTTTTATGAACTAATTTTAGTTTTTGATAAGCATGTCCTCATAGTGTCAATATTTGTTTTTGAGTTGGTTAAGCATGTCGACATTATATCGACATTTTTGAATTGGTTGCAGTATAAAAGGGGGTACTCTCCCTCATTTTTAATTGCACCATTTTCTAATCAAGAGCCTTCTCTTTTCAAATTTGAGTTTTGCTTTAGTGTCAAAAATTTGTCATTTTATTTTTATAAGTTGTTTTATTTGGAAGAGCAATCTAGAGTATTGGAAGGTCGTTAGCAGAAGAGTATCTAATCCTTTTGGAGCTATATTATCAGGCATGAGATTTATTTCTCCTTCTATATGTTTTTCCTGTTTTCAAAATATTATGTGATGTATTATTGTTAAGTGATTGCAATATTGAATTATCATTGTTAATGTCTTTTGATTGTATAATAGTTTATATATATATATAATAAACCTGTATTGTGAATGTGAGATAGTGTCTATGGTTTGGTTTTTACCTAGATAGTTTCGTGAATCAATAATTGATTGTTATTTATATAGGAAAATTGTACAAGGGGAAAGATAGTGAGAATAAGATTCAAGTGGTATTACTTCGATACATGTATCCTAGTAAAGCATGTAATAGGTTAACATTGGGATATGTGATCCATGGAAGAGGTAGATAACCTAGTATAGAGATTGTCGTCTTTCCTAGATGAGATAGAAGGGTGGGTGAATATGAGACAAAGAAAACTTTGGCCAAAGTGGTGTAAATAGCCAATGTTTACACTGTCTAGCTTCACTGTATTCCAGATTTGCATTGCTAAGTAGAGATGGCATATTTTGATGGTTGTAGCCATAGTATGATAGTACTAGTTAATGTAGGACACAACACCTGCTCAAATTAGGCTTAACTTTGAGGTTGCTATACCAATCCCTTCGTTGAAGGGTATGGCCATTTACCTGTTGGGTAAATGTGCAGGGGACTGCAATTAGTCTGTGGTTGGAGGTAAATCACTTGAGTGATGCTTCCCCTCATGTAGTTGGTGGCCGAGAGTATTGAAGACAGACAAGTATACAAACATGTGATTCTATTTATCAGTTAAGCTCTTGAAGTTTCTATGTAATTTATGAAAAAAAAAAAGTTGTAAAAGTTGAATATTCAATTCTTTTATTGAGAAATGTAATTTGGTTATGCAATAGAAGTTTGAAATATGTTTCAAATGTGCATTATATCAAATGTTCGGAGGAAAAAATTTTATAGTTCCTGATATGAATTCATGTCTTTATTTACTTTCAAGTTAAAATTGGTAAATCTTAGTTGGTAGAACAAGTGGCATGTCACAGAAAATGTTGAATCAAAAGAGGGTAAGACATAAACTAAAATTGAAAAAGGTGGTGTAAAGGATAAGGATGAGGTAGATAAAACAGATGAAGAAGGTATTTAAAAAGGAAGAATATGAGCAGGACTAATAGCTCTATTAAGCCTGGTAAAAAAGGCAAAGATGATCAAATCCTAAAGTGTTTTGATAGACTATACAATGGGAACAAACCTAACTCCTAATTTCAGTCTCTGATGAAAGAAATACATTGTTTTAGCTAGAATGTCAAGGGACTAGAGTCCCTTGACAGAAAATATGTAGTGAGGGACTTTTGCAATAAAAATTGAGACATGGATATCATGTTTATTCAAGAGGTGAAGGCAATAGGTTCCATGATGGAGAACACCTTGGGGTTTATATGGAGGGATGTTATTGCCTTTTCATCAAAACATGATAGGGGTAAGGGTGGCAATGCCATCCTCCTAAACAAAAGATGGGAAAAGCATTTTAAAGCTGCAGGTCAGTCCCCCTGTAATAGATGTGTATGGATTATCTTAGATGTAGATGGTTTAGATATAGGATTCTGCTCGATTTATGCCCCAAATGAGTATTATAATAGGGTTGAACTATGGAATTGAATGGCTAATGAGCTTCCAAAGGTGCCCTAGGTTATAGGTGGTGAATTTAACATGATTGAGCAGAAAGAGGATAAGTGAGGAGGTAATCCACATGAATGGAGAGGAAATGAGAAATTTTTAAGGAAAAGAATGAAAAAGATACTAAAATTGATGGATCCATTAGAAGGTTTGAAAAAGAACAGTAAAGGAATTTGGTACTCCTAGTGTAATAGCCAAAAAGCAAATAGAAGGATTTACAACAGACTAGATAGATTCTATGTGGATAAGGAAACTATTCATTTTTAGAATGTAAAGAGCATGAATAAGGTGCAAGTTATACCAAATGCTCTCTCAGATCATCACCCTATTAAAACAATAATAATAGTTAAAAAACAAGAGAAAAGTTATAAATCTAAAAAAGAATGCAGTTTCAAATTAAATTGTGAGCTTCTTCTAGATGAGGTTTGTATAAATGGCATCAGATCCCTAAGAAATATTTGTAAGACTTTATATAAGGAAAACAATGCTTCTCAATACTGGAGCAAACTAACCAGCTCTTGCAAATCAATTTTTTAGATAGTGGGGAAGAAATATTCTTTAGATAAAAGGAGAGAATAACATAAGTTGCGGGAAGAATTCCTAAAAAAAGAGGAGAAGGTTCAAGAAAAGCCTAATGAGGATGAATTAATTGAAAAAATTGGAGAATTAAAACATAGATTGGGAAAAATACATGTTAAAAAAGCCCAAGGTGCAAAAAAAAGAGCAAAGTTGCACTGGTTGGAGGCTAGGGATAAGGGCACAAAATATTTTTTTGATCTCCTAAAGTATAAAAACATAAAAAAGAAAATAGGGCCAATAGTGGAAAATGGGAATTGTTATGAGAAGGAAGAAGATATAATTGAGGTGTTTAGGGGTTTTTATGAAATACTATTCAAGGCAGAAGACAATAAAGAAGGATGCAAGGAAGCTCAAGAACTCTGCAAAAAGGTGTGTATTGAAAAGGTTGATGATGAGATGAAGAAACAACTCAATGCTAAGTTTACCAAAAATGAAATAGAGGTTCCTATTATGTCTATGGAAAATGGAAAGTCTCTTGGGGTTGATGGGTTGCCCATTGAATTCTACAAGGCAAATGTGAGTTGGATTGTTGATGACCTGTTTGATGTTTACAAAGATTCTATTGAGAAAGGAAAATTGGGAAAAGAAATGAATAGGGGAATAATTAAATTGCTGCCTAAAGATAGTGACAAGGCAAATATCAGAAATTGGAGACCCATTACTTTATTGAATGTTTCCTATAAAATAATAGCTAAAGTGTTGGCATTAAGACTAAGGGAAATACTTCCAAAAATTATAAGCAATACCCAAACATGATTTATCAAAGGCAGGTACATTCTTGAAAATCTGATCACTAGTTGGGAAGCATTATATTGAGCCAAAGAAACTAATCAAAAGGATGGGATTTTACTTTTAGACTTTGAAAAAGCCTATGATAGGGTGGAATGGTCATTTGGCTTAGTGATGTTAAAATCCATAGGGTTACCTGATCATTACTATAACATGGTAAAAATGTTATTCAAAGATGCCTCACCTCAAGTTGAGGTTAATGGAACATTATCCCTATCTTTTGACATGGGGAGGTCAATAAGACAGAGTTGTCCTCTTGCCCCTACCCTATTTGTCATTGCATCAAAGGCTCTCCATTACTTACTAAGAACAAAGCTCATTGAAGGGCAATTAAATGGCATCACTCTGCCAAATGGAGATAAATTGATAAATGTCCAATTTGCTGATGACAACACTTTTCCCTAAAATTGACAAAATGGAATTAGATAGGTTGGAAGCTAGACTGGATATCTTTTATCTTGCTTCTGGTGCTGAAATCTCTCCATCTAAATATATTGCGCTTGGTTGGGATGATTGTGCCCCAGACTAGCTTAATGATTGCAAATGGTAATGGGGGTGGCCTCAGAAACAAGTAAGGTTTCTAGGCATCCCCTTTGCCATTTTTCCTTCATTAAACATGATGTGGGAATGGTTTTTTGCAAAAATTGAAAGGAAGTTGAAAGGTTGGAATAGAATTTATCTTTCACTAGCTGGAAGATTACATGTTTGTCAAAAGATCTTGTCAACTTACTCCATTTTCTATTTCTCAATGTGGCTATTCTCCAAGTATCATTTTGATGTCATACAAAAAATTATAAGGCAATTCTTGTGGTCAAATGGTAAAGGTAAAAGGAAAAATCACTCAGTCAGATGGGAATGGTGTTGTTTGGGCAAAGACTTGGGGGGCCTAGGTTTGAAGGACTTGAGAATTCACGATGTTGCATTGGCAACAAAATGGATAATCAATTCCTTTGTTGGGGGGAGCCCTGAAAGGTTTTGGTGAGAAACAATATTCAAAATGTTATTCTAGGTAAGAAAAAGGATTGGGTACATTGCATCTTCATGACACTTTTCTTGGGGAATTCCATGCCAAGCCTATGGAATCTATTGTATTTTGCAGCATTTGGAAAGCCTGGGAATAGTCTAAATTGATTATTCTGGACAAAGAAGCTATTAAACTTGAAAAAAACATGAGTTGGGGTCATAGATCTATATGGTGGAATGTGAGACATAAGGGAAAACCTTTAGCCCTTCTTTAAGTCCGCTTTGCCAAGAAGTGGAATAGACAAGGGTTGTCTGTTCTTAGTGATCTGGTTGATGAGAATGGACCTAAATCCTGAATTTAGTTAAAAGAAGAATATGGTTTGGATGCTATCCAGATAAGAACATTCTCCACTCTTTCCAAGGTTCTGCTAAGCAAGCTTTCTCGAGAGAACTCTGTTATGGGGGAAAAGTGCTTTGGAAATCTAAAATGGATGGATGGGACTAAACTTCCAAATGTGGAACCAAAAATGATATATAAGATGCTTTCAAACACACAGGTGGTATTCCAACATATCAACACAACTTGGAATGACACTCTAGGCCAAAAAGTCTTGTCTAAAACCTTTAAACTGATCTGGACAAGGGACATTGAACCTAAGAAATGTTGTTTTAGGTGGCTTCTTATCCTTAATAATCCATTTATAGGTTTTGACAATTTGTTTTGCCCTTTATGTCATGTTGTTAAAACCTATTTTCATGTTTTTTTGAATGTGAATATGCAAAGATTGTCTGGTCTTTATTTATGGGGAATATATCTAAATGGTGTCCTACAATGAATACCAATTGGAAAGAATTTTTGTGTGGGTTTGTTGATGTTTACTGCCGAATGAGTCTAATGTTTTTCATACAGAGTAAACAAGAAAGATATTTGCACTATCACATTGTACTAGAATGAATTACATTGTACGAGAATGAAAAAAATAGAATTGATACTCAAAACTTCAACTGCATATATTAATTCAGAACAAGTACAATAACAATCCCAAAAAACTCCATGTCCATACAATGGACTAACAAGTTCTTATAAAGTTTGTGGACGGTTGCTAACCGTTGCCAACTAACATACCAATCGGGAGTAACTACTCGCCGATACAAACTAACAAACATAAACATACTTCCCGATGCAACTAATCAAAACATATTTTGCCGAAAGATACTAAAACTAACAATTATAAAGTACGCCTAGCATCATCCCCCCCAAAAAAAAATTTGTCTTCTTCCAGACGACTACAAGCAAAAATCTCATAAACAACTATGAAGAACGAGGGTCAGTGGACGTCCCTGGAAGTGTGGATGCCGTCTTAGCTGAACCTGAAGTCTCATGTTGTGGTAAAACCAATTGCCGAAGCCTATAAACCTCCTCAATCCTTTGTTTCAGATGTGTCATGGCAATGATATACTTGTCTCTGGTGAGATGTACCATCTGGACAGCCTCCTCCAACTTGTAACATACACGTTCTAAAAACATAGTAAAACTAGAAATTTACCATAGAGTAAATTAACAAGGTAAAAATGAGAGAGAAAATTTTTCTTTTATTCAACAAATAATCAAGTAACTACAATTACAAGATTTCTTTTTACAATATACAATAAACCATATTGTCTTTCTTATTTACAATGTTTACAAATGTAAATCCATTACATATACAATATTGGATTGAATACTACTTCTGAATATCTGACATCTTTATCACAAGTCCTGGCATGTTTTCCTACTTGGAGAATGAGAGCATTTTTCCAGTGATTTACCTCCAACCACAAACCAATGATCTCCCACATATCTTCTACATAGGAAGTGGCCCTACCCTTCGTGAGGAATATAGACCTTAGGTGACCAGTGGTAATTTGCCTTTCCTGAGTACATAGTGTTGTATTCTACTCAACTCTATCAACCATACAACCCTAGATACCCTCTAGCTAAGTATGATTTCCGATAGGATGAGTAATCTGAATGCAGTGAACCGACAATACATGTAGAAAACAAATGCATTACTTTGGCCAAAGTTTTTAATATCAATATCATTCACAATGAACATAGTCATTGTGTTCACCCACCCCTACTCGATTTGGATACTATTGTATTCTCGCAATTTTAAAACTCTTATCCATCCTAATCATGTAATAGTTTAATCTATGAGTCATAATAATAATATTTTTAAACTTAAATAAGTCTATATAACATAACCATTCATTTGGTTCATATTCAACTCTAGTGTTTTAAAACAACCCTTGAATATTACAATATTTCTATATTTATCATATCTCATTTCTGTAAGCTAAGGTTCATAATCGACCTTTGGTTTAACTCAACCATAGTTAGGTATACAATAATCTTGCTAAGATATTAACTCCTAATCAAAAGGAATATGAATACCTATTCAATTAAACTCTACATGATGCCATTGATCATCACCACATATATACTCATATATGATTTTATACAAAGTTGTTTCTATATAGATATAGTCTATTACTACATAATGGTTTACCATAGGCTATACTCATCAAGATTACTAGTATAGACATGAGAAGATCTTTTGACATTTCATCCCTTTCATCTAACTATCCCTAGTTCTTCTACTATTCAATAGGTTATACCATAGTTACCATAGAGCACCAAGAATCTAGGTTCTTTGGATAAAATATCGTTTAGATAATGTATGGGAGCTAAAACAAGATTGTTTTCAAAATAATGACACCATTAATACTTTATCTTGTATTACACTTTGTTGGTAAGTTTTCTAAAACTAATACTATTTTCACTAATCTCGACGAAAGTTTAATACATATCTATCCTATGATAAAGTAATCGACTTATTATAAAATGATTGCTCATCCAACAGAGTGACTGGTTTTATAAACACTAGAAAACTATAACAATTTCTATCAAAGAAAATTCATTTATTTCCTGAACAATTAAAGGGTCTACAGATCAATTTTATGACAGATGTAATATCGACCCAAAATGATAATTCAAAACAGATATCATTGCAAATCTTGCATCAGCCTTTTCAGGCTAAGTCAACGCTTCTCTGGTTATACTAAAACTTACACATACACTGCCAACTCAGTCATTCAAGTTAAATCGATAGTATTCAAGGTGACACAGATGGCTTATCTCCATTGTATAGTTTACACAAAATACTAAAAGGATAACCAAACTGAGTTAAATGATTGTCCAAGACAAGCATTCATTCAAATTATCTTTATCTCATAAAACATAACTTGCAGGAGTATTTTCCTGACAACGACGGTTTACAAAAATGTATGGGCAAGTAGAAAACTTTTGTGTTCCTCGCTGGTGACCACGTTCTCCACTATTCTTTAACCTACTTCCTTACTACCCACCACGAGTTCTTTTCTTCTGCTCACCCCAACTCAGCAAAACAAAAACATATCCCCCAAAAAAGATGTGCCAATGGCTAGCTAAGTGGCTTTAAGAGCTCAAACAGACTCATAATGAGTCATCCTCTCCGTTCGCTCACACTCTTAGCAGTTCATAACTCATTTAATTCCAACAGTATTGCTTTATGGTTTGACTCCAAATACCAGATATAAATATGCAATCATCGACAAATGTTGATGATGAAAGCATCATTTGAGGAGATCGGCAATGGCAGCTGAGTTATCTGCCACTCCTCTCATAAGAGGCCGCCAACTCACAAACTAAATTTGAACAATCGATTACTCTTAATGAGTAATTTGACCCATCATGTTTTTAACATTTAAGGCACTCCTCAATAGATGCCTAAGGCTGCTCAACTAAAAACCATAATAATTATCATGAGGTATTACCTCATTCAACCCATATATATATATATGATTAAATCAAATATTATTTTCATATCATTACCTCTATTTGATTATTATGATTTAATCAATAAAAGGATAATACTAAAACAAGGATTATGGATAACGTGATCAGGTTGAGCTAGTCTCCCCATCACGATCTGTCGATAAAAACACGTCATCTTAACTTGACAAAAAGTCTTAACGTTAAGGATTGGTTAAAACACCTCAAGCAACTTAGTAATAATATGACAACCATTTTACAACAATAACGTCGTAATAGTTACGTTTAACGTAAATAGTCACAAATCAAACTCAAATGACGTCATTAATGTTATTAACGACTAAAACGACTTACTACGACTAGAAAGATTTGTAAATAATATCGACTACCTGTTGATTAGGTTTAGAAGTAAACTGACAAGACAAGACTTACCTCTTAGGACACATTAGTTCACATTTTTATTAAACACTTATACTCGATTTGGTAAATAAACCACTCGTAACTCGAGGTCTATATCTCTCTCCTAGAAAGATACTCTCTCTCTCTCTCTCTCTCTCTCTCTCTCTCTCTCTCTCTCTCTCTCTCTCTCTCTTTCTTTGAGAGTCATCTGATAACCTGTCAACCTGTATCAAACTTGTTACCAAGTGCATCATTATTCAAATAACAGTTCAAATCTCATAATGAAAATATTAAATTGATAATAACATAATCTTTCCCACAATTTCATAAATGACATTCAATATAATCCATGTTTTTCCTTGTCATTAATCTAAACATTATAATAAATTTAATTATGTCTAAGTAAAAAGTAAAAGTATAGCAAGACAAAAATTAGAGATGTAACACAACTACTTTTTAGTTTTTTCCTATGTTGCCTGAGAGTCGGCCAACTCCTTCTTTGTTGCCTCTAGCTCTGCCCTTAGTGCATCGGCCTTATTCCTTTCTAACTGTGTAAGCTTGGCTTCTTGTGCCAGCTGTCATTGGAAATACACCTATTTCTCATCAATTTTCTCCCTCAGTTTTTTACATACATCTGCAGCCTCCTCTAGTTTTTTGTTGCACTGTGCCTGCTTCTAAAAAATCCTCATGTCTAGCATAATATAATGCTCAGAATTGATCCTCAATGCTATGAAGGGCTGTCAGTATCTCTCTATTGGCACCTCCAACTCTGGTGTCTGGTCTCTTTGGTTTCCATGCCCTTTGCATCTCCTCAGTAATCACTTCCGACCAACCCCTATTCCAAAATACTCGTACAAACTCTGTCTCAGTATTTTTGACAAAATGTTCAATTCTTTGTACATCTGCAAGTACTACTGGTGAAGAGTATTGGGGATTGACTCTAGTAGCAATATCAGACACCCTCTGAAGAATGGCTCCCATAGATCCTAAATCCTGTGCATACCTGAGAATGGTGCCAAGTGGATCACTCTCATCTGGCTCACCCATGTGTACTATCAAACCTGCCAGCTCAGCTAAGCGGGAAGTCTCCTGTGTATCATTAGAACTAGAATCCTCTGCCATACTAGTATCGATGTCTTCCTCCTCTGAGCTATCTATGGTTGTTCCTTCCTCCTTTACTTCAGAGTTGCTAATCATTATCCTATTTGTTGGTGCATCGACTACCTTCCCCTCCTCCAGTGTAAGTGTTGGCTATGCCATCTCACCTTCAAGTGCAAGTGGTGGCAGTAAGGTAGATCTAGCTGGGCTTAGTGGAGGTATGTCTGCCAGCTATGAAGGTACCCCCAATAGCTGAAGCCAAGTATCTACCTAGACTGAGTTGTCCACCTGTGCCGAACTCTCGAGAGACCTAGTCTCAAAGGGAGTGATCTATCCTAATGGAAAAGGAACTGGTACTGTGTTATCCCCCTTCATCCTCATGATTTGACCCCATGACACATGAGTGGTGCTAAGATGAACGGGAATCTCTGCATGTGTACGTGTGTCCAAATGCAAGTGTGCATGCCTCTTCCTGAGTGCAACATCTAATCTGCTATCTCCTGTTGGTACTATATGGCTGGGGCTAGCTGGGGTGCAAGGAGTGGCTGAGGCTGACGATGCCTCAGTGCAATCCTCCTCAACACCTTCTGCACTATATGATACTTCTGATGATGACTCAGCCAACTCTTGTTGTTTTCTCTTTTTGCTGCTCCTCGACTCATCTCCCTTCCCACCTTGAGCAGGGGCCTTCAGGTTTGTCCATCTGAAGACAGTTTGTCATGCTGGGTCATAACGCTCATTTGACTGAAATGGGACTCGTTCCAGTGAGGGGACCTGAGTGTAAATGGCATCTAGGAATAACGCAATGGCCTGCTAAGTCATGTAGAATGACTTATGGGTCATCTTCAGGAACTCGTGAATCCTATCTGAAAGAATTGCTACCCAATTGAACATTGCACCCTAGCTGAGACTAATCATATAGTCGGTCATCCAAAATAGAATGTCTGATGAGCATGAGGCTCCAGTTAGCCGTCCCCTGATCATATCCATTATACACCGCCATTCTTCCTTTGCCAAGTGATCTCGTTGGAGTCCCCTATTTCCTGTAGCTTTCAATTGGTTATCTTCTTTCTCACTCAAATCTGGCCTAAAAACCTTTTCCATTATGTTGTCCTTATGCCTTGCAGTCATTTTATGTTTGTTGACTGTAAATCTTTGGCGCAAACTCCCATCACTCTCAAAATCTTGTGGCGTGAATGTGATTTTGACTGATACATTCATAAATTTGATGATGGTATATTTTGATCGGAGGTTGTAGTTCACCACCATGCTTTTCAGTATTGCTTCAAACTCCCTAAAATTAAAATAAGGCATTTGTATTATCTTGTCAACCTTTGCCTTTCTGTAGTGCTACTTTGAGAGGATGGTCGTTGGCATAGCTACTCCACCACTGCTTACACTCTGTTGTTGTCAGGCTTTCCCACTGTAATGAATCCACTGTGATTTTTTATTTTTCTTTTCCTTTCCCTTTCAGTTGCTTCTTCTTCTGTGCCAATGAACCCACATCAACTTGTGGCGTCTGAGTTGGTTGAGTCTCTTCAATAATGAATTTTGTTGCCATTTTACCTTCAGCTTTCCTTATTATTTGAATATGCTTTCCTCTGCCTTGTGCTCTGGTGATCCTATTTGCTGGTGAAAATAACATTCTGGCTCCTTTTTATACTACCAACTGATTCAGTTACAATAGTTAGGGTTAGAATTTACTTTTCTCGAAGTGATCCCTCACACTGAACTATACAGCCACCCTGTGAAACCCTCTTGTACAACTGTGAAATGTACTACATGCTCTATACGGTTGGAAGAGAAATAGAGTCGTATGGAAAAATTTGACTCGTACGATAAAAGAGATGTGTACGACAGATGCAAAATTTGTACAGGCAGAATGAACTTTTGAAATCGTACAGATTATAAGGAATTCTCGTACGGCAGGAAGGAATGAACTCGCGCAGCCTGCAGAACACTCGTACGGCCTATGAACTCATACGACCAATTAAAAAAACACACTCGTACAACACAAACTCAGATGACACCCTCAACTCCATACGGCGATCTACTCAACTCATACAGTGGTCTGCAAAGTTTGTACGGTGACCTATAAAACTCGTACGACTGGCAGAAGGAAGCATACCTCGTACGACGGGCAGAACCTGTACTTGTTTGGCAAAATGTGGAAAGTGTATGATGGCCGAACAATTTTCGTACGGTCTATTTGTATGACCTCTTCTTCTAATATGGCTTTGCAATGGTACATCTACGTTTTTATAATGATTTCAATTTTTTAGGTCACTTTATTATTTTATTTCTGCTTGTTCTTATTTTTTTATTTTTCTAAATTTTTTTTACTCTAATTTATTTTTTCCCTTACTGATTTCAAATTTTGCCGTCACCATTCCTTCTCCCAAGTTTCTCTTTCCTTGTGATTGTCATTCTCCTCTTTCTCCTCCAAGATCTCGATTTCCGTCAGCTAGCAAAAGATGCATTTTATGTAACCTTTCTGTCGCAGACAGTTGTTCAAGCAGCATTTATCAATTTCTTCCAATTCCTATATCTGGTCGAATGTCACGGATTGATCTCACATATGTTAAGTTACATCCCATTGGCTCCTAAAGCCATTGGAATGTTTTCCCGTCATCATTCATCTTGACGTTCCTACTTCTGTACTTCGCCTTCCAAATCTGACTCCTCGGAAGCTGTATGTGAGATACCCCATCTGACCATTTTTTCATCCTTAATGCCCAAACCTCGTCACGGTAGGGTGACCTTTCCACAATGAACATTATTTCTGCCAAATACTTCCTTTTTGGTGGGTCCCGAACTTCCTTTGGTAACAGAAACTCAAATCTATCTTGTACCTGGTTGCATTCTCGTACCAGTTGTTCCAGGTGTCGTCCTCTTCTTCTTGATTATCCTTGTTGATCCATTTACCCCCATAATATTCGTCACTTAGGCCCTGCCGGGCTTCTATTTGCAGTGGTCTCAATACAAAGAATGTGTTTACAGGTTCAAACTGGGTACTTGAAAAAACCATCCCATCAATTTTGTTTTCTACCTCACTATGTTGTTTTCTCCTTCCATCCATCCCATTCCTTATTGCGTATCCGAGCATATTGATTTGTATTGTTTCTCTTCTCTGTTTGTATATTTTGAACTTCAAGCCGTTCACTGCATCTTTGATCGGGCGTCCATCCAGGTTGTCTAATTTTATAGCCCCATTGTCCGTCAATTCCCATATTTTAAACGGTCCTAACCACCGAACTTTAAACTTCCTTGGCTTGATTTCATTGTAGACGTTATACTTCAAAACTAACTGCCCCAGCTGGAATTCCATTCTTCGCAAGTGTTTGTAATGCCAATACTTCCAGCATTTCTGCATGACTTATGTCGACCACTGGGCCAATATTCTTTTGTCGTCCAATTTATTCAACTGGAATAGTCTTTCTTCTAAACTCTCTGTATCTCCTAATCTATTTTCCATCGTGATCCTCAATCTTGGAATGTGGTACTCGATCGGTACTACAGCTTCTTGGCCATACATCAACTAAAAAGGAGTGTGTCCAATTGTCACCTTGTAAGTGGTTCGATCAGCCCATAACACAGTCGGTAACCTCTCCTCCCAGTCTAATCCTTCGATCCCGCACGACTTATGGATTACTGAAATGAGCACCTTATTTGTTGATTCTGCCTGTCCATTTTCCCTTGGATAGTACAGACTTGATAGGGTGTGAAGATTTTGAACTCTGTAGTCATAAGTTGAATGATGTGGTTGACGAAATGTCCTCCACAGTCACTTGTCAATTGAATTGGAATTCCATACCTTGTCACGATCTGTTCATATATGAACTTTGTCGTACTTGATGCAGTGTTATTCTCAAGTGCCCTTGCTTCAGCCCACTTCATCAAATATTTCGTGGCCACCACTATATACCGGCATTGGTGTAGCTGACTGACCTTCAATGGTCCTATAAAATCTAGTCCCCATCTTTCGAAAAGTTCTTAAGGCTGTGATGGCCCTAGTGGCATGTAATCTCTTTTTAGTGGCTTTCCTACCCTTTGGCAGGTATCACATTGAATTACCCACTCTTGGGCATCTGTGTGTAACGTCGGCCACCATAGCCCGACGAGTAGAACTTTCCTAGCCATGGCATCGGGACCCATATGGACCCCTGCTAGTCTATCATGGGCTTCTGCCAACACACCGCTTATCTCTTCTTCCATCACGCATCTTCAGAGAATGTGATCGGGCCCCATCTTATAAAGTAGCCCATTTATCAATTGAAATGTCTTACTCTTAAGTCCAATCTTCCATCGTTCACTTGTAGAAATCTCTGGAGGGAACGTTGATGTGGAGAGGTACTCACCAATTTGCTCTTACCAAGGCAGAAGGGTAGCTATTTGGAATAGGTGGGCATCTAGGAAATCTTCATTAACCCCGTTTACCAGTTCTCTTGATTTAATCCTTGAGAGCTGGTCGGCAATTACATGGCTTTTCCCTAGTCATACAATAATGGTGAAAGTGAATTCTTGCAAAAGTAACAACCACCTGTTGATTCTCCCCTGAATGATCAGTTTGTTGACCAGGTACATTAGGGCTTGATGATCTATGTAAAAGATGAATGGTGTTGCCAAGAGATAATGCCTGAATTTTTGTACTGATTAAACCATTCCCAAAGCCTCCCTCTCAGTCGTATTGTAATTTTGTTCTGCCTTGGAAAGTAGGTGACTGGTGAAGTACACTGGGTGGTCAAGACCATGAGATCCCATCTGTGCCAGAGTGGCACCAATTGCAAAATTTGATGCGTTAACATGCACGTGGAATTCCTTGTCCCAGTTCGGATAGGCCAAAATAGGTGCATTGATGAGTCTTGTCTTTAATTCCTCAAATGCTTTTTATTGTTCATCCAACCATACAAACTGTACCCCCTTCCTTATCAACATGTCCGATGGTATGATACCTGAGCAAAGTTCATGATAAATCTTCGGTAGTAGCTGACATGGCCAAGGAAAGACTCCTGGTGACATCCCTCGGAGCTTCCATCTCCATAATTACCCGAATCTTGTCCGGGTCTATTTTCAGTCCTGCATTGCATACAATATGGCCAAGAAGTTTCCCTAAGGTACCATGAAACGGCACTTCTTCATATTTAAGGCCAACCATGCAGACCTACAATGCTCCATGCACTCAGTGAGAGCTTTGAGGTGTGTCTGTTGGTCGCTATAAATTGACCAGTCATTGAGGAATGCTTTGAAATTTTCCACCAACATTTTGTCAAATATGTGTAGAATGATCCTTTAAAAGGTAGCTAGTGCATTGCACAGACCGAACAACATCCGGTTGTATGCATATACACTGTCTTCAACCACAAATGTTGTCTTCAATTTGTCCTCCTTGACAATGTTGATCTGGTTGTATCCCAAGAATCTGTCCATAAAAGTATCTCATGACTTTCCACTTCCTCGAGGATGGAGTCTATGAATGGGATGGGGAAGAGATCTTTGATTGTTACTACATTGAGACACCTAAAATCCACACAAATCCTGATTTGTCCCCCTTCTTTCTTGAGTGATATTACAATTGGTGAGACCCACTCACTCGTCTCCACCTTAAAGATTATTCCGGCCTCTAGCATTTTCTCTATTTCTTCCTGGACCTTGGCTGCGTAATTTTTGTTCATACAATATGGCATTTTCCTCACTAGATGTGCTCCTAGTATGAGTGGAATTCTATGGACACATAGTTCTGGTGGTATCCCCTTCATGTCCTTGTATGTCCAGGCAAACACATCTTTATACTCTAGGAAAATTTTCAATGTCGCTGCCTTTAGTACTGGATTCTAGTCGTCCCCAATGAGAATTACCTTTGGGTTACTCTCCTCGCCGAAATTAACTTTCTTTGTTACTAGCTCTTCATACATAATCTTCTTCTCAGGTTCAAACTAATGTGTCGGCGTGCTATCTAATTTTGCATTCCCTTCCTTATATTTCCCATATGCCACCGAAAACATGTGGGTCACTTCCTTCCCCTTATCACTTGTCCATTCCTTCTTACCCACTGTTTCACTATCACCAATTATTTCGTTCTTTGGCTGGAGATCACCCAGTGGTTCACTAGTCGTTCCTAAGCATTCACCAATTTCTTTTATTGAAATCATATTGCATTCCGGCTGAAAAAACTCATAATCTTCCATCTGCCAATGGAATAACCCACTAACAGAATTTGTCTCGTCTTCTGAGCATTCATGTAATTTTAGTACTCCTTCCTCATCGGGTTCCATTGGCCCCCTTTCTCCTTCTGACGACTCCCCTCCATCCGAATCAGAGTCTAATGCCAACTCTTCACTGACAGTTTGTGTCCTCAAATCAATGATGAACTTCTTACCTTTGTTTTTATGGACAGAGTGTTTTTCTTCCAGTTGTGGTTGGCCTTGGCAACTATTAGCCATCCTCGTCTAAGTAATACATCATACAACGCATTCTGTGCTGTTATGACTACAAAAGCTAACAAAAACTGTTGGGTACTAATTCTTACCTTTTCAGCCATTAGTACTCCCAGTGCCTTGATCCCATGTTGGTCGACTTCCACTAACTAGAAGTTCTGCGGCCACAGAGTAGGCTTGCCGAGGCTCTTCCAAGTTTCTTTTGGTAGCACATTTACTCCGGATCCACCGTCAACTATCGTGCTTGTCAAGTTTCTTCCAAGGATTTCCATATGCACTATGGTTAGATTCTTCCCCATGTCAATTGCCAGCAACCTCGGGTCGAGCACTTGTTCACCTATTAGCGGTGGTTCTACTATAATGTCTTCTATTGCCTGGGCTTGGCCTTCGTGCAAGTTATCTTCCATTACCTTAGATATTGCCACCTTTAACTGAGGCAAGCTTTGGAAAAGATCCACCATTTTAATTGGTACGGTGGCTTGCAGTACTTGGCTTGCTATGTTCTTGTCTGATTCTGACCATAGGGTTGTCGTTGCCTTTATGTCTGAGTTCTTTTGTTCAGTTTCCATAGCCATCTCCACTTCCCTCTTTGCATCGCGGAGCCTTTCTTTCTCCATACGGGGATTTGGATAATGTGCCTTCTTTGCTTGTGCTCAGGTGACGATAAAGACTTCGTCATCCCCTTCTTCAATGTGGATGAGATTTACCGTACCTTTCTATTTTGGGCAATCACTGTCTTCATGGTCGCCCGGTCTACACCACTTACATAGTCTCCCCCCAGAATTTTGACCATTCTAACATTATATGGCGAAGTGGCCCCATTCATTACACTTTCTGCACTGTATCATAGGCCTACCCTTGTCATACTGTATTCTATTTCTTGGGCTACTATTATTACTCCTGTTATTTCGATAACCTCCAGGGGATGCATTGGGATTATTCTGAGGTTTCAGAGTGTAGTCGGCAGATTTGACGACTCTACTTGTGTGAAGAGCACCTAAGTACTTCTTACTTTTAGATTAAATGGGCATTCCTTGATTGAATGTCCCATTACTTGGCAGATATCACAGAATAGCTTCTTTGGACAATTTGTTTTTATGTGTCCTTCCCCGTTGCAGTCAATACACCATAGTTCTCAGCCCTCTTTGGTTGTTTCTTTATCAGCCTTCAATTCTTTCATCATGTGAACCATATCTTTCGTTAGTGCCTAGATGGTTTTTGATTCTCCGTCATTGCTGTCATCATCCATACTCTTGTCATCCTCAGTCCTTCTCTTACTCTGGGAAGATGTCTTATTCTCTCTTTCTATATCCATCGCCTGATTATACGCTTCAGCATACGATGATGAAGATACGACTTTCATTTTCTTCCTTAATGACAGGAGTAGTCCTTCGATAAACTATCTCTTCTTTAGTTCATCAGCTGGCTGGGTTTCCAATTTTCTCAGCAATTCCTTGAGCCTCCTATTATATGCTCTCACATTCTCATTTTTTCCTTGTCTTGTGTTGTAGATTTCCACCACAATCTTGTTATCATCTCTTAGAAGCTTGAATTCATTATGGAAGGCTTTCTTCAATTCATCTCATCAGGCCTTCTGTGTCGCCTCTAGATTTGTGTACCAATCAATAGCTATATCTCTTAGCGTTGTTGGGAACGCTTTTACCCAGTAATCTTCATCTTCTTATCCGTTTGCCACCCATATAGTTTCGCATGTCTTACAATGCCGGACAGGATCCTCTGACCTATTCCCAATAAACTTTGGTAACTTTTGCCTCTTGCTTGTCGATGGAGTCACCATCTTTCTCCCAGGGTGTCCTCTCTGTGTCTTCAACCTGATTGGACCGGTTCTGCTGTGTCGTTCCAGTTTCTTCCTTACACTCTCGGCCACATACGGTTCCTTCCCACATCTGGTCTCAACATCCTCTACACTTTGAGTCACCTCTGGTTCCCTCCGGTGCTCCCTCTGTGCAGGGGTCTTGGGCTCAGGTCCTCTAATCCTCGGCCTCTTGTTTGAAATTGACAATGCTACAATACGGCGTATACTATCTTCAAGTTCTTCTGTCAATTTCTTTCCATTTTCTTTTTCTCTGTTTGTTACTGGTGTTATGAAGTATTGTTCGTCAACTCCCTCATTGTGAAACTCGGTACTGTCTTGATTTATTTCTTCATGTTGTTCATTCCCTTTTTTAATAATTTGTTTTAGCCTTTTTCTACATTCTTCTTGTTCTTTTAATCTTCGCGATCTTCTCAATATCTCTTCTGATGTTTCCTGCCCACTTGGTATTCTATTTTTATCTTTATTAAGTTGTATGGGCATGAATCAGCACTTCGTATCAATTGTATGGCGTGCGACAATGATTCTCGTCATGCTCTTCTTCTTCTTGTTTCATACATTCTTCATACCTCCTGAGTATTTGCTATCGACGTAATTCTCTATCTCTTTCTTCCCGAAGGTCTGGAGGATTATTAAATTTCTTGCCAAAAGTCTCTAGATGTGATTGAGAAGATTATCTACCTCGTTGTTAACTCATAAGTTGTCTCCAATGATGTACTCCAGAATATCCCTGCGGATGGATTCATTTCTTACGTGCTGTCCAACTGACAAACAGCCACAGGAATACAAGGTCTTGGGTTAAATTATCTTCTTGATCGTTCCTTCCTTGTTCATTGTCTTCTCTTTCACTTCTTGCTCATTCCTATTGAATTTCTTCTTCTGTTCTTTCCACTTGTCTTCTATTTTCTAATTCCTCGTCGGTGTGAATGGGTTACCCCATTATATTTCCATTGCCATTGTCCCCTTCCTACTTTGTCGACTATTCAATTCCTCTAACGGTTCGTCTCTATTTGTCACCTTGCCCTGACTCCGTATCGGCAACGGCGCTAAATTGTTTACTGCCGAATGAGTCTAATGTTTTTCATACAGAGTAAACAAGAAAGATATTTACACTATCACATTGTACTAGAATGAATTACATTGTACAAGAATGAAAAAAATAGAATTGATACTCAGAACTTCAACTGCATATATTAATTCAGAACAACAAGTACAATAACAATCCCAAAAACTCCATGTCCATACAATGGACTGACAAGTACATATAAAGTTTGTGGATGGTTGCTAACTGTCGCCAACCGACATACCAATCGGGAGTAATTACTCGCCGATACAAACTAACAAACATAAACATACTTCCCGATGCAACTAATCAAAACATATTTTGCCGAAAGATACTAACACTAACAATTATAAAATACGCCTAACAGTTGATGGTCTAAATAGAAAAGCTAACAAATTTTAGTTTGTGTTATCTACTAAAATCCTTTGGTTTACATGGAAGATGACGAATGAGGAAAGATTCCAAGGCAAAGAGAGAGTTCTCACTGAGGCTTTCCCAAGACTCACAAAATATAAATTGTTTGAACAAGTTGTAGTCACCTTTGAGCTGACATTAGACAAATTCAAAGAGATCATTGATGGGGGTACTATGATTTATAAGGAAGACATACATGAAACAAAGTTATGTTCAAAGAATCAGAGAAGATTTGATAAAATATTTTACAATGAATACACAGATTTCCAAAAGCTCTATTGTAAATAACACCAATTAGAGATGGTAAAGGGTGAGATGAACAAGTATTTAGAAATCACTTGCTAGAACTACAGTGTTAGCACTGAATGACTAAGAATCTCACCTAGTATTGGCAGAATTCAAGGCATGGACTCATATAAAGAGAGTGACAACAGAGACTACATAATGGCTCAGGAGAGAGGAATATTTGATGAACAATGGAAAGTGGCAATGAAAATCCAATGGCAGAGGAGTACTATGGAACTGACTTGGATGACAACAAGGGATACTATTATTAGACAAGAGGGATGGGATTGGAAGAAGATCTAAATTAGCCATACAAGGAACCAGAAGGACATAAAAATCCAAAGGAAGTAAATAGGAACAATGAACTCTCCGATGCAACAGTCAATACCTATGAGGAAATGGAACAATAATCTGATGATGATATAGCTTGAGCAGAAGAGACATTTTGGATTGATATTATGTATTTATGTTTGGAAGTGGACAAAATATTTTGTATGTAATATGATATAGTGTGTTTTGGATTGATACTAGCTGTTGATAAAATTTTAATGTGGTTCCCTTGACCATAAATCTGTAACTACATTTTCTTTTTTGAATATAATTTGTGCACGATTCTCAATCCAAAAAAATGTGTACAAGATGTAATGCAAGTGCGTTATAAGGTGCACGTGTTATGTTTTCTAAAATGTGAGCACATTTTGAAAATTTATAGATGGTGGCCACTTTTTGATCCCCCATCTTTCTACACTTAACCTTAAGAAGTACATAACATACTACAAACTATGTAACATTTGTGTCATTCCACCAATTCAATCCAGTGAACCATGTAAATCCACTCTACTCTTTATGGTGTTAAGAATTGCTTCATGGTCAGACTCACAAACTTTTCACAAGTTCTTATTCAATGGTCTACCCCCATATTTGATGAATTAAACATTTGATGCCACAACAAGGTTTGAATAATGAAAAATTTCCTATGTGTGTCAAAGTCCTCAAACAACCACACATCAGACTTCTTCATTGGGTACCTTCTAATCCATGTTCCAATAACTGTTGAATTTGATAATTAATTCATGCCACAAAGATCACCTACAAAACCTAAGATTTACCTTCTACAAGAAAAAAAAGCAAAGAGGAATAATTTGCACAATAAGGATGAATTAATGAAATGGATTAATGAATTACATGTGAGAACTTGCTTTTATATTTGCAAATTAGAGAAAAACCCTAATATGACTTAAGAATAACCTAAGACTAAAATCAGCCCTAAGTAAACTTAATAAAGTGTAATTAAAAATTTAATTACACCAACACCCCTCCATAAGTGCAACTTAGGGAGAAATGAAAAAGCATGCAACTAATGCAAGAATGGGTCCCAGCTACAAGGCCATTTTAGGTACCCATGAACAACAAGAATCTCTCATAAAGTGGAGAAAAAGGAGAAAAACCCAGTGGGAGAAAACTCCTCTCCAAAAGAGAGAAAAAATACAAGTACATAAACATGTGATGGAAGAAGGACTAAAACTAAGACCCCCCAAGAAGTGAATCCATCACAAAAGTACAATCAAGAATGCCCCCCCATAAGAGAGGAAGAAGAGAGAAGGTCTGATGGCCCCCCCAGAAGTGAGAAGGATGAAACCCCATGTGAGGAAATGCTCCCTCCCAAAATAGAGATGAGAAGAGAGACCATGCAGCCGCTCCTCAAGATGACTCCTGCAGTGCTGGAACATGCTCGACACAAAATAAAGATGAAGACCCATGAAAGTTGAACAACATTCCTCCCTTTAGGAAGAAAGAGAACTACATATGTGTGCATAATGTCTTCCCATTCCGGATAGGAATATACAGGAAGAAGGACAAATGTCTCTGAACACTGCACATGATCCAAAGACAACAATGATGCTCCTAAAAACTGCTCAAATGTCTCCAATCCACTGCCAAACTGTGACTGAAGAAGAGGAGAATGAAGAACAATCTCTGAAGCAGATGATGGTGATGCAACTCCATTGAAGTTGTCATCAAAGAGAAGACAAATGTCCTCGATGTGGTCCTCCAAATCTATAAGATGGAACTCTACAAACAAAGATGATATGTCTACAAGATAGGAATCCCAATGAAATGGATCAGGAAGACTAATATTGACCTTCTGCATAGAATCACTAGAAGCCAATGATGATGCAACACTGAACTCTGAAGTAGCAGTAGGTGATGCTGGAGCAATGATCTCATTAGGAGGAGAAGCGATTGAAACAAGCATTTCAAAGAGATGATGTGAGAAATGAGGACACATCTCTTTCTCATGTTGATTACTTCCACAATATCTGCAATTAGATGTATGTTAATAGTAGAATCCCATCTCCTTAGATGATTATAGATCAAAATATGCAAATAGATTTATGCTGATAATAGAAGTCTTTCAAAGCAAACAGAACCTTTCTAGGAGGCAGCATGTCTAGGATATCCAACAGAAGCCATAAAATTGACAAACTGATTTAAAATATACCTGGGGCTAAATCTGAAAACATTATATAGGTGGCTGTGTAGAGCTCTTTGATACCTTTCCAACGCCTATTCATTTTTGAAAAATGGAGATTCTAGGTGCAAGAACGGAGCTCGGAGGCTAAAAAAGATACCTTAACTTCAAACAGCAATAAATTGTACCAATCGAAAAAACCTAGAAAAAATACCTACACCACTGGATTGTGCTCGGAACCAGCTTTCCGATGCCTATTTTTTTTTTCAAAAATCTGACTCCGTATGCTTAAGATATGCTCGATTTACCAAAACTGCTCCTTTAGGGCAAAGAGGCCCAAAAAAAGCACTATTGAAGCACTTGGGCGCCCATGTGACCAGGGCCTGAGTCTTTGGGGGCTGGCGGCTAGGGCAGTGGTCCCTCATATGACCAGAAGCTGAGTCTCTTGGGGTTGTTGCTTGGAAGCTAGGCGCTGGTGCCCCATGCGACCAAGGGTTAGACCCAAGGGGCTAGCCCTCCAAAATAAAAAATTCTTTTTTATTAAGAAATTAATAAAAAAAACTCAGCTGTACCTATGCACAAAAATTGAGATGGCACAGAAATCGAGGCGGCACGAAAATTGAGATGGCATGCAAACCGAGGCAACTCCAAAATTAAAATTAGTTTAGCTAAGAATGGCACGAAAATTGAGGTTGGCACAGAAATCGAGGCACAGTGCCGCCATACGGATTCCGTACAGGTCGTACGAATTTCACAGAAGCAAATTTTTGAAACCCTAAAAAAACACCCAGAAACTTTTTTTCAGCAAAACATAGAGTGCCTTATATAAAAATAGGGGTTTTTGGGCCTTCTGAGCGCAATGGTGAGGTCTATTTTGGCCAAAAATGCTCTGAAACTTCTATTTTTCTTCATATAAAAAAAACTCTTGAAACCTTCACAGATCTGGCTTCCCCAGACCAAATTCAACCAAACAAAAGATAGATCTACCTTTTCCAGTTGCTCTGAATCCAATGGAATACTTCGTTTTACACAAAAAACACACCCAAAAAATGGCTCTTGCTAAAAAATTTCTCCAAATTTGAGAAGGGGCTTGCAAATCTGCTCTGATACCATGTTGAATTTGATAATTAATTCAAGCCACAAAGATCACCTACAAAACCTAAGATTTACTTTCTATAAGAGAAAAAAGCAAAGAGGAATAATTTGCACAATAAGGATGAATTAATGAAATGGATTAATGAATTACATGTGAGAACTTGCTTTTATATTTGCAAGTTAGAGAAAAACCCTAATATGACTTAAGAATAACCTAAGACTAAAATCAACCCTAAGTAAACTTAATAAAGTGTAATTAAAAATTTAATTACACCAACAATAACAACCACTAATCATGTAGGATACTCAATGTTTTCTCCATCTATGATAGGTCCTGCCAATTTATTTTTTGCCTCAACACAACACAAATAATAATTCATTCATTCTTCATTAGCTTCATTTGTAATAACTGCATAAACATGCCTTACATTGAATTGTACAAAAAAGATTAATTCCCTAATTGATAAAAAATACTACATCAAATCTACCTCACAAATCCTAAAATCCCAAAGTCAAAAACTAAAATTCCTCCCACGTCTACCCCCATCCATAAACCATAAATCCTAAACAAAATTGAATCATCATCCCCAAACCATCATCTAAAATTAATCCATTATCCAATCCCAAATCAAACCTTGCTTAAAGACCTAGTTCCCTTAAGTAATAATCAAGTCAATCAAACAATCCAAGGTCTTGCACCAAATCCAAATCCAAATTGCATCAATCCCATCAAGCTACCAAGGTCCAAATCCAAACAAGGCCTTGTGCCTAATCCAAAGTCCAACATCAATCAAAGTCATCCAAGGTCCTAGACCTTAATCTAATCAAACCTAATCAATCAACTAAATCCAAATCAATCAAGCAAATCAAATTATCATCAAAAAACAAGACCTTTGATCTTAAATCAATTCACCATCAAGTTATTAAGGTCCTAAACCTTTCCATTAAATTCAAATCAAATCAAATCAACCCATCCTTCATCCAAATTCCACAACATCCAAAACCAATCGATCTTTCATGTCCCTCATCACTAGATCTGAAGAAAAATTCAACATGGATTGCAACAAAAAATATCCTTTTAGATCTAGATTTGGTCTTAACTCCCAAGTAGGGGCAACATCCCCTAATAGATTCCCCAAAATGTAAGTGAAATTGGAAGCCTCCATAACCAAAGTGAGTATTTGTTGTGATTTAGAGATTTCTTGAATGCTAAACAAACCCATGCTTGGATGGCTCAATTTGTAGATAATCACAAAGATGCCTTCCTCCCATGTCTCATTGAGGCAAGGGGTAAACCTACTCTAGGTTTTGACATGGAAAAACTCAATAACATCATTCACCCTGAATCACCCACACATGAATTTGACAATCCCTGGGGTCACAAACCTACCCAACCATCACATTACCCCACAAATTATTATGTTGATCAAACTAATGGGGATGGAACTCAACCACCCGCTAACACTCAAAATCACATGTCATACTCCCACCAACCTCATCAAGGAAACATATTGCCATCCAACCTAAAATTCCAATGGTACTCCTATTGCCCAAATCAAGAAAATTTGCCATCTCCATATACTCAAAATGTACAACACAATGAAGATAGTCAAACTCTTCTAAAAATCACCATTCAACCTCAACCATCCCACTAATCCATTCTAAACCAATCCAATCTCCATCAATCAAAACTTCATTAACCCATTCAAAATTAATCAAGCCAACATCAATCAATTCCAAAATATTCTATGCCACCATTTATACCAAAATAATACACATCAACCAAGTTTTACACCCTTGACCAATCCTCTCTATCAAACCTTCCAACCCGCCACTATCCCATATCATGTTCCTACTCAACCTCTTGGTACATCCTTCAACCAAGAGTGGCAAGAAATAGAAATGCTCTCAAGACATTACAAATTGAGACATATAACCAACAAAAATAATACAAGTTTGAAGAACTCTATCCCTATTCTTTTGACTTCTCAATTACCATGATCCCCTTTCCTCACTTTAAAATACACAAATTTGACAAAAATAAGGGAAAGGCTAATAACCCCTGCAACCATATTAAATAATTCTTCATGCAATGCTAAGAGGTTTCCTATAGTTATAAATACTTGTTAAGGCATTTCCCTCAAAGTTTGGGAAGGCAAGCCTTAAGTGGTTTCTACAACTCCCCCAAGGATCCATTACTACCTTCGTTGACTTGACAAAGAATTTTGTTATGAACTTCTCCTATAATTTTAAACATGAGCTAACCATGTTAGATCTTTATAATGCAAAACAACATAATGGGGAAAGTTTCTCCTTCTTCCTACAATGATGGAGGAACCTCACAAGTCATCTCCCATGGTTAATCCCTGAAAAATAACTCTTACACATTTTCATCATGAACCTCAATCTAGAAATGGCCTTCTATTTACAAGTCCATTGCATCTCCATGTTTGATGAAAATATTGAAAAGCAGGTCCACATTGAAAAATTCCTAATTGCAAAAGGCTTGGTCAAAATCTCCACTAAAGACAACAACCAAAACATTAACAAACCAAAATTCTAGGCTAAAAAGAAAAATATTGTTAGTGATGGGGTCATTGACATGAAACATATGAAAAACATGCAATCCACCCCCAAATCCAAAAATAAACAAAATGTCTAGAAACCCACTTGGACAATCAAAACCAAGCAATCCTAAACATTGCTACACCTCTTTGGGGGGATGTTTGGAAGTTGTATTCCAAAAAATGATGCAAGCTAACATGGTGACATTTCCCCTCACCAAACCCTTTGATATTACTAAACCTAAAGCTGCATGGTTTAAAGAAAATGAAAATTGTGATAATCATCTCATCAAAGGTCATGCTACCAATAAGTGCATGAAGCTAAAAAACTACATCCAGGATCTCATTGACCAAGGTCAAATAGAAATTGAAGGAGATACATTTTCTTCACTAAATACTCATATTGGAATCTTTTAGAACCCTTTTCCAAGGCATGACTGATTTGAAGACTCCATGTCTAACCAACATCAAAACACTTACACCCATAACATCCATTCCAAGAAAGCTTCATCCTCATATGACACCATTGTCAGCTAGATTGACCAGGATCACACACAAGTTACAACCATAAAAATCAAATGCTCGAACTATGTTGTCACCATGCATGGTCATGTCACCATATAAGGGGCCTCCTCATCTACTTCAACCACTTGATACAATCTCATTAAACATCTTGAGAAAACTCCAACACAAATATCCATCCTGGAGAAACTCAAAACATCTAATGTTTATTGAGATACATTGGAATGCACTCTACAAGAGTCAAGGGTTCCTAACAACATTGACCCTAACCAATTCCAAGCCCTTGTGGGCGAACTATCCTCTTCATATCAACTCATGTTTATCCAAAATGATATGTTGCCACTCAACCCTTCCCATAGTCATTCCCTCCACATAGAAGTCTTCATCTCAAAGCATAAAGTCAAGAGTCCTTTTGGATAATGGGTTCAAATTAAATATATGCACCTTGAGATTGGTAAAATAATTGGAGTACTCTATAGGTGACCTAGAATTGTATGTCACCACAATCAAAGCATATATAAAAATACCAAGAGAGAATTAGAAGATACCATTTTGTTGCCTATCCAATTAGGCTCTATAGTGTAAATAACAATGTGTCATGTCATTGATCTTGACCTTCCTTATAAAATTCTTATTGGCAACCCATGGATCCACACAATGCATGATGTCCCATCCACTTACCATCAATGCCTTAAATTCCAACACAATGGTGTGAAAGTCACCATTCTTGCCAACCCTTATCCCTTCCAATACTATAAAATGTTGGAAGGACCCTATCACAAATCCCATCATTGTATGAGTACCAACATCACTACCCATGATAAAGCTAAAGCATCCACCTCTTCCACCCAACCTTCCAAAACCTCCAAGATCAAGATCATCAATATAGGATGTGGAGACTATGATCTATGTTGGAGCCCAAAATTACCAGTTACTAAATGCCTTATTCTGCCCCAAAAAACCCAGAGAAGTTCATCAAAGTCCCCACCTTTCACCTTTCGATTTCAAAACCCATCTTTTATATCCGATTAGAAATTATTTTTAATGGGTTTCCTTCATAAAATCCTCTAAGTATATGCCCCCCTAGCCTTTTTTTTCCTCCCTCAATGAAATTCTACCAATTTTTGCCTTTTGTCGACAAATCAACAAAATCCCAAACTGGCAAACTAGTTTGTCAATTCAAAGTTTTGCTGGTTCACCAACAATAGGCTTCACCGACAAAAGGAAATGGAAGCAGCCGTGAAAAGAAGAAAAGTGTCTAAAGGGAAGAGGAAAGGGTGCACATAAGGCCCTTTGTTGGTGAATTCTTGAGTTAGCAAACTCGAGAGTTTGTCGATAGCTATATTTGCCGACTAAGGGCTGAGGCAGGAGAGAAAGTGATTGGGCGGGGAGGTTCTTGTTTCGCTGAATTTGCCGACTGAGAGGGAAAGTAGTGAAAAGGGTGCCAAGTTGGGAAGGGTGTGTTTTTCCCAATAAGGCAAACTGGAGGCAAAGAAAAAAGAGAGTTTGGCAAAATTCAATTTTACTGACAAAGACAAACAATGAAGATAAGATTGAAAAATTGTAGAGTTCGGCAAAATGGATTTTTGCCGATAAAAAGAAAAAATGGCTAAGGAAGAAAAGATAAAGGGGGATTCATCGACAAACCAGGGGAAATTGAAACTTGGCAAGAGGTTTGAGTATTTTGATATTCGCCGATAAGGCGATAAGACAAAGATTTGGTGCGCTTTCATTGGTTTGCAATGTGGAGGAGTTACAGACAGAGGGGCTCGGGCTTGGTTCAGTAAAAGCAAAATTTGCCGACAGGGATAAAGAATGAAGTGGAAGGAGTCAGCTAGTTCAGCAAAATGTGAATTTGCTAACAAAGGCGCCAAGTATGTGGAAAAGTCAAGGTTTGTAAAAGGTCAGATTTGCTGATAAGGCAAATAAAGAAGGTGAAAAGATAGAAGTTAGGCAAAAGGCAAATTTGTCGATAAGGGTGAAAATAACCAAGGCCAAATGGTTCGTAAAAGTCATGTTTTCTCAGCCAAGGAGAGTGAAAGGTAAGGTTCGGAAAATTAAAGATTCACCGATAAAGGGGCAATAAAGGAGGCAAGTTCTAAAATGTGCAAATTCGTCAATAAAGCAGAAATAGGCAAAGGTGGCCTAGTTCGGCAAAATCACCTTTTGCCAACTAATGGGCTGGTGGAGCAAAAAGGGCAAGGAAGGCAAAGTTTGGCAAATTAGAGATTTTTCGATGAAAGGAAAGAGTCGTCAAAGTTAGAAAATAATATAATTTGAAGACTAAGGAGATAGAGATAGAGTTCGGCAAATTGAAGATTTGTCGACAAAAGGGGAAATGTGGTCTTGGTTCATGAAAGGTGAGTTTCACCGATAAGGTGAAAGAAGGTGCAAAAGAGACGAGTTCTCACTAGACGATTTTTGTCGATAAGGCAAAATTAAAGTGCAAGATCAAATGTAAAGCATGAATTTATAAAGTGTAAAAGCTTTTAAAATTTAAAGTGTTGTAAAAGCTTTATATACACTTTGGACGGGCTCTTATTTTTAAACTCCTTTCTACTCCTTGGATGCCATGAAGGTGTGAATTGATTGCAGATATCATGGTGGTTTCTAGAATAGTGTCTGTCGTATGTGCATAGGTGCCCAATTTCAATGGAAGGTGTAGTGTGCTAGTGACCATATCTTGTGCAGTACCCTCAAGGACCAAAATCAGTATGCAGGGCATGGGCACCCAAAAATCTGCCGATTCTTTTGATAGAGGCCATGCGCCACATTTATTGTAGCGGTTGCTTATTGACTGAATTTTCCAGCATCTAGGGGTTGCACTATATGTGCTAAATTACTATATATACATGAAATGAAGAGATTCTTAGGGTTGGTCATTGAGCCAATTGTCTGGTCTGGAGTGCCTAAGGAGTATTCTCTGGCATCAAAATGTGTTATGTCTAGTTTGTTAGTGAAGGGATATATTCAACATAGTGTAGGAAGGATGTGTAATGCACATTTGATTGTAATGGTATGTCTCCATAGGAGTTTGTAGTGATTTTGGCAAATATATAATCGCAATTGTATATTTTCCCTTGCCACATTTGCTAGCATGATTGTAACAGATGTTTGGAGATGTGTGACAACATCCAAGTTAATACAAGGCTTTGTATTTTCCATTCTTTTGTTGCATATGAATCATTGTAGTTCTCTTTTGGATTATTAAGTATTTCCATTATGTAAGGATCTATTAGTGTCATATATGTGAATATATGTTTGGTTCTATTGATCCTATACTGTGTATTTTCTTTCCTCCTTGCATTCTACAACTCTGTTGCCCAATGGAGTAGGCACCGATCCATATTGGAGAGGGATCAAACACCTTTCAAAATCAAACAAACCATTCACCTATAATTTAGGGTGAAAAACCACCTTTCCTATGCATGTACATTCGCACAGTTGAATCGGCTATATAGGGGTTTTGTGAAAGCCAATCATTCTTGACTTTGTGATAGATTTTGGAAACAGTCTGATGAGTTGGGTTTGACTGTTCATTTATTTTTAGTTGTTCATCTGGTTTGAACTTAATACCTATTTAGGTATACCCCTTTGGAATATCCCTCCAGAGTCTAAGCTGAGCTCGAAGTGCAAAGGAGTCTACCCACTCCTGTTAGTTGGCCAAAATTCCCCTTAACTAGTTGATAAACCTCTTCCTATTACCCTAATGACTATCCCTGGCCTAAGTGATTTAGAAATGTTTTAGAGTTTTGGTTGCAGTTATTTTGGGTCCCAATAGATTGTCACCATTGTCTGGGAGGATTTGAAAGGACGAAGAATTTGAAGACCCTTGTTTGCAGCCATTGTAGCGTGTTGTCTGTTGCTATGGGTAAGTTGGTAGCCTTTTCAACTTACGCCAACATATTAACGTTGATGTACCACTGGGTTATAAAGATTTGAAGACTCTACTGGTGTGAGTAACCTAGAATCAGTTTCGAAGCCTTGAAGATTGTCATGCTTCAAGGGATTTCCTCATTCATTGAGGTGGCATCTCTGCTGTCAAAGAAAACAAAGTGTTGCTGCTATGTGTATGCTTCAAGGAGACAACAGTTGGTTAAGGTACATGTTTTCCTTCTTGCCTTGATCATGGCTTCTTTCTCAGTAAAGGAACATGTTGTTTGCTTACCTTTGTCCTACACATGTGGTTTGTAGTTGGTCATGGCCAACTAGTATGAACATGGATACCCTAGGGAGGATTCTTCTTGTGCATCTTCTTATGTTGAAGACCCTAGGAACTATATGGCTTTTGAGCATCCTGATAATGTATTTTTTTATCATAGCCCTACCAATTTTACAAACCCAATTTTTTTTTAACCCTTGCATGATAGAAACAAGACAACTAGGTTGCAGTATGAAATTGACAAAGAAAAGCAGTTGCTTGAGTCTTTGCTGCAGCAAGAAAGAGAATTAGAAAGCCAAATCAGGTTGAGTCAGTTCAATTCCCCTCTTGTTGTTCCCAGTTGCTCTTTTCTTTGGCCTCCTCCTATTCCAAATGAAAACACATATAGACAGCTGGACCTCTCATGGGTCAGTTATGAGCAACAATCTATGCCTAAGAAGATTTACAATTAGATGTTATTTGATGGGTGTGAAGTGTATAATGGGAAGGCACACATTGAGGCATTTTCAAACTTCAAGGACAAGTTCTAGTTTGAAGATGAGGATATGTGGATGAGGTTTTATGTTAGATCTCTATGTAGAGCAGCACGGAAGTGGTTGGTTAGTTTCCCTGACTAGTATTTTACTTCCTAGGAGCAATTGGTGGCTACATTTGAGGACTATGCAATAGCCTAGACCTTGTTTTTCTTGTCCAAGAACTAGAAAACATCAAAAGGCAAGAAGGAGAGTCTAGCATGGGGCTCAACCACAGATTTGTGGTGGCCCTGTCTCACATCCCAGAAAATTTCAGACTTGATCTTCCTATTTGTATCGACACGTATTTGAAGGCTTATGATACTACCCTAAGCTCAATTTCTATATGGGAAGAATTCAATTTAGTGGGTATGTCACAGGCATACTTGTTCAATGATTATGTTGACAAAGTTAAGTGGGATATGATTGCGAAATCTCTATCCCCAGACGTAGAGGTAGCTAATAATGAACATGTTGTAGACAACAGGGATGTGGATGTTTCATATGGTCAAGGCACAATGTCAAGTGATGATTGTATGTGCAGAAGGGTAGAGGAAGGTGCTGGTGGAGTATATGACAGTGATTCAGATGAAAATAGTAGTGACTACACCTACCTTCGATTGGATCAGTCATTAGTGGAGGATGAAAATGAACAAATTAATGACGATTTCCAATATGGTGAAGAAAGTTATGACCTTGCTTCTTGTTGTAGTATTGTAGACCGCCTGGAAGGTATGTATACAAATGAGAAATTGAATGATTTAGTTCATGTAGTTGATTATATAGAGCATGCATATATTGATGAAGCAAATGATAATGATGAGATGAACATAAGGGATAATGCCCTTATGAAGAGCAAGCAGGTCCGTCAGATAGTACAATTTGTGATTTTCATTGGTGCATGGATAATCCTCTTTTTGAAGATGACTTTGGGCTCAGTGAATTTGAGCTGTCAGCTTTGGAAGTGGAGAGTTATATGCAATATGACATGGCTACCTATGGACATCAAGTGGACAAAGAGGGAATACAAAATGATGTTGAGGGTGAACAAGAGATTGTTCTATGTTACCCTTATTTGTCCCTGATGATGAACTTGAGGTCATTAGCACTTGTTTGCATGAGGATGACATGAGTTATGCTTCAGCTGGATATCATGAGGGCAATGCTACAAATACCAGTGATTTTGAGGTAACTATTTCCCACTATGAAGACTATGTCATGAATGATTTTCTAGAGTTTTTTTGGGGGCAGTTATCTCTTATTGATGTGGATCATGTTGAGAGCACATTTTTGAGCTCATTGGATGGGCTTGATAACATTGAGGCTAGATGTCCTAGTGTGGGTCAAGTTTCAGATCTGCAGGGTGAAGAGGAGAAAATCATTATTGATTTTCTTAGCAACATTTTTTACACAGCAATATGTGTCATGGAATTCAAAACAGAGAGGCAACTTGAAGATTGTGAGTCTTCACTTGAAGTGCCTCAAATATCAGATCTATGTGCTAATGGTGAAGATTTAAATCTAAGTCATTCCTTTTGATTCAGTCATGGAGGAGTGCATTAGCATCTATAGTGTAGCTAGGACACAAGAATTAGAATAGTCATATGACATAGCCCAACATGAAGCCACACTTTGGCTAGATACATTTCAGCTTGATATTTTTCTTTATGTTGATATTTATGTACCCAGAAATGTATCATGCTAACATGGAACTTGAAGGTGAGTATCTCTATTTCAGTCAACATGATGATGAGTCATATTATCTATGGTTTCCTTGCCTTCGTAAATTTTTTTTCCATCTTTGGCATGATAATATGAATGTCTATATTTTTATGTGCATGCATGCAAAATGTTTTTATTGTTGACGTTGGGTGATCAGTGTAGCAAAGGATTGAGAGAGACTAGCTCCTTCAATAGGCTTGTCTTTGATAGAGGCAAGTAGCTTCACTAGTTTTTCTGCAGGCGTGGCCTGCAGTGCCCTAAATTTTTTATACAGTCACTTTTTGACTGTATCTTGTAAATATGTTTTGTGTGTGTCCCTTAATGTGTTTTGTGTGTTGGTCTACCTAGAGATATTCTGGATCCTCGTTGTGACAATGCTTCTCACATGTCCCCAACCAGAGCTAGTGTTGGAGCCCAAAATTACTAGTTCCTAAATACCTTATTCTACCCCAGAAAACCTAGAAAAGTTCATCAAAGTCCCCATCAAAGTTCAAACCCCTTGGACATCACTAAAGATACGATCATCAAGAATACTCTTAACAACACCTTACTCTCCCTTCATTCCAATTCTCTCCCTTCAAAATAGATAGCATTAGTGGATGAAGAGAGGTCTCTCACATTAAATCCCTTGGGGATGGATGTTGAGCTTAATCAAAATGTTAATTCAATCATCATTAATAGATGTATTCCACCCACTAAGGGGATAGTGGATAAGTGTACTATAGTTCCTAAAATCATTGTGCATGAGGAACCTAATGTGCCTCCTTATTTCAAACCAGTGATTATGGTTCAAGGTGATCCAACACCACCTTGACCCCTGGGATACATTCTAAATTATGCAAGACAAATTACTCAAAGAAATCAAGGTGTTCAAGATGTGTGACAACAATCTCATTATGATGCAGTTGCTCACACATACAACACCCATAATAAAAAGCAAAATAAGAAAGCACCGAGTGTGCCCATCTCTCTCACTGGCCCTCTTTTTATATCCAATCAGATATTATTTTTAATGGGTTCCTTTCATAAAATTCTCTAAGTATATGCCCCCTAGCCTTTTGTTTTTCTCCCTTAGTGAAATTTTGCCAATTTTTCCTTTTGTTGGCAAATCGAAAAAATCTTGAACTGGCGAACTAGTTCACTAGTTCAAAGCTTTGTCGATTCGCCAACAATAGGCTTCGCTAAAAAAAAGAAATGGAAGCATCTGTGACAAGAAGCAAAGTGTCTAAAGGGTAGAGAAAAGGGTGCACATAAGGTCCTTTGTCAGTGAATTCTCGAGTTAACAAACTTGAGAGTTCATCGATAGCTATATTTGCTGACTAAGGGCTGAGGCAGGAGAGAAAGTGGCTGGGCGGGGAGGTTCTTGTTTTGCCAAATTCACCGACCGAGAGGGAAAGCGGTGAAAAGGGTGTCAAGTTTAGAAGGGTATGTTTTTTCCCATAAGGAAAACTAGAGGCAAAGAAAAAAGAGAGTTCAGAAAAAATAAATCTTGCTGACAAAGGCAAACAATGAAGATAAGATTGAAAAACTGCAAAGTTCAGCAAAATGAATTTTTGCCGATAAAAGGCAAAAATGGTTAAGGAAGAAAAGATAAAGGGGGCTTCATCAGCAAACCAGGGGAAATTGAAACTTGTCAAGAGGTTTGAGTATTTCGATATTCACCGATAAGGCAATAAGACAAAGATCTGGTGCGCTTTCATTGGTTCACAATGTGGAGGAGTTGCTGACAAAGGGGCTCGGGCTTAGTTCAGTAAAAGCAAAATTTGACGATAGGGATAAAGAATGAAGAGGAAGGAGTCGGCTAGTTCGAAAAAATGTGAATTCGCCAACAAAGGGGCCAAGCATGTGGAAAAGTCAAGGTTTGTAAAAGGTCGCATTTGTTGATAAGGCAAATAAAGAAGGTGAAAAGATAGAAGTAAGGCAAAAGGCAAATTTGTCAATAAGGGTGAAAATAACCAAGGCTAAATGGTTCATAAAAGTCATGTTTTGCCAGCCAAGGAAAGTGAAAGGCAAGGTTTGGCAAATAAAAGATTCGTCGATAAAGGGGTGATAAAGGAGGCAAGTTTCGAAATGAGCGAATTCACCGATAAAGCATAAATAGGCAAAGGTGGCCTAGTTCGACAAGAACACCTTTTGCCGACTAATGGGTTGATGGAACAGAAAAGGGCGAGGAAGGCAAAGTTCAGCAAATTGGAGATTTACCGATGAAAGGCAAGAGTCGTCAAAGTTAGAAAATGATGTAATTTCCCGACTAAGGAGATAGAGATAGAATTCGGCAAATTGAAGATTTACCAACAAAAGGGGAAATGTGGTCTTGGTTCATGAAAGGTGAGTTTCACCGATAAGGCAAAAGAAGGTGCAATAGAGATGAGTTCTCGCTAGAAGATTTTTGTCGATAAGGAAAAATTAAAGTGCAAAGATCAAATGTAAAGCATGAATTTATAAAGTGTAAAAGATTTTAAAATTTAAAGTGTTGTAAAAGCTTTATATACACTTTGGGTGGGCTCTTGTTTTTAAACACCTTTCTGCTCCTTGGATGCCTTGAAGGCGTGAATTGATTGCAAATATCAGGGTGGTTGCTGGAATAGTGTATGTCGTATGTGCACAGGTAACCAATTTCAATGGAGGGTGCAGTGTGCCAGTGACCATATCTTGTGCGGTATCCTCAAGGACCAAAATCAATATGTAGGGCATGGGCACTCAAAAATCTGTCGATTCTTCTGACAAAGGCCATGCACCACATTTATTGCAACGGTTGCTTGTTGACTAAATTTTCTAGCATCTAGGGGTTGCACTATATGTGCTAAATTGCTATATATACATGAAATGAAGACATTCTTAGGGTTGGTCATTGAGCTAATTGTCTGGTCTAGAGTGCCTAAGGAGTATTCTCTGGAATCAAAACACGTTCTATCTAGTTTGTTAGTGAAGGGATGTATTCAACATAGTGTAGGAAGGTTGTGTAATGCACATTTGAATGTAATGGTATGTCTCCACAGGAGTTTATAGTGATTTTGGCAAATATATAATTGCAGTTGTATATTTTCCCTTTTCACATTTGCTGGCATGATTATAATAGATGTTTGGATATGTGTGACAACATCCAAGTTAATACAAGGCTTTGTATTTGTCATTCTTTTATTGCATATGAATCATTGCAGTTCTCTTTTAGATTATTAAGTATGTCCATTATGTAAGGATCTATTAGTGTCAAATATATGTCTGGATTTGTTGATCCTATGATGTGTATTTTCTTTCCTCCTTGCATTCTATGACTCTGTTACCCAATGGAGTAGGCACTAGTCCATAGTGGAGAGGGATCAAACACCTTTTAAAATCAAACAAATCATTCACCTGTGGTTTAGGGGAAAAAATCACCTTTCCTATGCATGTACATTCGCATAGTTGAATCAGCTATTTAAGGGTTTTGTGGTAGTCAATTGTTCTTGACTTAGTGATTGCTTTTGGAGTTAAGCTGACAAGTTGGGTTGGCTGTTCATTTATTTTTAGTTGTTCATCTAGTTTGAACTTAATACCTATTCAGGTATAACCCTTTCGAATATCCCTCCAGAGTCTAAGTTGAGCTCAAAATGTAAAGGAGTCTACCCACTCCTATTAGTTGGCCAAAATCCCCCTTAACTTGTTGATAAACCTCTTCCTATCACCCTGACAACAATCCCTAGCCTAGGTGATTTAGGAATGTTTTAGAGTTTTGGGTTGCAGTTATTTTGGGTCCCAACAATCTACATGATGCCTTCCATGTTTCTAACTTGCCTCTATCTCCATGGTCTTGTTGGCAAGAGACACTATATGGATTCATGGTTGTTGTCATTGATGGCAACAAAGGTCATCCCACATATCCGCAAGTCATAGTGTGCCTCCACCGGAAGTCAGAATGAAGATTATTGTGGTCCGGTGAACAAGAACAGAGCATGTGGCAAGGTCCGACAGACTGGTCCGGATCTCTCAGAAGAAGTATCTTGGTGCAGTGCGGATTTGGGGAAGTCAAGAGGACTACCTTGAGTAATAGATTCCAAGGATTTAGCCTCTGGTGATGGACAAGGAAAAAGATATGAACAGTTGAATACCGAATTCTTGAGTAACAGTGTGAACAGAGGAAGAACTGACTGACAAAACATCAGATTGCTTTCCGAATGTGTTTCTGACAGTGGTAAAGGTTATGAAGACTTGGATTATGTTTGGCCAACATGATTAATGATATCTACAAGTATATGCTTGATCCGCATTACTTGATGAGCAAGGATTCAACCGATAGAACAGAGTTTGTGAGAAAATAGACTGTTCCAGATGCCGACTAGAAAGGTGATGAAATTACTTGTGCGGATATATATGCACAATGGATTTAGTTGTGAGAAGTGTCGTTGTGTGGTGTTGTGTGAATAAGTGTAAAGTAGAACAGAAACAGCCAGAGAGATCCGGTATGTGAAAGGAAAGTAGAATAAAGAGAAGAGGAAAGATGAAGTGCAGCAGATCAGTGTACTGAGCCTAACCGGAACTGAACTCCAACATATGTGGATGCTTCCAATCAGTTCAAATATTGTATAACATTCTTTTGTAGACAGTGTGTCTCCTTGTAGGCAGTGTGCCTCTTTGTGAGCAGTGTGCTCACACAGTGAGCCCTAATTGGCAAGTGTCATTTTGTAATTCCTTATTCTTCTAACAGAGAATAATCTTTGGGTTAATCACCCCGTGGTTTTCTCCCTTAACAGGGTTTCCACGTCAAAAATATTGTGTCATGTGTTTCTCATTTCATGGTAATGTTTGTTTGTTTGCTTCAATGCTGCATTGATTAATAAGTAAGTTCAAAAGAAAAAATAATTAGGATAACTGATTCACCCCCCCCTCTCAGTTATCAACAATTGGTATCAGAGCCAAGTTCCTCCTAATAGAGCCTAACAGCTTGAGGAAGATCTGGGAGTTCAAATGGATGCATATGGTTTAAGGGAGCAACTCAAGACTGCCCTTGAGGATCTTGAACAGTCAAACTCTAAAGTCAATGAATTAAAGGAAAGACTCAAATAGGCTGATGAATTCATGAGAGAACTAAAGGACAAATTAAGTCTCTCTATGAAAAAGAGAAAGGAGCTACTCCAACAATTGGCAAGACAAAGTGAAGAAAGTAATACAAATGAAGAATTGACTGAGAAAACCAAGTTATGTGAAAAGTTATCAAAAGAAGTCATTATGGTAAGACATGAAATGGAATCAGGAGTTATAAAGTTTACTCAAGAGATTGAAGAGAAAAGAAAAGTTGAAGACAATCTAACACAATCTCTTAAAAAGAAATCAAAAGATTGCCTCCAGATGGACAGGATTATCAGACATCTTGAATCTGATCTTGAAGATGCCAAAGATAATGAAGAAAAACTTGAGGATCAAATTGTCTCTCTCAAAAGAGATCTTCAAACAGCAAATGAATATAAAGAGAAATTCAAGATAAGTTCTGCTCAACTTGAAGTTCTTCTTGGAAGTCAAAAGAGGGCAGATGACAAGTATGGTTTGGGATATGAGAAAGGAGAAAGCTCCGGATTTGGTCAAAAGAATTTTGGATCAGAAAATCCAAGGAATAGGCCTAGAAGACCTCCGATAAGACAGCCCAATGCCCAAAGATATCCATCCTTCAATGGATACTGCCACAACTGCAATCACTATGGTCACAAAGCTAATCAGTGCAGAAAGAGAATGAATCAGACTAATTCATCCTTCTCCGAACAGTGCTTTAACTGCAAAAGGTATGGACACAAGTCTCATGAATGCAGAAATATGCAAATAAACAAATCATTCAATGGTAGATGCTTTGCATGCAATAGAGTAGGTCATATGGCTAATCAATGCAGATCAAAAGGTTATCAGTCAAATATGCAAGGAAATATTATTTGCCAAATCTGTAATAGGTCCGGTCATAATGCAAAAGTCTGCAAAAGCAAGAATCAGGACAAAAGAGGTCCAGTGTATAATCAGAATCAAGACAAGGGTAAACAAAAGATGAATACGGATGAAGTTAGGAATTAGATGAACAAGATTTGGGTGAAGAAAAGTTTAGAGAATGTAGAGGTTGGATCCGCACCAGACTCTGGTGCTGATATTCCTTCCAGAAATTAAAGGTGAGCTCTGGCTCAGGGGGAGACTCAAAGAAAATCCTGTTCCCCCAGCCAATCAAGTGGTGTCGGATGTGGCACAAGATGCGGAGTAAAGGGTCTGTAGATATAAGTATTGAGATGATCCAGATAAGATTTCAGAGGTCCGCATGAAGATGTCAAGAAGTTGTGATCAATCAAGTAAGACCTATTCCGGGAGATGCTCCGAAATGACAGAAGATACAAAAAGGTCCGGAGAGATCCGGAAGCGCATTGTCTTAGTCTACGGATTGGACAGAGAGTTTGGGATGTCCTTGTGATGTGTCACCTTGATTTGTTCATGGTTGGAAGATCCGCATGATGTTCATAGATCAGGACTGATCTTGTTCTTCAAGTTATCCGAATAATGCAAACTGGAATAATGTAGGTCGAGCATTTATTGCCATCAGATATTAGGGTTTGCGGAGCAATATAAGGGATTTCTCATAAATCACTTGCTCATTCTGCACTCAAGAAGAAGTGAAAGGTGGAGCTCTACAACAAGATTCATCAAGTTCACCAAAGATCTCCTGCCGAAGTCATTACATACATAAATCAATCCAACCACTCCGTGTAACCAAAGGCGCATAAGGTATTTTCCGTTTTCGATATCTTACTACAAATCTTTTGAGAAATGGCTACTCCAAATATAGTAAAGATCTCAGATAGGCCCCGACCTGAATTTAAGAAACACCCATACAAGTCATTGGAGGTAGATCCCTTAGGAGCATTCTCTAGTGTCCCTCATGGCGTTTTACACAGAGAAGACATTAGGGTTTACATACATGCAAGTATTGAGGAATTCGGGGAATTCAAATTGAGAGATTTCTATCACAAACAACTGATAGACAATGCTTTTGAGCTTAAACCAGAGTATAAGGGTATCCAGAAGAAACAGTTTGATCAATTCATTCATTTCCCCTGCTTTGAAGAAGATGAATGGGTCTGGTATGTATTGAGTAGGATGCATGACAACTTCCTATGGCTGGATAGACCCTGCAAGATCACAAAAGAGGCAATTAGGGCAGTGTCTGGTCTATACTCTTCCAGAGGGATACCTATCCTCAAATCCGTCAAAAATAACATTGTAACTGAGGCCACCGGATCAAAATTTGATAAGAGGGCAATGACCATTGAAGATATTTCTGATCCGGATATCAAGTATGCATCTATGGTAATAGGATACAAGATTTATCATTCCAGTAGGGAGAATTTTGTATCCGGAACTGCAGTATACACTGCCTATGAGATGCTGAGGAAAAATGCAGATTATGATCTCTATGAACTTCTTTTAAGCCAATTAATGGAAAATATACAGAAGATCAAAAAGGACAAAAAGAATTCTTTTAAGTATGGTACTCTTATATTATGTCTATTTTTCTATTTCATGAATGAGCTGCCCAGATCAAGTGGATGGGTATGGCAGAATGACAAACCTGTAGCAGTCCAAATCAGAGATTACTTACATGGACTTGGGGATGCCAAAGCAAGAAATATAGCTCTGTGGGGATACTTCAAAAACTTCCAGAGTATGATGCAAGCAAGAGAAAGAATCCCCCAGTCTCTTGTTGAAAAATACAAAGACTCAGTCTGCTTTATGGTTGATACTAATCAGTGCCTAATGGAGGCAGTTGAGCCAAGGACAGTCTGGATCATGCCCATGGGGTATGAGGTTGATGAACAGATTGTGGAACTGCATGTTCAACACATGCTTAGTCAACCTAAAGATCCAAAAGTAGAAAGGTTTGGAACCTTTGAGGAGCTAAGTGTGAAGATCCATGTGGAACTCAGAGAACCTGAGATAAAAAGGAAAGTAAGAAAAGAAGTTGAACATATTGCCCAAGGCCTAGGCATCCCAAAGGAGGCACTTGATGCCAACCGGGAAAAGAGGAGAAAGGCTGAGGAAGAAAAGAAAGAGGTAGAAAAGAAAAGCAAGAAAAGTGCTCCGGTGGAAATCTCAACCTGGACCAGATCATCAAAAGGATCTACACCTGTCAAAACCAAAAGCTCAAAAATATCGAAACCGGAAGGTCAGACATCCAGTAAAGGAGAGAAAAGGTCTAAAATAAAAGCCACAAGGGCTTATACAAGTCAGAAAGATGAAGAGGAAACGGAATCAGATGAGGGAGTAAAAGAAATAAAGAAGCAGAAGAAGAAAGGATCCGGTAAACCCTCCACAAGCCAAGACAAGGAAGAAATGGCAGAGGTATTTGTTGAAAAGCCCACCCTGTCTCTAGAGAGTGTAATCAAGTCAGTCACAATGGATGGAAACCTTCAACCAATGACTGAATTCTATGATGACTACAATGAGGTTGACCAAAAGATTCTGCAGGAAGCCACAATCAAGTATCTGAACATATACAATAAGGCTTTCATTGAGATTATATCTCTAATTCCTAAAAGCCTAAAAAAGGAATTAGAAATAAGAAAGAACAATGCCCAGGCAAAAGATCTTGAGATCCGGGAGCAGATAGCTATTCAGCTATATCCTCAAATTGATCCCAAGACAATGAACATGATATTCAAAGACTGCAAAGATGAGTTCAGGAGTAAAGCAAGGATGAGTCAACTCATGCTTGGTGAGACTGACAAGGTGGCCATAGAGACAGAAGAGATCCTCCGGAAGGCCTTCAAAAGGTTTAATCTTCCTGTTGTAGAGGACTTGGGTACTGATCCCTCATCCACAAGTGCTGCAGAAGAAACTTCTGAGAAAGCAACAGAAGAGATGGGCCCTGAACAAACCAACATTTCTCCTCCGGTTTCCCCTACAGTCTCCAGATCCAAAGAAGAAGAGAAACTACTGGAGAAAGAAGCAATGGTAAAAGAAAAAGAAGCTGACAGTACCAAGGGTGCAGAGAAAGAGAAGACTCCAACAGAGAAAACCACAACTGATAGTGGTAAGAATATGGAGAAAGAGAAAATTCCAAAGGACAGTTCCAAGACTGTAGAAGAGAAGAAACATCTGTCTCCGGCAAGCGACATTGCACAAACTATTCAAAAAATTTTGAGTCAAGAAACAATAGAGATTGATGAACTGGAGCTTCTAAAAGGTCCATTCAACTTTGATTCCCTCTCTCCGGTACAGACAATGAAGATAGCTTCATTTGCAAATGCTAAGGCAAATGAAAAACTCCTAAAGTCTCACATGGAAGACTGTGAGTTGATAGAGGCTGCTTCCGGAGTGCTTGAAAAGATTATGCCATTGGTCCAGATAGATCCGACAGCCTCCTCTTCCGGTAATCTCAAAACCTTAGTCAGCAGTGTTGATACACATTTTGATTCTCTAGAAAAATCAGCTGAAGAAAAGGTCCAGAACTAGTTTTTGGATAAAAGATTTTCAAAAGTACTAGGATTAATCTCTAATGATAGGAGAAATATGAGTATTGGAATAAAGAGCTTAGAAAATGCTCTTAAGGATGGCGGTGACATTTACAAATTTTGTATCTCCTGGTCAAAAGTAACAGTAGAAATTGAGAAGAAAATAAAAGAGGAACAGGACAAACTACTGAGTTTGTCTTAAAGTTTTGATCCTCTCTCTTCCTCCATAGTAACTCAAGAATGTCAAACTATTGCAATCACAAATGCAATAAAGAACTTTGAGAAGGAAAGGAAGAATATAATTAACTGGATGGGAGAACTTAGAAGGATTATTATCCCTAAGTTAGAAACTATGCATGAGGCCATAAGTGATGCTCAGACTACCGCCCAAACCAATGATCCGACAAATCTCAAGAGGGCAGAAGCTTTTGCATTTTTGTTAATTGGCCACATTTCAATTTTGGATAGAATGAAGCAAAGTTGGGCTACAGAACTGGTCCAATTGAAGACATCCTTTGCAGACATTCTTCAGTTTATGTGAGTATGTAATGTGCAGCTAAGTATAGTAAAATTTTTGAAAATTTTGGTGTGCGGACCCTACCCTTTGCCATTGATGTCAAAGGGAGAGTGAGGAGCAGTGAAAAATGAGGAATCCAACTAAGGGGGAGTTCCAGAAATTGTATATAAAGATAGAGCATCAGCCAAGGGGGAGCATAGTGTAAACACTTAGTCATTTTTCACTAAGTGTTGCCATCAATGCCAAAGGGGGAGATTGCTGGCAAGAGACACTATATGGATTCATGGTTGTTGTCATTGATGGCAACAAAGGTCATCCCACATATCTGCAAGTCATAGTGTGCCTCCACCAGAAGTCAGAATGAAGATTATTGTGGTCTGGTGAACAAGAACAGAGCATGTGGCAAGGTCCGACAAACTGGTCTGGATCTCTCAGAAGAAGTATCTTGGTGCAGTGCGGATTTGGGGAAGTCAAGAGGACTACCTTGAGTAATAGATTCCAAGGATTTAGCCTCCGGTGATGGACAAGGAAAAAGATATGAACAGTTGAATACCGGATTCTTGAGTAACAGTGTGAACAGAGGAAGAACTGACTGACAGAACATTAGATTGCTTTCCGAATGTGTTTCTGACAGTGGTAAAGGTTATGAAGACTTGGATTATGTTTGTCCAACATGATTAATGATATCTACAAGTATATGCTTGATCTGCATTACTTGATGAGCAAGGATTCAGCCGACAGAACAGAGTTTGTGAGAAAATAGACTGTTCCAGATGCCGACTAGAAAGGTGATGAAATTACTTGTGCGGATATATATGCACGATGGATTTAGTTGTGAGAAGTGTCGTTGTGTGGTGTTGTTGTGCGAATAAGTGTAAAGTAGAACAAAAACAGCCAGAGAGATCCGGTATGTGAAAGGAAAGCAGAATAAAGAGAAGAGGAAAGATGAAGTGCAGCAGATCAGTGTACTGAGCCTAACTGGAACTGAACTCCAGCATATATGGATGCTTCCAATCAGTTCAAGAATTGTATAACATTCTTTTGTAGACAGTGTGTCTCCTTGTAGGCAGTGTGCCTCTTTGTGAGCAGTGTGCTCGGGCAGTGAGCCCTAATTGGCAAGTGCCATTTTGTAATTCCTTATTCTTCTAACAGAGAATAATCTTTGGGTTAATCACCCCGTGGTTTTCTCCCTTAACAGGGTTTCCACGTCAAAAATACTATGTCATGTGTTTCTCATTTCATGGTAATGTTTGTTTGTTTGCTTCAATGCTGCATTGATTAATAAGTAAGTTCAAAAGAAGAAAAAATTAGGATAACTGATTCACCCCCCCTCTCAATTATCAATAGGTCTCATGGTCATCCACAACCCTGATTAATTAATACATCCACTATCATGTAATATGGTCTCTCTCCTTTGTGCACAGTGGGCTATTGGATGATGAATACATTAATGGTTCTATTAGATCCTAGCTATACAAAGATAAGGAATTTGCAACAAGCGTCCTACAAGAAAACTTCCATGTGCCACCCCACATGTGCAAGAACATGAGTTACCATGGTAAAGTCCTTGGCCTTCATGAGAAAGCCATGCTTGAGTTGATACTTGTAAAGTGACACATCAAAACTAGAGGCTTGGGATACATACTCCCTACCGAAAAATCCAATAAGCCTCGTGATACTTCTATGGTTGTGGAAGAAACCTCCAATAATATTGAAATCATTAGGGAAATCACCATCATTGCCTCTTTCAATGAGTTTTCCATCATTGACCTATTCCATGAAACATCCATTTGCACCATTGACCTCACACTCACCCTGAAACCATTGATTGGGACAAACAAGATCCTGTGTCTTGTTGGTTTTTTTAATTCCCAACCTAATCTCCACTGCAACCTAAAGATTAGCCCTGTCTAATGATTAATTGCATGAAGGGATTGGCCAATGAATAGGAAAAGACAATATGTCTATTTCCTCTGCACTTTAGGCTTTGCTTGACGTAGGAGGTGTTCCTTACAGTACTCTTTACACTTTCATTTACTAATTCTATTCAAATAATGTTATAGGCAAATATGCTCTATTAGTCATACCAAGAATGATAGATATACTTAGGCAATTAGCTAGATTCTTGGTCTCCTATATCTTCACTGGTTCCAAAGCATGAAAGAAACTTAATTCACATAAATCACTACAAAGGATAAATGGTTCATTTCAGATCTTCTATTTTGGTCGACCAAGAGTAGTATCACAAAATAAGTTCACAAAGATCAGTGCCTTGATCCATAGGGCTACAGAGTCAAGAACATATACAAATGGGACTTTAGATGACTATATTTCTCCAATTTATGGACTATTATGATAATGTAATATTCTATTGTCTTCTGATAGTTCAAAACTAATCATACTTAGTTATCCTTGCAATTCCTCATTTCATTCAACATTATTCCTATAGCAATTTTAATTCACTCCTTAAGCAAATGCTATAAGCACAGATGTTCACACATAGGAAAGACTGGATGGCGAATAAAGCAACCCTTGATTCAACTTTACCCACAAATGAAATGTAAATTACATAGAGGAGACAAAATGGCTTTTAAATTGATAATCTATTCAATCTTTAAACTAGTACTATCATATAAAACTCATAGATACATTAGGTTTATGCTCAGAAAATACCTAGAATGCAGAAAACCAACTAAATTACTAAATGCTCTGTGATACAGAAAACTCCAAGGTCTTCCAGATTGATTCATATACCTCAGACTCCTTCTGAAAATACACTATTGAACCAACGCATTCTACAGGCCCTGAAATCCTTCTTATAAGAATGAAGGAATGACAAGCTTTAGGCCATTTTTCATTTTTCAACTAATAATTTTGGATACTACTTGATACAGGTGAAAAACCTGATAGAACCCTTGAAATCAACAAATATTTGCAAATATAGTTGCCCTATTGTTAGAATAGCTCCAATAGTCTTTTGAAACCCTCACAGGCACAAGAGAAACTGATACAGATATGCAAATAACATATTGCCCCTTTGCCTTATTTCCTCTAATCACAAACAGTGATGCACAAGAGATCCACGCTACAACAAGAAACTACCACGTACACCTTCCTCGTTAAAACCTTGCTGCCAACAGTGTTTATGCTCCCATCACACTTAACATTTAGCTTCATTTCCTTTTATCACAAAATGTGATACAAAGGAACCATGTGATGTGCCCAGAATAATGCCACGTGTCCACCACCTCCACTAAAACCTTCGCCACCAATAGCCATCGCACATCGCAACTTTTTACAACCTTCAAATCATAAAACACGATGTGAATGACCCTTGCGACGAGCAATTGTGCTGACATCTAGTGGGAATATTCGTTAGTTGATACCCCTACCTTAGAAATGTATCACCCATCGCACATCGCCATTCTCCTCCTGCTTCAAAAATAGAAATAGCGATGCGAAGAGCCTGCGCGATGTACATAGATAGTTCCACGTGGAGCCTCGCCACCTAAAACCTTTTGCCACCAACTTTATACTTCGGCCATCGCACTTCACATGACTGCCTTAAGGCAATCTATCATAAAAGCGATGTGAAGGATTTTTGTGATGGTCGCTATAAATGACACATGTCAGGGAACATAATACATAAAAACCTTAGTATGTAACGCTCATCGCATTTTGCCTATTTCAATCTTCATGCAATTTGCGATGCAAAGAATAGCTACGAGCTGAGATGAAGACACATGGTAGGAATCCAAACCTCAATGCACTTCGCTCATTCCCCTCTGCTTATCAAACACAAACTGCCCTTCAAGGAGTCCGCGTGATGTGTTGTGGGAATGACATCTGCCACAGGAGAACTCCATCACACATCACATTTGGCCTTAAAATGCCAAAAAGCAAATTGTGATGCAAAGAAGATGAGCAATGGGGGGAAGTTAAGAGGTCAAATGTGTACATGCGCATAAGGTTGTTTTTCTAAAAGGGGGACTTGCTGGGTAACATGAGAAGGGGGATATATTCAACACTTGGGCATAGGATAAAAACATTTATTTCATAAGTCAAATACCTTGATAAAGATTTTGAGCAAAGGGATCAAATGGTAACACTAGGGGTTTGATCTAAATTTAAATATATGAGACCATCGCGAAGCCTTTGCATAAGAATGAAGGGTTTTGGATATTTAGGAAAATTTTCAACACTAAACCCTATCAGAAGAGATTTAGCTGGATACATGGGATAAGGCAAAATATGCAGGAAACCTAGAAAATTTATCAGATTTCTAACAGTGGCTCTAGTTGCGGACGTTTGTTACACATGAACAAAGCAAGACTCCAGAAGATTCAGAGAAGCAGACCGCAAAACAAAATAAACAAACAAAGAGACAAAACTAAAACAGGGAACCTAACCTAAGACAAAAATAAAATATGCATGGAAAAAGAACCATACTTATGAAAAGTATGGCTTCAAGAACTGTCCATGCATTAGCAGTTCAAGAAGTTCTCCTTTTATATTTTGCAAGAATTAGGAGTCTTCTCCATGTGTGTTGCTAATTAGATAAGGGCCAAGCCAAAGAGCATCAAACTTACCATGCTTTCCCTTATCTTGAGATCTTGCATCCCATAATAGCACCATGTCTCCAACTTGAAACTTTCTTTCAGAAGCTCTTCTATCATGTAAGAATTTGACCTACTGTTGCATTTTGATGTTTCTCATTTGTGCCAACCTTATTTTTTCATCAAGCTGAGTTACTTGAGCAATGCTATTTTGCATTGAATTTGAGATATCATCATTATGTTCCTAGATAAACTTGTATACTGGTAGCAGATTATTGATAGGAATCCTTGCATCTAAACCATATACTAAGTCAAATGGGGACTACCCAATCGCCTTCTTCACAGTCACCCTATCAGCCCACATGACAAGCTTTAACTTTGAGTCCCAAGACTTCTTGTTCTTCTTTGTTATTCTCTTGACAATTTTCATTAGGCTCTTATTACTTGATTTAGCCTATCCATTTCCTTGAGAATGATATGGGGAAGAATAAGAAATTGAGATCCCATATTGGTTGTAGAAAGAAGTGAACTCCTCTGATCTGAGGTACATTGCATTATCTGATATTATCTTTACTAGCACTCCAAATCTTGTCAAGATATTGCTCATCAAGAAGTCAATTACAACCTTGCCAGTTGCCCTCTTTATGGGAATGGCTTCCACCCATTTGGCGAAATAATCAGTGGCAATCAAGATCCAACTATGTCCCCTACTGGATTTTTCACTTATCTCTCCTATGAAATCGATCCCCCACTGCTGGAAAAGAGCTTCAACTATCATTGGTCTGAGGGGCAGATTTTCAGAAAATCTCAGCTTCCCTAAGAATCTTTGGCAAGCATCACAACACTTAACCAGCTTATGTGCATCTTTAAAAATTGTGGGCCACCAAAAACCAGCCCTTAAGACCTTGTGTGTTTTTGTTTTGGCCATGTAATGGCCTCCACAAACACCATGATGCATGTTCTTTAAAATTTCTGATGCTTGCTCATTGTTCACACATTTAAGCAGAATACCTTCCATGTTCCTCCACCAAAGCTCACTATCAATAATGACAAATTTTATAGCTTGCAGCTTTAGTGTCCTCTTTTGATTTTCTGTCATACCTTTAGGGCATGACATATTTAGCAAGTAATAAACAACATCTTTATACTATTCAAAATCTTTCATATCACAATCAGTAATTACTTCTTGAACTTGAATAGTATTTATTTGGTTAGCCTCTAAATTTGACTCAACCATCAATTTAACTAACCCTTGTCCCTTCACCAGCTTAGTAATCTGGATATCAATATTGAATTCCTGGATCCTATTGATCCATCTACATCTTCCCCAGTCACTTCTTGCTGAGTGAAGACATCTTTGACAATAGCCATAGGAACATATGAAATAACTATAGTTCCTACCAAATAAGGTCTGAAATTCTTGACAACCTTGACCAAAGCATAAGCTTGTTTTTCAGTGATATCATATTTTAGTTTAGTAGCTTGGAGAGATTTACTAAAAAATGAAATAGAATGTTCAAAGCCTTCATCGTTCTTCTGTAGCAAAACAACTGCTACAGTGTGAAAGGATGCAAAAGAAAATAATTGGAATGGTTTAGAGAAATCTGGGGATTTCAGCATAGGGGCTTCTTTGATAGCTCCTTTGATGTTTTTGAAAGCATTTATAGGTTCATCATTCCATGTAATATCTTGGCCCTTTTTCAACATCTTGGATATGGGTCTAGTAGTTTCTGCAAAATTAGAGACAAACCTTCTCAAGAAATTCACTTGTCCGAAGAAAGACCGAATCCCTATGATATTCTTGGGTATTGGGATTCTTTCAATGGCAGCCACCCTCTCAGGGTCAATTCTGATCCCTTTTTTAGACACAATATGGCCTAAAAGTTTTCCCTCTGTCACCCCAAAACACACTTCTTAGGGTTCAAGGATATGCCAAATTTCATGCATCTCTCAAAAATTTGTTCCAGATGAGAACAATGATCCTATTCCTTCTTTGAATATGTGGTCAAATTATCCTGATACACAACCATTATCAAATTAATAACATCAGAAAATGCAACATCCATAGATCGCTAAAATGTGGCTCCTGCCTTCGTCAGTCCAAAAGGCATTTAGATGTATACATATGTGCCCCAAGGAGTAGTAAATGCAGTCTTATACTACTCAGATTCCTTAACCATTACCTAGTTATAACCTGAAAAGCCATCCATCATAGACAAGAGTTCACATCCAGTCACCCTCTACAGTATAGCTTCCATATTGGGCAAAGGATAGTTATCCTTCAATGATGTTATATTTAAATTCCTAAAATGCACACAGAGTCTGAGATCTCCATTCTTTTTTCTAACAAGAACTAAGTTAGAGACCCAAGTTGAATGCCTAATAGACTTGATTATCCCTCCTTCGCTCAACTTGGCTAGTTCTTGCTGCATTTTTGGCCTTGGGTAGGATTTATAGGCCTTTGCTTTTGCCTAAAAGGTTTTGCATCTAGCCTTAATGGGATTTCATGTTGAAATAAATCCTCTCTATATGCTTTCAAATTTTCATAAGACAATGCAAAAACTTTCTTATGTTTCTTGAGCAAAGAAATTAACATTGCTTTAATTTTAGGATTTAGGCTCTTACCTACATAAACAAACTTGTGCTATGCTTCCGTTCCCACATTTACTTCCTCCAGATCATTCTGATGTACTAAGGCCAATATGGTGGTCTGCATGTCATTTCCATCAAACATTCTTTCCAGGGCCACCAATCACCTTGTGATTTTGTTTGTCTTCAGCTAGATGACCTCATTCCCAAATACAACGTCTTTTCCATCTGTATTTTCTACAAATTCCTGGAAGTCAATCTCTTGAGCCTGATAGTCATCAATACAATTCATAAATTTATACAAGTCTTGATCATTATTAAAGACTTGCCAGTGTTGGATGTTGTCTGGAACTGAAGGTTTGGTTAATATTTCCACTTTTGAAATCCCTACTAGAGTTAAATCTTCAGATTTGATTGCAATATTAGCAAGGAAATCAACCATTACATTCTTACTTCATTCTGCCCAATCAATAGAGAAAGCATCAAACTCCTCTATTGTGTCCCATACAACATTCCTGTATTTCTTGAACCTTTTGTTCTTGGAAGCATATTTGGATCTAATCTGGGAGACTATCAAGTTAGAATCCCCTATGACTTTAAGCTTCTTGACTCCATGTTTGAGCACCATTTTCAGACCTATAAGCAAAGCTTAAACTCTGCAACATTGTTAGTGCATTTAAAATCCAACTTAAAAGAGGATCTGAATGTCCTTTTTGAAGGGGAGATAAGCACCACTTTAGTTCTAGAACCTTCTTTGGAGCAAGCTCCATCAAACTGCATGGACCACAAGCCGTCATTATCTTGGGATGACTCAGGATTTTGATCTGACTTACCCCCTAATCAGTTTCATTCTGCTCAACCCTAAAATTGTCCATATCAACATCAAGAAAGTATACTTGATCACCTTCCTTAGTGATGGCATCTACTATCTGCCTAGGCATTTATTTTCTCTATTTAATCTTACTTCTTTGCCATCCATGGGAATCATGGCATAAAATGAATCCATTTGAATACTTCCACCTATAATGGAAGCCCATTTTCTAGACAGGAGCATTCCATACATAGGAGGCATGTCCATGACATTGATACTCATTTTGTACTCCTTGAGCGGATATGTTGCTAATCTAAAACTTATATATTTGATAAATCCAATAATGGGAACCTCCTTGGAGTCCATAGCAAAACATTTTCCATAGGCTTTAGTAACTTGCAAGCTCAATGTTTCCATGACTCCTAGTGGCATTATATTTGCAGAGGCAACTGAATCAATCATACAATTTTTTACACACCTCCCTTTTATCATCAAAGTAACAAAGAAAGGGTCTACCTGAGTCGGGCCTTTTTGCAAAGTAGTTCCCAGATAAATCTCTGGTATCTTAGTACTCCACCTTTTAGCATTCTTAGATAATGTTTTCTTTTCTTCCTGTTGTTTGCTACCATCATTTGATATTCCCAACAAACTTGGACCTGTATCATTTATTGCAACTATGGCACCATTTATGTCCTCTGGTATCCTCATCATTTCTAGCAGAGGAACCATCCCTCTAATCTAACTAAGCACATAAGCCATGTCTAATGGGACATATTTAGACAGTATATTTGGCTACATGACATTAGTATTTGAAATAGGAGTCTGTAGTGTATGATTCTTTTTAGTTTTTTCTTCCACAAAGACCTGCTTAGGACCTCCTTTCTCAACTGGTACTTTTGTCTTGGGATGTGGATCTTGATGTGGATTATGTTTTACCATAATTTTATTGGACTTACCCGTAACTCTCACATATTTCTTGGGGCCAGGAGTGTTCACCTTTTCTTTAATAAAAATGTTGCCTGCATTCCCCATAGTACTACTTTCTTCCCGAATCTTATTGTTCCTCAAGTTGTAATCACTCTTGACCTGAGTGATCTTCAATGCAGTCAAGATTCTTATTTCTTCATCAGAGGGTCTTCTCAGTCAGATAGCGGGCTCTTCTTCGTTTAACTGGAGAACATATTCACTATCCTTACTTGCCCTAGGGAGAGAACATTGCTTATTCAAATCCCCTCTTCCAACTACTACCTCTTCCTCTGAACTATCATCATTAGAAGAAATATCATCTTCCACAATACATTCATGATCAAAAGCCACATTTATACTATGGTTTTTATAATCTCCCCCTTCACAATATTCATTATTGGGATTAGCACTATTAGTCATAGACAATGCTACATCATAGAAGGAAGACGAATGAGGTTAGTCACACATTAAACACCACAGATTTTCATCCATGGCATGCACTCCTTTTCTTAAAGGGTCAAGGGTCTCCTTAGATAAGTTTCCCTTGTTATTAGGGGGCATGGGCTTCCCATTTTGCCAATTGGTATTGTAAGGTTGATCTGACAACCTTGGCATTCTTTCTTGTCTGCCAAATGGAGGCTTATCATTTGAGGCTCTCTTGTCATCCCTAGACAAAAGTTTTCATTTCTCTGACTTCCTTCCATAGTTTCTCACATTCATCAGTAACAGGGGCTTTACTTCCTTGTCCTCTTTCTTGAGAGGTGATTATTAAATCACTTCTCTTAGAGATTTTCCCTAATGCCTTCCTATTGTTTTCAATAAGTAGAACAGCCTTGAATGCATCTCTAAGATTTTGGGGCTCACTATTCCTCAATTCATATCCCATCTTGGAATCATATGCATTTTGGTACATTACCAAACACATATGTTCATTTGGTCTCATGTAAGGTGGAATTTTATTGCTACCCTTCAAGAATCTAGCATTAAAATCATGAACACCCTCATTGAATCCCTTATGAATATTGGTAAACTCATTTACAACAAATCTTGGGTCAATGTTGTCACCATATTGTTCTTTGAAGATCCTTTTAAATTCTACCCAACAATCAATACTGGCCTCTGGCAAGCTTCTATACCATTCCCTTGCATCATCTGTTAATGATTGCATGAACAATTTCATTACCACATCTTTTGCCTCAACCTCAAAGTCATCAATGACATTCAAGAATGCCCTTAGATGGTCTTCACCAGACAGTGCATTGTTCCCAATAAATCTTGGGATGGCATTTCTGATTGCATTTTCAAAAGGCTTTGGAAAACCTGGTATGCCAGCAAAGTTTAGTTGCCTATATCTTGACAACTGCAATGGTCTTCTAACAAAAGGATTCACTGGGGGATGCCCGCCTTAGTTGCCTGGATTCATTAGAAGATTTGGAGGGAATTGCAAATATTGTTGTTGTGGTATATGTTGATTCTAAATATTTGGTTGGGGATTTACATAATGCATTGCTGGGACACTTTGATATGACACTCTAGGTGCAGACATTATAGGGTCATGTCTTAGAGCTTGGATCACAAGATCCTGCTGAATAGTGGGTACTTGGCTGCCTGTTTGCTATCTATTTGTAGTAGACACACCAGGGGTATCACTATTAGTGCTAGTATTTGGGATATTCATGGCTTGTAATCTTAACAACAAATCTTCCTTTCTTTTTCAAGATTCGATCCTTAACACTCTAAGGCTTAATTCCATTACCTCCTTTTCTAATTCTTCATCAGTCTGATTTGAACCAAAAGCAATATTAGGTGTAGGACAACTCTGGATATTGTTGGATTCAGTATTTTCTAAGGAAGGAGATTGTAATCTGGTGTAAGGAGTTAAAACTTCAAACTCATGAGCAAACTACACAGTCGGCATAGATGTGCCTTGGAACTCATTTTGTGGTGAGGCATTTACACTTTGAGGGGTAGGGAGTGGTTCAGCATAATATAATTCATCCCCATCAGAATCTACTTGTCCCTTAGGAACATTTCTACTAGCATAAACAATACTGTGTTGCCCCCTTTATTCTCTTGTCTACAAATTATTTTCACTATTACCCAAGAGAGGTACTGAAAAAGACATGAGATCACCAATAGGAGGGGGAATGTACTCACTTGAATCTTTAGCCCTCCACCTTTGACCTGCAAGGTCTGGATTCATAGGCCTGTTGGGAGATCCCTGTTGTAGCACTCTTCTTCCTAACATCGTTGAGTTCTGGTGCTTTCTTCAGCCTTTACCGGTTCAAAATCTTCAACAGAGTTGCCACCTGTGATCGGGACACAAAAGAAACAATGTACTAAAAGATACTTGTCACATGAATGACAAATTGAAGCTCTTGGTCAAATTCTGTTGTGTCTGAATGCAACAACTTTCAATATAGATCTTATAATTTTCTTCTCACAAGATTTTCTACTGGTACAGAGAATATTAGAGTCGCCACCCTTGAACAAGGGAAATATAACGATTGATTCTATGACTCAAGGTAAGACACAATACTAGTTCAGTCACCAATCTGTTGGTTGTTTTTAATTACCAACCTAATCTCCACTACAACCTAAAGATTAGCCCTATCTGATGATTAATTGCATGAAGGGATTGGCCAACGAACATGATAAGACAATATGTCTATTTCCTCTGCACTTTAGGCTCTGCTTGACCTAGGAGGTGTTCCTTACGGTACTTTTTACACTTTCATTTACTAATTCTTTTCAAATAGTGTTATAGGCATATAAGCTCTATTACTCATACCAAGAATGATAGATATACTTAGGAAATTACTAGATTCCTGGTCTCTTATATCTTCACTTGTTCTAGAGCATGAAAGAAAATTCACATAAATCACTACAAAGGATAATGGTTCATTTCAGATCTTCTATTTTGGACAACCAAAGAGTAGTATCACAAAACAAGTTCACAAAGATTGGTGCCTTAATCCATAGGGCTGCAGAGTCAAAAACATATACAAATAGGACTTTAGATGATTGTATTTCTCCAATTTATGGACTATTATGATAATGTATGTAATATCCCACCCAAGTGGAATATAGCTAAACAAAATTTTGCCTATTTGTTCAGTTTATATTTGAGTTTTCTTAGACACTTGCAACAATATAATGCGAAAAGAAGTGATTGCAATAATATTATTTTATTTAAAAACTGAATATCACATAGGGAATTAATGGTTGAAAATTGCAGATTTCAATATCTCCCAAAATATTCATTATTTGGCCAAATTATTAAAGACCCAGTTGAGATAACATCCCCTATTATCTAAGCAATCAATACTCAGAAAATCATATTTGCAAAATATGAAGATATTTTACATACCCAGTTTGTTGTTATGAAAAGTACAGGTCTGGTATGAATGCATCAACAACAATAACTTTGATTCTCCTTGATTCTTCAAGAGGATGGATTGATACAATATTAAAATATTGTTCTTTGCCACAACGTGACTTTAAAGTGTGTAATTAGCAATTAATTTGTCACAGCAGATATGCCTTTGATTTTCTATCAAGAATCTTCTCAAACCCTTGAATAATCCTGTAGATAATCTCTTCATTAATGTACCATATGATTCCCACATGCCAAGAAAGTATGCACAACTCAACAAATAAGATATTCAACAATGATAATCTTCAATCTGCTATCAAACCCTTGAAATACTTCATCAATATGCACAAATTGGACTCCTGATTGAAGCCCACACTCTGGCAATGAATCAGCTGATCTCTCACAACCTCAAAATTGCATAAACACTGAAGATATTTCATTCTCCAATGTTGAAAACGAAGAAATCTAAAGAAACCCTAGGTTTCCTTCACAATTCCCAAAGCTCTCACAAAAAGCAAAGTCAAATGATCATCATTAATGAGTTTGATTTGGTTTTTGAAACCTTTTATAACATCAATCTCCTTAATAGCATTTAAATCCACTTTTAGGTTTTTAATAAAAACTTTATATTATGTCTTCAAACTTGGGCTCTCATATTCAATAAATATAAATGTACTTTAAGTTGTTCTAATTGAGGGTCATGGCCCCATTGATTATAAAGAACACTTTACTTTATAATTTAACTTTATAATATTAAATATCATTTAGGCCACTTTAAAAATTAATAACTCCTTAAATACTTATGATTTTCTAATTCTGTCTGAACAAGGAGGTTCACCATGATACCCTCTATGTATCCAACTGCCTTACCAAAAATAGCAGGGGTCCCTCTCTATCAACCATTGTTTCACTATAATTAGTAAATCCCTCATTATCTGATCAAACCAATGGTGTAAGGGATTGACACTGCAAATGAAGCCTGTTCAGGTGCCCTGCTATAGATAGTAACCCTGACTATCTTGAAATAGTCACTTGCTATAAATAGTGTGTGAATCTGAATCAAACAAAGGCTAAACCTGAACTCTGGATGGGAATAAGCATCCCGCTCTGCCAACTGGAACCCTCTAACCATCTGCCTTAGCCTATGAGGGCCAATAATAGGCTAATCCTGTCACAAAACATGGTGAGCTAAAATGGGGACATTACAGTCTACCCTCCTGAAATTGCTTGTCCGCAAGCAATCTCTCATATGGAAGCTGATTGTACTATGCCTGAAGAGGAACCACAACTCCACCATGATCCCAGGGGTAGAACTGTGTAATGTCCCTGCTTTCACTAGCCAATTCCTGCAACACCATCATCAGTACAACTGACATAATGTTGTGAGGTTACACAACACACCCCATTTTAACTTGGCAAAACAAGGACCCAACTTTTGCTTGGCTTGTGTTTTTGTGCTTTCCGGCGATTTGGTAAAAGTAAAGTCATGCGGATCATCATACATGGGAAGGCTAGGTAAGTCATCATCATGAGGTTAGTTTGTCAAATGTCATATTTCATTCCAGTAACCTCATATTTGGAAAAAACATCAAATTTCATGCAGGTTTGCCTTTTACATCACCCTGATATTTGTTAAGGTGTGAAAGTTATGCATGGTCAAAGTTTGAGTCAAACCTAATATTCTCAAGGGGAGGATCATATTTCGCAACATCCGTCATATTACAGAAGATCACCCTGATCTAATTTATCACCCGATAAATCATGCAGTCCAAATATCCAGACATCAATTTTAGGTGATAATAACCTTTACCCGTCAACAGCCTTATGCATTTCGTGAGGATCCTATTTCTCAATGTAACTCGATATTTCTTAATATCCTCCTGTTGTGAAATATCCCCCTAAGCTATTATCCTGATGATGTCATCCTAGTTCGATGAACAAAGAAACAAACATGATGATGACGTCATCATCACATTTACTTCTCAGGTGCATATTTCTTAACATGATCCTCCTCGTATAACATGACGATGACGTCATGAAGCCTTAGAGGTATACTACGCCAATATCCGGGTGATGTCATCCTGATATTCCGAGAGGGAGGGTTATTGTTTATCTGGTCATCATCATTTTGGAACATCACCTGACATTCAAATATCCTCATGTATTCAAATATCATCCTATCATATGGGCATCACCCCGCTCCCGTTGTCGCCATTGACATTTAATGCACGCAGAGGTGGTAGGTAGTTCCCGACGACCATTAAACCTGATAAAACACCTAGCAAAATCCTAAGTTTCCGTGCAAAAGATCAACAAATAAAATCTAATACGTCAGGATTTGCCTTAATTTTACCCTAAATGCAAGGTTAAAAGGTAAATTCATTGTCATTTTCACACTTACCTTGCAAGAAAGTCATTGTTGCAGAGCACTAGCTTCCAAACCCTCATACAGGTGACAACTGTACGAACAGAGCTTACCAACAAGAGGAGACGCGTGATTATCGGCTGAATTAAGAGCATTTCTGGAAAACCACTGGTGTAGATAAATCTGCATAACCAGGTAAGTAATTGAAACCCTCATCTTGTTCTTTCTGCATAGTCAGGTATGATATGCAAGTTCTAGTTTATGCACCCCATGATAGATAAATGTTGAATAAGTATAGTATCCATGATGATCAGTAAAGAATAAAAGTTATACGCATGCATATGAGTATCTATTGTAAGACAAATTGTGTTAATTGCAGGTATCCATGGCTGACAAGAGACCAGCCAAGTGTGAGGCTGAGTTCAGCAAGCCTATGTTCTCATCTCCAAGGGGCATCCTATTCAAATATGGTGCAATTACAGATACCCATCAAGGGAATACTGATTTAGAGGCCTAGTCCGCTAGGATGAATGATGTGAAGAATAGAAGCCCTTTGCTGGATGCAGTATTCGTGTCCGGACTGTGGAATGCGGTTGGTTTTCCTTACTCTATGGAGTCTTCAGAGCTGTGATCGAGTGTGCTCGGAATTACAATCCAGGAACTAGACAGGTAGTGAAGCATGGAAGAATATATGCAGACCTGTCTATTAAGGGTCTCTCCAGGACATTTGGACTGCCATTGGGGCAGGAAGGTAAATAGTGTAGACCTGAAGAAGTCAGAAATCGAATATGAAAATAATAAGAAATAGGCCAGGAAGACCATGTATCAATGGAGGGCCAAGAACAGCGCATATCCTGTGGCTGCCAAGCTTCCTGTGCATTTGTTTAAATATGATTTTGATGATGAATATCAGTACATGATTGCAATGCTTAGTAGGGTGACAGGCTAGCCTGATGTTGGTAGTTTCAAAGATTGGATGTATGGTGTTATCATGATGTGCATATATGCAGACATCAAGCCATTATGGGGCCAGCTGATAAGTGATGCTCTACATGAGCAGCTGATGAACCTGGGAGGTTCAAATTGTGCTTTTTATATGACATCCTATATTGTCTACTCCTGTGCTTATAAAGGCACATTTGATGCATTGGTTACAGATGGAAAGCTTACAGGAACAGTTAATGCTGTACACATTTGGGATCATCATCCACAATTACAAAGAATTAATTACCTCTAGGATTATAAATTGGTAAATGACGCATTCTCTATGCATCTGGTAAGGACCATGGAGGAGGATAGGACAAAGAAATTGAGCATGGAGGCTCAAGAAATAATCTACAGGCATGGAGCCTGGTATATTCAATTTGCCACCTTTTCCTATATGAGAATTGAGGGTTTTGATGGACATCCCCTCGTGCTGCCAAGGTATCCCACTGATGCAATGATACTGATGGAATTTATAAGGCAGAGCTCCACCATGCTGCAAACATACAAAGATGCTCAAAAGATACCACCAATATTGTTTCCAGTCACCATTGGTTGCTATATATGCCCAGATTCAGAGAACATCAAGAAGGTGATGGTCAGCTTGAATAAGATGCAGTTGCAGCCATTCCCATTAATAAGACCATATGATCCTTATGGAAGGATACAAAAGATAATAGGGAAGCCTATTCATCAGAGACACCTAGAGGACTTCTGGGTGGATTGTGAAGATGAAGCAGAAGCCAGAAGAAGGAGATACCACAGGCTTACACTAAATCAAATCAAAACCTTTGATTGTATCCCCATTCCTCAGCAATTAAAGAAGGATGATGGCAGGATAATTGCAGATGAGTATGAAGAGAAGAAAATATATAATGATACCATATTTGCACCTGATCTGACGATACATGAAGATATATCCTTGGATCCTTTCATTGCCAGGACCTTACATTTAACCCAAGCTTGGGTTGATGAGCAAATAGAGGCATTGAAGAAGAAAGGAGTTGCCATTACTATGGATAACAAGAAGAAAGGGCAGAATATTCCTGATGAGGAATATGATGACTTTATAAATGAGAAGAGAAAATCTAAAGGAGATAGACTACCCCCACAACAAAAACAAAGTAAAAGACCCCCTAGGGGTAAGAAAATTGATAGTGAGCCCAAAGGAGTGATCATTGAAAGGGCAGCATTTCCAACTGAGGAGGCAGCAGGATCAGGATCACCATCACCTCTAAGGATAAGAAAACAAAAGTCCAAGAAGGATCAGCCAATAGGGGTAATAATTACTGAGACCCAGGAAGAGGGTCAATCTTCAAGAAAACCAATGGAAGAAGAGTCTGAGGAAGAAGAGGCCCCCTTGTTGTTCAGAAGGAAAAGAAAAGCCCCACAGGTGGTGGTAGCTACCCCACCTAAGAAACCAAGAACCTCCATGAGGGGTGAAATAAGGCAATCCCCTACACTGATGCCAGGGGCAGGTAGTGAAGTCGTGCATAAAGAATTTCAGCACAATATCCCACTTCCTACCATCGTGAAGTTTAAGACAGAACTTGCAGAGAAATAAAGACAAGAAGCCTCCAATATACCCGAAGGAGGTCATATCTCACTGGAGGAGGCAATCAATTTATCTGATGACGAGGTTGTGAAGGAAGTAGCTTCACAAAAGATGGAGACCCTTGCTACAAGTACACTCATGACCCCTCACAAGACTCCAACAGTTCAAACAATACTAGAGGAGATAAAGCAAGTGGAAGCTGAAAAAGAAAAGATAGCCCAAGAAATGGGGTTAGACACCTTAATTGCACAGGTGACAAGTCCTGTAGTGGTAGATTTGACAGGTAAACAGGATGCAAGTCCTGAACATCCAGCAGGCACACCTGATAAAGGGCAACATACAGAAGAAGTGAAGATGGCAGAACCAGAAGGCCATGCTTTCGAAATAAGCCAACAGAGTCAACAAGATGCATCAGCGGAGCCTGCTATAGTAGAGGTTCAAGAAAAGAAGGCTGATGAAGAGAATGTAATAAATGATCCTATTGTTATAGTTCAAGAAGTAGGTGGTGCAGGTGTAGAACAAATAGCAGCTGTAGAACCAACACCTGCACCAAAGGAGGATTCCGCAATATCCACAGCTGTAAATGTGCCTCCACAAGAGGAAAAGTCAAAGGTGGATGAGGTAGTAAAGGAAAGGATCATGATCATCATGATCAGCAGGTGCATACAGCGCAAAGTCCTCCACCTCAGGATGCGGCCCCTCCAGAAAAAGAAGTTCCTCAACAGGAGGATGTACCACAAGATCAACCTCAAGGTGAGCATCACACAGAAGAAATGAGGAAATCACCTTTTCCAACACATATGCTGATAGATACAGGAGATCAAGGTGAACATCATGATGATGCTGGCAAACATGATCAGGTACCTCCATGGTTGGAAAAAGAGGTAAACGTAGAGGAAGATTTTGTTATTAAAGAATTTGATGTATCTACCTTGTTTGCTAAAAATATAACAAAACCAAAGAGGAAAACTAGAACAACTTTGGCCATTAGAAGGGATCCAACAACTGGGAGAAGAAGTGCACAGGTTGTAGTAACCACTGTAGATAAGGAAAAAGGTAAAATTACCTTAGATGAATTTCAAATCAGCACAGTGGACTTAGGGTTTGCCAATGAAGACCAAGAGGGTCAAGAAGGCAAAGACATTATAGATTCTTTAATCCAGAAGGTGAAAAGAGAGAAGGAGAAAAATAAGCAACACAAAGAGCACATTGCTCAGTTGCATGCCTATATAGGAAGATTAACCAATCCTGAGGATAGTTCCACTAAACATGCAATCCCATTGACTGCTATTTCACAAGATGAGGTAAATAAGTTGGATCTCATGAAACATGAGTCCACCATTTTGAGGAAGTGGATGTATTCCACATTTGATACTGCAGAAGAAGTTGTGAAAGCCTCTTTGAGGAGGTGGAATACTCTTGGTGACTCCAGGAAAAAGGTAAATTAATTGCAAATGTAGACAGACAAAAGGTCTTTTCAATTGGGAAAGATATTAGATATCCTAGGAGAAATAAGGAGGATAAATCCTCAGCTGCTTATCAACAAGCAGATACTAAATAATAACACTGCATTATTAGTTGATATATGGTATAAAGACATTCAATTCGAATGTGATGTGATCAAGAGATGTAATAATAAGCTGAGGGAGATCAGCATTAAGCTGCATGACATGATGTCATTTGAGACATAAATTTTGGAGGCCCTAGAAGGAAAAGTGGAAGGGAAGATAGCTAATCAAGATGAAGAGTTTGCAATTTAAGCTCTACACAGTAACTTCCAATTTGTTGCAGATGATCCACTAGGCCAATTGACAGAGGAGATCATGGATAAAATAGTCAAGGCCAAGATGAAAATAGAGCACTATAATGAGATGCTGCATAGCAGGAAAAATAAGTTGGATAGCATCAAAAATAAATACCAGGCACACAAACACGCCATCATCAAAGCAAAAACCCCAGATGGCGGAGAAATAGATAAAATTGTGCAGTTATATGAATAGGTCAGGACCAGCATGCAGCCTCATATATGGGGTCATCATCATTAGGAGGGCGAAAGTTCAGGAAGTGATGCACATGATGATGATGCACAGGGGTCGGATAAAGTAGATGATGATGCATCATAAAGTAAATATCAGCATCTGATACTTAGTGAAAATAAGTACTCCAGATAGTTGCCAGCTGGCAACTTGTGCCATTTTGATAAAGTTGACAAAGTCTAAGAGAAATACTGACCGTGGATAGTCATAGATAAATCAAGATCATAGATCTTTTTGTAACGGATTCCTCACCTTGTTCTATAAAAGGTGTTGGAATGCCTCATTTCTAACATTCAAAACTTAATTGAAATCCGTCTGCTGAAATATTCAGGGCTTATTTCAAAGCTTTTTGTACACATCTATATCTTTGCATACTTAATGAATGAGAAGACTTGTTTGATTACAAATTCATAATAAATCTTGAGTAATCTGTGTCTGAATTCTGGATATGTGCTTTGATTTGCTGCGACCCTTGGAGTGCTCATCATGTTGCATGTATTGTTTTCATTCATCATCCTCTGAAGTTAGCATCAACTGTATCTAGCTGTGGAATGTCCTAGTGAACATATGGTTTGGTTTTCTTTTCTTCATGACAGTATCTGATGTACATGTGGTTCAATAGCTGAAGGTTCAACATTCATTTGAAGCATTTCTTTCAATTTCTTTTAAATTTCAGAGCACTTCACCAACACAATTGTAAATAACTGATAATCTTAAGCAAATAATGCAAATATGTGGACATCTCGTAGATAATTGAAAATATTTAGCATATTTGAAGCTAAATCATGTATAATTGATAAATATCATGCAAATATTTGAGTATACTGTAGCATCTGATCAAACAACTATATAAAATGACTTCTCTGTGAAGAATCTTTGCAGAAAATAGTGTCATGGTGATGAACTCGACGTAAGGCCCCAAAATGGAAACAGCAACACACATCAAACTCTGAGTAACATCAGACGATTAAGACCTAATCACCGAAGACTTGGGATCATGAATTCTCTAAATTCATCGTATCTTTCAAGATGAATAAAGGTTAATGTGTACTTTTATTCTATGTTTGTTTGTGACTAACATCATGATCAACATAAATTGGCACTAGAAGGAGGGCCATATCTGAAAGAGGACGTTCATCATCATTATTTTCAGGTTTGATGATGAAGAGAGTAGGGTAACCCGAATACATCTGTGAATTCCAAATATTGTTCAAATATTTACTGTAGTGCGCTTGTGGATGCTTATTCTGTGTAAAGATTTCTAGATCAAACATAAATATTGCAAGCTTTACAGTAGATCACTATGAATTCACAAATATTGGCTAACGATCAGTAAATTTGTTCAAGCTTTGAAGAGTATTGCCTTGGAAGCTTGATATCTCATGGTAGAGATCATCCTACCTTAAATATCACTTCATATTTGCATTATCTTTGCAAATATTTCGCAAATATCTAGTCAGATCAGTCATCCAATTGCAAATATCCACCTCAGCTGGTGAATTTCAACTGATATTTGCAAAGTTCCAGCCAATTTGTCTAAAAATTGAGAAATCCTAGTTCACAGGATAAATACCAGGTCTAGATCTAGCAGAATCTTTGAAGAATTACCTATTAGAGGGTTTAGACCTAGAACTATAGATATTCATCACACTCCAGGGTCTAGTGCATCAGAAGCTTCACCAGAACCTCCTCCTGTGACTCCGGTTGGTTTGCAAATACCTTCTGGGATATCTGTGACACCTCCTGTCCAACCTCAACCCTAGGTCCAACCTCAGCCAACTGTACGACGGGTTCAACCTCCTCTGGTTGCAATGTTTTCTTTGTTGCAGAGTCACCTTTGACCTTCACTGCATATCATGAGTTGCTAAAGAATCCAGACAAACTTTGTCCAAAATATCATCCTTATCAGGATGCTGATGATCATATCAAAACCTTCAAAGAGGCCTGTTGTAGGGCCAGAATAGAACATCAAGATGTTGTATGCAGATTATTTCCTTTTTCCCTAGGGGAATAGGCTTATAATTGGTTTATTAGTCTTGGTCAAAGTTCTGTCGATTCATGGGCTATCCTAGAGAAAGCTTTTACTGATAGGTTCAAAATACCAATTGATCCTTCAATGAACTATCACCTATTTGCCACAATCAAGAGGTTTGAGGGAGAGCCTATTGCCAATTTCAATGCTAGGTTCCAAAAAATGCTATCCAAGTTAGTTGCTCCATATAATGTAGCAGATGTTGCTGCTAGGAGTATATATTACTCAGCTCTAGATCCATTGACTTCCATGTTCATCAGGAGAACACATCCTGAAATCACTACCTTGACAGGAATTTTTCAAGAGGCTATCAAGGTGAATCAGCAGTTAGTCCCTGCTCCAACTCCAAATGTTGCATTCCCTACATTACCTGGCATGTATCCAACTTATCCTCCACAATATCCTGCATATCCGGCACAGCAATATCTGGCTCAACAATATCCTAATGGAACTATGATACCTCCAGCAGTCATGCCAGCACCCTTGCAAGTGCCTCCATTAAGTATCATGCCACCTCCTAATGGGAATGGCCAAACACCACAATATCCTACACAAACTCAGACACCTCAGGGTGCTGATCTTTCCAACAATAACCATGGATCCTCTTTCTTCAAGCCTCAAACTGAAAATGTAGTAGCTAAAGCTCAAGAAGAGAAGGAAGAAATCAAAGAAATCTCTGCTCAACTAAGAAAGCTCACTACAGAGGTCACTCATTTGAGAAATCAAAACTTCTATTCTCAGCCTAACCAAAACAGAGGTTATTCCAATGACAGACCAAGTTATTCTGACAGAGGGTATAACAACAGTAATTTTAATAACATTGGTGGAAATAACAACAACCCTCAGAGACAGCCTAGAGTATGGAACTCTAGACCAAATAATGGCTCACTACCATCACCCTTAGAAAATCAGTCACCTGGTAAAGCCAAACAGACTACTAGAGTCAATCTTGCTGAGGCAACCCTCACCAATTGGTGCAAGATCCACAATACGAATGCTCATGCAGAGCTAGATTGTCCACAATTCAGAATTGCTGCTAGCATCTTCCAGACAGAAGTTTCAAATACCCCTAGAAATCCACCTTAGGTGGAAGGAAATGAAATCGTCCCTTGTGGATATGATTCTGCATTTGTATTGGAAAGCTATACTAATCATCATCCTCAGCAAACTATGTCATCTCACCAACATTATACCCAGGCTTGTGAAGAATTTTCCATGGCTTTTGAGTCAAATTATGTTTTCCCTTTTAAAGATGAGAATGAGCCTTCCATTGAACATGAGGAGGTGCATGCATACCAGCAGCAATATCCTGGTAAGCACAATTACAATCTGAGAAATAACTCTAACAGACCTACTGGTCCATTAACCAGTTCCTTGCGTTCGAATAATTTCAACACACCTCCTGATCCCAAAGCGAGTAATAATCTGGGATTTCCAAAGGTAAATGCACAGTATCTATCACCACAGAATACAACATCAAAGGCTGTTGCCCTACCTCATGAGTCTGATAAGCTGGTCACATATCTGGCTGATGACATGAAAAAGATAAAGATCAGCCTGTCTCTGTCGGAACTGTTGAAAACTCTTGCAATTAAGAAGGCCTTCATGAAATCACTTGATGATCCTGCTCCTAAAGAGGATAATCATTCCCCAGGCCAATCTAGTAGTAAAGATCATGCTGCTAGGGATAGTAATATGAAAAACAAAGTGCCAGCTACTGTTCAGGCTGCAAAAACCTCCCACATGACCTTATACCGAGATAAGAGTGAATCACCACCTTTCCTCCTCACTATAAGGATGTTTAGTAAGAATTTGCACAATTGTTTGGTAGATTTAGGGGCCTCTACCAATGTGATGCCTCTGTCTATATGCAATGCTTTAGGACTGCATCCTGCTAAATCCTTAAAGAAGGTGACACAACTGGATAAGACAGAAGTGAGTGTAATTGGAAAACTGACTCATATACACATGCAGTTAGCATCTGATCCCAAGATTCAGTATTATATCGATATCCAGGTAGTTGACATACCTGACACATATGGGATGGTCCTTAGCAGGGACAAGTCAAAAACCTTAAATAGGTATAAGTCTATTGATTTTAGTCACATGTGGTTGCCTTGGAAAGGTATACCTAACCAGATAAGAATAGATGCCGAGCCCAGAATGAAGCACATGATAACTGAATATAACAAAACAAATGAGATCATGTACGTAAATGTTGAACCAGGAGTCTATGCCATCAGACCACAGACTGTCAGGATAGAAGAGATCCTGATGCTTGACTTTCATCATCATCATGATGATGATCATCAGGAAGACATGCCGGATGTAGAATCTGATAGTAATTTTGAGAATGAGAATGAAATAGATCGCTTCAAAAACTTTGAGATGCATTTGTCTAAACAAGTAAAACATTGTCAATTATTGAATATTCCTGTTCATGACATTCTGATTGATGGTTGGTGCAGATTACACGACGAGGCACATTTAGAAAAGACTTGTGAAACATGCTTAGACATGATGATGCTCGAGCAGACATGCAGTGAGGCGTCATCATCACATTCCGAGGTAAGCTCTACATCGGGTGACGATGATGATACTGATTCTCGTTTGTCTTCCGCAGGAACCACAGAAAAGGTGGTAGATCATGATGAAGACCATATACACAGAACAGAAGAAATTCTGGTAGGTGAACAGATAAATGTTAAGAAGAAAGAGAGGATCACCCCTAGAAGTGATTTTTTTATGGAGCCAGATTATGAACTGTCTAATGAAGACAGAGGTAGTAACTTGACCAGATTTGAAGAATTCTTATCAGGAGAAATTAAGAAAATGATAGAACAAAAGAAGCGTCCGCAGGATGCACTGATTGAAGGATGGTGTAGGTTGCATGAAGCACCACACTCAGAAACTACCTGTTCGTTGTGCCTTCATATTTTGAAAGGACATACAGAGCCTGATCCAAAAGATCATCCTCCTGATGATGGAAAACAAGAAGAAAAATTAGCTTCCCAAAAAAAAGAAAAGCTGAAGTCTGAGAAAATAGAAATTCCTAAACTAAAGTGGATCTCAGGTGGAGCAACTGCCAGAGCTGCAAAGAAAAGCAAAGGTTCAGCCAAGCATCATGCTGGAGATAAATCTTGGACTCTAAGATTTGATGGATCCAAGTCCAAGCAAGGGGCTGGAGTAGGGATTGATCTCATTGATCCATCAGGAAAGTCCTATTTAGCTGCCTATAGATTACAGTTCCCCTGTACTAACAATGTGACAAAGTATGAAGCTCTAATTCATGGGATACTGTTTGCTCTCAAGAAGAAGGTAAAAATTCTACATGTCTTTGGAGACTCATAATTAGTTGTTAGACAGGTAAGAGGAATCTACTCTTGCAACTATAAGAAATTGTCAAATTATAGACATAGAATGTGGGATTTGATTGAAGACTTTGATGCATTTAATATCACCCACGTTCCTAGAGAACAGAACCATAGGGCAGATGCACTTGCCCAAGCTGCTAGTACACTGGAGCCACTGTCTATATCAGGCCTAAAGAGATTTTCAGTGGAATTGGTATCAGTGCCTTCAGTACCTGATAATGTTACCAATCTATAGGTCTTTGATGATGATTAGCACATCCTTGACTTTATTGCTAACAGAGATATATTTGATACTCAGATCATAGATGAAAATAATGTGGAAGATCATGTTTGGGAGGAAGATGAAATATTAGAGTTACCTGGTAATAGGATTCCCAAAGGAATGATTAAATTAGAAAGAGCCTTTGATCTGGATAATATGCTGAAATAGAAGGATCTTCCCAAGGCTGATGGAAGTCAATATTCACAAGTGAATAGTGGATAAAATGAAGACGAGGAATGTTTTAATTGGTAAGGTTTGCACACCAGAAGAGTTAGAAGGAATAACTCAGGCCCTTAAGGATTACATCCATGTAATTGCATGGACTTATGATGAGCTAAAGACATATGACACATCAGTCATAACTCACACTATACCTCTCAAGCTAGTGCTAAACCTTTCAGACAGAAGCAAAGGCCAATTAATGCTTTGCTTGAACCAATAATTTTTTAAGAAGTCAAGAAACTGTTAAATTCCAGGATAATATTTCCTGTGAGGCACTCCACTTGGGTGGCTAATCTAGTGCCAGTAAGAAAAAAGAATGGAGACATCAGATTGTGTGTAGACTTCAGGAACCTGAACAAAGCATTAGAAAAGGATAATTATCCTCTACCCTCATTAGATGAAGTTCTACATATTGTAAATGGAGCTAAAATGATGTCCTTTCTGGATGGCTTCTCAGGGTACAATCAGGTCATGGTTGACAAGATTGATAGGCTGAAGACTGCCTTCACCACAAAGTGTGGGGGATTTTTGCTTATAGACGTATGCCATTTGGGCTGATAAATGCTGGAGCTACATTCTAGCGAGCAATGGACATAGCCTTCAGAGGCTTAATAGGAAAATGTATAGTCATCTACATGGATGACCTCACAGTGTTCTCCAAAGAAAGAACCAACCATGTGATAGATCTCAGAAATGTGCTGAAGAAATGTGAAGAGTATGGAATATCTCTGAACCCCAAGAAATGCATATTTGGGGTAACAACAGGCAAATTATTAGGCCACCTGATAACAGAAGATGAGATCATCATTGATCCTGACAGAGTGGAGTCTATCATGAAAATACAACTCCTTGGAAGTAAGAAAGAACTTAAGTCTTACTTTGGTAAGATTAACTTTGTAAGAAAATTCATCACTGGTTTTGCAGAGATAGTCAGACCTTTAAATGTTATGCTGAAAAAAGATGCCAAGATTGAGTGGACAGCAGAAGCCAAAGATGCTTTTGAAGACATTAAAAAAGCCATATCAGATGCTCCTGTTCTCATTAGTCTAGATTACACAAAGGATTTCTACATTTATTCATTTGCCTCAGAGCATACCTCTGCGGCTGTATTGACTCAAAGGAATGAGGAGAAAGAAGAAAAACCAATAGCTTTCATGAGTTGCCCCTTCAAGGATGCTGAATTGAGATACATAGATGTAGAAAGACAAGCACTTGCATTAGTTAGGGCAGTAAAGAAATTTAGGCATTATATACTAAGAAGCAAAGTAATTGCAGTAGTGCCTGATGCAGCAGTAAAGATGCTGCTAATGCAGAGTGAGCCTAGTGAGAAAAGAGCCAAGTGGATCACTGTTTTACAAGAGTATGACATGGAAATTACACCAATGAAGCTAGTAAGAGGACAGGCTCTAAGCCAAATGATATCTGAAATTGATCCAAACATCACAAGTCAGCAATATGTTGTCAATACTAAGGACAATAAGGAATGGTATTCAGATATCAGGCACATCCTGATTACTGGGAGATGTCCTCCAAGATTGCAGGCTTCACAGAGAAGAGCCTTGAAGATAAGGTCACAAAAATATATGATGAAGGGAGGAATCCTGTTCAAGAAGAATTATGAAGGAATATACTTGAGATGCTTAGAAAAGTCAGAAGCAAATAAAGTTCTATCAGAATTACATGACAAGTTCGGAATAGCACATGGATCAGCCTTAGCTACAACACATGCAATCCTCAGAGCAGGATATTATTGGCCCACAGTTTTTAAAGATACAGCTGATCATGTTAAATGTTGTCATGTATGTTAGGTTGCTGCCAATAGAGAGAAATATGCTGCACAACCCTTGCAGCCAGTGATGGAAGAGCGCCCATTTGCACAATGGGGCATGGACTTTATAGGACCAATCAATCCTCCATCATCTTCAGGCCATAGGTATGTCTTAACAATTACTGATTATTGCACCAGATGGACTGAAGCTGTCAGCAGCAAGACTTGTACTGCAGATGTGTTATCAAGTTTCTAGAAAGCAACATTGTCACCAGGTATGGAACTCCTTATGCTCTGGTAAGTGATAATGGTTCTGCCTTCACTTCAACTAAATTGTCAAGTTGGGCTTTTGATCATGGGATCATACTCAAGTTTTCATCCAACTATTATCCCCAAGGAAATGGATTAGCAGAATCCACCAACAAAAATTTATTGAATATCATAAGAAAATTAATAGAGAAGAACCCTAGGGAATGGAACTCATTTCTGAAGTATGCCTTATGCGTAGATAGAACTAGAATGAAAACTGCCTTAGGAAACTCACCTTTTCACTTGGTGTATGGGGTAGATCCTATCCTCCCTGTAAACTTGAAGATTCCTACTTTGCAGTTTGCCCAAGAATACCTAGGCATAGACAATAGACAAGAGGTCAGGTTGATGCAGCTGATGCACCTGGAAGAGAAAAGAAGTCAAGCAATTGACCAATTTGCAAAACATCAGGCTATTGTCAAATGCTGGTTTGACAAGAGAGCCAAAGTCAAAGCCTTCAGGATATCTGATTTAGTCCTGATGTGGGATAAGGCCCATGAGAGGAAGGGTGACCATGGCAAATTTGATAGATTATGGATAGGTCCCTTTCAAATTTCTGAAATACTAGGAGACAACACTTATAGGCTTAAGAACCTGACAGGTGAGGATGTCCCATTGCCAGTCAATAGACAATTCCTCAAACATGATTTCCAAGCTTGAGTGACTTCATGACAGTCGTGTGTATCATATTGTACATTTGTATAGTTGCTTGTACAGTTGTGTTTTGTTTGTTTTGTTTTGGTTGAGCTTTTGTTTTGGTTAGTCAAGATGATGCACTTCATCACCATAGAAAATAACTAAGTTGTTAGGATTCAAGTGATGAGATCAGATTTAGACATAGGTTATGATTCATTCTAAGAAGTATTCATGATCGGGTCTATGATATCCTTTCATCAGGGTGCCTTTTCTTAATCAAAGTGAATCAATCACAATGAAACACCTAACAGCCTTGGGTTTGTTGAATATACAAGTATAGGTGTTAAGTGAAAAATCTAAAGGGACTCCCTTGCTACCAATACAATCTCCAACCTAAAGCTGCAAGTGACTATACCTTGTACAAATGAGCGGACATGATGATATAAGATACATATTTTTAAAAATAAAATAAAATAAAATTAGGCCATCTAAGTAACTCTACCGGGGCTATGAACGCTTGCTGGCAATGGGGCTCTACTTAGGGAGATTGTATAGATAACCTTGCCGGGGCTATAAACGCCTGCTGGCAGCAAGGCTCTATCCAGGTTGGCTATGAGGGATGATCTCCAACTATGTAGTTTAACACCAGTTACCTATGTTTTCAACTTGCTTTCAAGATGAGGATAATTAATCATTTGCACACACATGATCCTTTGTTAGCATTGTTACCATGATGAAAACTTTGTCATTCAAAAAGATTATGATGCTTATACTTAGAAAGAGTTAGAATGCTATGTTAGAGTATGTTCACATCACTTGAATCATTGGAATTTTGGTGTTTTCTTTGGTGGCAAGTTGTTGTGTGGTTACACAACACGCCCCATTTTGACTTGACAAAACAGGGACCCAACTTTTTGCTTGGCTTGGCTTGTGTTTTCTGCTTGCTGGCGGTCTAGTAAAAGTAAGTCATGTAGATGATCCTGCATAAGGGGACTGGGTAAGTCATCATGATGAGGTCAATTTTTTAAAGTTCATATTTCATGTCAATAACCTCATGGCTGGATAGAGTACAAAATTTCATGCAGGTTTGCCTTTTGGATCACCCTGATATTCCTTAGGGAACGAGAGTTATGGTGAGTCAAAGTCCTGGTCAAACCTGATATTCTGAGGGAGAGTCATATTTCTTAACATTAGTCATCTTATGAAAGATCACCTTGATCCAATTTTATCACCCGATAAATCATTTATCCAGAGATCTGGACGTCAATTTTAGGTGATAGAAGCATTTACCCATCAAACAGCTTCATATATTTTGTGGGGGTCATATTTCAAATATCACCCTATCTTCCGAATATCACCCCGTCGCAAAATATCACCCTAAAGACAATATCATGATGGTGTCATATAATCCTGATAGATGAGAAAATTGACATGACGATGACGTCATCATCCTTTTTACCTCGCGGAGGTATATTTCCAATAGTGACCCTTTCTACATAACATGACGATGACGTCATAGTGCAACAACGATAAACTAAGTCATTATCCTGATGGCGTCATCCTGATATTTTCGAATATCACCTGATATTTCGAATATCACCCAATCTTGCGAATATCACCTAATATTTCAAATATCACCCTGCCGCAGAATATCACCCCAAGGCCAATATGATGATGACGTCATCCAACCCCGATGAATAAAGAAAATCACCCTGGCGGTGATGTCATCATCCTTTTTATCTCGCGGAGGTATTTTTCCAATGATCATCCTTTTTAATAACATGATGATGACGTCAGCTTATCCCATTCCACAAAGGACCCAATATGACGGTGACATCATCAGTCGGCTTGACATCCGAGGGTCATCTAATTTCTAACATCTGTCATCTTTTCTAATATGACTGATCTTTCCTAACATGATGGTGACGTCATTCTGACCTGATATATAGAAAGCTCAACATGACCATGACGTCATCCTATTCGGAGGGTGATATTCCTCAATATCAAGGTCATATTTCTTAACATCACCCGATTTCCTTCAGTATGACCATGGCATCAGCCTTTCACATTTTAACGAAGCCCGTCCATGATGATGACATCATCATCATATCTCGATCTATGAAGATAGTCATATTAGTTAATATCCCTCATATTAACTAACGTGCATACCCGGACCTGATAGTTTTATTCAATGGAATTTAGTGAACAAAAGCGTTGTATTGCATATGCATGATCTTATGCATGTGATAACTGAAAATGTAAGGCTTGCATATCATATGAAGGGTCACATTACCCTTGGAATACAAAAAAATCTACCGGAAGGTGAAACTATTTGCAAGAATTCATAGAAACTCAAAAAATTAGGAAATTTTTTTACCTTCCCCTTGGCAGGGTCATAACTCCTAGCTATTTTATCAGAATTTAGACTTTTCGAACTCATTGGAAAGATAAACTACTTATCTAGTTTGAGTTGCTCGGTCGCTTAGGCTTAACACCAAGCACCGACGAAGTCTTAAGCCCTAATTCCGCTCCTAAGACCTCCGAAAATGCAATTTACCAAGATGTAGAAAATACCAAAAATCATATTTTCGATATTTTTATCAAAAATCACTCAAATGACCCTGGACTTGACCAGATATTGAAGCCATTTTAGGGCCTGATAGCATGATTTTGGTCAACGATGGTTGACTCGACTAATTTTAGCGTCATATATGCATTTTGTATGCGATTGTTCACGGATTCATCATCTGATTATCTGTGTTTGCATATTCCAAGCCTGATTTAAATGTTCATTTTCCTGCTAAAGTTTTTAATGATGATGATGCTTAATCCTTGTGTCTATTATCAGGTGCGCAGATATCTGGAAAATGACAAAGTGGCGAGGGTGTATCAGAAGGTGAAGTTTGCACGGGAAATGGCAAAATTTACAAAGGTACATGTTACAGAGTTGCATGCAGAGGTAACATGAACCAGAGCTGAGGAGGATATTGTCAAATGTGCCATTTTTTAGCTGGAGGATGGACTAAGTCAAAGATGCTGGAATATTCTATGCTAGCTGTGTAGTTGCCAATTGGCAGGCGCGTGCTATTCATCTGGACTATTGATCTTAATAGATAAATCCCAACCATAGGTCATTTGTAACCGTTCCCTCACCTTATTCTATAAAAGGTGCAGGGATATGATAATTTGAGTATTCAGAAGCTTAATTGAAATTTGACTACTGAAATATCAGGGCCTATTTCAAAGTTATTGTAAGCATACATATCATTGCATACTTAATGAAAGAGAAGACCATTCAATTACAAATCATCATAAATCCTGAGTAATCAGTGTTTGAATTCTTGATACATGCTTTGATTTGCTATGTCCCTTGGAGTGCTTATCAGTCTGTATGTGTTGTTTTCATTCCTTTTCCTTTGAAGTTAGCATCATCTGTATCTAGCTGTGGAACATCCTGGTGAAAATATGGTTTGATTTCTTTTCCTCATGACTGTATCTGGTATGTGGTTCAATAGCTAAGATTCACCAAATTTGAAGTAGTCATTTACATTTCTTTTAATTTCAGAATAATTCACCATCATAATTGCAATTAACAGATAATCGGAAGCAAGTAACATGAAATATGCTGACATCTCGTAGATAACTGAATATTATTAGCATATTTGAGCTAAATGCATGTAGTGTTGAAAATATCATGCAAAGAATTGCAAATAATGGTAAAATCCATGCAAATATCACCCTGTAGGCACATTATTTGAGTGAATTCATAGTGCAGAGGTAAAATAATTTGGAGATTTATGTAGGGCAGAAATAAAGAACAGGATATTTGGAGAAATATTGATGAACTTTATAGAAATTACTAAAGAACGTAAGGCCCCTAAATGATTAACAGCAACACACATCAACCACTGAGTAACGTCAGTAGATTATGAACTAATCAACGGAGACTTGGGATCATGAATATTCTGAATTCATCGTATCTTTCAAGATGAATAAAGGTTAATGTGTACTTTTATTCTATGTTTGTTTGTGACTAACATCATGATCAACACATAACCTGCCAAACTAAATCAATCTCAATAGTAGGTGTCGCAAGTGCGTGAACATCAAGTGGAAGCAACTCTAAAGATTGACAATGTTTGCTTCCCAAAATTGCACAAGATAAGTTGTCATACATATCATCTAACTCTTGCACAACTAGATTGTGCATCTGAAACAGATCATGTACATGAGAACCTGGAGTGAAACTGCAGAAGAACCACACCATGTACATGCAACAATACTCCCTAGTGAACCCTGATGCACACAAATGAATCCTCAACATACTGGAGAGTGTCCAACAAAATATACCTAGATCCCAAATCCAGAATAGAAGTCTGCCATGCATATTATTCTCAGACTTCTACTACTCTACTCTGAACTCAACTTCACCATGCTGAGAATGGTGAAGCAAACCAATGGGACCCATCCAAACTGCAATGCTGACCCTATCACCACCTAGGTCCCAATGCAACCTGAACTCACATCCATCTGTCATGCAAAGATAAGAAGATCTGGAAGCATCTGTAGCACAACATCCCTCGTCATCCTCTGCCAATCTCCCATGGTTGTGAAATCCAACCAAGCCATCATGCCCACTGATACCATAATCTATTTGAATCCATATATCCACTAAAAACCCCTGTGATATCGAAGTAGCAGACTTTGTCGGATACATATCAGCATGATGGAAAACTAAATACTGATCCTGCAAGTACTCACCCACAAACAACTGAGACGAGTACTTATAGTCATTAGTTCCATCTCCAACAGATGGTATAAATGAACTGTCACATGCCAATAACACAACACCTAAAGTCTCTCAACATCACTGAAATAACCCCGAGCATCGATGAGAATGATATCATAAGCGTCATCAAACTGGTGAAAACTCATGAAATTTATTGCATACACCATGTCCATCCAAAAGACATACCTCCACACACTCTTAGACCGCTGAATCGCTAATGTAAACCATGAAAAATCAGGAAGTGCTATGTGATTCCAACTAGGACAACCACTAATCCATGAGGAATCTATGAATATGAAGTCATCAATCAACAAGTAGTTCACTGCCCTATCATGAGAAATGGGTAGCAAACCTGAATGTGTAGTGTAGATGACATCAATACTCACCGAAGATAACTCTTGAGTGGCCGACCCACTAGGAGTGTCCTCCACAAAATCATTATCACCATCAAGAAAATAATCAACGGATTTTTCTGAATTAGTCAACCTTTGATCATTACCATCTAAAGAATGGTGCATATCATGAATATGTTGCAAATGAAGCTTAGCTTCTTGAGACAACAACTTGGCTTGCTTAGCCCTCTCTAACCAACCATCATTCAACATTTGGGACTCCTCTAAATCAACTGCTCCAAAGTGTTTAAAATTAGTCCTAAAATGATATGTATCATATAAATTACCATGACCAATGCATGCATCTTGTGTACCAATTAAAGTAGAATCATTATCACTCACTTCCCAATGATTAGCAGCTGCAATATCATGAGAGAGTAAGGATATACCATTGTTGTTTATAATAAAAAAACTAGGAATGATTGTATCTTTTCTTTCTTTCCCTTGGAAATCTTTGATGCAAGAGCACACTTGCATACACTTGGTAGCCCAATATTGTAGCATATCAGATCTTAAAGTTAAGACATCCCTATACTCAATCAAAATATCAACATCATAGGGGTGAGGCATCAACATACCCATTGATTCATGTTCTTTTCCCACTGTTGTTATTAATTCAGCTTGTTGGCAAGTAGAAGTTTCCACCATCACCTCATGCTTATCTATCTTTTCATGAATGTCTACCATGATACATTTCTTGTCACCACCATTTAGCTTGGAATCATGCTCATGTGATGTCAAAAGATTGTTATCCCATTTTCTAATCCATACCATCACCTGCATAACTAATATGTTTTCTCTTACTAGCAAATTCCAAAGTATAGTATGCAAGACAAACCAAACATTATCAAAATGCAAGATCTTCTTAGTGAGCAACCTCTTAGTCTCTCTAATCAGTTCTCTAAGACAAAATGCTTCATATGATCTTAACAATTGTCCTTCCATTGTAGATGATGCATGACTAACCAAATTGAAATCAATAATGTTCCATTCCTCACAAATGGATATAACACTTGTCGCTGATCCATCAAGTGTGTGACCAATATCATCATTGTTTTGAGCCTTCAAATAGCTCTCTAAAAAAGGAAAGACATAGACCTCATGATGCAAAGTAGATGCCCAAACTGAATTTCCTAAATCATTCCTCATTTCTTCTTCACACAACTTAACATGCTCTTCTTGTGGACTTACCTCAAGAAATTCTTCCCTTGTATGTTCAACATCCACACATTCTTCTTTTGAAAGAAATAAGGATCTAATGTGTGATTCTCTTTGTCTTCTTGCATTATCTATCAAATTGCATCCTTCCTTGACTTCTTGTAAGTGTTGTCTTGCTCGGGCAGCAAGCATCTTGGCCTTGTTAGCTCTTTGCAACCACCCACCACACAGAGCTTGTGTCTTATTCACATCTTCTAAGGAAAGATATACAAAGTTAGAATTATTGTCATACCTTTGTGTCATATTTTCAACATCTTCAAGGACTTCCTCCTTCCCTGATACATGTTTTGTATTGGTAAAATCATTTGCATTAGCGTTTGTTTTCCTTTCTTTTGCAAACAAAGGATCCAATATCTCCGGATGTTGTAGAAGCCTCATTAAATTCTTATCATAGTTTTGAAAGGCCTACATGAGCTTTGGCATGAGTTCCTATATAGACTTCACTTTTCCCATGACTGAAACAATGCAAGAGTGCTGGTCACTCAAATGTCAACCGTGAGCTCAATGAGTTTTTTTTAATTTAAACCCCAAATCATTAAGACTGATACCACACATGCAACCATTAAAATTGACATGCAAGTGCTGATCACTAACATGCAACTGAGAATCTCTGACATGCAACTTGATTAACTCGATAGGATGGCAGGAACCTTTCTGATACCACTGTAATATCCCACCCAAGTGGAATATAGCTAAACAAATTTTTGCCTGTCTGTTCAGTTTGTCTTTGGGTTTTCTTAGACACTTGCAACAACATAATGCAAAAAGAAGTAATTGCAATAATATTATTTTATTTAAAAATTGAACATCACATAGGGAGTTAATGGCTGAAAATTCCAGATTTCAATATCTCTCAAAATATTATTATTTGGCCAAATTATTAAAGACCCAGTTGAGATAACATCCCCTATTATCTAAGCAATCAATACCCAGAAACTCATATTGGCAAAATATGAAGATTTTTTACATACCTAGTTTGTTGTTATGAAAAGTACAGGTATGGTATGAATGCAACAATAGCAATAACTTTAATTCTCCCTAATTCTTCAAGAGGATGGATTGATACAATATTAAAATGTTGGTCTTCGCCACAACGTGACTTTAAAGTGTGTAATCAACAATTAATTCGTCACAACAGATATGCCTTTGATTTTCTATCAAAAATCTTCTCAAAGCCTTGAATAATCTGTAGATAATCTCTTCAACAATGTATCATATGATTCCCACGTGCTAAGAAAGTATGCACAACTCAGTAAATAAGATATTCAACAATGATAATATTCAATCTACTATCAAACCCTTGAAATACTTCATCAATATACACAAATTGGACTCTTGATTGAAGCCCACACTCTGGCAATAATTCAGCTAATCTCTCACAACCTCAAAATTGCATAAACAATGAAGATATTTTGTTCTCCAATGCTAAAAAGGAAGAAATCTAAATAAATCCTAGGTTTCCTTCACAATTCCCAAAGCTCTCACAAAAAACAAAGTCAAATGATCATCATTAATGAGTTTGATTTGCTTTTTGAAACCTTTTATAACCTTAATCTCCTTAATAGCATTTAAATCCACTTTCAAATCCATTTTTAGGTCTTTAGTAAAAACTTTATATTATGTCTTCAAATTTGGGCTCTCATATTCAATAAATATAAATGTACTTTAAGTTGTTTTAATTGAGGGTCATGGCCCCATTGATTATAAAGTACACGTTACTTTATAATATTAAATATCATTTAGGCCACTTTAAAAATTAATAACTCATTAAATACTTATGATTTTCTAATTTTGTCTGAACAAGGAGGTTCACCATGATACCCTCTATGTATCTAACCGCCTTACCAAAAAATAGCAGGGGTCCCTCTCTATCAACCATTGTTTCACTATAAATAGTAAATCCCTCATTATCTGATCAAACCAATGGTGTAAGGGATTGACACTACAAATGAAGCCTGTTCAGGTGCCCTGCTATAGATAGTAACCTTGACTGTCTTGAAATAGTCACTTGCTATAAATAGTAAGTGTCTGAATCTGAATCAAACAAAGGTTAAACCTGAACTCTGGATGGGAATAATCCTGTCGCTCTACCAATTGGGACCCTCTAACCATTTGCCTTAGCCTACGAGGGCCAATAATAGGCTAATCTCATCACAAACATTGGTGAGCTAAAATGGGGACATTACAGTGTATTACACTATCATCTTCTGGTAGTTCAAAACTAATCATACTTAGTTATCCTTGTAATTCCTCATTTCATTCAACATTATTCCTATAGAAATTTTAATTCACTCCTTGAGCAATGTTATAAGTGTTGACCTGTTTTTTCCTCTGACTAGAACCAAACAGTTAACCTGGTATTTTCCTTGAAAAGCCTTTGGAAAATGTTGCCTAAAAATAAAAAGTGCCAAATTGCCTAAGAAACCTTACCATTGGAAAGAGCTTGAAAAAATAGGCAGGTTTGCTTTTTACATCACCCTAAAATTCGGCCAAATAAAGAAGTTATTGATGGTCAAAGTTTTGGTCAACATACAGTTCAAATATGCATTTGGCGGGCTTGAAAATCTCCATTGGCCTTAGGAAATAATGAAAAAATTAAGTTATATACATTTTTTTAATGTATATCGGGCTAGGGAAATGTATATACATTTTGGGAATCTTTCGCAGATTCCTGGGAATATTCCGGGTTTGTTTATCGGCGATATACAAATGGAGATGTAAGTGAAACATACAAGGTATAAGATACATTCAGAGAATATTCCTCAAAGATTTTGTATTTGCATATAACAGCTTGTATGTTTGCCTTGTATGTTCTCACATACAAGCAAATATACATTTGCTAAATATACAAGGTAATATACATTAAAGATTCCTCAGAATATTTCGTGCTTGTATGCATAAAAAGGCTTGTATATTGCTTTGTATGTTCGCACATACAATCGGCTATATACAAATGAAGCTATGCATCGCGGGTATATTCCATCAAAGATTCCCTATTTGTATGTAAGGGAGTTTGTATAGTTGAGTTTGTATATCCGCATATACAAACAAATGTGCATTTGCTACAGTGCCGCAGAGGGAGATACAAATGGTGGGTCCCGTGCATATACAAGCAAGATTGTATGTTTCAACATACAAAGGGAGAGTGAACAATGGAATGTATATCGGCTTGTATGTTTGCACATACAACCCAATATACAAGACAATATACAAAAGAGTTAGTATATCTCAGAGATACAAATGGTGGGTCCCGTGAAGATACAAAGAGGTTTGTATATCATATACATACAAAGGTTCAAAAGCTATAGTGAAATGTATATCGACTGGTATGTTCGCACATACAAGCCGATATACAAGGAAACATATACAATCCGGACCTGAATAGAAGTTTCAATCTATTCTATGTTGTTCTCAGGTCCGCCTTGTATAAAAGGTGTTTGTATGTCTTGACATACAAAAGAGCATGTACAAGCCGGATTTCAAGACAGGTACAGTTTGGCGAAATGTAGCGCTAGGTCCATGGCTTGCATGTATATGGCAATTGTATATTGCGATATACAAGCCAAAGATGCAAAAGAGGTATACAAGACGGATCCGATGTGAAAATCAATTCTGGCACATTCAGGCTTCAGGTCCGGTTTGTATGTATAGATGTTTTGTATATTTGCATATACAAAGAAATGTACAAGGAAAAGTGATACAAGTCAGACCTGACAGGACAATGAAAAGCAGCTAATGGTCATTTTCAGGTCCGCGGCTTGTATGTTTGCATATTCAGAAGAGGGAGAGACAAATGGTGGGGCTCGCACCTACAAGAGAAATTGTAAGCATATGCAGAACCCGATTACAAGGCGCCCTACACATACAAAGGTGTTGCAGAATGAGTTTTTGAATGCTGATTCAAGCACCAAGATGTAGCGATATACACAGAGATGCAAAAGTGATATATATAGGTAGTTGACCAAAAGTTTGACCGCCTGTATCTCTTTCATTTTGGTGAATTTCGGCATGCTCCAAGAGGCAAAGTTGCATATTTTGGTCCCCTCTTTCATTTGGCAGGGTTTTTCAGGAGCTTTATCACTTTTCAAATTTCAGATCTGGAAATGCATATTTTGGGCGACTGGACATTTCAGCGATGACTTTCAGCAGATGAAGATATTTTTGGGGCATTCATTACTGCACAAAGATGATACAGCTCGCATTGATGGTCAGAAATATCTTCCCACCTTCCTCTTCCAAATATTTTCATCTTTTCTACTGCGGATCGATGAGTAAGTTGCTTGCATTCAAGACTCCAAGATATCTCATATCCGCCCAATTCCAGATTTCGACACCATAACTGATGCAGCTGGGCTATAATCGAGGGAGATATTTTCATTTCTAGCTCATAGAGCAAATTTTGTAACCGCCTTAGGATAGTTTGGAATGCTATATATAAGCATTTGAATGTTGTAAATAAGGTTGGAAATTTTTTGGCATTAAGGCTTTTCTATTTTCAAACAGGGATTTCATATGCTGTAACCATGCCTTTCCATTGAATATATGCAAGTTAATTTTACCTCTTTACTAATTTTTCTAGTTCTGTGTGAATCTGTGTACGGCTATCTATGAATGTTTCATTCCTCTCAATCATATTGCTTCTCACCTCTGCTAGAGTCATCTAATCTGTGCATACCTACTTGTTGTATTTGATTACATTGTGCATCTTCTCAGTGTTGTGGAAATTTCTTTAAATCTGTCTGGTGCATCACCCTTGTTTTCAAGATTTTATTTCATTTCCATTACAAGCTTTCTCTTTCCCTTTTCCCCTCAAAATTCAGTAGTTTTAGGTGATAACTAGACAAGGAAGCCGGCCTTCTCCAGAAGTCTGATCTCACTTAGCAAAGTCCCACACTTAGAGATCAGTCCAATGTTACTCCAGTTTGTAGAGGCTTCACGGCTGTATGCAAGGGTGTAAAACTGGGTGATAACAATAAGCACGGATGTTCACACACAAGAAAGACTGGATGGTGAATAAAGCAACCCTTGATTTAACTTTACCCACAAATGAAATGCAAATTACATAGAGGAGATAAAATGGCTTTGAAATTGATAATCTATTCAATCTTTAAACTAGTATTGTCATATAAAACTCATAGATACATTAGGTTTATGCTCAGAAAATACCTAGAATGCCGAAAACCAACTAAATTACTAAATGCTTCATGATACAGAAAACTCCAAGGTCTTCCAGATTGAATCGTATACCTCAGAATCCTTCTAAAAATACACTATTGAACCAACGTGTTCTATAGGCCCTGAAATCCTTCTTATAAGAATGGAGTGACAAGCTTCAGACTATTTTTCATTTTTCAACTGATAATTTTGGATACTACCTGATACAGGTGAAAAACCTGTTAGAACCCTTGAAATCAACAAATATTTGCAAATACAATTGCCCTATTGTTAGAACAGCTCCAACAGTATTTTGAAATCCTCACAAATGCGAGAGAAACTGATACAGATATACAAATAGCATATCACCCCTTTACCTTATTTCCTCTAACCACAAACAGCGATGCATAAGAGATCCGCGTTGTAACAAGAAACTGCCACATACACCTTCCTCGTTAACACCTTGCTACCAAAAGTGTTTATGCTCCCATCGCACTTTGCCTTTAGCTTCATTTCCTTTTATCACAAAATGCAATACAAAGGAACCATGCGATGTGCCCATAATAATGCCATGTGTCCACTTCCTCTGTTAAAACCTTCGCCACCAATAGCCATTGTACATCGCAATTTTTTTACACCCTTTGAATCATAAAGCACGATGTGAATGACCCTTGCGACGAGCCCTTGTGCTGACATCTGGTGGGAATATTTGTTAGTTGATACCCCTACCTTAGAAACTTATTGCCCATCGCCATTCTCCTCCCACTTCAAATATAGAAATAGCAATGCGAACAGCCTACACGATGTGCAGAGATAGTGCCATGTGGAGCCTCGCCGCCTAAAACCTTTTGCCACCAACTTTATACTTCAACCATCGCACTTTGCACAACTACCTTAAGGCAATCCATCATAAAAGCGATGTGAAGGATTTTTGCAATGGTCGCTACTGATGACACCCGGTAGGGAACATAATACATAGAAACCTTAGTATGTAACACTCATCACATTTTGCCTATTTCCCTCTTCATGCAAATTTGTGATGCAAAGAATGGCTGCAATGAGCTGAGATGAAGACACATGGCAGGAATCCGAACCTCGATGCACTTTGCTCATTCCCCTCTGCTTATCAAACACAAACTGTGATGCAAAGAGTCTGCACGATGTGCTGTGGGAATGACACCTACGAAAGGAGAACTCAATCGTACATCGTATTTGGCCTTAAAATACCAAAAAGCAAATTGCGATGCAAAGAAGATGTGCGATGGGGGGAACTTAAGAGGTCAAATGCACACATGCTCATAAGGTTGTTTTTTTAAAAGGGGGACTCACTAGGTAACACAAGAAGGGGGATATATTCAACACTTGGGCATATGATAAAAACAATTTTTTCATAAGTCGAATACCTTGATAAATATTTTGAGCAAAGGGATCAAATGGTAACACTAGGGGTTTGACCTAAATTTAAATATATAAGACCATCATGAAGCCTTTGCATAAGAATGAAGGGTTTTGGATATTTAGGAAAATTTTCAACACTAAACCCTATCAGAAGAGATTTAGTTAGATACATGGGATAAGGCAAAATATGCAGGAAACCTAGAAAATTTATCAGAGTTCTAACATGTCTCTAGACACATTTCAAAATGATGAGGCTATTGCAAAATTCATGGGGCTTAATGATAGTACTCCAGCTAGAGATCACAAGTAAGGGTTTGAGATCAAGCTTGATGCAACAACTTACTTTGGGGAGCACGTTAAGTTCCTTAGTCCTAAAAAATCAAAGTCCCCTATTAAAAACCTCTCTAAGGCATTATCATACATAGAAAGAGAAAGAAATAATGACAAGTCTATTGATTAAAATCTTTTTGAGGCATTAATAGATGAGGACGTCAACCTACCCATGACACCTCCATAATGGTGAGAATGTTCTACCATCTTGATTGAAGACACTCAAGAAGTAAACTTGGGAACTGAGGAAAATGAAAAGATCACCTATATAGCTACATCCTTGGAATCTGAAATAGAAAAGGATCACCTATATTCTCCATAATGCATTAAATATATTTGCATGGTATTATATCAACATGCCTATTGGTTCCCAAAATAACTCCAACCCAAAACTCTAAAACGTTCCTAAAACACCCAGGCAAGGGATTGTCGTCAAGGTGAAAGGAAGAGGTTTATCAACAAGTAAAGGGGAATTTTGGCCAACTACAGGAGTGGGTAGACTCCTCTACTCTTTAGTCTTAATAAGACCTAGGAGGGATATTCCTAGAGGAATAGAATAAAATATAGATAAACATACACAGCCATACCCAATGTACACTTTGTTGATAACTGAGAGGGGGGGTGAATCAGTTATCCTAATTATTTCCCTTATTGAACTTTCTTTTTAATTGATGCAGCATAGAATCAAACACAAAAACATTAATCATGAAATAAGAGACACATGACACAGTATTTTTGACGTGGAAACCCTGTTAAGGGAGAAAACCACGGGGTGATTAACCCAAAATTATTCTCTGTTAGAAGAATAGGAAATTACAAAATGGCACTTGCCAATTAGGGCTCACTGCCCGAGCACACTGCTCACAAGAGGCCCACTGCCTACAAGAAGACACACTGTCTACAAAGTGATAAGAATCATAGTCTTGAACTGATTGGAAGCATCTGCATATGCTGGAGTTTAGTTCCGGTTAGGCTCAGTACACTGATCTGCTGCACTTCATCTTTCCTCTGTTCTTTATTCTGCTATCTTTCACATACCAGATCCTTTTTGCTACCTCTGCTCTGTTCTGGACTTATTCGCATATGTCTTCACACCATCACGCCCTTCACAACTAAATCCATCCTCTATATATATCCGCACAAGTAATTTCATCACTTTTCTAGTCGGCATCCGGAACAGTCTAGTTTCTTACAAACTTTTGTTCTGTCGGCTGAATCCTTCCTCACCAAGCAATGCGGATCAAGCATATACTTGTAGATATCATTAATCATGTCGGCCAAACATGATTCATGCCTTCACAACCTCTATCATCAATAGTAACACATCCGGAAAGTAGTCTGATACTCTGTCAGTCAGTTCTTCCTCTGTTTTCACTGTCTCTCAGGAATCCGGTACTCAACTGTTCATATCTTTTTCCTTGTCCATCACCGGAGGCTAAATCCTTGGAATATACCACTCAAGGTAGTCCTCTTGACTTCCCCAAATCCGCACTGCACCAAGACACTTCCTCTGAGAGATCTGGACCAATCTGTCGGACCTTGCCACATGCTCTGTTCTTGTTCACCGGACCACAACATTGTTTATTCTGACTTCCGGTAGAGACACATCATGACTTGCGGATATGTGGGATGACCTTTGTTGCCATCAATGACAACAACCATGAATCCATATAGTGTCTCTTGCCAACAATCTCCCCCTTTGGCATTGATGGCAACACTTAGTGAAAAATGACTAAGTGTTTTTACTATGCTCCCCCTTTGCTGATGCTCTGTCTTTATATACAATTTCCGGAACTCCCCCTTAGTTGGATTCCTCATTTTTCACTGCTCCTCACTCCCCCTTTGACATCAATGGCAAAGGGTGGGGTCCGCACACCAAAATTTTCAAAAATTTTCTATACATAGCCGCTTATTTATATACTCACATATACTGAAGAATGTCTGCAAAGGATGTCTGCAATTGAATCATTTCTGTAGCCCAACTTTGCTTCATTCTGTCCAAAATTGAAATGTGACCACTCAACAAAAATGCAAAAGCTTCTGCCCGCTTGAGATCTGTCGGATCTTTTGTTTGGGCGGTGGTCTGAGCATCACTGATGGCCTCATGCATAGTTTCCAACTTAGGGACTATAATCCTTCTAAGTTCTCCCATCCGGTTAGTGATGTTCTTCCTTTCCTTCTCAAGATTCTTTATTTCATTCAAGACTGCAATAGTCTGACATTCTTGATTTATTATAGAGGAAGAGAGAGGATCAAAACTTTGAGATAAGCTTTGTAGCTTATCCTGTTCCTCTTTTATTTTCTTGTCAAATGTTGTTGTTGCCTTTGACCAGGATATACAAAATTTGTAGATGTCACCGCCATCCTTAAGAGCATTCTCTAAGCTCTTTATTCCAATGCTTACAATCTTCCTATCTTTAGAGATTAATTCTAATATTTCTGAAAATCTCTTATCCAAAAATTCCTTCTGGACCTTTTCTTCAGCTGATTTTTCTAGAGAATCAAAATGTGTATCAACACTGCTGACTAAGGTTTTCAGATTACCGGAAGTGGAGGCTGTCGGATCTATCTGGATTGATGGCATAATCTTTACAAGTACTCCGGAAGCAGCCTCTATCAACTCACAGTCTTCCATATGAGACTTCAGGAGTTTTTCATTTGCCTTGGCATTTGCAAATGAAGCTATCTTCATTGTTTGTACCGGAGAGAGAGAGTCAAAGTCGAATGGGCCTTTTAGGAGCTCCGGTTCATCAATCTCTAAAGTTTCTTTGCTCAAAAATTGTTGAACAGTTTGTGTAGTGTCTCTTGCCGGAGACAAATGTTTCTTTTCTTCTGCAGTCTTGGAACTGTCAACCTCTTTGTCTTTCACCACTACTTCCTTCTCCTGTAATTGCTCTTCTTCTTTGGATCCGGAGACTGTAGGGGAAACCGGAGGAGAGATGCTTGTATGCTCAGGGTCCACTTCTTCCGGAATAGAGGGTTCCAAGTCCTCAGCTGTTTCTGTACCTAGGTCCTCTACAACAGGAAGATTGAACCTTTTGAAGGCCTTCCGGAGGATCTCTTCTGTTTCTTGGGCCACTTTGTCAGTCTCACCAAGCATGAGTTGATTCATCCTGGCTTTGCTTCTGAACTCATCTTTGCAGTCCTTGAAGATAATGTTCATTGTCTTGGGATCAATTTGAGGATATAGCTGAATAGCTATCTGCTCCCGGATCTCAAGATCTTTAGCATGAGCATTATTCTTTCTTACTTCCAATTCCTTTTCTAGGCTTTTAGGAATAAGAGATATGATTTCAATGAAAGCCTTATTATATATGTTCAGATATTTAACTGTGGCTTCCTGCAGAGTCTTTTGGTCAGCCTCACTGAAGTCATCATAGGATTCAGTCATTGGTTGAAGGTTTCCATCCACCGTGACCGACTTGATTATGCTCTCTAGAGACAGAGTGGGCTTTTCAACAGATACCTCTGCCATTTCATCCTTGTCTTGGCCTGTGGAGGGCTTACCGGATCCTTTCTTCTTCTGTTTCTTTATTTCTTTTATTCCCTCATCTGACTCTGTTTCCTCTTCATCCTTTTGGCTTCCATAAGCCCTTGTGGCTTTTGTCTTGGATCTCTTACCGGATGCCTGGACTTCCGGTTTTGAACTTTTGGTTGTGGGAGGTGCAGATCTCTTTGATGATCTGGTCCGGGTGGGAGCTTCAACCGGAGCACTTTCTTTACTTTTCTCTTCTTCCTCAGCCTTCCTCCTCTTTTCCCGGCTGGCATCAAGTGCCTCCTTTGAGATGCCTAGGCCTTGAGCAATGTGCTCTACTTCTTTTCTCACCTTTCTTTTAATCTCAGGTTCCCTGAGTTCTACATGTATTTTTACACTCAGCTCCTCAAAGGTTCCAAACCTTTCTGCCTTAGGATCTTTGGGCTGACTTAGCATGTGTTGAACATGCAGCTCCACTATCTGTTCATCCACTTCATACCCCATGGGCATGATCCAGACAGTCCTTGGCTCCACTGCCTCCATTAGGCACTGATCAGTGTGAACCATAAAGCACACTGAGTCTTTGTATTTTTCAACAAGAGACGGGAATTCTCTCTCTTGCTTGCATCATGCTCTGAAAGTTTTTGAAGTATCCCCATAGAGCTGTATTTCTCGCTTTTGCATCCCCAAGTCCATGCAAATAGTCTCTTATCTGGACTGCAACAGGTTTGTCATTCTGCCATACCCATCCACTTGTTCCGGGTAGCTCATTCATGAAGTCGAAGAATAGACATACAATAAGAGTACCATACTTAAAGGAATTCTTCTTATCCTTCTTGATTTTCTGTATATTTTCCATTAATTGGCTTAGCAGTAGTTCGCAGAGATCATATTCTGCATTTTTTCTTAGCATTTCATAGGCAGTGTATACTGCAGTTCCGGATACAGAATTCTCCCTGCTGGAGTGATAGATCTTGTATCCTATTATCATGGATGCATATTTGATATCCGGATCCGAAATATCTTCAATGGTCATTGCCCTCTTATCAAATTTTGATCCGGTGGCCTCAGTTACAATGTTGTTCTTGACAGATTTGAGGATAGGTATCCCTCCGGAAGAGTATAGACCAGTTACTGCTCTAATTGCCTCTTTTGTGATTTTGCAGGGTCTATCCAGCCATAGAAAGTTGTCATGCATCCTGCTCAGTACATACCGGACCCATTCATCTTCTTCAAAGCAGGGGAAATGAATAAATTGCTCAAACTGTTTCTTCTGGATATCCTTATACTCTGGTTTAAGCTCAAAAGCATTGTCTATCAGTTGCTTGTGATAGAGGTCTCTTAATTTGAATTCCCCAAATTCCTCAATGCTTGCATGTATGTAAACCCTAATGTCTTCAGTATGTAAAACTCCGTGAGGAACACTAGAGAAGGCTCCTAGTGGATCTACCTCCAATGATTTGTAGGGATGTTTCTTGAATGAGGGGCGAGGTCTATCAGAGATCTTAACTATGTTTGGAGTAGCCATTCTTCAAAGATTTGCAGTGAGGTAATGAAAAACGGAGAATACCTTATGCGCCTTCGACTTGCACGGAGTGATTGGATTGATTTCTTTATGCAATGACTTTGGCAGGAGATCCTTGGTGTGCTTGATGAATCTTGTTGCAGAGCTCCACTATTCGCTTCTTCTTGAGTGCAGAATGAGCAAATGACTTTTGAGAAATCCCTTATATTGCTCCGCGAACCCTAATATCTGTCTGCAATAAATGCTTCACCTACATTATTCCGGTTCGCCTTGTCTGAATAGCTTGGAGTATCCCGGATTAGTCCTGATCTGTGAATATCATCCGGATCTTTCAATCATGAATAAATAGAGGTAACATATTACAAGAACATCCCAAACACTCTGTCCAATCCGCAGAACAAGATAGTGCACTTCCGGATCTCTCCGGACCTTTTTGTAATCCTTTATCATACCGGAGCATCTCCCTGAACAGGTCTTATTTGATCAATCACAGCTTCTCCATAACTCCATGCGGACCTCTGAAAACTTGACTAAAGCATCTCAAGACTCATATCTGCAAACCCTTTAATCCGCATCTTGTGCCACATCCGGCATCACTTGTTTGGCTGGGGGAACAGGATTTTCTTTGAGTCTCCCCCTGAGCCTGAGCTCACTTTTTAATTTCCGGAAGAAATATCAGCACCAGAGTCTGGTGCGGATCCAACCTCTACATTCTCTGAACTTTTCTTCACCCAAATCTTGCTCATCTGATTCCTAACTTCATCCGCATTCATCTTTTGTTTACCCTTGTCTTGATTCTGATTATACACCGGACCTCTTTTGTCCTGATACTTGTTTCTGCAGACTTTAGCATTATGACCGGATCTATTGCAGATTTGGCAAATAACATTTCTTTGCATATTTGACTGATATCCTCTTGATCTGCATTGATTAGCCATATGACCTACCCTATTGCATGTGAAGCATCTACCTTTGAATGATTTGTTTACTTGCATAATTCTGCATTCATGGGATTTGTGTCCATACCTTTTGCAGTTGAAGCACTGTCCGGAGAAGGATGAATTAATCTGATTCATTCTCATTCTGCACTGATTAGCTTTGTGACCAAAGTGGTTGCAGCTGTGGCAGTATCCATTGAAGGATGGATATCTTTGAGCATTTGGCTGTCTTACCGGAGGTCTTCTAGGCCTGCTCCTTGGATTTTCTGATCCAAGATTCTTCTGACCGGATCCGGAGCTTTCTCCTTTCTCATATCCCAAACCATACTTGTCATCTATCCTCTTTTGACTTCCAAGAAGAACTTCAAGTTGAGCAGAACTTATCTTGAATTTCTCTTTATATTCATTTGTTGTTTGAAGGTCTCTTTTGAGAGAGGCAATTTGATCCTCAAGTTTTTCTTCATTATCTTTGGCATCTTCAAGATCAGATTCAAGATGTCTGATAATCCTGTCCATCTGGTGGCATTCTTCTGATTTTTCTTTAAGAGATTGTCTTAGATTGTCTTCAGCCTTTCTTTTTTCTTCAATCTCTTGAGTAAACTTTATAGTTCCTGATTCCATTTCATGTCTTAACATAATGACTTCTTTTGATAACTTTTCACATAACTTGGTTTGCTCAGTCAATTCTTCATTTGTATTGCTTTCTTCACTTTGTCTTGCCAATTGTTGGAGTAGCTCCTTTCTCTTTTTCATAGAGAGACTTAATTTGTCTTTTAATTCTCTCATGAATTCATCAGCCTGTTTGAGTCTTTCCTTTAATTCACTGACTTCAGAATTTGACTGTTCAAGATCCTCAAGAGCAGTCTTGAGTTGCTCCCTTAAACCATATGCATCCATTTGAAATCCCAGATCTTCCTCAAGCTGTTAGGCTCTATTAGGAGGAACTTAGCTCTGATACCAATTGTTGATAACTGAGAGGGGGGGGGTGAATCAGTTATCCTAATTATTTCCCTTATTGAACTTTCTTTTTAATTGATGCAGCATAGAATCAAACACAAAAACATTAATCATGAAATAAGAGACACATGACACAGTATTTTTGACGTGGAAACCCTGTTAGGGAGAAAACCACGGGGTGATTAACCCAAAATTATTCTCTGTTAGAAGAATAGGAAATTACAAAATGGCACTTGCCAATTAGGGCTCACTGCCCGAGCACACTGCTCACAAGAGGCCCACTGCCTACAAGAAGACACACTGTCTACAAAGTGATAAGAATCACAGTCTTGAACTGATTGGAAGCATCTGCATATGCTGGAGTTCAGTTCCGGTTAGGCTCAGTACACTGATCTGCTGCACTTCATCTTTCCTCTATTCTTTATTCTGCTATCTTTCACATACCGGATCCTTTTTGCCACCTCTGCTCTGTTCTGGACTTATTCGCATATGTCTTCACACCATCACGCCCTTCACAACTAAATCCATCCTCTATATATATCCGCACAAGTAATTTCATCACTTTTCTAGTCGGCATCCGGAACAGTCTAGTTTCTTACAAACTTTTGTTCTGTCGGCTGAATCCTTCCTCACCAAGCAATGCGGATCAAGCATATACTTGTAGATATCATTAATCATGTCGGCCAAACATGATTCATGCCTTCACAACCTCTATCATCAATAGTAACACATCCGGAAAGTAGTCTGATACTCTGTCAGTCAGTTCTTCCTCTGTTTTCACTGTCTCTCAGGAATCTGGTACTCAACTGTTCATATCTTTTTCCTTGTCCATCACCGGAGGCTAAATCCTTGGAATATACCACTCAAGGTAGTCCTCTTGACTTCCCCAAATCCGCACTGCACCAAGACACTTCCTCTGAGAGATCCGGACCAATCTGTCGGACCTTGCCACATGCTCTGTTCTTGTTCACCGGACCACAACATTGTTTATTCTGACTTCCGGTAGAGACACATCATGACTTGCGGATATGTGGGATGACCTTTGTTGCCATCAATGACAACAACCATGAATCCATATAGTGTCTCTTGCCAACACACTTGACCCCCAAAACTGTCACTAGGTCAAGACAAACTGGCTGCACATGCCTCTCATTAAGCTGATTCAAATGTGTGAATGTACATGCACAGGAAAGATGGTTTTTATCCCCGAACCATAGGAGAAAGATATGTGTTTTTAAAAGATTGTTTGGTCCCCCTTCAATATGGGCCGGTGCCTATTCCATTGGGCAACAGATTCATAGAATGGAAGGAGGAAAAGAAATACATAACAAAGGATCAACAGAACTAGACATGCATTTACATATATGACTTTTTAATAGATTTTCATATAATAAACATACTTAATAATTAAAAAGAGGACTACAGTGATTCTTGTATAACAAAATGATGACAAATACGAAGCCTTGTATTTATTTAGATGTTGTCACACATCTCCAAACACTTGTTACACTCATACCAGCAAATGTGGCAAAGGAAAATACATAACTGTGATTACATATTTACCAAAATCATTACAAACTCCCGTGGAGACATTCACTACATTTGAATCTACAATATAAAACTTTCCTACATAATACTAAATATATCCCTTCATTAACAAACTAGATCAAATTGTGTGTTGATGCCAAAGAAACTCCTTAGGCTCTCCCAGACTAGACAATTGGCTCAGAGACCAACCCTTTTTACATCTTTCTAACATGCATATATAACATTTCATCTTTACTATAGCAGTCATGGACATGGAAAGAGAAGCCAACAAGAAGGAACCCTAGCCCATGTTGTAATAACTTTGTTTCAGTGTCCTTGGAGTACACCCACATGGCTCTGCCCGAGAAATATGTTGAAACAGGAGGTTTGCCCATGCCATGGGTACAAGAAATTTAATGCAAATGAGGGACAGTACCATGGGGAAATGTGAAATCCATTTCCCACATGAAAGCAAGCTCTAATAATGTATCAATGACGACCAAGAGGGTCGCTAAATAGTCCTGTCACGTTTCGCACGGTGAAAAATGGCCATGGAAGGCAAAAGGGTCAAGCTCTGACATATCGGACTTCGAAGCTCAGACCTTCTACCTTATCACCTGTTGAATTTGGAAGAGGAAGGAGAGAAGCCCTGACCCCACCTTTTAAAACCTTGAACACTGAAAATCATCAGAGTTCAGAGTTTGGGTCTTCGGCCTTCCTCCTTAAAAAAGGAAGAGGGAAGACGAAAACCCTGAAGTCCAAAACTTTGAAACACTTGGAAACATTTCAAATAAAAAAGAATGGGACACCGACCCCAAACCCTCCCCTCCGAATGATGTCACTATCACCTGGCAACTTTCCACATTTCCATAGTGGCCTTTTGCCTTAATAAAATATCCTCCACGGAATGGTGGAAAGCGACTAGAACACACCACGTGGCCTGTCAGGAGTTGGTCGTTGGGCCTTCCATCTTATGCATTTCGAAAGAGAACATGGAAGAGAGAAACCCTGAAGTCCGGCGCTCGAACACCTAACTACTTTGCAAAGGGAAAAGGTTAGAGTTCAGCCTTCGGGTCTTCCACCTTCTAACCGCAACACAGAAGAAGACGAAAGACCAGAACCCCAACCTCTGACACTCTTTCGCAGACCAACACTTAGAATATTTTTCATGTAAACATGTCAGACTTCGGCCCTTAGGCCTTCCAACTAACACCTGCCTTGCAGAAGACCAAACTTTGAAACTCCGACGAAGATGAAGACACTTCAACACTTAGGCAAATTTGAGCCCGATAGACAAGGAATGAAGGAAAGTAGGAGGCTAAAACTCTGAAACTTTGACAAGGTGAAAAAATATAAGGGAACACACAAAATTTTTGACTTATTCATTTTTGGGGTCCTTTCCTTATATTCAGAAGGCACAAACAAATGGAAACCCATGAAAGATGTCTCTGATCGGTTATAACTGATGGGTTCAACAAAGAGGGCACAAAGTGGGATTTCAAGACAGATTTTGGGGCAAAATGGGGCATTTTGGAACTAATTTTTCTGGGGACCAACAGTGGCTCTGGTTGGGGATGTGTGACAAGCAGTGTCACAATGAGAATCTAGAATATCTCCAAGCAGACCAACTCACAAACACACGAAGGGAAACACACAAAACACATATTTACAAAGAAACACACAGTAAAAAATGATTGCAGCCAAAATTTTGGGACACTGTAGGCCACCCCCACAAAAAACTGAATGAAGCTACTTGCCTCTATCAAAGACAAGCCTATTAAAGGAGTTGATCTCCCTCAATCCTTTGCTGTACCGATCACCCAACATCAGAAATAAAAACATTTTACATGAATACACATACAAAATACAGACATTCATATCATCATGCTGAAGATTGAAAAAAAGTTTACTAGGGCAAGGCAGCCATAGATAATATGATTCATCATCATGATGACTCGCATATAAGCACTCACCTTCAGGTCCCATGTCAACATGATAGATTTCTAGGCCTACATAAATATCAGCATGAGGGAAACCATCATGTTGAAACTCATCCAGCCTAGGTGCGTTCTCATGCTGGGCTATGTCATAAGATTGTTCAATTTCTTGTGGCCCAGTTGCACTAATGCTAATGCCTTCCTCAATGACTGAATCAAAGGCCTGATTGAGATTTAAATCTCTACCATTAGCATATAATTCTGAAATTTGAGGCACTTCAAGTGAAGACTCACAATCTTCAACCTGCCTCTCTATTTTGTATTCCTTAGCACACATTATTGTGTAAAATTTGCTGCTAAGAAAATCAGAAATGATTTTCTCCTCATCACCCTGTAGGTCAACAAATTGACCCATTCTTGAACATCCAGCCTCATCGTTAACAGGCCCAGCCAATGAGCTCAAAAATACGCTCTCAATATGATCCACATTAATGAGAGTTAACTCCTCCAAATAAAACTCTAAAAAATCATCTATGATAGAGTCTTCACAGTGGGAAACATCTCAAAATCACTTGTAGCTATAGCAGTGCCTTCATGATGTCTAGATGAAGCATAAACCACACCATCCTCATGCAAACAAGTGCCAATGACCTCATTATCATTATCAGGGATAAATGAGGGTAAAACACCAAACAAGAGACCAGTCTCTTGTTCACCCTCAACGTTATTTTGTATTCCCTCCCTGTCCACTTGTTGTCCATAGGTAGTCATGTCATATGGCATAAAACTCTCCTCCTCCAAAAATGATAGCTCACACTCACTAAACTCTAAATCAGTTTCAAAAAGAGGATTATCCATGCACCAATCATAATCATAAACAATGCTCTTACCTGACGGACTTGCATGCTCCTCAAAGAGGGCATTATCTCTTATGCTCATCTCTTCATCATTAGTTGCTTCATCAGTATATGCATGCATTATATAATCAATTACATGAGCTAAGACATTCGATGCCTCACTTCCATACATACCTTCTAGGCGGTCTACAATACAATATCAGACAATAGGGTCATAACTTTCTTCACCGGATTAGAAATCATCATTAATTTATTCATTTTCATCATCTAGTGATGATTGGTCCAAGGGAATGGAGGTGTAGTTACTACTATTCAAATTTGAATCGCTCTCATAAACTGCACCATCACCTTCCTCTAGACCCTTCTGCATACATAATCATCACCTAATATTGTGTATGGATCATATGAAACATCCACATCCCCATTGTCTACAACAACATGTTCATTATCAACTAACCCTGCATCTGAGGATATAGATTTTGCAATCATATCTTGCTTAACTTTGTCAACATAATCAATGAACACATAGGCCTGTTGCAAACCCACTATATTGAATTCCTGTATAGAACTTGAGCTTATAGAGTCATCATAAGCTCTCAAATACATATCAATACACACAGGAAGATCGGGTTTAAATTTTTCTAGGATGTGAGACAAGGCCATTGCAAATCTGTGGTTGAGATCCATGCTAGACTTTCCTTCTTGCCTTCTGATATCTACTAGTTTTGGACAAGAAGAATAGGGTCTAGACCACTTGCATAGTCTTCAAAGGCATCCACCAACTGATCCCAAGAAGCAAAATGTTGGTCAGGGAAACTAACCAGCCACTTCCGTGCTACTCCACATAGAGATCTCACAAAAAATCTCATCCACATATCCTCATCTCCAAAATGAAATTTATCCATGAAGTCTGAAAATGCATCAATATGCACTTTCCCATTGAAAACCTCACACCCATCAAATAATGGCATCTGATTGTAATTCTTTTTGGGAATGGATAGCTGCTCATAATTGACCCACGAGAGGTCTAGTTGTCTATAGGTGTTTTCATTAGCAATAGGGGGAGGACGAGGAAAAAAACCACTAGGAACAACAAGAGGGGAATCAGAGTGTGGCATGGACTGATGCAACCTGATTCGACCTATTAATTCTTTTTCTTGCTGCAACAAAGACTCTAACAAATGCTTTTCTTTTTCAATTTTATTCTGTAGCCAAGACTTTTCATTTCTATTATGCAAGGGCTCAAAAAATCTAGGTTTGTAAAATTGGCAGGGTTATGATTAGAAAACGCATTACCAGGATGGTCAAAGGCCATATAATTCCTAGGGTCTTCAACATAAGAAGATGCAGGGCAAGAATCCTCCCTAGGGTATCTATATTCATAATAGTTGGCCATGACCAACTACAAACCACTTGTGCAGGACAAAGGAAAGCAAACAACATGTTCCTTTACTGAGAAAGAAACCATGGTCAAGGAAGAAAGAAAACTTGTACCTTAACCAGCTGCAACCTCCTTGAAACGTGCACACAACAACAACACTTTGTTTTCTTTTTACAACAAAGTTGCCACCTGACTAAATGAGGAAATCCCTTGAAGCGTGACAATCTTCAAGGCAATGAAATTGATTATGGGTTGCTCATGCCAGTAGAGTCTTCAATATTTTTTAACCCAATAGTACATCAACGCCAATCTGTTGGCGTAAATTGAAGAAGCTTCCAACTTACCCACAATAACAGACTGCACCCAACAACAGCTCCAAACAGGGGTCTTCAAATTCTTAACCTTTAAATCTTCCCCGGCAATGGTGCCAATCTGTTGGCGTAAGTTGATGGGAGGCCAAACTTACCCAAACAAAAGGCACAACTGCAAATCACTGTTACAAGGGTGTTGAAAATATTTCTAGCTGTCTATACCTGGCAATGGCTAAAGTGACTTCGAATTACTGGCAATGGTGCCAAAATGTTGGTTCCCAAAATGACTCCAACCCATAACTCTAAAACGTTCCTAAAACACCCGGGACAGGGATTGTCGTCAAGGTGAAAGGAAGAGGTTTATCAATAAGTAAAGGGGAATTTTGGCCAACTACAGGAGTGGGTAGACTCCTCTGCTCTTCGGGCTCAACTAGACCTAGGAGGGATATTCCTAGAGGCATGAAATAAAATACAGATAAACATACACAACTATACCCAATGTACACTTGACCCCTAAAGCTGTCACTAGGTCAAGACAAACTAGTTGCACAGGCCTCTCATTAAGCTGATTCAAGTGTGCAAATGTACATGCACAGGAAAGATGGTTTTTATCCCTGAACCACAGGTGAAAGATTTGTGTTTTAAAAGATTGTTTGGTCCCTCTCCAATATGGACTGGTGCCTATTCCATTGGGAAACAGAGTCACAGAATGCAAGGTGGAAAAGAAATACACAACAAAGGATCAACAAAACTAGACATACATTTACATTTAAGACTTTCTAATAGATTTTCATATAATGAACATACTTAATAATCCAAAAGAGGACTGCAGTGATTCTTGTATAACAAAATGATGGCAAATACAAAGCCTTGTATTTATTTAGATGTTGTCACACATCTCCAAACACCTGTTACACTCATACCAGCAAATGTGGCAAAGGAAAACACATAACTACAATTACATGTTTACCAAAATCATTACAAACTCCCGTGGAGACATTCACTACATTCAAATCTACAATATAAACCTTCCTACATAATACTAAATATATCCCTTCACTAAAAAACTAGACCAAATCGTGTGTTGATGCCAAAGAAACTCCATACGCTCTCCTAGACCAGAAAATTGGCTCAGAGATCAACCCTTTTTACATCTTTCTAACATGCATATATAACATTTCATCTTTACTGTAGTAGTCATGGACATGGAAAGAGAAGCCAACAAGAAGGAACCATTGCCCATGCTGCAATAACTTCATTTCAGTGTCCTTGGAGTGCACCCACATGGCTTTGCCTGAGAAATCAGTTGAAACAAGAGGTTCACCCATGCCATGGGTACAATAAATTCAATGCAAATGAGGGACAGTGGCATGGGGAAATGAGAAATCCATTTCTCACACGAAATTAGGCTCTGAAAATGCATTAATGGCGACCAAGAGGGTCGCTAAGTAGTCCCGTCACGTTTTGCATAGTGAAAAATGGCCCTGGAAGGCAAAAGGGTCAAGCTCTGACATATCAAACTTCAGAGCTTGGGCCTTCTGCCTTATCACCTACCGAATCTGGAAGAGGAAGGAGAGAAGCCCTGACCCTGCCTTATAAAACCTTGAACACTAAAGATCATCGAAGTTTAGAGTTCGGGTCTTCGGCCTTCATCCTTCCAAAGAAAGGAAGAGGGAAGACAAAAACCCCGAAGTCTGAAACTCTGAAAGACTTAGAAACATTTCGAATAAAAAGGAATGGGACATGGGCCCCAAACCCTCCCCTCCGGATGACATCACTGCCACCTGGCAACTTTCTACGGTTCCGCAGCCACCTTTTGCCTTAATAAAATATCCTTAGTGGAATGGCGAAAAGCAACCGGAACACACCACGTGCCCGTCGAGAGTCAGGATCGGTCCTTCCACCTTACGCATTCCAAAAGAGAACATGGAAGAGAGAAACCTTGAAGTTTGGTGCTCAAACATCTAACTGCTTTGCAAAGGGAAAAGGTCAGAGTTTGGCCTTCGGGTCTTCCGCCTTCTAACCGCAACACAGAAGAAGACGGAAGACCAGAACTCTGACCTTCGACACTTCGCCACACACCAACACTTAGAATATTTTTCATGTAAACCTGTTGGACTTCAGTCCTTGGGCATTCCACCTAACACCTGCCTTGTAGAAGACTGAAGACAAGCAGACCGAACTCCGAAACTCTGACGAAGATGAAGACACTTCAACACTTAGGCAAATTTGAGCCCAATAGAGAAGGCATGAAGGAAAGCAGGAGGTCAAAACTCTGAAACTCCGACAAGGTGATAAAATACAAGGGAACACACATAATTTTTGACTTTGTCATTTTTGGGATCCTTTCTTTGTATTTAGAAGGCACAAACAAATGGAAACCCATGGAAGATGTCTATGATTGGTTATAACTGATGGGTTCAACAAAGAGGGGCACAGAGTGGGATTTCAAGATGGATTTTGGGGCAAAATGGGGCGTTTTGGAACTCATTTTTCTGGGCACCAACAATGCCCAGGTTGGATCCCTCCTTTGTGGTTCCTCCTAATGCTAAACCAGTAAAATAGAAACTCTGAAAGATCCACTTAAAAATAACACTCCTAGTCAAAGAAAAACTACAAAAATAATTGGAGGTGAGCTTCATACATCTCATTGATTACCAAAATGGATATCCAACATTGTACTCATCAACAAATAAATGAAAGGCATCTAAGTTTGTATAGATTTATAAGATCTCAACAAGGCTTGCTTGAAAGGTGACTTTCACTACCTAGCATTGACATGATCATCGATCTCATAGTGGGTCACAAAATACTATCCCTTATGGATGAATTTTTTGGTTATAACCAGATTTAAATTGCCCCCAAAGATCAACATAAAATGGCCTTTACCACTCCTTGGGGCACCTTATGCTATTAGTTCATGCCTTTTAGGTTGAAAAATGTAGGGGCTACATATCAAAGAGCTATAACAATAATTTTCCATGACATGCTTCATGACATCATGGAGGATTATGTGGATGACCTCTTGGGAAACTCAAAAACAAGAAAAGACTTGCATGCCCTTGAACACATCTTTGATCAAATGTAGGAATACAAAATTTGCCTCAATCCAAAAAAGTGTAGCTTTGGTGTCACATCTAGAAAACTACTAGGCTTCATTGTCTCTTAACATGGTATAGAAGTGGATCTCGCTAAAGTTACAACTATCACAAAAATGCCACCACCAAAAAATCTTAAGCAACTTCATAGTCTTCAGGGAAAACTTCAAGCTATCAAGTGGTTCATTACATAACTTATAGATAAGTGTCAACTAAATTCCCATCTACTTAAAAAGAGCACCCACTTCATTGGAATGAATCATGCCAATAAGCCTTTAACCATATCAAAGAATACCTTGCGTCACCTCCAATACTCATGGCACCTATTATGAACAAGCCATTTCTCCTATACATCTTAGCTACATTGGTTGTCTTGGGGGCCTTCTAGCACAACACGATGAACAAGGCCATGAAAGAGCAATATACTACATCAGTCAAACATTATTGGGCTATGAACTCAATTACATAACTATGGAAAGAGTATGTATAATTATCGTCTTCTCACAGAGACTTCAATATAACATTAATCACCATACCAAGCTCATTTCAAATATTGATCCACTCAAGTACCTACTATCACGGGATTCCCTAATAGGTCATATGGCTAAGTGGGTTATAATGTTAATTGAATTTTACATTGAATATGTAGATCACAAGGTAGTCAAAGGACAGTTCATGGAATATTAGTTAGCTAAAGAATTTCTCACTTACACTCATCCATTGGTTGTTTATTTTCTTGATGAACCTATCTTCACTCTTTATGAGCCCCCTATTTGGAATTTGTATTTCAATGGATCCTTCACTAGTCATGGTTCTAAAGTAGGCATATTGTTTGTTACACCTTAAGGAGATCTTATACCTAAATATTTTTGACTCAATTTCTCATGCATAAATAACATTGCAGAATATGAGGCCTTGCTTATAGGTCTTAAAATGAAAATCTAATGGAATATCAGATAACTTCTTGTTTATGGAGATTCTTAGCTAGTCATAAAATAGGTCAATTATGAGTATCAAACAAAGGACGAAAAGATTATCCCGGCCTATAAATGGATGGTTGATAGTTTTAGGAAACATTTTACACATCTAGTTTAATTAGGTATCTCACCTCCACAATAGGGTAGCTAACACCATGTCCACCACTGGATCACTTCTAAAGATGCCACAAGATAGCCAACAATGTGAATTATTGGTTGAACAACTCCTAATACCCACGTATGATGCCCTAAATTCTAAACTTGTTTATGAAATTATTTTTCCCAATTCTCCCTGGTACCATGACATCTACACCTATCTCCATGATCAAACCCTACCACCCAATATTTTGCATAATTAGCAAAAATCCTTCCTACAACATTCATCTTGCTTAACTCTCCCTAGTGATACACTATATTAAAGAGGTTTGGTGGTACCCTACTAAGATGCCTCAATTCGAAAGAGGCCAACGTCACACTCAAGGAAGTTCATGATAGTATATGGGGCACCCACACCATTGGTGTGGTCATTGCTAAAAAGGTTCTTAGAACAGGCTAATATTGGCCCATAATGGAAAAAGATGCATGCTAGTATGTCAAATAGTACCTAGCCTATGAATATCATGGAGATTTAATTCATGCACAATTACAAGCCTTGTAGCCTATTACTACTCCTTAGTCGTTTGTTACATGGGGTCTAGATCTCATCAGCAAGATTAATCCCTCCTCCTTCAATGGCCACAAATTTATTATCACAACCATTGAGTACTTTACTAAGTGGGTTGAAGCCATTCCACTCACCTAAACTATTGACCAACAAATATCCAAATCCTCCACCACATCATATGTTGCCATGGTATCCCCTCAGTAAAAAGATATAAAATAAATTAAAAAGCAAAAAAGTAAAGAAAAAAATCATACTTTGGTAAAACCACTTTTGTGGTGCCTTGGGTAGGTACCATGGTGAAAACTTACTTGCAAGCACCATGTGTAACAACTAGATTCCATTATCCTCTATGTCCTCTTTGCATGACCCCTTTTCACACCATCCCCTCTTTCATTCTCTCACACTCACCCATCTTCCCCTCTATGCATTTGACTTTTTCATAAGATGGGGGTAGGGTCTTGTATCTTACTTTAGAATATTCCCTTTTGACATTATCCTTTTTTTACGATTCATCACATTAGATGTGTCTCCTTCCTAGTTTTGAGCTTTAAGCACTTACATCAAACACCCACCACAAGCCTTTAACCCTGTTGTAACAACCCTCCCTGTTGGCGATGAGAGGTTGGTGAATGATAAATGCAGGAAGAAAATATCTAGTGGTCAATGGAGAGTGTGGGGAGAAGTCGCCCATTTTGGTGGGGACGCGAGGCAGAGTTTGGAGTACAATAAAAAGGATTCAATGGATACTTGGGCTGGATTAAAATAGTGAAATGAAGGTGGACATAAATGTTATTGGTTGCAGGTATCAAAACATGTCTACATCAACTGAATTCTCTAGAAAACATGTACAATATTGTAGGTTAGTTTAGTGTGCACTGTGAAGTGAGTGTAGGCAGCTTCAATAATATTAACGTCTTTGTCATTGATCACGTGGGATCTCGCATCACTCACATGACTGCTCATTGGGTTGAATCATTGAATAGAGCTTGGAGTGCATTTTTAGTCTCGTTCAATAATGAATGAATAACTTTTAACGTCCACAAGGCTTAAGATAGACGATAGGACCAAAATGTTTGACAGGAAATTGGAGCCACTTCAAGCAATATAATGGTTGGTATTCTTTTTACAAGGTTGCGTGACATATCTTGAAGTAACAATGACAAACCCAACACACCACCAAACACCACGGTATTGTAATGAATGCTCACGATTCTCCTGATCTTGGTTGATGTTCATCTCTCTCCCATGTTCAGAGGGGCGAATACTTTTCATGGCAGTTCTACTTAAAATTCCAGGTTAATTATATTATCATAGGTCCAGTTAGTGTTGCTTTCAACAACCATGGAGATTCAATCAACTGTACCACATGGACAGGCTTCACTTAGTCCTATCAGCTAAACTGTGTGGAAAAACACAGCCAATACATCAGAGATAGGATCTCTTTTGCCTATCTAACATGGGCAGACTTGACTGTTACTGCGACAGATGCAGCTAGAATAAATGATTAGATAGATGTTTAAGTAATCTGGGACTGTTCGTTAGGCAAATCTACAATTCGGAAACAAGGATTACGAGGAAGTTGTGGGCAGTGTGGGAAGTCAAAAAAAATTAAATCGCCTAGAAAGGGTGTCTCTATGTTTTGAGGGAGAAGAACCACGATTTGGGGGAGGAGAGAGGGGTACTTAAAATTTCATCGTAGTGCAGCAGGTGGGTGAGCTTAAGCTCTCAATTTGTTGTTAAGCCACGACGACCCAGATGAGTTAAAAGAGAAAGGTATGCTTTTATGTTACCCCCACTGCACGGTATCTTGAATTGGTTTTACTATTAACTGGGTTATTTTGGGGGGGCGTATATTTGCCTTTGATTTCAGTTGCAAATTTGTGTAGTACTTTCCTTTTTCAGAAATAGAGGTAAAATCTAATGCAGTTTTATGTATGAAATGGTCTGTTGTTATGGATGTTAAAATGGTTGTGTACATAGTGCAACAGTTCAAACAACAATTCAATCATAAGTTCAGCATAATAAACTTAAATCAGATCTAATATTTTTCCTTTTCATTATTTTCTGGGATAGAGTGATTTTCCTTTGGTCAAGCTCTTCATGATTCTGAGTCTCTCCAGTAACATTACGAGTTACCTTAAAAACTTTGTGAGGTAAATATGGCTGACACCTTTCTGATTTGTAATTTGTGAACATGGGTCTCGGTCAAGTTTAATAAGTCCATACCATATTCTTAAGATTTTAAACATGATCAGGGTTCAATTTAATATAGTACAAGGTTAGTTTAGGCTGCATTCTTAAGATTTGTAAACATGGGATACATCCTGAATGTACCCTATAATCAGTACACCACTATCTTGCCCAAGTCTGCTGGAGTTAAAGGATTGTCTTATGAAAGTGCAGAGGTTTGAACCTCAGTCATGCTCTTACAGATGTCCCCTTAAACATTGCACCAAATATTTGTATCAAAAATTTGTTTTTATCAGATTCTTGTAGATATTTTTTTGGAACTACATTCACCCTACCTATTAACTAAATAGGGCTAAATGAGGGATACATCATTGAGCATCTTTTAGTTTAGAAGATGGATCCAAGTCCAAAAGGTTCCATTCCACTAAAATTAGCCCAGGACTTTCATCCAGCCCCAGCTATGCATGGTCCACATTAGCAATAGCATAGTTGCTTTAACATGGGGAGCATGTCTAGTGGGGCTTCAACTTGAGTCATCATCATGGCAGTTGCTCCACCTTTCCACTTGACTGTGGCCAGCGAGACACAGTAGCTGGATGTTCTATACTGGAGTTATTACACAATTGATCTAATTGACAAAGGGTTATTTTCAATAAAATTACACTGTCATCGAAAGTTTTTATCTTGTAGATCACTTTGTTCTTGCTTGGCTGAGTTGAATATTTACATAGCAGTTTTTTTTTACTTGACAGATTTAATTGATGTTATCATGGACTGTGACCGGTTATTGAATTGTTTTTGTTTGGTTTGGTATGCCTCGTTTGGTTAAACAAGACGAGCTTAGGTCTAGGATAATGAGTCTTTATGCATGGCCTTGAGCGCTTGTAAAGGCTGAGGATGCCCACAAGAAGGCCTATCCGTCTGTGAGGCGTTGATTTGGGCATGATTGAGTCTCCTTGTTGGTATGAGTAGTGTACTTGATTCCGTGTGGTGCCATCCCTTCGAGCACGCATGGTGACTCCCCATCTGATCTGCACTCTAGTGTCTTGTACCTTAGTAGTCGTGAGTAGTACCCGACATGCTATTGGATGAGCATCTCTATGTTGTGACATTGGCTTTATGCATTGTGTAATGTGTCCGCTCCGTGACTGATGTGAGTGTTGGCCATTGTATTCCTTGTAGTCATTACTTTTGTTTGGGCCTTGTGACTACCTCCAAGCACGGTGGGGTAGTAATTATGAGTCCACATGGTTGGGAAGCATTGCCACCGCCATTGGGGACCAGTGTATAGGTTTGGAGCACCAATTGGAGATGTTCTCTATTGTATTGATTTATCAGTTATTGTATTATATTCATGGCTATGCTATTATACTTGTATATTCTTTTATGTAATTGTACTCTCTGGAGATGGATGATGTAAATTGTATTAATGAGAAGAAATGAGACGTTGCTTTATATTTGACTTACGGTTTTCTAGTATTGGTATCAGACCTGCTTGTACTATGATGATGATTATCGATTCATGTTTATAAGTGAAATTGGGTATTAGGAACATTTGAATTGGTTTTTAAAATGAATGTAGCTTTAACAATGTTTCACTGGAGGGTGATTTAGTCCTCTCGTTTGGGTTGTACATTTGGCCATACTTGGCCATGAATGTTGTCGATCTATCGAATCGGCAACCGCATCTTGTGTATGTTATCTATTTATGTCTAAAAAAATATTCTTGCCCTCTTTTGGCCCTTATCCTTCGGGGTTGTGGGGCGAGATGTTACACCTGCAAACTCAACATCAAAACAATATGCCTAAATGCAAAATAGAATCCTTATTTACCATCATCACCACACACCTATCGAATCATTATCCATTGCTATATCCATGTCCCATCATTTTCCTTCATGGGATACATCATTCCCCACATTAGAAATCATCATTATCTGAGTCCTTTTTAATTGGAAAGAGGTACAACTCCCGCGTGTCGATTGACCATTGAATTTGATTATTGGTTTATCTTTGATCCACAAAATACCTCCTTTGGTCACCATGATCCCTATATCATAGTGTGTATGCTAGGGGAATTTTTTTTTTTGTGCTATGTTTGTTGGTTGTCCCATCATAGTTCCCACCAAGGTTGTCAAATGCCTTGTGATGTGTTGGGTTATCCTTTTGTTTACTATGTGTTTGAGAGTTAGTCCTTTATGCATGGGATGCATTGTCACCTTGATCTTCATACCCTAGTGCATAGCGTCTTGTGCTATATCAAATTAGGTTGCTCACCACATGTTAGCCTATACTTGCATTCAAAATCCAAACACTCATCATATAAATCCATCCTAATCTACCATCCATAGCCATGTGCTTGTCATTTTAGCCATCATTTTTTACTAACATTTTCCATCATTTTCTAACATTTTCTATCATTATTCATCAATTTCTACTCATTTTCCTCTATATATGCCATGAACAAAAATAAAATTTTGCATCCATAATCCATAACCATCTATCACATTATCTAAGAATTCATGCATCCATCATCATATGTGTAAGTGTAAAAGCATCACATGCATACATCTATAATCATACATCATCATACACTATCCATAATCACCATTATCATATTTGTACATGTACATTCATCAGATATACATCACAATCATAAGAATCATATAAATTATTATCACATCATAACATCACATAACATAAATCATAAACATCCATATCATAAAATCACTACACAAACATAAAAACCATAACTCAAAATCATGGCATACATCCCATCATATATCATCATGTCATCAAAATAACACAAGTCTATAATACAAAGTAGAGTAACATCATATGCATAAAAAATGTATGTACATGGAGCATATACATAATCTAGCTAGTTGTGGCTAGTGTTGTAACCCATGGATCCTCTCGATGGTGATGGTGGCTCCATCACTATTGAGGTTGATCTTGCTAAACTCCTGGCTATTGACCTTTACCTCACCATTGATCCACTAGCCCTTGGCATGGTCCTCTCTGCAAAGGAGGGCTCTCTTTGATTTGTTAACTTGGCATGCTCATATAACAATCTATAGTAGCCTACCTCACACCACTTATGCTGTCTCTCTACCTCCTTACACTATCTCTCTCCTTGCCTATGCTACACCCTGAATGTCTATGTGAAATTACATATCAAATTATATCCATTTAATAGTTTTAACTGAAAGAGATTCGTTTGAAACTTTTTATACCACGTAGGGGCCATGTGGTTTTAAGTGAAACTATTTTACTTGACACTATTTGGGGTGAAACAGTTTCACTTGAAACCATTTTTTTGGCTCAAAGTGTCACACGACTCTAGAATTTCACCCCCTTGAACTTTTATTTAGTTATTAGATTAGTATCCTTATACGATTTGACACAATGGGAGCAATTATCCTTGCTACATGTAAACTAGAAAACACCAAAACCAATATTTATGTGAGGAAAAACTAAGAATATTAGGCAAGCTAAAAGAGATAGTCTGAAAGTTTGCAAAAATTAGATCCGTGGCCCTAGATCAAATTCATGAGTCGTAGCTCAAGTCTCTAGTTGTGGGATTGATTCTATAATTGTGGAAGTCACCCAATCATTAGACATATTATTCACTAATTCCAAGACATTCATTTTATCTTTACTATTATGTGTAATATAAAAATTATGCTACGGCTAACTTCTATATTGCATTCATATGTGCTGGAATGACAAATGCTAACTTATAGAAAACTAGAAAATAATCTACAAAAATAAGTTATAAAGCTAAAAAGAGGACGAGAGAGGAACCTGGAGCCAGACGAGGGAAGCCACTGCCCATGATGCTAGAGCATCACACAGATGTCTGTGTGACCTAGGAAATTGAATAGTTCCCAGAAAACATGAAAATCCACCCAACAGTTCACCCAATCTGCAAAACTAGAAAAGGGAACACAACAACAAGCTACTCAATACTAATGAAAAAATATTAGCAAAGATTTAACTAAGTTATTTAAATATAATGAAGAAATGACAAAGAAAGGGAGAAGGAAGCTATCACCAAACCCCCAAGGAGATGCATATCTTCTCCTAAAGAAACCTGTAGTTGGAAAAAACAAGAAAAAATGTTGGGATTGTTTGGGGGTTTGCCTTTAGGTCAAACCCAGGTACTTTGGTATTTCTACATCCATGGCAACTAATAGATAGATAGATAAAAAATAGTATGTGTATGCTACTACCCAAGTGTGCCTAGTAATGGTAAGAGTTGTTATTATGCAAATAGTGAAAATTAGAATGGAGGGAGTAAAAGGGATGCGAGGATCCCAAGGTGCTCAGGGGCACAACAAAAGAAATGCTTACAATAATAAGAAACAAGGATAATATCACCTGCAAAGGCTTGAGAATGCCAAGAGGACAAGAGAGTTGGAAGAGAATGTTGTAGAGAGTTGTAGAGCTTGAAAGAGCCAAGAGAGAGTCTAGAGTGAAAAGATAGATTCAAAAAGAGATAAGGAGGGAAAGGGGAGGGGTTGATGAGTTGTTTGGATTCATCCCAAGCCATTACCACTAACTCGCAAAAATAACAAGTGGCAAAACGCTAAGAAACGACCACCAAACAAGAAACTATCGCGGGACACTAGTGCATTGCGTGGACATCTATGCGAAGTGCTAGTGTTCAAATAGTTTGGACTCATGAATGACAAGACACTATAAAATCACAAGGATAACACAAAGGTGACAATGAAACTTGACAAAAAGATAACACAGGAAACAAGGCCTAAGCACCATGGGAGGGAAAAAAGCTAATGCAAGGGCTAAAATGAACCTACAAACAAACTAAGGGAATGGACACTTAAGCAAAGCCAAAATATAGCGTGAAATTGCAAGGGTATGCAATTTTCGACATTACATTATGTTTACATAATTAATGAATCACTTTTTATCATTTGTTACAATTTTTTTATTAAATATAATTATTATTTTATTCAATTTCTAAAATATTTAATATAGCGAAAGGGTTGTAGCTCAATTGGTTAAGCACAATTGGTGTAGATGAACACCTCGAAGCACAATTGGACCAAGTTCGTGATGGTATGTGTTGATAATGTCATCCACCAAGGTTCAAACCCCTCAAACCACAATCGGACCAGGTTCATAAAAGAACAAAGATGTCAATATCTATGTAATCTAGTTGTTCAATATATATATGTATATCATTCTTAATTCTCTTGACCTGAAATAAATTTTAAATAGAGCACACACTAGATAATAATATTGGTTTATTGATCATTAATTTATAGCAAAGGAAATCTTGAAATTATATTGGTTTACCTAGTTTGTTTGTTTGGTTATACTTGACGCCCAAGAAAATTTTAAAACCGTCCTGCTCTTTTTCAATTCCTTCACTCTTACGTTAAACATCATTAAAATCTATAAATAATAGATAGCCTGTACAGATTTTGCTATCTTCCCTTTCTTGGCGCGAGTTAGATTTGGAAAAACATTAAAAATTATGAAAACCCCATTAAACATATTGACTTATTCGATCCCTGTCTATCCGGGAATATATAAAATGAAACACAGATTGAGCCGTTTCTATACATTGGACTATCTGCAGAGTTAATAATTCGTGTATTCAAATGCAGTTGATATCACTACCTTTCGCTGCAGATAACAGGCAATTTCTTTGCAGAAACCCATGGTAGATTTGGGGTACAATTAGTAAGCTCTGATATGTACTTTTCACAGTATGTGAAGTTTTAGGCAAGAAAAATGACAAGAAATTCTTTGAATGCTGTCATGTTCCTATCTGTCGTGACATCAAGAGGAATAATAACACGCTACGCTCCCAAATTATCTAACGCTTCCGTGGTGAATGTGATGAACGATGCAAATCTCATACGCGTTTTTGAAAGATTTTTTGGTGGAATATTCTAAGTATAATTTTTATATAGAGGGCTTGTTTGAGGTACAGCCTGCAGAATTTGTTGGATGTCATTTTCATAAATCTTACAAATCAAATTGGGATTGTTATGATTCATCTCGGAATTATGTCTCTGGTAGATTTCATTCTTTTGGTTTGAGCTTGAATTGGTGAGGCTCACTGCTGCAAGACACTTCAGTTTGAGCTTGGCTGTGGAGAAATTCTTTGTTATCTAACTAGGTCAGTCAAAGGTGAGCTTGATAAATCCGAAATTGGGTCTTGTAAAGGGTAATACGAGGCACAATAGTCTCTAACTCGAGAGATTGCAGGACGAATCATTAGACCTTCGCCAGGAGTAAAAGTCAGGTAGTGTCTTAACTTACCCAGAGATTGAGATTACACCCACAAGCAGAATAAATCACCCTAGCCTTGGAAGAGTAAATGCCTAACAGTCTCTTACCCATAACTAGTAGCTAATAGCTGGAAGATTCACTCTAGAGTTGTGAGAAACTATCTCCAATAGTCTCAAACTTTGAGATTACACCTTAAAGCAAGAGTAAACTGAAACTCATCAGCCTTTGTGAAGAATAAAAGCCCAATAGCTTCAAAGACGCAAACTTGGAGATTACACTGAAAAACAATATAAATCACCTCAGCCTTGCAGAGTGTAAAAGCCTTATTGTCTCAAACTCAGAGATTAGACCTAATAGTGCCCTTGCAAAGAGCAAAAGCCCAATAGTCTAAAACTCAGATTACATCTAATAGCAGGAGATACCAATCCAGCCTTGCAAATAACACAAGCCCAATAGTCTTATACTTGAATTCTAGGTAATAGCTGGAGAAATCGCCCCGGCCTTATCAAGATAGATCCACGACTAAGAGCCTAAGTTTTTGACATAGAGATTATACTCAATAGCAGGAGGAATCAGTTAGACCATTTAAGAGTAAAAGCCTAATAGTCTCTTAACTCAGAGCTTACAACTGATAGGAGGAGGAATGTCCTGTGATCCTATCCTTTCCAAGATTAAATTCCCGATAGTCTTGAACTTATAGATTGTACATAGTATCAGGAAGAATTGTCCTAACCTTTGAAAGAGTTAAATTGCAATAGCCTTACTCAGATTAGAGCCTTCCAGCATTGCAAAGACTAAAATCACAATAATCTCACTTCTACATACTAGGAAAAAGGAACTGTGTTTTGTTTTGGCAGAAGAAGAAGAAAGCATTGTAACAAGCAGTAATCTGTCTAATTAAACTGATAGATTATGTCGCTGACTAGATACAATCCCTCACACAGGACTATGTCCTCTACATACAGGAGATACGATGTTTTCTTAAGTTTCAGAGGGGAGGATGTAAGAAGAACATTTGTAGATCACCTGTATGCTTCTTTGGAAAATGCCGGGGTTAATGCATTCCTGGATAGCCAAAAGATTGAAAGGGGGGATGAGATCAGCTCAACTATTCAAGAGGCAATCGAGAACAGTGCCATCCTCATTCCTATTTTCTCAATGAAGTTTGCAGAGTCCCATTGGTGCCTGGACGAGGTAGCCCACATGTGCAAATCATGTGGTATAATCATACCCTTATTCTATTATGTCAAGCCAACAGAAGTAAGAAATCCTGGGAGAGGTGTCTTTGCTGAAGCTTTTGAGAAGAAGAAACAAAGATACACAGCAGAAAGAATTAGTGAGTGGAAAAATGCTCTGTTTAAAGTTTCCTGCTTCTCTGGCTGGTGTACAGATGACACAGGAGGGTATGTAAGCTAATTGCTTATTTTTTGTGAAATTGTTAGTTATATTAAATAATAATAGAAATGCATTAAGAGATTGTGTTCATTCTACTCTGAAGAATTCTAGGAAAGTTTGGTAATATATAAATTCTTATGCAGAGGATACTCACCATTTGTATAAGCTAGCAATATCAAGGACCATAGTTTAAACCTTTGACTACAGGTGGAATCATTCCACTCTTGAACCGTAAAATCCTGGAAGTCTCAGCTCTAGATACCTTGAAAGTGCATTTTCTTTACCCAATTGGACCTGTGCTCAAATAGTCTTTTTTTTTATATGAGTAAGCTCTACCAAAGGGGTTAGTTCCCTTTCTATTAAAATCAGCTTTAACCAAAAAAGATACAGCATCAGCTCTTCTGAGCGTGCAAACATACAACATTCAATCACTGGGCATTCTCAGATGCCATAAAAACCATAAACCTTCAGAGAGCTCAAAGGCCCGGTCAATCTGTTGGGTAGACAGCAGGTCTCCATACTGACTGAGATTGAAGTTGAACACTTCCATATTATTCCGGTGAATGCCATCCCCGAATAGACTTAGAGCCTGTGAAGTTATTTTGTTTTTCCTCACAGCAGCAGCATCGAATACCCCTCCCATCAGTCCAGATTTGGGTTTTTTTATCAAAAGCCGAAATGGTAGCATAAGCCCTTTCTGTCATCTCCTTGACAAACGTGTGAGCCATCAGCTTCCCGCACTGTTTCCTTCCCATTATCAGTACTACATTCATGAAGAATTCCTCAGAGTGTTCCATCATGAATGTGCTCTCCGACAAAGCTATGGGTGCCAATGACTTGTTTTATAGCAGCCACTACGCCCTCCTGATCGGAATTGAAGATCCTTCTAATCTGTCCCTCCACTGTTTCTTCCTCCTCTTCTTCATCCGACTCTACCTTGCAGACACAATCACACTCAAATACCATCCGCTGCGCCATTTTGCTTGTGTCAACGAAGGTAACAAGATTTATAGCTGGCAAGAAGATCGAATCAAATGAAACCCATGAAGAGCAAATTATTCCTCCATCCATTTTGCTGATATCCATATCTCTGCTCAAGGATTCGAAAATCCTTCCTCCTATGGAGCTTGTCCATCTGTCTCTAAAATTTCTGCTAGGCCGTCCCATACTAAATCCAAGTTGGATACTCTGCAGAACTCGGGCTGATCTACTCCTTGGTTCGCAAGAAAGTCCGCGGCCTTATTTGCTTCCCTGTAGATGTGACGCAGGGTGAAGCTATCTAACTTGTTCAAAGAATCCTAGATCTACTCGACCCACTTCTGAAGCTTCTAGTTTGAAATCTCCTTCCTTTTAATTGCGTTTATACAAACCAATGAATCACCTTCAATTTTATGTTTTTCTGAATGCAAATTCTTAAGCCTTCATTTAGAGCTTCCATCTCCGCCTCGTTGTTGGTTCTGAGTTTGAGTTTTTTTGAGGAAACCCAGATGAGGATTCCCGCCTCATTTCTGATAATGCACCCGAGGCCCCAGGATTGCTTCTAGAGGCCCCATAAAATTCATCTTGAATCTACCTTGTGGAGGGGCCACTGTGCTCAAATAGTCTTACCTCGGTAAGATGATTATTATTTATGTGTAAGAAAATTGCTTGTTAGTTGTAAAATTAGAAAGAAATGCATCGAGAATTAACTTTAAGATACTGTGATCATGCAACTTGGTGACCATAGATTTATATCTTTATTACAGGAAGAATTCTAGAGCAGTTCAATAATGTGAATGCTATTTTTTTGAATGAAGCATTATTATGGATAGTCTCTTCTAATAGGGCTAATGAAAATTATATATTGGTGTGTGATTGATTATATAAGAGGGAAGAAATATATTTTTCGTTGGCATTTTTCTTCATTGATACTGTTTTATGTTGTAAAATTTCTAACATAGTATACTAGAAGTGATGATGAAGAAAAATGAGAAAAAACTACTACGATCTGCTGATGGTGAATGGTACAGCAAGATTGACAGGAATATATTTGTCTGTCAATATTTTAAGAAATACTTTCTTCCTCATCATCATTATAAAAATCAATTTTTCTCATTCAGTAGCTCTATAGATCTTTTTCTAAAATCCCATGTGTATTCACAAATAGAATAATATCCAAATTTCTGAGCCTTATTAATTTACACAATTTTCTTCCTTTTGCTCGGAGCTGAATCCTCTTTCTTCATTGTTGTTTGGGCTTTCTTTATTGTTCTTTAGTATGGTAGCATTAAATTTGACAATAATAATGGTCAGACTTTCAGAGAATTTGTCCGGTTTTTCCTGAGTACATGGTGAAGGTTTCTCTTATATGATTTTGAAGATCACAAATCATAGAAATTCTAAGGTTAAGCATTATTTTTCTAATTAGTACTAGTCGAAGAGATCTATTTACCGTTACAGGAAACATATATTAATAATTATTACACGAAAATGGGGTAGTATCTTATTTTGCATACTCATTTGTCTTTCAGATTTGAAGCAGAACTCGTCAAGCTTGTAGTCCAGGATGTTTTCAAGACATTAGAAAAAAAGGCGACCTCAGTGGAGGAAGCTCTGCCCCAGCCCTTAGAAGAAGACCCCTCAGATACAATACCCCAGGAGATCAGAAATGAACCACTCAGAATTTCAAAGTCAATCTTCATCGTTATGGAAGAACACGAGTAAAGTTATAAAAATGCTCAATACAGATTCTGATGAGAATGTCCTCACTGTTGCCATTTATGGAAATGGGGGTGTGGGGAAAACCTCGCTAGCAAAGGCCATTCACAATCACATTTATCTCAAATTTGATGCTACCTGCTTTGTATATGATGTGCGTCATAAAGCCCAAAATACAAATGGTGTAGCTAAGATGCAGCGCCAGATATTGAAAGACCTTGTCAAGTTCAAGGATAAAGTTAATGATGAAATTCATGGAAAGATCTTGATGAAGGGCCGTTTGAGGTCCATCAAGGCCCTTGTTATTGTGGAATATGTTGATGACTGGAGGCAGTTGGAGGCTCTACGTGGGGATTGGTTTGGACCAGGTAGCAGAGTGCTTGTAACAACGCTTGACCCCAACATACTAAAGAATGAAAATGGAAGTTTTGTTTATGAACTGCAGGGACTGGCTAAGGAACATGCCCTTCACTTTTTCAGCTGGCATGCTTTCATGAGAGATAAACCCAAAGAAGATTATAAAGAATTGTCATGCAAAGCTGTGGATATTTGCAATAGGCTGCCATTTTCACTCGAAGTTTTGGGTGCTCATTTGTATAACAGAGATTTAAGACATTGGAACCAAGCCATTCAAACACTAGAATATTCAAGTTACCATGACAAGTACGCCATTCTTAGACTTTGTTATGATGGCCTCAAATCTGAACAAAAGAAGATGTTTTTAGACATGGCTTGTTTATTCATAGGAAGAAAGAGGGAAAGCGTTATTAGCTTTTGGGAAGCCAGTCATTTGCGTCCCAATGTAGGCCTGACAAAAATGAAGCTGAAATCACTCATTAAATTAGATGAGCATGATAGATTAGTAATGCATAGTGAGCTGAGGGATATGGGAAGAGCTATTGTAGCAGAGGAATCAGCAGAACCAGGGAAGCGTAGCAGATTGTGGAAGCCAGAAGAGGTTGAATTAGTTATAATGGAAGGAAAGGTGAGGCTTGAATTCCATTTACTTTATTCTTCCTCCCAATATTTTTCTAGTTCTTGAACTAAATCTGGGAAGTGATAGGATATCAGTTTCCTTGTGAATTGGACAAAATATTGTTGTAGACAGGGTATTTGACATGTGCTTCTAGTTTATCTTTGTATTTGGTCTTTCCTCTGTATTTTATTGGCATGTTGTATAGGACAGTAGTTGTTTCTATTTTCCGTAGCATAATTCAAGGTCAATATTGATGCTAATAAACTTGTATCAATTGTAATCTCATCAGGGGACAGAAAGTGTCAGATGTCTTACCTACCTTCAGCAAGATGTAAAACTTCAAACTCATAATTTGCAAAGGATGTGTAACTTGCAATTGCTTTGGCTTAATGGAGCTCTTGTAGAGGGAGACTATAGAAAAATGCCTCCAGATTTGAAGTGGCTAAGATGGGAAAACTGCCCTCTAAAATGCTTGCCATGTGAATGGAATATGAAACATGTTGTAGTACTTGACTTAAGCTTCAGCAAAGGCATTGAGGCAGTGTGGTCAGAAGCATTCAATATTGAGGTATTTTCCTTTTTTTTAAAGTAAAAGAGATTGAAGACACAAAGTGATCCTTTATTATTTTTTCCAATGATTAACAAAATTACAAAAGCTTTAACAATATCAAAAAAAAAGAGAGAGAGATAGGAATACCAGCTTGATGAGTTCCTAATGATATGTCTTTTCTGTTTGCAGGGGCCAAAAAACCTCAAAGTACTTAAGCTAAATTACTGCACAAATCTTCAAGTCCTTCCAGATTTAGCCAACCACACATCTCTCATACAACTGGAGCTCTATGGTTGTAAAGAGTTGAGGGAACTGCCCAAGTCCATTGGATTTCTAACAGAACTTAAGTACCTTGATCTGTCAAACTGCTGCAACTTAATCCAACTTCCTGACACCATAACTAACCTGAAATCCCTGGAGGTGCTTTTTCTGTCAAATTGTAAACTCATCAGAAAGTTACCTGACTCATTTGAAGATCTGGGAGTTCTTAAAAAAGTCAAATTGGATGGAATGCCCTTAAAGAATTTGCCCAAATCCTTTAGATGGTTGTCCTGCTTGGAGAAGTTGTCTCTTCATTGTTGTCATGAATTAAGAAGCCTTCCTCAAGCAATAGAAGAATTGAATCGCTTGCGGTATCTGGATTTACATGGTTGTTCTAGTTTACAGACTCTACCTGACTCAATCTATGATCTTGAAAGCTTATGCCGGTTGGATATGACTGGTTGTAGAAGAATCAGCTTAGGAGCAGAGCTAGGGGACCTTGTTTGTCTAGAAAGGTTGGTTCTAAGTAATTGTGCAGATATATGGAGCTTGCCTATATCAATAGGCCAACTTAATTGTTTGAGACATCTGAACCTGAATAACTGCACTTCTTTGTTTCGACTGCCAGAGGAGTTGGGAAATCTGGTCTGTTTAGAAGAGTTGTTGCTCAATGAATGCTACAATCTATGTGAACTTCCACAGAGCATTGGCAGTCTTTCTTGCCTAAAGACTCTAGAAATGGAAGAAACCTACAGCCTATCTGTTCTTCCAGCTAGCTTTTCAAGACTTACTTCCTTAAAGTATCTAAAAGCGGGTGGTTGTCCTCTGCCACAACATATTGGAGAGTTGTCATCATTAGAAATTCTGCATCTTAAATCATACAAAATGTCCTCTTTGCCACCAACTTTTGGCACGCTTTTGCGACTAAGCAAACTCTACCTGCATCACTGCACAGAGTTTTTGAACTTCCACATCTTCCAAAGGAACTCATTGAAGTGCGTATTCAAGACTGTTTGGGACTAAAGAAAATCTCTAACATGTCACATATGAAGAGGCTAAAGCTGCTGAGGATACACAATTGCAGGGAACTTGGTGAATTGCCTGACTTTGGGCCCTTGCGGTTACTGCAAGAGCTTTCAATATCAGGATGTAGGAATGTTAAGCGTATTCAAGGAATGGAAGGGCTGAAATCCTTAAGAAGAGTGCATGTTACAGGTTGCAGATTGGCCAATTCAGGAAGCTCAATATTGAAACCCCGCCAATTAATCAAGGTATCTCTCATTTTCCTTTTAACCTAATGCTTATCAAATACTAGAAACACTTATTGTGTAATTACATAGATTGGTTACTAGTTTTAGAAAATTGTACGAAAAGAAAGATCAAGGACACCAGATTATATTGTTAGTGGACCTGGATATCTTTTCATCGATAATAACCCCCTAGAAATATGGCGTAAAAAGGATCTAGGACACATGGTTATATAAATAGCTTCCATAGTTTAAGTTAGTCACCCCAACAGCTTTATAAGACGAGCACCCCGAATACAACTTGGGATATCACGTGTCCAACATGGGATATTTAATAAGCCAACATGAGAAATCCAAGAATCCAACTTGGATATCGAACATGGGAGCCTTGCTGCAGACCCCATTTTTGTCTTTTGGTTAAGAACCATACCCATAAGTACAAAATGATGAGTTCCATTCTGATTGGCATTCAGCTAAGATAGATTATTTACATTTTCAAAATTAGAGAGTATCTTGTATGCTAATTACTTTAATCTTCTATTGGAATTACAGGAAACACGTTGTCTAGAGTTACTCAGTTTTTCAGCAAATGGGGTTCCAGAGTGCTTAGAAAAGAAGATGGAAACAAATGGTGATGATTTACTCTATGTTACACTGGACAGTAACGAGCAATGTTCAGGGATTATATTGTGCTTTATGGTGAGGTTTAAGAATAGGATTAGTTCAGTGGGTGTAGAACTAAGCACTTTACGAGATGGCAAGGAGATTTTCAATACCAGACTTGTTAACCACTCAAAAACTGTAGAGGGAGATCAGATTTTTGTGCACATTTTGCATAAAAATCACCCCATGGTTATGATGGTGAAGAGTGCAGATGTGATTCGGGCAAAGGCAGACAAAGATGAAGAAAGAATGTTAATAAGAAGTGGTGGAATGCAGTTCTTCTCTGAAGGAGAAGATGGGAAAAGAGAAGATCTAATATTGGAAAGGCTGGGAAAGGGCTTGACAATGTTAATGGAAGATTACCGTGAAAATTTAGCCTTTGAAGATGAGGAATAAAACTGGAGCTGGAAAATATTTTTAGTATACTGTTCTAGTCAATGAGGCTCAGTTTTAATGGGATGGGCAGGGTATCCATAAATGTTTCGAACCATAAACAATGGTCAAGTTAGCTAGATCCTATATTCCACATATGTGAAATTGCAATGTCCTATAAGGGCATCTGGAAGTAAGTCAATTCAAATAGTTCACATGACCCATTCAACAAGTTGCATATAGAGTGGCTTTTCAAACATAGAGAATTTTATATGGACTCCAGATATATATATTTCATACAAATGGAAAGCCTGCATATAAACAGCTAAAAAGTCCTTAAAATCCTTTCCATCGGGGTAGATCCTATATGTCTGGGATATCAACAACAATATCCTTATTCTATTCTATATATTGTAATGATTGTCAATCAGTCTCAGCTTTTGCAAGATGAACCTTATCTGGTTCATTTTTCCAATTATGTACAAGGGTTGTGTGAGATCTGTTTCATGTGTAAGATATAATGATTTATAATTGATGATTATTCTAGTTCCTCTGCAATGTTGTATCTAAAGCTAATTCAAATCTCACACTCTATAATATATAAAATGCACAATGAAAGCAGTTCATATCATTTGTTTGTGACTAATGAATACCATAAATAGACTTGAATATATGCAATTCAGAATTTCCTGTTTGTCCCTGAATTTTGTTTAACACTACAATTATAACTGATTAGAGAAAGTTCATGTGTGGATTTCATTGTATGATTGGGATTTTGTTTCATGTGCATTGTTCTGGTTTTTTGAGTTTAGTATTGTGCACGTCACGGTTTGCAGACTTAAATGATTGCCATGGTACCCTGTGCCCTATTTCTCTATGAGTCCAATGGGCCTCATTGTGATTGATTTTTCGTGCTCATGTCCAGGTTGCCTGTGATTGCCCTAGTTTTGCCCCGAGTACGACCTTCAATCATACAATCATGGTGGCTTAAATCTTGGTTTTAAATGTCTTGAGTCCACGTGTTTCATCTGCTCAACGTTTTCCCGGGGGCTTGTCTTGTCTCAGTTGTTTCAAATCTAGACTCTAGAGCTGCAATATATTGTATTTTGCCAGTTGTCTTACTGTCTTGGTGTCCGGAGACCCAGACTCCCTTGTACAACCTAGTTCACTGGCAGTCTCAAGTCTATGGCTAGTCTTTAAGTCCTTATTCCCTGTGTCTATGGCGGACTCGAGATCATTCTATAGCAGACTTTGGCCAGTGGCTCGTGTTCAGGCTGTAGTTTGTTTTGCTTGTGGTGATTTGAAATCAGAATAGTTAGGAATGAAGTCTGAGGGACTGCACTTGGCAGACCCGAGATTTTTAAACACCAGTACAGAATTCCAAAAGACATAGACTCTTCTAAACAAACATGGCTTCAATCTACAAGGAACTCCTACCTGGCGCAACAAAGAACCTTTACCAACTGATCTTCCTTTAACGCCTTCAGAGACACAATTTTGGTCCAGAGAATCACACAATTGATTTCTTTCAACACCTTTTGCTCTACTTCTAAGATATTAAATACTATGGACATAATGAAAAAATAAATTTGAAGTAATACTCACACTCCAACACGACTCAGAAAACCCACAACTTCTTAAACTTATTTGATTTTATCTATTCACCAATCTTCATTTCTACCTTTTCACCTTCACACTCTTCTCCCTGTGAAGTAATAATCTAGTTGCCTCCACTCATGTCGCCAATTAAAGACTACAAAAAATAGAAGCCGCCTCAATCAAAAGGTAGCGCCTATCTTAATGTCTTTACAAGCCATCGGGTGATGGACCTAGATGCTCCGGTGAGTACATTAGACTCGTCAGGTAAGAAGTTTGTAAGCTTAGTTCACAAATTTGTGTTAATGATGAAATTGTGCATTCTATAGAAAGCTCTGCTATTTCAAAAGATTTTCTCCTTCTCTTCTTCCAGTACTTAGTTGGAATAAATCCTATCTCCCTCCGCCAAATTTGTTCTGCATCTTTTACTCCTCTCGTGGACTTTTGTCCACCATAAACTGACTTCCTCCTCTTCATTCCTCTTCTTCACCATCTTCTTCCTCTTTTCATGGGATTTAATCCACCATAAACCGTCCACGTCAACCAGAAATCATCTTCACCTACACTCATATCTTCACAATAAATTTTATAAAAAATAATTACTTCCTCTCTTATGTTTGCAAACACCACTTTATCAGTTTTAACAACATTATGAAAATTATAAATTTTAATCACCATCTTTTCTTCAACTACTTTCTCACTGTGAAACAAATCATCAAAAAATTTCATAATTAGTTGTTTCTCCTTATTTGCTTTTGTAAACACTTTCACTTCTATAAACACCTTAGGTTCAACTACTACAACTTTTTCTCTTTCTTTACTTGACACATTTGGTACCTCTTCAAGGTACTTATCTTCGTAGTACTCCACATTGATAAATATTGCATAGCCTCTAAAAGACTGATTTTAGCATCACAACTCTTAATCACTTCAACTTCTTTTCTTACCACTTCATCTGTGCACAAATCAACATTAGAAATTTCTAGCTCTATTTCTTCACTCTCTTCTTGTTCTTCATTCTTAACTACAACAATGCCTTAATGTGAAGAATCACACGAATCAAACAACTCATTAATCTTCTTCGTATCAATTCCATCATCTAATACGGAGTCTTCACTAACCACCATTTCAACTCTTAAATCAACTACTATCTCGAAAGGAACTTCTACAGCAACAAAACTATATCATTTGCAACTCGTACTTTTTAAACTTTAGTCACCACCATAGTTTTCTCTTCGTCATTATCGTCTAGTACGAGGACTTCCACTTTTTTATCTTTACCTGCCTTCATATCTACCAACAAAACAATGTTAGACAAAATAGGGTTTTCATCATCACCCTTCTCCGCTACAATCTCATCCATCAACACATCCATGCCTTTGGAAAGACATGTTTCAACTACAATCATCTTCTTTTCTACTTTCATGCCACCTATATGACATTCTCCATTCTTGATCACATCTACTACAACTTCTCCACATTGCAAAGCCTCCAACCTGTCCAATCTCAAATTGATGTTCATCATCTGCTCAAAGAGTTTTTTCTCTTGGTACTGGGTTTTCTTCCTTGGTATTGCACCATAGCTACCCACTTAACTAGCCTCTTCAAGACCATTCTCGTCCTCTTTTTCAAAGACATCTTCACTCTCAACTATCTACAAAAAACTCACTCACATTCAACAACTATCTTCTACTCGACAATGTAACTGGAAGATGCACGCTCTCTAAACCTCCTCTACCCACTTCCACATAGAGGAGGATGTTAGTACATCTTCTACCCAACACTGCTCTCGTTGGAGGACAACCAACACATTCCTCATTCTTTTTGTCACCATTCTCTCTCTTATCCACATGAACATCTCAACACTCATCCCAACATCAACTAGCTCTGATACCATTTGATGCAGTCGTGGACTAGGTACCATTAAAGGGAAACTAGTCCGAGCAACTCTTCACACACAATTTCTTGTTTTAAGAGTAAAGTAACTTCACACATAATGTCACCAACAATTAGCTAAATAACAGACACTGACAATTTGATAATATTCCAGCCAATGAGTTAAAGACATATAATGTTTTAAAAGATTCCAAGCCAATATCACTTCCTAAAAGTTTTGAAGTGTAATCAAAGGAGGAATAGATTAAGATCAACACAAATATATTCTTGAGACAACTTGAATCAAACACCGGTACATAATTCTAAAAGACATAGACTCTTCTAAACAAACATGGCTTCAATCTACAAGAAACCCCTACCCAACACAACAAAGAACCTTTAGCAACTGATTTTCCTTTAATGCCTTCAGACACACAATTTTGGTCCAGAGAATCACACAAATGATTTCTTTCAACACCTTTTTCTATACTCCTAAGATATTAACTATTCTAAACATAATGAAAAATTAACTTGAAGTAATACTCACGACTCCAACACAACTCATAAACCCATGAATTCTTCCTTAAACTTATTTGATTTTATATATTCACCAATCTTCCTTTCTACCTTTTCACCTTCACTATCTATCCCCGTCAAATGTTTTACTGTTTATATATATGAGTGGATGGTCCAAACACCTCCACTCATATCACCAATTAAAGACTGTAGAAAATAGAAGCCACCTCAATCAAAAAGTAATGCCTATCTTAATGTCTTTACAAGCCATCAGGTGAAGGACCTAGATGCTCCTACATCACAAGTGGCTTTTGAAATTGATTTTATTGTTCTTTTGGACCAATCAACAAGATGGTCGAAATATTTGTATGTGCCTAGGTGATTTGAGAAGTGTAGTGTGTGCCCAAGTAGTAGTGATTTGATGAACCTGAGGTTGCCTTTGCTAACAAAGAAAGCACTTGCTACAAAAGTGATGGTAACTAATGAAGTCGCATGTGTTTGTTGACGAAGTGCCTAGATGTTGTTGAAAGAAGAAGAAAGCTACAAAAGTAGATAGATATAGAAACGAGCATGCATTGTAGAAGTGTCGAATGTGCCATGTGGTCTCTAGATTGATAGTGGTGGTGGGCCCAATTGTTTCTAGGTGATTTTCCTAAGTGAATGGTATCATATGTTAATAATTTGAATGTGACATGGAGGTATTGACATGTAAACAGGTTGCACATGATGTGGTTACCTCTAGTCTATTTGTAATGAAAATATTTGCACAAGAGAAGAATATAATAGGAAATAAGTTGCAAATACTTGAGAATAATAAGCCACTTCAAGGGGGCAATCCTCCAAAAGTCTCCTATAAGAACAAAATTCGCAATATGATGGTCATCTACTATGAGTCACTACCTCCTATATAGGCATCATTAGGTAATATTAGTACCCTAATTCCAATGAGGTCAACTTAGTATACTATAAATATACTTATGGACTCATAAATAACTCAATTAAGGATTATGTTAGCCACAAGTTGGCTACACATATCTTAATACAATCAATGGGTTAAGAACTTAAGGGCGTAGCATGTCCCCCCCTCTTCAGAGAATCATTAGCCTCAACATGGATCAAGTGTGGATGCTTTTGTATGAAATCTTTATTTTCCCACATAACATCTTCAATACTTGAGAATTCTTCCACTAAATGAAATACTTTGTAATTGCCCTTATCTGCGACCACTTCAAGCGTGTTTAAAGGATTCCCTTAGGTTCCAAAATCATCTCACCCTCCTCATCAAGATTTGGTAACTTTGTTTGGGTTGAGACTCTTTGTCCAATAACCTTCTTCAAGCAAGAAACATGGAAGACTAGATGTATTTTTTTAACTAACTCCAATTTGTGTGCTATACTGCCAATCTTTTGCAAAACCTTCTAAGGGCCATAATACTTGGGTGCAAGCTTGTTATCTTTTTTTGTTGTTTTAGTGACATTTGATTATATAGTTGTAATTGCACAAAGGCCCTGTTGGAACCTAAAATTGCATACCAATTTTTGCAAAAAAAATTTAGGTTTCCATGTGAAAAAATCAACTATAACTCTCAGAAATACACTTGTGCAATCTACCCGAGGAGCCTACTTTGGAGAACCATAATTTTAAGCCTGCTCAGTTTTATGCAAAATCACTTTGCACACATACTTTTCTATCATATGTGAGTTCACATGTCTAATTTCAGCTTCTCATAACGAGATTTGACTAAGTTTTGAGAAGTCAAGTTGAAGGCTTTTGGAAAAGTTTTGCTGTTTGCACAGTGTAAAATCAGTCTGGGAGGCCAACTTGGGAGGTTAATATATTGCAGATGGATAATGTTCATGATGAACCAATTGGTGTTCCTGACTCACCTTATCAAAACCTACTTTTGTGTCCGGTTTCAAGGCTCTAGCTCATCGGTTGCTATTTTTTCAAAATGAAAAGTAATGCACTTAACCCTGATTTCACAAGTTTCACCTCCAGAGAGGTCAACTTTGGCCCTAAATATTTTGTGATCAGAGATGATTGGTGAGAAAATCTCTTGCACATGTGCTCACCAAGCCTAAATGAACTAAACCCTCCAGTTACAACTTCCCAGGAAGAGATTTAATGGTTTTTCAAAATTACAAGTTGGTGAACTCTAATCAAGTTGTGACAGGTGCAATTTTCAAGAAGGTTATTTTGGAGGCTAATATCTAACAGTTGGATGATGTTCATAAAAAATCAATTGATGTCCTGGATTCTTCCCATATTAATGTGCTTTCATGCTAATTCTCAAAATCCCAGCACTTCAGTTGATATTTTTTCAAAATCAAAACCAAATGGATTTACACAGTTTTGTAACTACATTCCCAGGTAGCTTTAGAAAGGTCAATTTTGACACCTGATATCTTATGAAGGAAGAGGAATGATAAAAAATCCTTTTGTACACATGTTCATTTGACCTAAATGAATTAATCTCTAGGATGGTAGCTCCTCAAAAACAACTTTGATATTTTTCCAAAGAGGCAAGATGACAGGGTTCAGTTGAGTTTAAACAGGTGCAAAACATGTTGAATGAGCTAATTTGATTGCGACCAGCTTTTAATCCTAATAACTTCATTCCAATCCATCAGACAACCATACTCCCCTATCATAACTCAACATGTCGGTGCATTTTCATGGCTCCGGGAGAAGTTTTGATCAGTTTTCCAAGGCAATTTTGGAGGCCATTTAACCTGTTTTGCTCACAATACAAAATCCCAGAAAGTAAATTTTGATAACAACCCATTTCAAATTTTTACTTCAAAAGCAGATTGGAATGGTCCCAAATAAATTCATGACAGAAAACTTGTTTCAAAACGAAATTTTTTTACCCGGGCCCATAGGGAGACCCGATATGCTTCACGCAATTATGGAGTTATAAGGCCGAGAAAACACCCAAATTTTAATACAATGGAGCCAATCAAATGGGATGCATTTTCAAAAATACAATGATCCTGTTGATATTAGATGGGAATATTCAACAAATTGGGAACTATCAAAAATCATTAGCATCAAGAGAAGTATACTAGGAGCTTATGATTGCACATAAAAAACACCATGGCTTTTAATAAATTGGCAATCACAATGCCATCCTCAAAAGAGAAACCTGTGAACCAAGAGAAAGGGATTCAAAAGATGATATACGATGTGACTCAAACGCCATTGCTTTACAATTTGAACTCTTAAGGAATTCCAAAGTGACCTGGTAAAGACTTTGAAAGTGAACAATAATGATTATACATGGGGAGATGTGACTATAAAACTGGTTGAGGCCTATGGATTTTGCTGGTAAGTAGAGCGTGCAGTGCAAATTACACACGAAGCAAAGAGGCAATTCCCTGGTAAAATGATTTGGATGACTAATGAATTAATACACAACCTAAAAGTTAACCAGAAATTTGAGGAGTTGGAGGTTCAATATATTCCTGTAGAAAGTGAGAGAAAAAATATGGATGTTGTTGATTCAGAAGATGTAGTGGTTTTGCTTGCATTTGGGGCATCTGTAAATGAGATGAAGGTTTTGAGTGAGAAAAATATACAGATTGTTGACACAACCTGTCCGTGGGTGTCTAAGGTTTGGAATACTATTGAGAAGCACAAACAAGGGAGTTATACCTCCATCATTCATAGGAAATATTCTCATGAAGAAACTATTGCCACGATCCCTTTCACAGGAAAATATATCATTGTGAGGACCTTTAATGAGGCAACATATGTCTGTGATTACATTCTCAATGGCGAGATGGATGGATCCAGTGGAACGAAAGAAGAATTTCTTGAGAAATTCAAGAATGCAATTTCCAAGGGATTTGACCTGGCTGTAGACTTGATAAGATTGGGCATTGCAAACCAGACAACAATGATGAAAGGAGAAAATGAGAATTGATAAACTATGAAAGCAAATGCAATCGGCAGATATATAGCTGGATTCCACAACCTTTGCCAGAATCTTTGCATCCTATAACGAGACAATAGCTTTGAAAAAAGACTGTGGTTAAAGCAAAAATGCAAATATCATAGAGAAACCCTAAAAAACCACTCATTGGCAAAAAAGGAAAGTCGGGATGAATTTTCTAAATCATACCGATCTTGGGTGTCATGCCGATTAATGCCTTTTTGGGGAGACATTTGCTTATCGGCACAGATCATTTAGAGTTCCCCTATATGCCGATAATGTGGGCCCAGAAGCTAAAATTAACATATATTGTTGAGATCAAAAGTATGAGATATATTGAAATAAACATCGAAATGACCTTCATATATCCAAAACAAGGTTTGAAGAGTCTTGATATGCAGATATAAATTAAAATGTGAAGGGATTATTATGAAGACTAGTGTGCCACGGTTGGAAAAAGAATATTAAAAAGAAATTACACGAGGAGGTATTTTGCTGGTAAAACACTTGGGTAAATGAATTTCACGGGATTATTATGAAGACTAGTGTGCCACGGTTGGAAAAAGAATATTGAAAAGAAATTACACGAGGAGGTATTTGCTGGTAAAACACTTAGGTAAATGAATTTCACAGAGAGGGGAAATGAAGGAGAGAAATATTTGTAAAGATGAAATAAATATTAAAGAAAATCAAAATTGAGAGAGAAAGCATATCTATGAAACAAGATAATTAGTCTCTCCGAAATACCGAGAAGATAAAATGATGAAAATAAATTTTATTGCATTCTAAGTGTGGTGAACATTTTTAGGGGAAAATATATTAAACTCACCACATAAATATTTGGCTTGGGAAAATAAATTTCATTAAAATATTTTGGAGGAATTCATGGAGTGGGTAATTATTTACATAAAGGATATTTTTATGTGAAAGTGCATATAATGACCTATGAAAGTATTTTCACTGAAGAAGTAAGTAAGGAGGGGTAATCATTTAAGTGTATTTTTGCCAAACAAAGGTGAAAACGCATACAGGTTTATATTTGCCAACAAAGAGATTAAAATCAAAGTATTATGAAATACTTTATTTTTTCACGGGAGAGTATATCAAAAATCTTTTAATCAAAACAAGGTAAATACATTGAGGAGGAGGTAAACATTTATTAAATTTAATCACCTTTTGAAATAAAATGAAGTTGTAACATATTTTCACCAAAATGTGAAATATTTTCACAAAGAGTTATAAAGTGGTGATTATTTTACCTCGGTGATATTTTTTCTAATTAAAGGTGAGATGTTTCCAACGAGAAGTGAATTTGAATGTAAAGATTGCCACCAAAGGAGAGATAATAATTATTAAAGGGAAATTAAAATCAAATATTTGTGAAGTGGGGAAATAAAAATTAAGTGTAATGAAAGGTTGCCCCAGAAGAATGTGAAGGGTCATAACCCTAAAAATGCAAAGTATAAATGGATGATAAAAATAAGGAAGAAAATATAGAAGAATAAGAGGCAACAACAAAGCAATAAAAAGGGGTAGGCAAAATATATCAAGATGAAGACTTCCAAGCACATATTGTAAACTTTTTTTTGAACGGAGAAGGAATATTTTATTTGATGTCCAATCTATATGGTGTTCAATTATTTGTAAATATTCATTTATATGTGTTACTTGAGCTATCTCCAAAATGGTTTCCCTTGTTATTTAAATTAATATATCAAGCATATATTTAATTTATCTGGTCACATTTGCTGATTCAGTGTGCGCTACTTGATTGGTTTATGTGAGAAGTCGATTTAATTCCTCCGAGTGATTTATGTTCATTGGTCTTTGCCAGGAGTTAAAACCCTTTAAACAAATGATCTTGGTTAGGTTTCCTTCTTACCATAATTAAATGTCCTTCCAGTTTGTTACATCCCCTTTTTGGATTCAATATTACTGTTTACTTTTTCTTAAATAATACAACCATGTGGATATGTTTTAACATCATAGAAAATGATGATATGTTTAGAAAAGGTTAATTTTATGAAATCATGGATTTTTACTTGATTATGATCAATATGATGTTATGAATTAAAATGTCTTTTCGATATGAAAATGAAATGATTTGATGTAAATATGTTTTGATCAGAACATTGGTACTCTGACCACAAATTGTATGTGAGATTGTCAATGACAAGAATAGATGGAACATGTTCGCCAGGAAGAAAGAAGAAGAGAAAGTATCTTTGAGAAAGAGAATAGACTCTAGAATAACCCATGGGTGCTTGCCACTGAAAATGAATATCAGGTAGATAAACCTAGATGCCTTGAGTTAAGCTTTGATTTTGGGCTAAGTCAATATTAGACGAGATGTTGAGGTTTGCAAGTATAGGTCTTTCTTCTTTCCGTAGTTGTTGAAATGAGTATGGGAAATCGACATATGTGTCGTAATACTCGGTATCATGTCGTCAAATATGGATGACCAATATATATATATATATATATATATATATATATATATTAATGTATACACTTGAGAATGAGTTGTATGTCGTGTCTTGTTTAGTGGTGGTGGTGCCCACCTAGGGTTAGGATTTTGAGTCGAGTTTGCAAGCTTATGTTTTGTTCCCTCAAACTCTTAATGCCTTAGGTTTTCTTTTCCCTCGGCTTCCTGCTTTGTATTTTTTCTTTTGTCATTGACCTCCTGTTGCAAGTCATCTTTCACTTAAGCTACATATTCATGCCTTTGCACTCGTAAGTTGCCCGGCCCCTATGCATTGCTTTACTGCTTTCTCCCGTCATGCTTGAGAAAAATTGCGAAGTCCAAAATCACTTTATGTGGCAGTGAAATCTGTCGGATGTATGTGTTTTTGTATGTACAAGTGTAAATGTACATTGGCGGGTCAAAAATGTTCAATCAACCTTTGAAAAATGGAAAAAATTGATTGTATGCATCTTTTCTTGCATATCGGATTTGTATGTGCCTTTTAGATACATTCTTGGAATATTCTGCATTTGTATATCGCATATCCCATCGCAGATTCCTAGAATATTCCCTGCTTGTATATGAAGATTTGCATGTATATTTGTGTTGTATGTTTTGACCTGCAATGGCTAGATACAAAGGGGAACATGCAAGCAAAAGATACATTGGCAGCATACAAGGAGGATATGCAAAGCAAAATGTACATTGGGTATATACAATGGAAAATGTAAAAAGAGGCCGACATACATTTGATATAGTGAGAGGGTTCATTGGCCAGACAAGCACATCGGCAGCCAGATCTAAGGTTTCCCCGACGGCCGATGCACATACAAGTTAACATGCATGGGTGACATTGTATATGCTAAAGCAAAATTCAAAGGTGGGGCCTGATTGCACATACAAGGGTGATTGTATCTCCGCTATACAAGCATACATACAAGGTAGTGTGCAAAGAAGGTTAGATACAAAGATTTTTTCCTTGTATGTCAAGTTGTTTGTATATGTGACATGCAAAGAAATATACCAGACCAGTTGAAGTCAAAGTAGTCAAAAGCATGTGGGGCCCACCAGTTGTATGTCCGCGTTGTATGTTTGTACATACACGCCGATATACAAAGGAAACATACAATCCGGACCTGAATGAGAAATCAGATGCAGCGAATAAAAATTTGGGGTCCGTAGCTTGTATGAGAGGTGCTTGTATATGCCGATATACAATGAAAGATGCAAGAGTAAAGATACAAGCCGGATACTGATGGTTATTTCAAATCTGATTGATAAGTGTGCTGGAGTCCACGCCTTGTATGTGCACTATATAATGTGATATGTAAAAGGGGGAGATACAAGCTGGACCCGAATTCGATTTCAAATTGTTCTATAAAAATTTGGGGTCTGTGCCTTATATGCAGGGCGATTGTATGTATATACATTCACACTGTGCAAATGCAAAGGGAAAGTGAATGTTGTGATGGAAAAGTCAAAAGGGATAAAGTGCCTACGTGGCATGACTCTATTGGCCTACAACTTACCCATTCAAATTCAAGCTGCAAATCTTGTCGATAGAGGGAAATCAATGGCTCTACTCAAACGGAGGGTTTTCTATGCCTCTACAGTGGCATTCTAGGCAGGAAAACTACAGAGTACGCAGTTAGCTGCGTTTCCAAAGGCCGCAGGTTAGTATGCCATTAATGGCGATTTGTAGAGAGGTATGGGTATGATTGACCGGCCAACCACCAAATTTGATGAAGAAAATCTTCAGGCGGCGGTGCAGATCCTGATTCCACCTGCTTTTTTTCCTTTGTCCCCCGTGCTGCATTGAATATTTTGGACGCCATTCTGATGGTGCAATGTATTTGGCAAGATTTTGAAAATGCCTTGTAATTATTGCTGAGTACACAATCTTGCTATAACAGGCAAACTATGTTACTCATTTAGGTTGTTGAAGAACTAGACAAATTTTGGTGTAGTAAGAAGATACAGCTTTGCTAGTGGTTCCGTTTTGGTGCTGTGTGAGTTTATGAATCATATGTTGTATGTTTTATGCATAATTTTGCTTGTTTCATGTTGTTTTATATGAGGAATGTATCTTTGCATGTGTTGGGTTATTTGTCTCCAAGTTGTGGGCATCTTTTCTTTTGAATTTAAATAGCTAAGGGTTATTTGGGATTCAGGAACATGGATTTTCTGTGTTGAATGTCTAATCTCTTACTTTTGTTCAAGGAACAAATTGAATGGTTTAGGTTAACCATTGAGAAAAGTTTGTTGCAACAAGGATATCTTTAAGTATGAATGGCCAAACACTCAGTCTTGGAAGTATCTGTGAGACATACACTATAAAATCCCCTTGAAACTCAGTTATTGATTCAAATTTATGGTAATCACTCACATATGTATGTCTATTGACTCCGAGCCCAGGATAGACACTAGTCTGGTCTTGTATTAAGGTTATAACCCAAGGTCCCAGTCTTCCATCCAAATACAAAACCCAAATCCAAACTTCAAATACAAACCATTAGGACATTAGAAGTAGTTTTAGGACCAAAATCCTCTGTCACACAACTGAGCATAGGCCCAAAGCTAGCCCCTTTGCACTTATCCCACAGTTTTGGTCTGCATAAGAGAGGATTTATCTGCTTTGTATCAACATCCCAGTAAGTTCATAGGCATATTTTATTGATGTTGAATAGGGAATACCCCCCTCGGTTCTACAGAGCCTAAAGAAGAAGAGGAGATATTTATAGAGTCTATCTCTTGTACTGTTGGTCCCTAGCCCAGAAATCCTATTGATCAATTATGGCTACCTTGTAGGGATAACTGGGAAGTATCCAGTTGGGAAAGAACCCAACAAGTGGTTCAGCGAAAAAGTCAAAAGTTGTGCGTAAGTCAACCCCAAACCTTGTTTTGTGTTTACGCTCAATTCGTTGTTATCATCATAAAGCTCTACAAGCGTATGATGTAAACGTCTACTTGTGAAATTTGACGGATGTTGAATTGTTTCTATTATGGGCTATTATCATACAATAAAAAGGTTTAAATAATGTTTTAAATCTTGAGATCGTGGTGTGTAATACCTTTGGTTGTATTGTACTGGAATATACTAAATTATATTAGTTTTATTTAAATAGTTGTTTGGGGTAATTCTTTATTCTTCTATGATGTTAGTAAGCGGGTAGTAACTCGAAGGGTTCACTCAAGTCTTTATTTATGATATTTTATATTCCAAAAAAATCTATTTTCTTTTGAGCTTTAAACTTTATGAATGGTTGTCGGCTTAGCCATTATTCTTAGTTTTGCATTTGATCTATACTCATAAGCGGTTATGAGTAGTGTGACAACTTGTCCAAACTATGAACCGCCACCTCGCATAGTGTTGAGCTCCATTTTGCTAAGTAGTTGTGAATTTAGGGGGAAACCAAACCTTTTCCTGGGTAGTGATCGTGGAAAGGAGGAGATGGTTATGCATGCAAGGTGGTTACCCAGTGGATAAGGCGTGGTCTAGAGAGTGGGAAGTGAGTTTTCTTCGGAGGGAGAACAGGATTTAGAAAAAGAGGAGGGAGTTGGTTTTGGGAGAAGGCAGAGAGAGGAAGCGGAGAGGAGGCCGAGGTGGAAGTAAATGTGAGCGGTAAGAAAAGAATGAGCTCTTGGACAGTTTTCAAGCAGTCACTGGAGAATCTCTTCAGGTTCTTTTCATCTCTTATCTATGCAGTCAAGATTATCAGGCATGTTTTATTAGTATTGGCTCTACTTGTAAAACGATGGAACTTAGTAATTGATAGAAGTTGTATTGTGTGAAATGTTTACCAACTTTAGTCCTATGTGTTTTTACCTCCTTCAAAATGGAAACAATGCTATTTGTCCCCTGTACCACACCGTAGTCAAAAAACTCACAGTTGTAATACATTGCTCTTTGAAATATCTTCGATGGTCATTTTTAATTGTGTAGTTGTTTTGTTTAACTTTTAGAGGTTTTTGGATATGCGAAGAGTGCATAGTGAACTGAGTTTTTTGGTCGAAATTGGTTTTAGAGTTATCATGCCGCAATAGTAAAATCCATGTCGACGTTGCATGTGTCCTCAGTTGCCCTACCGATTATAATTGGTTGGTCTTGTCATATTTAAAGACAACTAGTTTATAAAAGACTTGAAGAATGTGTTAACCGTCGGCAAAGGAGAAACAATAGTGTGAAATGTATGCCGATGCATGTAAGACTACTCAGTCCTCCACAAGTTCTAAGTTTATAAATGGTTGGTCAACCATAGAGACTATGCTTACCTTGCTTCGAATGGTAACCAATTTTAGTCCACTTATTTTTGTAAATAACTCTTTTTGCTATAAAAATAGTCAAACTGTTGTGTCTTCGAAAGAGGGTATAGAGTTACTATTTGGATTATACAGTCAAACAAGTTAAATAATGAAGTTTTAGAACAAACATAATGAGTCTATAGTTAAGTGTTTAGTCTAGACTTGCATGAATTCTTCTTGCAAATAGAAACTACAAGATAGGATTTCTAAATGCTTAGTTTGACAAAAGATTAAGCTTTGTCAAAGATTCGATAGGTCGAAGAAGAATTCTTAAGAGTATTTAAATTTTAACTCAGGGTCTTCAAATATTTGAATTCTATAAATTGGTTTATTGTGAAACCACTTCTGAAATTACTTAATTAAGTTAGTGACCTCTCTTGTCGGGATAATTTAAAACAGTGATCGAACTTAGAGATCAACTAGTAAAGCTATAGCATTAACTGATTGACCGGTAAGCTAGAAAGCCCATTCTATTAACATATGGACGGAAATGTCTCCCTAAGCTAAAAAGAGAGAAGTAAACCTAACTGCCATGTATTAATGCATGATGAGTTCGGAACACCTAGAGGTTATCGAGGTTGTTATATTGAACTTGTTCATAGGTAACTGTAGGATTGCGATTAATTCGAGTCAAGTAGGGGTGGGTGAACTTATTACTTGCATTGATACAATGCTAATTATATTCAAATCCTTTGGCCAAGGTAATGCATGTGCCTCAAGTGCATTGATAGTTCATTGTGACTGGATGGCGTAGCTTGTGGAGTGGTCATGCTTGACTAGAGGGTATCTAGGGGATTGCATGATAACAAGTTACGTAGGTCACAACACCAGTACTCAGATGGAAAACACCATTGGTTATCCTAAGTCTATCCTCTTTGAGTAGGGAAGGGCCACTTCCGGATAGGAAGGAGTGTGGGAGACCAATGGCCTGTGGTTGGAGGTTAAGCTCCTTGAAGATACTTTCTCTTCTATATTCCTGAGGCTTGCCAAGACTTGAATTTGGGTGGTCGACAATCGAGATGCAGTGACTTTGGTAAGTTTCTATTTTGAAAATGTTCTAAGTAACTTTAATCATCATATTGTATAATGTTGTAGATGGATAGATCCTTTTTGTATAATTTATAATTTCATGATTATTGTTAGTCGATGGATGTATTACATGGTTTTAAAAATGAAAAACAAATTTACATATCTTCTTTAAAAAAAAATTATTACCTTAGGTTAAACTTAGTTTTTAGGGTGAAAATTAAACTGGGTGTTACATATGGTATTAGAGCTAACCAGGTTCAACACTAGGGCTAATGAGTCCACTAAGCTGATTAATAATCAACATTATGTGGGTAGCTAATGATTTGATTTACTGTACCAGGATGGTACATCTCAAGAAAACCACAAGGAAGTCCTTTGCTAGTAAGGAACGTTATCTGCAAGCTAAGCAGAGATGACTTGCGATGATAAAGACTATTGAGAAAACAAATGATGAAAATGACATTTGGCTAGATGATGTGGAAACTTTTGTCAATGCTCTATCATGACTCAAACGAATGAAAAAGAACTCCTAGAGACATCTAGGACGGCAACTCGAATTATGGTCAATTGCTATCCTATTAGTGTACCAATGATCACTAGGGATTCCTGTATACCACCTAGAGCTAAAATCATTGTACTATCATCCGATAGCGAATCTGAGGGTTATACACCTCGTGAATATGTGTCAGACAATGAATTCGAAGGTTACACCCCTCTTGTAAATATTGAGTGAAACATGAAATATGTCTATCCTTAAAGAATGTATATACTATTGTGCAAAGTATAATAAAGATAAATTTTGGTTTGAGAATAACTATGGTTATGAGCAATTGTTATGTTTTGATAATATTCAAAATGATAAATCATAGAACTGATTAGTACTTGCTAAAGCAGGTGAGAAAACAAATAATCATGGATCAATCAGAGTTTAATGAGAGAGAATATCGAGAAGGTCGCAACTCTCAAGATAACTCCACCAATAAATTGGATAGAATTCTTAATATGCTTATTGAAACTAAGGAAAGGTTGGGCAAATTGGAAAAGAAAGTGAATGAAACCAGGAATACGGAGGGTGAAAATGAGTATTCTAATAATGCAACGAGAGCATGGAACGTCAAGTGAGAATCAAGAGAATAGTGAATCTCAGAGGGAGACAAAAGACAAACTTGCATTGGAACTATCTAAGGATATGAAAAAGATTATCCCCCCCAAATTTGATGGAACGAAAACCAGTGATGCAGTAGGAGCATGGCTAACAGAAATGGAGAAATACTTTGAAATCAGAAATTATTCTAAGATTACAAAGGCAGTGTGGGGAGCATATCAGCTATCTGGAGAAGCATCCACGTGGTGGATGAACAAGAAGATGGAACTGGATTTAAGCCCCTTGAAGGTGACATGGAATGAATTTGTGGAACTATTTCGAAAAAGGTGGTTACCACAACTTTATTTTGATCAAAAGCTAACAGATTTCCAAAATCTTAGAAAAGTTGATTTGTCTATGGTTGAATATGCAGAAAAATTTACTAGATTGTTGAAGTATGTTCCTCAATATCAAAAGGATCAAAGATTTCGGATAAGAAAATTCATTATGGGACTCAATCCTCAGATTGGCGGAGAGGTGGAGGTGCATGGTCTGAACACAATGGACCAGGTGTATGAGAAAGCAATTAAGCAGGAACAGAAGATCAAATCCATTTCTGCTTATCGTGAAAAGAAGCGTAAGAGATTTGATAAGAACTTCAATGATTAGACGTATAAAAGGAAGAATGATAAAGGATATGGAAACAGGAGGTACGATAAAGGAAATCAGAAAAACAAAGCAGGCTAGGCATAAGGGATGTCAACTTTTTGCAATCAAAATGGACCTAGTAGAGGAAGCCTTAGAGAAGCAAACATTTGAGGAAAAATACCCATATCTTTGCAATTACAGTGATGTATTTCTTGAGGAACTGCCAGGCTTGCCTCCAAAAAGAACCTTTGACTTTGCCATAGATATTAAACTAGGATCTGAGCCAGTATCTAAAGCTCCATACCGAATGACCACTACTAAACTTATGGAATTGAAGGCTCAATTGCAGGAGCTATTAAGTAAAGGTCTAATTAGGCCAAGTGTATCACCATGGGGAGCTCCGGTTATTTTCGTTAAGAAGGATGGAACCCTTAGACTGTGTATAGATTATCGGATGCTAAATAAGGCAACAATAAAGAATAAGTATCCACTACCATGAATTGATGATTTGTTCGACCAAATGTGTGGTGCAGCAGTATTTTCTAAGATAGATTTGAGATCTAGATACCATCACTTGAGGTTGAAAGATGAAGATATTCACAAGACTGCATTTAGAACAAGATATGGTCACTATGAGTTTACTGTGTTACCATTTGGATTGACTAATGCACCAGCCGCATTCATGAATCTCATGAATAGTGTTTTCAGAGATTGCCTTGATAAATTTGTCCTAGTTTTCATAGATGATATTTTGATATATTCCAAAAATGAGGAAGAGCATAGACAACATCTTCAAATTGTTTTGCAACGATTAAGAGAACATAAATTGTATGCGAAACTCTCGAAATGCACTTTCTTTCAGAAAGAAGTGCAATATCTGGGACATACAATATCAGTAGAAGGGATATTAGTTGACCCAGCTAAAATAAAGGCTATTATGGAATGGCTTGTACCTTCCAATGTTTCAGAAGTACGAAGCTTTATGGGATTGGCTGGATATTACAGAAAATTTGTTTTGAATTTCTCAAGTATTGCTAGTCCAATTACTTCTTTGCAGAGAAAAGGAAAACGGTTTGTTTGGACAAATGAATGTTAAAAGGCATTCGATTTATTAAAAGAAAAGTTAACAACAACACCAATCTTGAAAGTCCCTGAACCTAAAGGGCAATTTGAGGTTATTACCGATGCCTCTAGAGAAGGGTTAAGAGGCGTGCTTATGCAAAATGGGCATGTAATAGCCTATGAATCAAGAAAGTTGAAAAACTATGAGCAAAATTATGCTCCTCATGACTTAGAACTGGTAGCAATGATTCACGCCCTTTAGATATGGTGACATTATTTGTTGGGAAAGACTTTTATACTAAAAATAGATCTTCAAAGTCTTTGTTACATATGTACACAACCTCATCTCAATGCAAGACAAAGGAGATGGTTAGAACTAATATTAGATTACGACTTTGAGATTGATTACATCAAAGGTAAAGAAAATTGAATAGCTGATGCTTTAAGCAGAAGAAGACATATAACTTCTATAATCTCTATTCATGGTAATTTTAAAGATTTAGTATTGCAAAGTTTATCTGGAGATGAATTTTACGAGCAAGTGAAGCAAGCTCTACAAATAAACCCCAAGGATCCAAGATATGATGGATTCTGTTTTGAGTTAGACGGATTAATGAGATTTAAGGGAAGAATCTACGTTCCTAATTCTGTTGAACTAAGAAACCTTGTTTGGAAGGAAGTTCATTGTGCACCTTATTCCGGACACCCAAGAAGTAACAAAACTTTTAGCTGATGTCAAACCGCTATATTTTTGGAAAGGAATGAAAAGTGACGTTGCAAGATTTGTGGCAAGTTGCTTGGAGTGTCAGAGAGTGAAGACAGAACACTAACATCCTGTTGGATTGTTATACTCACATGATATTCTAGAATGGAAATGGCAGGTTGTTAGTATGGATTTTGTTCAAGGGTTACCAATGTCTAAGAATAGACATGATGTAATTTTGGTTGTTGTAGATAAACTAACCAAGGTAGAACACTTTATTCCTAGAAATTTGACAAATGGAGCTCATATTTTGGCTCAGAAGTTTGTGCAAGAAATATTTAGATTGCATGGGGTACTTGAAAATATTATATCCAATAGAGCTGCTCGAATAACCTCTTGATTTTGGCAAACTTTATTTTCAGCATTAGGGACTAAACTCAATGTGAGCACTGCTTTCCATCTTGAAACTGATGGACAAATAGAAAGGGTTAACCAAGTTTTAGAGGATCTTTTTAAGAATGTATTGCATGGACCAGCAATACATATGGGAGGAATATTTACCTCTTGTTGAATTTGCCTATAACAATTCCTCTCATTCTGCCATTAAGATGGCACTGTTTGAAGCATTATATGGAAGGAAATGCAGAACTCCTATAAGATGGGACAAGCTGGAAGATAGGATAAGCATTGGACCAGAAATGCTAGCAGATATGGAAGAAAAAGTGAAAATGATTAGGAAGAGTTTGGCGAAAGCCAACGACAGGCAAAAACATTATGCAGATCGCAAACAGGTGCCTAGACAATTCTCTATTGGTGAGAAAGTTCTTTTGTGAGTGAAACCCCATAAAAGCTCAATCAAATTTGGTAAATCATCAAAGTTGGCTCCTTGATATGTCGGACCTTTTGAAGTCCTTGAGATTATCAATCCAGTGGCCTACAAAATTGCTCTACCTCCAGTCTTGTCCAAAATGCATAATGTTTTTCATGTTTCTTACCTAGAGAAATATTTTGTAGGTAATGACAACATTCTTAAATGGAATTCTTTATAGATACAAGAGCCAGGAGTGGTTGTGATCGAGCCACTCAAGGTGCTCAAAATGCGTAAACTTCGTTTGCGTAATCGAGAGGTTTTGCAATGCAAAATTCAATGGGACCAATATGGCGAGGATAGCACCACTTGGGAAGACTATAATGACATCCACCAAAGATTTCCTTATCTTTTCAAAAAAATTAATGTTAAACTATAAAAGTTTGTTTTATGTTAATATTTTGCTTGATAAACTCAATCATCAGGGACGATGATTCTATAGGGGAAAGATATGTTACATCCCCTTTTTGGATTCAATATTACTATTTACTTTTTCTTAAATAATACAGCCATGTGGATATGTTTTAACATCATAGAAAATGATGATATGTTTAGAAAAGGTTAATTTTATGAAATCAGGGATTTTTATTTGATTATGATCAATATGATGTTATGAATTAAAATGTCTTTTCGATATGAAAATGAAATGATTTGATGTAAATGTGTTTTGATCAGAACATTGGTACTTTGACCACAAATTGTATGTGAGATTGTCAATGATAGGAATAGATGGAACATGTTCGCCAGGAAGAAAGAAGAAGAGAAAGTATCTTTGAGAAAGAGAGAATAGACTCTGGAATAACCCATGGGTGCTTGCCACTGAAAACGAATATCAGGTAGATAAACCTAGATGCCTTGAGTTAAGCTTTGATTTCGGGCTAAGTCAATTTTAGACGAGATGTTGAGGTTTGTAAGTATAGGTCTTTCTTCTTTCCACAGTTGTCGAAATGAGTATGGGAAATCGACATCTGTGTCGTAATACTCGGTATCATGTCGTCAAATATGGACGACCGATATATAGTTATATATATATTTATTAATGTATACACTTGAGAATGAGTTGTATGTCGTGTCTTGTTTAGTGGTTCAGCAAAAAAGTCAAAAGTTGTGCGTAAGTCGACCCCAAACCTTGTTTTGTGTTTACGCTCAATTCATCGTTATCGTCATAAAGCTCTACGAGCGTATGATGTAAACGTCTACTTGCGAAATTTGACGGATGTTGAATTGTTTCTATTATGGGCTATTATCGTACAATAAAAGGGTTTAAATAATGTTTTAAATCTTGAGACTGTGGTGTGTAATACCTTTGGTCGTATTGTAATGGAATATACTAAATTATATTAGTTTTATTTAAATAGTCATTTGGGGTAATTCTTTATTCTTTTATGATGTTAGTAAGCGGGTAGTAACTCGAAGGGCTCACTCAAGTCTTTATTTATGATGTTTTATATTCCAAAAATAATCTATTTTCTTTTGAGCTTTAAACTTTATGAATGGTTGTCGACTTAGCCATTATTCTTAGTTTTGCATTTGATCTATACTCATAAGTAGTTATGAGTAGTGTGACAGCTTGTCCAAACTATGAACCGCCACCTCGCATAGTGTTGAGCTCCATTTTGCTAAGTAGTTGCGAATTTAGGGGGAAACCAAACCTTTTCTTGGGTAGTGGTTGCGGAAAGGAGGAGATGGTTATGCATGCAAGGTGGTTACCCAGTGGATAGGGCATGGTCTAGAGAGTGGGAAGTGAGTTTTCTTCGGAGGGAGAACAGGATTTAGAAAAAGAGGAGGGAGTTGGTTTTGGGAGAACGCGGAGAGAGGACGCGGAGAGGAGGCCAAGCAGGAAGTAAATGTGAGCGGTAAGAAAAGAACGAGCTCTTGGATAGTTTGCAAGCAGTCACTGGAGAATCTCTTCAGGTTCTTTTCATCTCTTATCTATGCAGTCAAGATTATCAGGCATGTTTTATTAGTATTGGCTCTGCTTGTAAAATGATGGAACTTAGTAATTGATAGAAGTTGTATTGTGTGAAATGTTTACCAACTTTAGTCCTGTGTGTTTTCACCTCCTTCAAAATAGAAACAATGCTATTTGTCCCCTGCACCACACCGTAGTCGAAAAACTCACAGTTGTAATACGTTGCTCTTTGAAATATCTTCAATGGTCGTTTTTTATTGTGTAGTTGTTTTGTTTAACTTTTAGAGGTTTTTGGATATGCGAAGAGTGCATAGTGAACTGAGTTTTTTGGTCAAAACTGGCTTTAGAGTTATCATGCTGTAGTAGTAAAATCCAGGTCAACGTTGCATGTGTCCTTAGTTCGCCTGCCGATTATAATTAGTTGGTCTTGTCATATTTAAAGACAACTAGTTTATAAAAGACTTGAAGAATGTGTTAATCGTCGGCAGAGGAGAAACAATAGTGTGAAATGTATGCCGATGCATGTAAGACTACTCAATCCTCCACAAGTTCTAAGTTTATAAATGGTTGGTCGACCATAGAGAATATGCTTACCTTGCTACGAATGGTAACCAGTTTTAGTCCGCTTATTTTTGTAAATAACTCTTTTTGCTATAAAAATAGTCAAACTGTTGTGTCTTCAAAAGAGGGTATAGAGTTACTATTTGGATTATACAGTCAAACAAGTTAAATAATGAAGTTTTAGAACAAACATAATGAGTCTATAGTTAAGTGTTTAGTCTAGACTTGCATGCATTCTTCTTGCAAATAGAAACTACAAGATAGGATTTCTAAATGCTTAGTTTGACAAAAGATTAAGCTTTGTTGAAGATCCGATAGGTCGAAGAAGAATTCTTAAGAGTATTTAAATTTTAACTCAGTGTCTTTGAATATTTGAATTCTATAAATTGGTTTATTGTGAAACCCCTTCTGAAATTCATTAATTAAGTTAGTGACCTCTCTTGTCAGGATAATTTAAAATAGTGATGAAACTTAGAGATCAACTGGTAAACCTATAGCATTAACTGATTGACCAGTAAGCTAGAAAACCCATTCTATTAATATATGGACAGAAATGTCTCCCTGAGCTAAAAAGAGAGAAGTAAACCTAACTGCCATGCGTTAATGCATGATGAGTTCGGAACACCTAGAGGTTATCGAGGTTGTTACATTGAACTTGTTCATAGGTAACTGTAGGATTGCGATTAATTCGAGTCAAGTTGGGGTGGGTGAACTTATTACTTGCGTTGATACAACGCTAATTATATTCAAATCCTTTGGCCAAGGTAATGCATGTGCCTCAAGTGCATTGATAGTTCACTATGACTGGATGGCGTAGCTTGTGGAGTGGTCATGCTTGATTAGAGGGTATCTAGGGGATTGCATGATAACAAGTTATGTAGGCCACAACACCAGTACTCAGATGGCAAACACCATTGGTTATCCTAAGTCTATCCTCTTTGAGTAGGGTAGGGCCACTTCTGGATAGGAAGGAGTGCGGGAGACCGACGGTTTGTGGTTGGAGGTTAAGCTCCTTGAAGATACTTTCTCTTCTATATTCCCGAGGCTTGTCAAGACTTGAATTTGGATGGTCGACAATTGAGATGCAGTGACTTTGGTAAGTTTCTATTTTGAAAATGATCTAAGTAACTTTAATCATCAAATTGTATAATGTTGTAGATGGATAGATCCTTTTTGTATAATTTATAATTTCATGATTATTGTTAGTCGATGGATGTATTACATGGTTTTAAAAATGAAAAACAAATTTACATATCTTCTTTTAAAAAAAAAATTATTACCTTAGGTTAAACTTAGTTTTTAGGGTGAAAATTAAACTGGGTGTTACATAGTTGTTCGCAGTAACTTAGTCTTCAGATGACAACCTTTGTTCCAAGAAGTATTTGAGATTATCACAATATTTCTTTACCTTAAAATGGATTCCCATTAGATAAGGTCTCCATTGTTTGATTATGTGTAGGACGGGTATCATTTCCTTCTTATAAGTATCAGGCTTCAAAAAATTCTTATCTTTGAGTTGATGACTCTCAAATGCTATGGGTCTTCCCTCTTGCATGAGTACTACTCCTATGCCATACCCAAATGAATCACATTCCACATTTAAGGTTTTAGAAAAATTAAGGGTAGCTAGACCTAGAGTTGATACACATGGCTTCCTTTATCTTCTCAGATGCCTTGGTGGCTATCTCATTCCACTAGAAAGAGTTCTTCAATTAAGTTGTGAGTGGTGTTGCTATGCTAACATAATTTCTTACAAAGTGATATGATAGTAACCATTAAGCCCTAAGAAGCCTCATAGGTTCTTGAGTGTTCTAGGCATTTTCCATTCTTTTATGGCCTTGATTTTGTGAGTGTCTACCTTGGCTCCCTCATGTGAAACAATATGACCTAGGTGCTCCACCTTTTTTACTCCAAAAACATACTTCTAGATGACTTAACATAAAGTTGATGTTGATCAAGAATGTCCAAAACCTAGTTCACATGTTGCAAGTGTTCCTCCTGAGTTTTGTTATTTATTAAGATGTCATCAAAAAATCCCAAAATAAACTTCAACAGAAATGGCATGAAGGTAGAGTTTATCAAGCTTTAAAATGTAGATGGTGCATTTGTGAAGCCAAAAGGCATCACCAAAAAAGTCATAGTGGCCCTCACGGGTTCGGAAAGTTGTCTTATGTATATCTTCATCTATAATTCTAATTTGACTATAACTCGAACAAAGATTGTTTGGTAAAATAAATAGTACCATTTAGCTCATCTAACTAAAAGGAAGCTAGGTGTGCGGAAATCGCTTCCTACACTAATCTAATGAGGGGAGGAGAGTGCAAATTCAATTTAATCTTTACAATTACAAATTATGTTAACCCACTAACAGAGATATTGCAGCAAACACATACACAATAATGTAAGACAGAAGAAGAGAGACACAAGATATATGTGGGGAAAACCCTTACGGGTGAAAAACCCCACACTCCAAAACATAGCTCAAATGTATTCTATAAATAATGAAGGTTAGAATACAGTCACAGAGCCAATACTCTTACAGGAGTCTTCGACACTCGCATCTGGAGATGATCCGGTAGCATAACAGTACCTGTCAATCACATAATGCATCATCTCTCCAAAGCACCTATTTATAAAGAAAATACAAGGCAAAAATGGCTCCACATTGAGATGAGTGTCCAACATGGCCTCATGGCCCAAAACCGATGCCTATGGACACTTGTCCAACACTGTAGGATGTCCCTGACACTTGTCAAGTCACCCCATTCCAAATAGGTTGCCTATTTCCAAAATGGGCAATGATAGATGCTCTTACGACTCTTACAACCATCATAGAATCTGTCATAGCTGTCATAACTTACAGCTGTAAGAGAATCTGTCATACATAGGCTATAAATAGAATATTCTCTTACAACATGTCATAACCCACCTTGGGGCGCCCAAAGATGCCTTTTTCAAAGATGCTTCTCGACACATGTCCATACCTGTCATAGGATCTTCTATTTCTGACTCTTACATGTCATAACTTTGTCATAGGAATCTGTCATGACCGTTTCAGTCAATATTCCCTTACACACATTCCAAGATGCCGACACATGGCAAAATTTTCCTACCACTAAGTGGGATGCCTATCTCCTCATGTGAGGACAAATTTACATGTGGTCGTATGCCATGTAGGATGACACATCACTGTGCCAACTCCCACAAGATGACAACATAGGATTTGCATCCTAATTATACAATAGGCAATAAATAAATAAATACAAGGAATTACCAAGGTTGAGACACCTTAATTCCCAACACTAACAAATTATCAATTACTAGAATTGGAAACTTTACTTTTATGGTGTACTTGTTAATCTCTCTATAATTAGGACACATCCATTAGGTTTCATCTTTCTTGTGCACCATTATACTAGAGAGGAGCAAGCACTCTGACTATGCTTGATAAATTCTACCTCTAACATCCCATGTACCATCTTCTTGATCTCACATTTTGCACATATGGGTACCTATAGGGATTGATGTTGGGCTTGGTACTAGTTTAATGGCATGATTATGATGTCTTCTAGAATTAATCCTTTTAGAATATCTCCAAAAACTTTTGAGTTCTTATCTACATTTGCTTGCAGATCTAGTAGTGTAGGAATCTTCGAGTGATCTGCTTCTAATGAAGATATATTTTGCACACCTTTTTCTCGATGGTGCACATTGGCATCTAATGAGGACAATATCACATCTAAAGTCCAACCTGATCCAAACTCTAAATCTATATCCTCTATTTTAGGAGTTTTTCCTAGTGTGTAGGAATTCTCGCCTCAACCTCTAGTCTATTGCCCCATCATGATGCTACCAAAATATATTTGACAATAATTTGTTCAAAACAAATCCAAACAAGCTAAATTTTTTAATGTAAATTCCATGAGTCTACAACTCACTTTGCTAAAAACACTCCAAGAAATTCACTATTTTGTAACCTTTGAAGTGAATTTAGTTATAACACTAATTTTGCAATAACTCCTTCAAAACTACTTTAGATGACCTCAAATCTAGACTATAGTAGTTTTAATGTGTCTTTGATCAACACTCTAGATTTTAGGAAAACAAATTAGCAAAATTGGGAGATATATGTGCTTTACAATACAATCTCCTAAATTAAAAAAATTGCCTTATTTCTTGCCTATCAGGTGCCAAGATCATATTTTGATACCAATTGTAATGAAAATATTTGCACAAGAGGACAATATAAGAGGGCAAATAAGCTACATTTATACTTGATAATAATAAGCCACTTTGAGTGGGCAATTGTCCAAAAGTATCTAATAAGAATAGAATTCACTGAAAGGAAACATAAGTGTAAAATACGCTTCCTACACTAATCTATGAGAGGAGGTATGTGCAAAAATTAAATTGATCATACTACTACAAGGGAATAAATAGAAGCAATATACCATAATATAGTGATTTACACAGGGAAAACCCTTTTGGGAGAAAAACCCAACTCCAAAGAAAATCAATGTATTATTTAACAATCAACAATTACAATACACTTACATAGTCTAATCCTTTATAAGAGTATTGCCAACAAGAGATTTGGAGCAATTCTAGTAGTATAACATTACCTACAAACTCACTTTGAAACCTCCATATCAAGCACCCAATAAAAAGGAGAAATAATACATGAAATCATTAAATGTAATTAGGAAACCATGAGCTAAAACAACCTAAAGTGTGGCACCCAATTCCTTTGTCAAAATCCATCACCCAAATCCCAAGATGAGTCCATAGGCTAAAAATAGCACATTCCTTCCACTTGTCATAAGTTCGTCATAATTTTCTCACCAACTTAGGTGCTCCATTATCTTTAATCAAATATGTCTTATGACATGTCGTAACATGTGTCATAAGTTGGTCAATAAGTGTAACTCCCTCTTACAAGCCTCTTATGTGTCATAGATGCTCTTACAATTCTGATGTGGGAGGCCCAACTTCTAAAGGCCATAATTTTTTATTTGAGAAATAGATTGAGCCCCCTTTTTTAAAAATTGAAGATATCATCAAAGAGATCCACAACACCATAACTAGCTTGCTCCAAGTAAGGCCCATTTTGACATTTTCTGGGGCTAAAATCGACCTCTAAAGCCTTGAAAATTATATTTTTGTATTTTGTAGCTAAAAATTGTGTTCTTTTCTTCTATTTTTAACATTAAAATTCAATGTTGAGACACGTTTCCCACTATTATCCCACTTGTCAGACATCTTGCAAGAGAAAAGGGAATACCAACAATATGAACTATCTACTAGGGGTCTAAAGGCCCATAGACTTATTGCACCACGTGAACTTTTCTATGCTAACTAGCTTCATCAATGCATCTATGACATATTGCAAAGTGTCAACTTTCTCCAATATCACCCTCCCATCCTCTACCATGTCATGAATAAAATGGAACTAAAAATCTATGTTCTTCATCCTCGTATGAAAGGTCGGGTTCTTTTCCAAACATATGACACTCTAACTATTACAAAGAACTATGATAGCTCCCTAACTTAGCCTCACATCTGAACACAATCTCTCATGCTAGATGGCCTCCTTATAGGCATGAGTAGCTTCCATGTATTCAACCTCTATAGTGGGAAAAACGACCATAATTTGTTGCTTACTCATCCAACTAATAACACCACCAAATAAAATGAACACATATCCACTAGTGGATCTTTTGCTATCGATGTCTCTTGCCCAATCTAAACCCATAAATCTATGAATATCCACTAAGTCTTGGTCCCATGTAAAATCATCGTGATAATGAATAGAGTACTCAGAGGTACCCCACAAATATTTGAAGACCCTCATAACTATATCCCAATGATATCATCTAGGATTAACCATGAATTAGCTAAGGACTCCCACTACTTGGGCAATGTCTAGTTTTGTAGAGCCATATCATACATCAAATTCCCAATAGCACTAGCATAAGGCACTTGAGCCATGTACTCCGTCTCACTAGGTGTAGATGGAGACTACTCTATAGATAACTTAGTCCCATTGAGATCGGAACCCTCAATAGTTTGTAAACTAACATGCTAAATCTCTCGAACACAAAGTTCATATGCTTACTTTGGCCCAACCAAAGATTTCTATTTTCTTTATCTCTTCTGATCTCCATACCCAATATATACTTGGTAGCCCATAGTCCTTCATGCCAAATTGTGTTGAAAGATAAGACTTATGTTAGAAAATAATGTTATTAGGGTCCATACCCTTATAACATTTATATATTGTTCTAATATAAGGTTATAAAACCTTATGTTATTTAAGCATAGACAATTTAATAATTAATAATCTAATAACTATTAGATTATTAATTATTTACAAATGGTTGCTTTGAAAAGGTGTGACTAATACCCCTTCAAGGATTATACCACCCCTTCTCCTATATTTAAGGAGGTTCTCTCTCTTTTGAGAGGTATGAGAATTTGAAGATTTGTAGTGAATTATATCACCATACATAGGAGGTATTATTAGCCTTGTGGAAGTATGTAGAGGAGTATATCCCCAGGTTCAATCTATTTCTTAATAGACTATTTTAAATTTTGTTCATAATGATTAGTATCCTAAGATCCTAATTTCTAGCATGGTATTGGAGTAGGTTAGGCTATACTAATCATTTTATAGCTTATACTAGAAAACATGTAGAACTTGATGGGAAACCTCTTTTTTTCTCAATCAACACATGTACAAGGCAATTTGTGACATATACCTCAATCTATGTCTTGAAAATATCGCACAACTACTATCACATGGATGGAATAATATTTAAACATTTATCTTCTATAGCTCTTTAATAAAAAATTTGACTAAAAAAGTCACTACAAAAGAATCAATGTGTTTAGGAGATTACTGGAAGTGTTTTTCCTTTGGGTGCTATTACAAGTCCCACTTTATTATATGATAAAGATATTTACTCTTACTCGAGACTCTTATTTTCAGAAATAAAGCACATTTGAAGTTCATAGGCACTTCCTTCAAAGGAAAATATTTCCATCCTAATATTATTCTCCATTTCTACTAGACTGGTTATCAGATGACAGAGATCCTAATTTTAAGAAGAACTAGGCTAGGCTCCCAGTAAAAGAAATCATATCAAACCTTTCTATAGTGCTAAATTATCCAAATTCAAATCAATGCTTGGCCATCGAGGGGGAGTTTGCATAACAATAGCACCTATAGATGAAATACCTAAGGCATACAATAGGACCTTAGGCATTTTAACACCTCGGGATGTAAAGATTTGCCATTGAGTGGGAGAGAGTGTGCATAACAATGACAACTCTATGTAAGACCTAAAAGGCAAAAAGTAAGACCTATAGGCATTATATATGGTTAACTCCTTGCATTATATGTAAGCCCTATGGGCATATTGAAAATTATTCTCTATAAATATTCCACTTGTAAAAGCATTGTATTACGTAAGACCTACAGGCACTATGTAATGAACCTGTGGGGGGCTAGTTTGAGGAGTTTCAGGATCCAACAAAAACATTATAAGACCTCTCTTAAAAATTATTTTTTAAAACACTGGGATTATAAATTGTTACAAGATGACTTTCATGTAGTCTAGAATACATGCTTTTCATTTTGGCATATATGTTTGTCCTAGTTAGATCACTGTCAAAGAAGACCTACATTACTGGGTACATCATTTTTTATAGAAATTGACATGTGATGCCCCCTATTAACATTAAGAGGGGGTGTTGGAACATAATGTTATTAGGGGTCATACCCTTATAACATTTATATATTGTTCTAATATAAAGTTATAAAACTTTATGTTATAAAGCATAGACCATTTAACAATTAATAATCTAAATACCTAAAGGGGTATTAGTCACACCTTTTCAAATCAACCATTTGTTAATAATTAATAATCTAATAGTTATTAGATTATTAATTATTAACAAATGGTTGATTTGAAAAGGTGTGACTAATACCCCTTTAGGTATTATACCACCCCTTCTCTTATATTTAAGGAGGTTCGCTCTCATTTGAGAGGTATGTGAATTTGGAGATATATAGTGAATTATATCACTATGCATAGGAGGTATTATTGGTCTTGTGGAAGTATGTAGAAGAGTATATCCCCAGGTTTAGTCTATTTTTTAATAGACTTTGTGGTAAGTGTTTTAATAAAATAATGCTTTATGGGGTTTTTTTAACCCGAAAGGGTTTTCCCTATGTACATATCTTGTGCAATGTGTTAAATATATGTTTGTATAATTCTCATTTATATTTATTTTCTATTTTGTTCATAATGATTAGTAAGAATAGGCAACAAATGGCCTTTCTAACAACTTCAAATCATAAATCAATTTTTTTCTGTTATCAAAAAACAACATATCATCTACATACAATGTGATAACAAGGAATTGATCATCATCTATTTTAGAATAAGCCTGATCCAATTTGGATCTCATAAATCCCTAGATCAACACAAATAAATCAAATTTTTGGTACCACATTCTAGGAGTCTTTGAGACCATACAAAGATTTTTTCAATTTGCAAATCAAAGACTCCTTGCCTATAACAACATAGTGCTCTAGTTGTGTCATGTAGATCTCTTCCTTCAAGTCACCATGCAAGAATGGTGTCTTTACATCCATCTATTTTATCTCTAAATCAAGAGATGTTGCTACAAATAATAAGAACCTAATAGATGCCAGCTTAACAATGGGGAAAAAATCTCATCAAATTCTATCCCCTCAACTTGGAAATATCCTTTTGCAACCAATCTTGCTCTTCACTTTTCAACATTTCTAATTGAACAGATCTTCTTCGTGAACACCCATTTAAATTCAATGGGATTTCTTCCTTCTAACAATGATACCAAGTCTTCTGTGTCATTCTTCTTCAATGCAACTATCTCCTCATCTGTAGCTTCTCTCTAGGACTTAGAATCACTCACACCCATCACCTCTTTCATAGTTTTAGGCTCATTGGTATTCATAATTAAAGCAAAAATACATCTCCAATCAGGAAAAGTATACATGTCTAGATGATGTCTCTATCAAGTGGACCTCCTTAGGAGCGTGGAGGTTCTACCTCCTCTTTTAAACTATTGAAACTATCTAAGCTCTCCTCTTTAGGTCCTTCATGAGTTTCTAGTTCAACCTTCTTGATCTTTAGGGTTAGGTGAACCACATCTTTGTTCCCATCCTCTTATGGCTACAACACTATGGAAGAATGTTTAATCTCTCTAAAAATAACACTTATATTATATAGAACTCTCTTGGCTATAGGGTACCAAAGCTTGTACCCTTTCACAATGACATCATAGTCGATGAAGATACATTTCACTGCCTTGTTCTCCAACTTTGTCTACTTCTCCCATGTGCATATGCCTCACAACGAAAAACATGAAGATGATGTATTGAGGGATTTTTGCTTATTCATCCCTCTATAGAGGTTTTGTCAACAAGAGATAACGTAGGAGACCTGCTAATCAAGTAATAGGTTGTAGCAACTACTTCTACCCAAAACTTCTACTCCAATCTATCTCCACTAAGCATACTCCTAGCCCTCTCCCTCAAAGTCTTGTTAATTCTTTTTGCAATTACATTTTGCTCAGGAGGATATGGAGTTGTCTTATGTCTCTCAATCTCATGCTCTTTATAGAATTTTTCAAAATCTACGGAGCAAAACTCACCACCTTTTTTAGTCCTCAAAACCTTAATCTTCTTACAAGTTTGATTTTTTGAAAGAGCCTTCTCCTTAAACTAACTAAAAACTTTAGATTTATTCTTGAGAAAATACATCCATGTCCTTCTAGAATAACCATCTATAAAAGATACATAGTACAAATACTTAGAAATCAAAGGAATGTTAACAAGACCAAATACATCTGAATGAATTAAATCCAAAACCCCAGAAGATTTGTGAGGACTAGAATAAAACTGAAAGTGGTTCTATTTTCTATATACACAATGTTCACAAAAATCAAATTCAAGAGTATAGTCATTCATCCCCTCAACAAGATTTTTATTTTTCAAGGTTCTTAGACCCTTCTCACCTATATGGCCCATTCTCTAGTGGTATAGCATTGTTTTCTCTGCCAGTAACTTTGTCTCTAAAGCAAGAGTTTGTTTGGGTACTTAGAAAGCACACATATCATAAGTAGGCACAAAACTCCTCTTAGTTTCTAGTTCTAATGGAGAAGGTGTAGGCTCTATAGACCTCTTCACTTTAGGAACAAAAGAACTATTGTACCATCTAGTGCATGCATCTAGTTGGAATAGAGTGCCCACACAGACACCCTTAACAAGCACCATATCTCCTCGCGCATCTTACACCCTCCACTAGAGAAAATAATATACACACCTGCATCATTAATTTTGCTAACTGATAATAGGTTCTATGTCAAACCAAGGATGTGCAACACACCATTGATCCCATTCACTTGTCCACTGGGGAATCAAATTCATACTCTACCACGACCAACTATGCTCAAAAAATAAGAATCATCACTAAGGTACACCTTCCCACCATCATATTATTCATACTTTAAAAACTACTCCCAATGGGAGGTCATATGGAAGAAAGCTCCAGTGTCTATCAACCATGCACCTTTTGATGGATGAGTTGCCAAGGTCACAAAAATGGCATTTGCATCATCTTGAGAGAACTTTTTGAACTCATCATCTAAATCATTTTTCTTTTTTATTTTCTCCTCTTTGTAGTCTCCATAGAAGTGCCCAATCTTGCTAGAGTTCCAACACTTAGCCTTGGAACTTCCCAGAGGTGTGGATATCCCACAAGATTTGGATATAGACTTTTCTTTCTTCTTGTCCTTCTTGCCTTTCTCCTTCAGTCTTCCATGAATAGCTAGGGCCTCCTTAATAGATTCAAAATCTTTTTGCTACATCTACTCCAAGAGTAACGAAACCACTACATTAATTTTGAGTTTTTAGACAATGCTCCTAATTTTCATCACCAAGTGATCCCATGAGTCTAAAAAAGAACATAAAAGTGTCATGCAATGATCCTCCTCCTCCATTTTCACTCTAATAGAGTGCAACTACATCATAATAATATTGAACACATTCAAATGCTCAACCACAAAACCACCATGATCCATTCTCAAGGTGTACAATTTATTTCTTAGGAAAAGTTTGTTAACTAGGGATTTAGCCTAGTACAAGTCTCCCAACTTCTTCCAAAGAGCTTGTGTGGTGGCTTCTTCATGTACATTCAACAAAACAAAATCTTCCAGGCAAAGCCTAATTCGGCCCTCCACCTTTCTGTCTAATAGATCTCAATCAACTTGTGACATTGTAGCAGATTTGGAATTAGACATAATAGCCCGTAGATCTTTGTCTACAAGCATATCCTCCATCTTGATCTTTCACAACTCTAGTGCTAGTGAACCTCTCCATCTCTATCCTTATGTACTTTGCATTTTCCTACAACAAGATCTTCTTCTACATAAGCTCCCACTCAAACCAAGATTAGAACAAAAATTTGTCCCTAACACCTAGGACTTGAGTTGATCAAGCTCTGGTATCAAAAGAAAGGAAAACATAGGTACAAAATATGCTTCCTACACTAATCTATGAGACAAGGTTTGTGCAAAAATTAAATTGATCGTATAGTTACAAGGAAATAAACACAAAAATAATATACTATAACATAATTATTTCTGGGGGGAAAACCCTTTTGAGAGAAAAAACTAACAATCCAAAGAAAATCAATGTAATATTTAGTAATCAATGGTTACAATACATTTGTAGAGTCTAAGCCTTTACATAACTATCACCAACAAGAGATTTGGAGCAATTTTGGCAACATAACATTACCTACAAAACTCACTATGAAACCTCCATCTCGAGCACCCAATAAATAGGAGAAGAAACACATGAAACCATCAATGGTAATCAAGATACCATGAGATAAAACTACCCAAAGTGTGGCACCCAAATCCATAGTTAATATCCATCACCCAAATCCCAAGATGAGTCCACAAGCTAAAAAGTGCATATTCCTTCCACTTGTCATAAGCTCATCCTAATCCACTTACCAACTTGGGTTTTCCATGTTGGCTCCATTATCTCCAATAAAAGATGCATTATGATGTGTCATAAGCTGGTCAACAAGTGTATCTCCATCTTACAACCCTCTTATGTGTCATAGATGCTCTTCCATTTTTGATGTAGGAGGCCTAACTTTTGGAGGCCATAACTTTTGATCCAAGAAGATGATTGATCCCCCTTTTTTAAACAAAATATATCAAAGAGTTCCATGTCACCTTAACTATTTTACTTTAGTTAAGGCCCATTTTGACATTTTTGGGGGCCGAAATTGACCTCCAGATCCCTAACAATTGCATTTTTGTGTTCTATATCTCAAAAATTGCATTTTCGTGTTCCTTTATCTCAAAAATTATATTTTTCCTTTTATTCTTAACATTAGGATGCAAGGTTGAGACACATTTTCCAACATTCACAATATGATGATCATCCACTACTCACTACCTCCTATATATAGGTATTATTAGGTAATATTAGTACACTAATCCCAATGAAGTTAACTTTGCATACTATAATTATACTTATGGACTCATAAATGACTCAATTAAGGATTATACTAGCCACAAGTCAACCACACATATCCTAATACAATCAATGGGTTAATGGTGAAGTACGATTCATATAAATAATTGGCATCTAGTTGTTAGTTTTATTGGTTTAGGCAACCAATGTATGTTGTGATTAATTGAGTCTATGTGCTCAATGGTAGTCCATGTGGTAGAATATCTGAGTTGGGATATTCAAATATTTGTATTAATTTAAGGGATCAACAAGAATTTTAAAATTTTGTTGGTGGTAGTTGTTGTATGACTCAGGTAAACATGATGCATTCAATGCTTTAGGCTATAATTCTCTGGGTAGTTGGATGCAAATAATTTATGTTAGAATCTAGATTGATAGAGGTAAATTTGAGTTCATTTTTCATGGGTAGATGAATTATTTAATGTGATAGAGGTCACCACTTCTTAAGCATACAATGTTATTTTTAAACAAATCCTATGTTCTCAGTAGTTGTGCAACTCTACCCTACCACATGTTTTAAAGGCCAATTAAGATTAAAGATTTATGTTGGATATTAATGATTGCAAGTCTAAATACTAATTTTCTTCCAAAATTTTAGGGGGCCATTTTGCATTTATGTGTAATTGAATGTGCTATTGATAGGGTCCCTGTGTGGTCAAGTGTGTGTGCACCGATATTCTCCTCACTTAGCTAATTGTGCATAATTTTTCTTTTGGAAAATTCAATGCCAAATTAGGGTGGTTATTAGCAGCAAGTTGAGAATTCGATAAGATTTGAATTGATTTTCAAGAAAATAAGGTTGCTACATGTGCCTTTTTCTCATTAGTCTTCATGTGAGGCATCTATGGCCTATACATGTGTTTTCACTTGAGAAAAAAAAATTGTTGCTAGTTTTTTTTTGTGGTTGCTAAGAACATTCTTTGGTTGTTCTTCATTCCTTAGTATTGTTAGGCTACCAAACACTATTGAAGTTTCTTGTCTTCATGTGTTTCAACATTGTAAACCTTAAGAAGGTGTTAACTATGTGAATTTATTTTGATTTGGGTTTCTCCAAGAGTTATGTGTATGTTTCAAGAGATTAACATTGTCTATGATACCACATTTGCTAGTATGTGTATTGCATATAATTGTTGACTTAAACATAAGTTGTGATTTCCATTGAGCTATCTTAGGGAGCTTTCTTGTTGCAATATATGTGGAATATATGTGATAACCCAAGGATTTTTAAAGTATGCCCTATTTTTTGTAACCTATGATATATCTTTGGATTTTAACAAGCATACAACAAAGCTTATGTGAGTCTAGTGCATTCCTATTTTTGAGTTGTCTTTGACTCAAAATTAGATAATAGGCTTAAGGTTTGGATGAATGCAAGGTAATGGGGGTAGAAAATGGCCAAAAAGTAGAATTTTTTTCTTGAAAATTAAAGCTTGTTGTACTTAGGGTAAAAATTTGAAGCAATTCTAGATAGAATATTAACATGGTGTGAAAATATAAAATGTAGTATTTTGTTTCTAGTTTTCAAATTTGTAATTTATTCTAATACCTAGATGATAAACGTTGATTAAGTAAAGGGTGCACAAAAGTGACATTTAAAGAAAACTTTGTTGAAGGCCAAAACATGCGCGTATACAACCCAGTTAAAAAGTAGTAAATAAAAGTATTTTTTCAAAATCCTTTTTTGGATAAATGTATATGATGTTGAGGTTTGGTTTGGATATTTTTTATAATCTTTTTGTCAAATATCTATTTTTTTTATCAATTATTTAGTAAGACTAAGGTATAAATCTAATATCCCTCATGTAAGGTGCACATAATTTGACCTAAAAATAATTGTAACCATGTGATTTTTTTAGTGTGTACATAATGATGTCAAGATTGGTCACAAATAATTTTAAAAAAATCAAAATCAAAAGTTATTAAAAAATAGAAACATATGTCATTTCAAGTTTATAAGACTTTGTGTTCAAACATTAATTTAAATAAATAGTAAATTAGGTTTAAAGTTTAAAAAATTACATATATGAAAACTAGACATTTGCATCTATAATGGGTTTAAATTTCATCAAAAAATATTGAAAATAACATCATCAGCCATATTATCAAAGTCAGTTTTTGTAATAGGTACTACCATGACATTGTACTTGTAGGTCCAAGGCTTAGGGTTAGATTTCTGAGCCTAAAAAATACAAAATTGGGGGGATTTTTTATTTTTTTGAATTTAAACATGACAAGTATTTGATCGAAACAAATATCCATTATGTTTATATCGAATATCCATTAAAATAGTGAACAAATGCCCATGGCAAAAGGCTAGAAATATATATATGCTTTGTAAAAATTGGATATATTCACTATTTAGAAATAAATACCCAAATCCGAACCTAAGTGGGTATTCAAATTTTATGATATGCATATCCATTTCATTTTACAATTTTTTGTCCCACATTTTCCCCCCTCAATGTGGATACAACTTCTTGCACTTACCCATTTATTTGTTTGTATGCACATGCAACTAAAAAACTTGACTCCACTGGCATTTGGATTAAGGCACCAATCTTCTTGTAGCCTAATTTTCCATTGCACCACTTCTAAAAACATAAACACATCTTATTTACATATATTTACTTGTTATCTATTTTACCAACTTACGTAGCCTAGTATACTTGAATTTTATGACACTATATAAGAGACATTGCTAAAAAAAACTGTAGATGGTTATTAAAAGAATTAAAAAATAAGATTTGTTTGTGAATTATTGATGGTTCCTATTTTCATTTTCATTTTGTCTAATTAATGTTTCATTAAGACTGTCTCCAACTAGTCTAACACTAATCAATAATCAAGAGAGTTGGGACTAATAATTGACAAGACAAAGACCAAACTATGCACAAACTAGACAATTAGAATGCACAAATAATGAGAGGAACCTCCTGCAACAATATAATGAAAAATGCATGAAATAACAAAAATATATAAATAGCAGAAACACAAGGAATTTATTGATCGCATGCCACTTCGAGGGGGCAACCTCCTTTGAGCAAGCTCAATACAATAAATTCATGGATGCCTTCATTGGCCTCAACACGTACTTATATACTAAGTCTAATCTAAATAGCTATTACTTCCCATGAATGTGGGATAATACAATATACTCATGGGATGACTTACAAAGCATATGTGTCCAATTGTAATATACTAACAAAGTAAAGAGAAGGGTTAAACACGGGTTCCTAACATCCCCTCTTATAAAAACTTTGTCCTCAAAGCTTAAGATGTGGAAATTGTTGCTGAAGCTAAAGGAGTGGTTCCCATGTAGCATCCTCTGGTTGCATTCCATGCCACTGAATTAATGCCTAGGTGATGGATCGGGAGCAAAGCTAATGAGTACACCTATCGAGGATTGCCTCCGGCTCCAAAATGATGGATCCTTCATTATCCAGTTCTGGTAAAAAAGTTTGTGCTTTGACGTTGGTGCCAAGAACTTTCTTTAGACAAGAGACATGAAATATTGGATGAACGCAGGAAGAAGGAAGCTCCAATTTATAAGCAACTGACCCAATCTTTTGAAGAACCTTATATGGCCCATAGAACTTTGGAGCCAACTTATGACGCCATTTGAGTTTCAGGGATGATTGCTTGTATGGCTATAGATGAAGAAAAACCATATCACCTACTTGAAAAGTGCACTTAGAACGGTGCTAATCGGCTTGTTGTTTCATTTGATTTCTTGCCATGTGAAGATTGTCTTGTAAGATGTGAAGATTCTGATCTCGGGTTCAGAGAACCGTGTCGAATGCCTGAATTGGTGAATTGCTAGGGGTGTATGGAAGGAGCACTAGCGGGGCCTGACCATAGACTGCTTCATATGGAGTCATTTTAGATGTAGTGTGGTAGGAGGTATTGTACCACCATTCAGTGAGAGGGAGCGACTTTGCCCACTGATGTTGTTGTTCTAAGGTGAAGCAACAAAGATAAGTTTCCAAACATTTATTGATAATTTCAGTCTGACCATCTGTTTGTGGGTGATACCCAAAACTCATCTTCAGTTTGGTGCTAGTGTGTTGAAATAGTTTTGTCCAAAAATGACTGGTGAAAGTTACATCACGATCTGAGACAATGAAAGAAGGGATGCCATGAAGACGGAAGATCTGGTCCATAAAAATTTATGCGACTGAGGAGGCGGTATAGGGATGGATGAGGGCACAAAAATGACTATATTTGGAGAGGTGATCAACCACAACCAAGAACACTGTCTTCCCTCCAGATTTAGGGAGCCCCTCAATGAAATCCATAGAAATATCTGTCCAAATCCGTGTAGGGATCGACAAGGGTTCGAGTAATCCAGGAAGGAGTGTCATTTCACCCTTATTGCATTGGCAGGTATCACATTCAACCACCATCTGTTGAATTGCCCTTTTCATTCCCTTCCAAAAGAAGTTACGTCGTGCCCGCTCATAAGTTTTGAGGAACCTAGAGTGCCCTGCCGATGGAGAAGCATGGAGTTCATAGAAGACAGCCTGCTGAAGATCTGTGCTCTGGGGAAGCACTAGACGACCCTTGTATCACAGAGAAGCACCATCCCAAGAGTAATGCGGCACAACAGAAGGGTTATTGGCCAACTATTAAATGATTTGAGATAATGAAGAGTCATTGACATAGCTCTGCTGGACAGATTCCAACCAATTTGGAATAGGCATAGAAATAGCTAAAAGGGAAGCTTGATCATCAAATGTGCGAGAAAGAGCATCCACCACAATATCGTCCTTACCCTTCTTGTAAGTGATCTCATAGTCATAACCCATGAGTTTTCTGACCCATTTCTATTGTGCTAGGGAGGAGACCTGTTATTCCAGGAAATATTTCAGACTCTGGTGATCAGTCTTGATGCAAAAATGATTCCCTAGTAGGTATGGCCACCACTTCTGTACTGCATGTAAAATAGCCATCATTTCCTTCTCATATGTAGAGAGTACTAAATTTGAAAGGGCTTTTCTAGTGATGCAATGGGATGTTCGTCTTGAAGGAGAATAGCACTAAGTCCATTGCTGCAAGCATCACTCTCAATAGTGAAGGTTTTGGAAAAATCTAGCATAGCTAGAACATGTGTAGTACACATAGCTTGTTTCAGTTTTTCAAATGCACATTCAGCAACATGTGTCCAAGTAAAAGCATCCTTTTTTAACATACTATTAATGGAGTTGCAATCTTCCCATAATCCTTGACAAACTTGCGATGGTAGCCAGTCAGCCCCAAAAAAGCATGAAGGCTCTTGAGTGTCTGAGGATGCGGCCAATTTTTCATGGCATCTATTTTTGTAGGATCCACTCAAACCCCTTGGGCTGAAACAATATGCCCGAGATACTCCACTTCCTCCTGGCCAAAAACACATTTAGACTGTTTTGCATAAAGATGATGATTAGAGAGAAGTTGCAGTATGAGATCTAGATGTTGGAGATGCTTACCCATGTTTTACTATAGACGAGGATATCATCGAAGAAGACCAGAATGAATTTTCGTAGGTAGGGTTGGAATATTTTATTCATCAATGCCTGGAATGTTGAAAGAGCATTAGTGAGGCCAAAGGGCATGACCAAAAACTCATAGTGGCCATCATGTGTGCATAAAACTGTTTTAGGGATATCATCCTCATGAACCTGAATTTGGTGATACCCAGAACGAAGATCCAACTTGGAGAAAAAAATGAGCGCCATGAAGCTCATCAATAATAGGAATCAGAAACTTATCCTTGATTGTGATGTGATTAAGTGCTTGGAAGTCAATGCAGAGGCGCCATGACCCATCTTTTTTTCAGACAAGAAGAACTGGTGAAGAAAAGGAACTGGTACTAGGGTGAATAATGCCTTGCTTCAGTAAGTCTCGAACGAGCATCTCAATCTCTATCTTTTGGTGAAATGGGTAGCTGTAGGGCCTAATGTTGGGAGGAACACTTCCAAGAAGGAGTTGAATACGGTGGTCCTTTGGTCATGAAGGTGGCAATCCCACTGGTTTAGCAAATAGACATGTGTACCTATCCAAAATTTGTTGTAGATCCGAAGGAATAGTGGAGACTGATGACACCATGTGAATTCTTCTTAAGAAGCTTTTCCATGTGATGTGAACTTATGATGTTGAGAGACCCCATTTGTAAGCCCTTCAATGTGTGTTTCTTCCCATTGTCTAAAAACTGCAACCAAAGTTCAGGAAAATCCCATAAGATGGGTCCAAGTGTGCATAACCATTAGGCACCCAAAACCACATCACATCCACCTAAGGGCAAGGCAAATATGTCAGAGTGTAGGTTATAATCTCCAATAGAGATACGTACATTGCGACACTTCCATTTGTAAGGTAATGTGCCCCCATTGGCAATCATGACTTCAACGCTGAAGCAAGGATAGACAAAATAATCAGCCTATTTGGTGATCCGAGGGTCAATGAAGTTATGAGTGCTACCAGAATCAATGAGTATTGTAAGAGGGAGCTTCTTGAAGTAACCCTTGACCCACATGGTTTGTGGGGTAGTGACTCCTGCTAAAGCATGGAGAGAGATCTCTGGGTGGTCTTTTTGAGAAGCATGGTCAACAAGCGGCTGCTAAGTTTTGACCTGATCATCTACTGTATCCTGAACATCCGCATAAACTTCAGTTTCAGGCAGAGAATCCACATCCAAGAGATAGAGCTTTTGCTCAACACATGTATAGCCCTGAGTGAATTTCTCATCACAGTTATAACAAAGCCCTTCTTCTCTACGTGTCCGCATCTCTGCTTCAGTCAAATGCTTGATAGGAGCTGTTCTAGGAGCTAGTGTTATTTGAGGTCTTTGGGAAGCCATATTTCTAAATGGAACAAAATTGGATTTGGATCACTGTTGAGCTATGATCTTGTCCTCTGCCAACTTAGCCAACCCTAGGGCTTCCATCATTATGCTAAGATGGAACATTTTAACCTCAGATCGAATTGCATCCTTCAAACCACTGACAAAACAACTCGTGAAGAATTCATCAGATAATCCCTCTGTGTGATTGGCCAGCTTTTCAAATTCTGTCTGATATTCTCTCACAGTGTCTATTTGGCAAAGTTTAGTGAGTGCTCCTGTGAAGTCATCAAAAGCACTAGGGCCAAATCGTTGCAAAATGAGTTTGCAAAAATCTGTCCATTTTGACTCTTCATGAGCCTTGATGTACCAATGGAACCATTGAAGCGCTTCATGTTCCAAATGAAAGGATGCAAGTGGGACTTTGTTGACATCAAAAGTATTATGCAAACTAAAATATTGTTCTGCTTGATATATCCATCCAGTCAGATCATCACCATTGAATCGAGGAAAATCAAGCTTTGGCTTGTGAAAATTGCTGGAAGAAGAAAACCTAGTGTCTGTCGAAGACTCTGGCTGCCGTCTATTGTTCATGGTTGAATGCTAAAGATTGAGGCCGAGAAATTTTTCATCAAGATCTTGGAGTTTGGTCTTGAGGTCTGCAAGTTCATCCTCCATGTTTTTTCCTCCTGTTCGAGTTACAACCATAGCTAGGAGATTTTTTTTTTGGGAATGGGTAGAAAAATAGAAATGGAAACTTTTTTAGTAAAGGAAATTTAGATTTGGGGAAAACTGCGATGGGTAATTGGGGTTTGACTAGGTTTTGGACACTTTCTGAGGGAAAGGGGAGAATAAAATGGGGATTTCAGAAGTGGGGTGAAAGAATAGGAAAATTTGTCCAAGAGGGACAAAGGAGCAAAAATATGAAATGAACACTGTGGTAAAATTTGAAGGCTATTGGGTGAGAATTGAAGAAGTTATGGCAAACCCTAAAAATAGACAAATGTGGGATTTTTGGCTTCAAGAAGTGGAATTTGGGATAGAGTCCTCAAGGAAGGAAATATGCAGAATGAAATTTCGGGGGTTTCAGTGAATTTTAAGAGGAAACAGAGCTAAAGCAAGGAAGATATGGTGAAAAATGGATTTTTTTTTACTTTTTTTCTTTTGTTCTGGAAACGATCTACCAACTGCTCTGGACGGATTCAATCTATGATTTGCCAGCTGTCAATAGATATGGGCCCCAAGTATGTTCAGCTTCCTAAAGGTTCAGGGAAGTCACTCGGCCACCAATGTTTTCTAACGGCTTACGTATTGGGGCAGTACCCCTCACTCCATGGCTGAGGTAAAATTGATAACCATTTTGCCACAAATGATAGCTCTTGTTTTACCTCACGGATGGGAACTAGTCAATCAGGTAGGGGCCGTTGCCCTTTTCACTGGCAGGTCCTCTCAATGGGCCAGCTACTTCGGGGTTCCTGTGGTACTCAATGATTTTTAGGGCTATATGCCTAGACAGTTCCCACAGTTAAGTGGACAGGGATATTCCCTGATCTGAACCTGCAATTGAAATGAACAATACAGATGCGAAAAAGAAAGAACTACTGCAATAATCACAACGCCTGGAGGCCATTGCAGAAAAAAAAATCGGTAGAAATTCCACCTAGCAAGCCCAATAAAGCACTTTGATACCAGATGAGAGGAACCTCCTGCAACAATATAATGAAAAATGCATGAAATAACAGAAATATATAAATAGAAAAAACATAGAAAGAACTTATTGATCGTAGGCCACTTCGAGGGGGCAAGCTCCTTTGAGCAAGCTCAATACAATAAATTCATGGATGCCTTCATTGGCCCCAACACGTACTTATATACTAAGTCTAATCTAAACAACTATTACTTCCCATGAATGTGGGATAATACAATACTCATAGGATGACTTACAAAGCATATGCGTCCAATTTTAATATACTAACAAAGTAAAGAGAAGGGTTAGACACGGGTTCCTAACAAATAAGAAAACAACAAAATGACTATGGAAAACAAAGACTAGTCAATAAGAGGATTAGAATCTTGTATGTGGATTACAATGGCCTAATAAGAAAATGATTAGAATTAGGTGTTGATGCTTCCTATAAAATTTAGGAACTTTGAGATTAAGGGGGATAAGGTTGCCCAATCTAATAGCTAGTATGATAGCCTTGACCTCCCATAATAGCCATGGTGACAACATTGACTAGAGGGGGAGGCCTTGACCAAGTAGATGGCGGGGCCTTGAAACTTGTTAAGAATATTCTTGATAGAGGTTCCAAGCTTCTCAGTGATGTATACCTATCATCGAATAGTAGAGCACATGTAATTTGATGAAAACTTGTGAAGTCTTGATACACATAAATGAAAAAATAATGCAATTTGAAATGAACGGTTTCACTTGGTAAATGGAAATTTATGGTCCTAAAACTAATAAGGGATGTTCATAATATGTAGAAGTGTCCCAAAATATCTTAGCTCTTGACCTATAAGTAAAGTTCCAATATGAACAACAAATTTTTTATTCTTGAATAATGAAAAAGAGAGACAAAATGCAATAAATAGACACTTTCACTTGATAAAGTTTTAATTTCTAATCATGTATGGATTCTAGAGACTAATATTGACCTATGACATAAAACTAGACCTCAAAAGCATTTGTTTTGGGCCTCAAACCAAGAAGTGATGGTTGATGGGTGACCTAGACCCTGTCTAATAGTCAACAAGGCAACCTAGACCTCCTGGGGTGGCCTTGACCTTGTTTGACAGTCAAAACTTTTAGGAGAGATTCCTCATTAGATTTTAAGGGTACTTTCCTTCTACAACTTGTTTTGGAAGTGTTCACATTCTTTGTAAATGACCTGCAAGATGATAATGTGAGTAGAAACCTTGTAAAAATAAATGGTAAAGGGCTAGTATGCCTCAGTTAGTCCCCTTGTGGACTTTAATCTTAATCCAAATCAACCTAAGGATGATAAAATAATGATAAAATAATCTATGAAATTAAATCATTCATATTCAAAGCATAAACAAGTAAATCTTAGGTGGTAATTTCAATGGATAATGGAAATAATCCAAACCAAGTGAGGTAGGAGAAAGATTTGGAAAATAAGATAGAAACACAAAACAAAATGGCTTATATGGTTTTAAACAACATGTAAATGAGAGGGGGAAACATAAGTCTAAATCACAAGGATGAGGGTTTTTATGGGAGATTGACAAACAACACTCAAGGGTGGCAAACAAGGAGGTGAACACACAAAGGCAGATAAAAGGTGATGGAAAACACAACACAAAGATTAAATAACCAGATGGAGGCTTAATGGAAATAGAGAGGGATGGTGTAAGGTATAAAAATTATAAAATGAAAGTGGGTTGATCGAGGTTTCAAGGAAATGGAGAGGGAAATGGGAGACACTTAAACTATGGCTTGGAAATGGAGAGGGAGAGGGTAGGAGATGGAAAAATGGGATCAAATGGAAAGGAAAATAAATGAAGATGGATGGAGGGAAGAAATAATAAGGAGAGTCTAGAGAAAAATCAAAGAATTACATAAATTTTAAACCAAAGCCACAAATGGAAATGACTCACCCATGAAAAACCCTGTAAATCAACCATCTAGTGATGAAGATTTTCTTGTAGAATTGTTTGAAGACCTAATTAAAATTATTCCAAAGGTTAGAAATGAAGCTAATTGACTCTTGAAATATTTGAAACTTTGTGGAAATGTTGTTTATGAGGAGAGATAGCCTAAAGAATACAAACAACTCAAAAATTCAGTTTTTCTATGTAAAAATGAGGTAAAGGTTGCTTGATTTAAAGATATTACTAAAATAACTCAAGGATAAAAATGTGGTAGGTGCGAAGCCCTAACAGTTAATGAGTTTATATTTAAATTTGGTGGTCAGAGGATAAAAAGTGAAGACCAATCTATTGTATAATGTGTGCAACTATGGGCAATGACCTCAAATGATAAATAGACTCATTTTCTAAGGAAATCTTAAGCTCAAAGGGGGACATCCTGTGGTGAGTGATCACATTCAATATTGTTAGAATTTATAAAACAGATGTTAACCCCAAAAATAGTTCAAGGAATACAAACTATAAAATTATAAATACAGATGATTCAAGAAATCAAAATAGTATAATAGAGTTAGTCTCAAATGAGAGTAATGCAAATGTTCAAAAGGTAAAATAGCATTAAGAGAGCTCAAGAAGCATGATTTAAAATACAAGCTAGGTGAGTGAGTATATATAGACTATGTGATAAGGAGGAGGTGACAAATACAAACAATAGGGAGTGTATATATAAAGTATCTAAAAATAGGATAGTGTAACTCTAAAAGATGCTGAAAATTCACTCACTTCACATTAATAGCCACTTTGTTAACCTAAGAAAGCTTAAATAAAAGTGTAGGAAAAACCTAGAAAATAGGGAAATAAAAACCCACTAGAAAAAAAAAACCTACACTAACTGATCATGTCCAGCGTCATTTGAGTGGTATTTTTGGGAAAATATCGAAAATTTAGTTTTTGGTATTTTCTACATCTTAGTAAATTGCATTTTCAGAGGCGAAAAGTTTAAATTCCAACAAAATAGCTAGGAGTTATGATCTTGCGAAGGGGAAGATCAAAAATTTCATAATTTTGAACTTTTGTAAAACATTTTCACCTTCCAAGAGTTCTTTTTGTTTTCCAAGGGTAATGTGACCCTTCATATTTTATGTAAGCCTATATATTTCGAATTGGAATGAATAAAAAATAGTTTTTGGAGCCAATTCACAACTCCTAGCGAGTTTGCCTACTTGCAGAAACTCATTTCTTCTTTATTTTATTGCATTACAATACTACAGGCTCAACACTAGGTATTGTCTAGATCAATGGTATCAGAGCCAAGTTCGTTTGGTTCTCGAATCGAAGAGGGTTTTAGCAACAAGCATTCAAACGGTGTAACCTCAGCTCAAAATATTTTTGGGTTTTGTCGGCAGTGTCGTAATCCTATTTTGGTATCTCTTATTTTTTGCAGAGAATGTATGGATTTCATGAAAATAGATCACACATCCGCGTCCCTATTTTGCTTTTCTTTTTTTGCCTTTTTCAGAGCAATTTCGCGAAATCGGGTATATCTTTCTCATCCGGACTCCATTTTGCACAAACAAGATATCACCGGAAAGAGGACTCAGAGCACTTTCTAGTGTTGTAGGTAATTTTTTCTGATTTGTTTCTTAGCTGTCTTTTGTTTTCACCAGAAGTTAGATCTTCTTTTTCAGCATTGCTCTTAGTGTTTTGGGCATATCTTTTGTATACGATGTCGAAATTGGACAAACAAAATATCGATGGAAAGGTGATTCAGTCCTCCACACAGCCATCATATTATATTCCTTTGTGGTTCACTTGATCAAAAATGTCAAAACGGCATGATCATTCTGTATATAGGGAAAAAGCTAGCTAACATTGCAGAAAACAAATAACAGCTAACCCTAGCTCCCAATGGAGTGCATTCTAAGCTACAAATCAATCAAACAAAAAATGAAACAAGATAACTAATGACTTCTCTCCATTGTCCTCCTCCATCTTGTACTATTGTTCTTAGACTTGCAGATTCATGCAACCATCTTGAGAAGCTCTTGTGTATGATTAGCAAGATTTTGGAGATTTACAACAAAATAGGGAGATTCCAGAACTAAGAAGATGAAAAAATGAACTAAGAGAGGGCAAAATGAGCTAGAAAAAGATGTTTTATAGAAGAGCAGATTTGAATGAATGGCTAGGATTCATTGTTGACTTTTGAGGCAAATGGAGGGTTGAGATGAGTTAGGGTTTTCTCACCACAAGAGGACAAAATTGAATTTTAAATTAGAAGAAATGATGAGATGGATAATGGTATTCAAATTAAATAAATTTGTCCAATTTATTTAATTTATTGAAATGATGCATGTGAAAGGGGTTATTTAAACAAATGTTTTATTTGTTTAAATTAATGAGAGGAGACATTAGGATAGTGAATGATTAAATGATTAATTAATTAAAATCAATTATTTAACCATAGAGGCAAATTAGGGAAAATCATTGGAATGTGAAAGAAATTAGGGTTTTGCAATCTGAGGACACTTTTAGGTGTCTACACATTCAGATCCTTTCAAGGCGATGGTTGAAGAAGTGTTAACAAAACATTGTGAGGAGATGATGAATCAATTCTCTCATCTGTTGCAACAAAATCAAGGAAATCAGCAACCCAACATGGGCAGAGTACCATTTGGTGGTCACACTCCTTTCAAGGTAAAGGTAAATTTTAATATTCTAAATTTTCAAGGAAAAATAAATGCAGATGCTGTTGATGATTGGTTGTCAAAACTAGAAAGATATTTTTCTGTGAATCACTTCTCTAATGGTGAAAAATAACCTTCGCTCTCCTCAAAGCTGAGCATCATGTAAAATAATCATGGGAAAATAAACTATTGTCTAGAGAAAACCTTGAGTTTGAATGAGCATTAGAGGATGATCCCACTTGGGGAGAGTTTGTGGAACATATCAGCGAAGAATATTATCCTAAAAATTCATACGAGGATAAGTATATGGAGTGGCAGATGCTTCGTCAACAGAAAGACCAATCTGTTCAGGATTACACAAATATGTTATATGCTCTTTCAACAAAGCGTGGCATCATTGATATAGAAAAACATCAAATTTTGAAGTACCGCAGTGGGCTTCATCGTTATATCCAAACAAAGATGGAATTTATCAGTAGTGAGACCTTGGGGACTGCCTACAAATATGCAGTGAAGATTGGGGAAAAATTCAAACAAAAGGGAAAAAAGGATTATTTTTCAAAGAATGAAGGTGACAACAAATTCATGGGAAAATAGACAGCTAAGGATCCCTCCTCACAAGCATCATCAACAACAAACAACAATGGAAAGAAGATGTGGTGTGAATTCCATAGAAGTCCAAGACATAACACAAAGGAATGTCAAGCTGTCAAGGCGTTGATGACAGGGTTACAAGAAAAGGAAGCTGAAGCTGAACATGAACCATTGCCTGCAGACTCTTTTGAGCAAAGAGATGATGACCAAATAATTGAAGCTGACCCCTATGCCATAGTTGCCACCACTAGGATTTTACCTCATGAAGATGAGGCGCGTTTATTCCACTCACAAATGTGGGTAAATGGCAAGGCCCTCCATTTCAACGTTGATAGTGGAAGTCAAAAGAATATGATCTCTGCTGAGACTGTTAAAAGGTTGAACTTGCAGACCACACCTCATCCACATCCATATCATGTGGGATGGGTAAGCAACCAAGAATGAGATATTCAGGTTATAAATAAGCAATGCCGCTTACCTTATTCTATCAAACCATTCAAAGATGAAGTCATATGTGATGCGGCACCCTTGGATGTGTGTAATGTATTGTTGGGGCACCCATATATGTACAAGCATCATGGTGTATACGAGTTTAGACCTCGCAGTGTCATTATCAAACTGGGCGAAAAGAAGTATTAGATACCTGAAGTAAGTCCTACACAACCAGCATCTTTGATTACTGAAAAACAATGTGAACATCTAATTGCTCATATTGGAACATTTGTTCTAACGAAGGACAAGAGGTCAGTTGTAGCCAATATCCATGACAAAATGGTCACCACTACCACTCAACAAAACAGATCATCAATGAAAGTAGAACATCACTCTGGGATATGATGGATAATAAGCTGACAAAGTCTACTACATCCCATCCACAAACGGATTGGAAAACTGAGCACAACTACAATCATGCCCTACATGGTTCCATATGGCATAGCCCATTTGAAATATGTCTTGGACATCAACCACTGGATCATATTGATGTAGCAATACTAGTCATCTTAGATGCTCCATCATCACATAAGGCAACCAAGTTTGTTGAAGAAATGCAGCAAGCTCCAGAGATATTGTGGTACACTAGACAAAAGTACAAGAAAAGGCATGATCAACATTGTCTACCTTATCAATTCCATGTTGGAGAAAAGATCACTAATGTCTTGGTCATGACACTAAAAATAAAACATATTCCTCTATACCGTGTGGTTCAAGCAAGTAAACTTCCTCATCAAGGCAAGTGGTTCACCAAGGATCAAATTGAAAAAGTTGTTTCCTCAGTTGTTGCAGACCATAGATGCAATGGGACCCATTGTCTCTCAAGGGGGAAGCAATGATCAGGTCCAGGGTCATTTGAGTGGTATTTTTGGTAAAATATTGAAAATTTAGTTTTTGGTATTTTCTAGATCTTAGTAAATTGCATTTTCAAAGGCAAAAAGTTTAAATTCCAACAAAATAGCTAGGAGAACTATGATCTTGCAAAGGGGAAGATCAAAAATTTCATAATTTTGAACTTTTGTAAAAAGTTTTCACCTTCTAAGAGTTCTTTTTGTTTTCCAAGGGTAATGTGACCCTTCATATTTTATGTAAGCCTATATATTTCAAATTGGAATGAATAAAAATTAGTTTTTGGAGGCAATTCACAACTCCCAGCGAGTTTGCCTACTTGCATAAACTCATTTCTTCTTTATTTTATTGCATTACAATACCATAGGCTCAACATTAGGTATTGTCCAGATCACTAACAAATATAAGCTTGACAAAGTAGGTTTTAAGAAGGATAAAGTAGTGATTTTAACATGAGATAGGGCTAGGATCAACATTTAATGGTTTAACAAAGGTGAAAATAGTGATAAATTAAAGGAAAATTAAAGAGGGGGTAAGGACATAAAAAGGGGATACAAATTAAATGAAATGAACACATGGGAACACTAAACAAATAAAATAATACAAAGATACATAGAAATGGGCTTGGGCTAAAATGGACACAAAAACATATTAACAAAATTTTAGGGTATGTAATTTTGCATAAATTACAATTATGTTGTGTTGTTTTTTTATTAGTCATGCATCAAGTAACCCATTGAAATGTATATATCTCTTAGGATATAAACCTTGTTTATAATCTATTGCATGCATGATATCTACTATATGTTGAAAGAGGTTATGGAGTCTTGAGTTAACAAGCCTACATGATGGAGTTTAGTGACAAAATTTTTGGAGCTTCATATGCATAGGGTGGGTTTACTTTCAAGGTTGTTTGAAACTATATTATTTATTTTTATTTTTCATATAGAAACCTCAAGGATTACCCTCTCAGGCCTAGCATAGACTAAAGTGAAGAAGGGCTGCTCTACTTTAAGAATTGGTCCTAAACTATCCCTTGCCCAATCATAAGTTTTAGCAAGTAATATCCTAAGTTGTTATTCCTTGACCTTGGGAATTATGTCTACACTTTAGAGTTTGTGGAAATATAGTTTTGATCACCAACAAATGGCATCATTATTTGGGATAAATTGAAGGTTATCCTCATTTCAAGGTGCTTGACTTGCTCAAATCAATAGAGCTAATCACTACAAAAATCATAATTCTCTTCTTGAGTTAAGAATGGTTGCTATGTTTTACTAAACCTAATTAAAGACAAGATTGAAGATAGAAGATGGAGGAGAGGAGATTTCCTAGAAACTCACAAGACATGGAAGATCCTTGTGCACCTAAAAAGACAACAGATAGCCTAGAAAGCTAAGGAAACATGTCAGTATACTCAATCCTTCACTCATGAAAATGATGTTTGAGCATCAAGAAGAAGGAATATAATTGTAGATATGAGGGATAATTATACATTAGATGATTCAATAGATAATGTTGTAATTTGAAATATTCTAGCATATTTGAATGAAATGTTCAATTGCAACCTATGTGTGAGAATACTTTTATGATTTATGCAATCTATTACCAGATATTTTAGATACAGGTCATCACAATGGTATTAGAGCATTGATCTTGCTAGCCTATAGGGTAACCCAAATTGTTGATGTTTCCCACTGAAAGAGATATCAATTATCAAAGAAGGAAGTAGAGGAAGTTGTAAGCACAGGAACCGGTTAAAAAAGGAGATATGGTAGAAGAGGAAAGAGGAAGGTACAAGTAAATAGATGAAGATAAAGAAAACTTCTTCCATGAAGACTTGATTAGGATCCATCAAGGACAAGATGGATCATCATATTTAATGGTAAAAATGTTGCATGCTCTAAAAGACTCAAGAAATCTAGAGCCTACTAAAGCATCTCAAGGAGAAGGGAGTACATCTAAAAATAATAGATCTATGATTAATCCCATACCAAAGCCATTGAAACCTATGTTTTTACAAAAAGAGGATAAACAAGAAAATGTACATGAAGGCCCTCGGTTGACAAATTTTTTTATGAATACCAAGACAAATCTAAAGTTTTTAAAAATACAATATTTTTTGTTAGTTACTTAGACATCATTGGAAAAAGAATTCTTAATGGAAGGACCCCAAATAGTAATAAAAATGATGAAAAGAGAATGTTACAACAAAAACTAAGTTGAATGCTCCTGTCATATCCCTTCACCCGAAAGTAGCATTATTTTAATATTAAAATAAATATATTATATATAATAATAAATTAAAATAAAATAAAAACAAATATATATAATAAATAAAATATAAATTGAATTGAATTCAAATTTTGGGCACCAAGATTTAGGTCCCATGGGACATAAAAAAGAGGAAGATATAAACAAGGACACTAGAGCTCATTTTGTATCATCAAGTTTTGGAAGTTTGCAAGTGATCTTGTGAAATTATCTGTTATACAAATAGGATGAAAACTCTTGTTTGCACTAGTAAGGTCAGGACAAAAACCCTACCTCTATCTTGACAAATCTAGCCAGGGTTTGTAGGTGAGCTATATTTGATGATTTGTGCCAATTTTTAGGGAATCAAGGCACTGCAGATGAATTCCTAGTTTTCTAGAGTTTGGAGGCGATTTCCCCTTTGGTAATCAAATAAGACCCTTACATCATTAGTGAAGAAATGAATTGTTGCTAGTTGCTACACCAAGGCTTATTGTTGACCCTAATTGGCTAGGGAAAATTACATTTCTAGGGTTTGGGCTCTGCACTAACCAAAAAATCTAAGGCGTATACATCCAAAACTAGCACACTAGGAGTCACTAGGAGTGGACTATACAATTTAGTACCCATATCTACTCAAGTCTTGACAAATTCTCTACATAGGGCACACCATGTAAAGAGGAAGAAGCAGTGGCATGCTATTTCATACGTATTCTGATCACTGCCCTAAATTTCGACATAGGCATTGGGGTATGCAACTAATTATTTCAGATCTGGGCACTTTGGTGGAGGCCCGTAATCATTATTTATAAATCTAGGCATTCCTTGTAGACAAACAATCAATTTGTAAGTAATCTCATCCATCTTGTAAGTGAGGTATTTCACTCGATCTAATCATTATATGTGTTAAAAATGACATTGAATGCATCATACTTGTAAAACTTGTGAGTTTATTTCCAGCTGGGTATATTTTTTCGGTAAACAACTCAAATTTGGGCAAGTTCTATTGTTCTGGATTGTGTTTTTTGAAACTCATTTAACATCAACACTTTATTAATTTAAGTGATTAGAATTCATGTAAGATTATTCTTTGACTGTTGTGTTTGAGTACTGTGGTTGTGAAATTCAATTATTGGTTGTTTATACTTAGCAAATTAAACTATCTGCTACATATATACTTAATTCTCTCTAAGGGTTATCACATTAGTATCAGATCATTCTTTCTTTCCAACCTGTGGGACAATGTGATGTAGATTCATACAAAGGAGTGATAGGGAAATAAGATATCAACAAAGGGAGAAGAAGAAAGAGGAAACCATGGGTGACATAAATGAAGAAGGTAACATTCATGAGTTCATCTGCCAAGAATATCGAGAGTTGGCCAAAGAATTTTAGTCCTCTATGGGGTAAGTGCAAGAAGATGGGGGGCCAAAAAGTGGCCAAAAAATTTTCAAAAAAATTTAAGTCATAACGCGCTCGCGTTATGGCTTGGTAATGACAAGCCTCAAGCTCGTCATTACCGAGCCATAATGTGAGCGCGTTATAACGCGAGTGTGTTATAACTTATTATAAATTAAAAAAAAAGCAATTTCATTTCATTTCATTCCAATTTTCTCCTCTGCCCGCGGCTTCAAAACCCTCAAAAACGCGCTCGCGTTCTACAAAATGCCAATCAACACAAAAAGCTTGTCGATTCATCGCCAAAATGCCGCCGCGACGTTGAGCACGCCAAAGGGGTGAGTTATCTTTATTTTTTTGTTTGAATTTCTTCCTAAATAGGTAGGTTTTTGTTGATTTTTTATGTATATTTCGTTAATTGTAGGAAATGTTAATGCACCTCCTCCTCCTCTTCCTCCTCAAAATCCACAAAATCCTGAGGAGGAAATACCTGCAGAACAACAACCTCCTCCATTCATTCCTCGACATGCCCCTGGAACACAAGATAATATAATGGGGGAAATTGAAAACAACAAAAAACAAATTGAAGATATAATTGCAAGGTTGAAAGATCCTTCCACTTCAACCTTGCATAGGTCCACGCTTGCCGAATCTCTTGAGTCTATGTTATCAAATGTAAATTCAATTAGCAAGCAAATAACTAGTTGGACAGACAAAAAGAGAGAGTTTAGAGATTACTATGCAGATAAATTGTCATACCAAGATGTCAAAAAATTACAAATTACAAAATTAGACTTGTGTTCAATTTTCACAAACCCACAAACAAATCAACCTCCACCCATTACATGCAAGAGGTTCCCTATCCATTGGTGCAACAACCAAGCAATAAGGGACAATTTCGGGCAGAGGTGGTGGATGGTTTTTGACCATCCTCCATGCAATAATAATGAGGTCCCATAATACTTTTTGAAGAAACTCTACTGCGAGTTTGTCCTCAATAAAGTGCCAAACTATTTTGATATGCGGGACTTCCAGGGTAGAGGTGGGGGCTCAGCACAGGATAGACCAGGGGCACGTCTTGACCCACAGCGGGTAGTGAGACGAGTAATCAGTAGACCAGCCCACGAGCATGTTTCTATCCCTTCCATTGTGAAGGAGAGTGTTGAGGTTGATACACTGAGGTCGATTAGTGCCTTGACCCAGAGCATCATAGAGCATGTCGATCCTGCAACACAGAGTGGGTTGGGAGATAGTACGAGGAGTAGGGTCCCACCACATACTTGCCAGGCTTGCGGGTCAGCCTATGGTTATGACCCTATGGACAGTTAGGACGTAGGTACACAAACTACATCTGTAGCTAAGCAGATGGTGATGACAGATACCCTCCTGAGTGAGACTTTCGGCCTTGATACTCAGGTAAATATTAGCAAGTTTATTGAATTTAATTTATTAAATTTTATTTTTGAAATACAAGATTAACTAATTTAAATTGATGATTTTAATGAAATTTCAGGGTCATAGTGTCGATGTAGTTTTCAGTGGTTCTCCACCTACATTTTTCACTAGATCATCTACTGTCGAGGTATGTAACTAGTAAACAATTATAAATATTACATGTGAATAGCATCGTTATATGAATGGTATTCTAATTTCTAATTTTGGATGTTGAATAGGTTAACACTGTAGATTTTATGGCAACACCTGCTAGCGGTGGTGGACTTCAAAGCTTTACGGAGGTAATAAAATAAATAGTTTAATGAATGAATTGTACTTACTAAATTTTTGTATGTGATTTGTGTGTTTTATTGTGTGTACTTCCATGTTTAGATGAACATGTGTGTATGTTAGGAGCCATGATTTGCATCACTATTATAGTTTTCATAATTGAATAATGTTGTTTTATTTCCAGATGATGCGGGCTGCGATACACCTCCCCATGTTCATAGGGCAATGGAGCAGGGTGTGGCCTCTGCGATTCATAGCTCTATGGCATTGACAGGGGTATGAGGCAGATTAGTAAATTTCAATTTACATTCATTGTTATAGTTGTCTATTTTTGAAAAATCAAAAGATTATTGATTTGAAGTTTAATTTCTATCTGGATGGTTTCTATAGGACATGACATCACCAGGGCCTATTCTTGCTACTGAGGCAAGCGAGGAGACAGATTATATGTTAGTGGTAAGTGATTATTTTGTTAAATGTTTCATTTTTTTATAACATGTAATTTCTATATATTAATGTCTATACTTTTTTTTGTAATAGGTAAAGGTGCAGGAAGAACTAAATAGGAGGAGTAGCCCTCGGGTTCGTAGTAGACCACCCACATGCATGTGTCCATCCCCTAGAAGATCAAAGGCTGCTCGTGATTTATTCTCTTCACCAGCCAGAGGGGAATGACTTTTTATTGTGTTCCTCTGTTGTATGCCTATATGGCATTTGTGGACATATATTTTGTATTGTACATAGTTGACATTGTATGCCTATATGGCATTCTTGTAAGCCTATATGGCTATTTTGTATATATGTTATACTTATATCGACAGATATTGATGTATGCCTATATGGATATTTGGTTAATACAAATCTTTTTTATTGATGGCGTCCATACTTGCATTATAAATCCACTTTTGAATGGATATTTGTAGATGGCTACTTCAAATATTTAAAGTCCGATTGTATTACATAGGATGTTTGCATTTTCTTTGATAGGCTTGATAGGCCATGGATTACATGATGGTGTTTGATGGAAAAGTATGGTACTAGAAGACTCTAGTTCATTCTTAATAGGCTTGTGATTGATAATATCTTTCATGATTGCACTTGATCTTGGATCATGGGCATGTTGTTAGGATTTTGATTGCATTGTGATGTTTGATGGATAGGCATGGTGTAAGATACCCAACTAGTTCTACGAAAATTTTTCCTTACTTAAACAATTTTACTTGCTATCAATTCATCAACTACTTCAACAACACAAAGATATACATCAAAGATAACTACTTGAATGAATCAACCTTAGAGTTGGGTACTTGTCTAGTTATTTGACTCAATCAACTTGCAATGTCTTATTACATGGATAATGCTTTCAATATTATGAAGTTACAACTTATTCAATGGAGATACAAAAGAAAGGCCTTGAAGCCTTGATGTTTACAATGGCGTCTACACTTGATCAACTCAATCAAACTCAATGATGTCAACTGAATGTCAACACCTCACAATATCACAAGGGAGCATCACCTTGCTTGTTGCATGGATGAACGTCATAGTTGCAAGACTCTTAGGGTTAGGCGCCAACTGAAGGTAGTAGAGACCAGACTAGGCGCCATCCTAAGCTAGGCGCTTCCTTGAGGTGGTAGAGACATGGATGAACGTCTGGTGGGGTTTGATGACTCTATATTGACACTCAAATTCACTTAGGTGCAATATTAGTGTTCTTCTAACTAGGCGCCAAATAGGAGGATTCTCAGGGGTTTTGGCACCTAGGTTACAACTTGTCAATTTCTTAAAGAATCTTTGAAACACTTGACTTCCAAGGATTATCATCTTACCCTCTGATGGAGCGCCTTGTTCCAAAATTGGTCTTGGGGACTTGCATCTCTCTTAGGCGCATGTTTGGAGTAATGTCAACTGGTATCAGTGCCTATTATCTCAATTCACACTTGACATCAAACTTTTGAAGCTCTTTTACCCTAGCGCCTTTATCATCTATCAAGCGCCTAACATTCTGGAGGTGAATTCCATCTTAATCCAAGTCTTCAAGGTACTTCCAAGTTTAGGCGCCAAAACAGGGTTGTGGAGGAGCAAAACCACGCCTTAGGAGGATGACTGAACCCTAGGTGCCAATTTGAGGTTGCAAGAGCATAGGTATGCGCCAAGTAGAGTTTGATGCTCAAAACATTAACATTATTCAGTGAAATCCTTTTTTGACTCTAGGCGCCATTTGGAGGCTAGAAAGAGGGAAGTTGACACCAACTGCATTAGGTGCATTTCTGAGGTGATGGAGACCAATAAGTGTGCCTTGTCCTCTGGCTCTATTCCTTGTTAACTTTACAACTTAGATTATCTGAACAACACTGAGAATGCTTCCCTTCTTCCTGATACAAGTTGAAAGATCCACTAGGCGCCATTTTAGGTGTTTGGAGAGATCATCAACCAAGGGTGCTAATAGAGCCTTTGGCAAATGGAAAGAGCGCCTTACTTAGATTTGATTTCTGGATGCCAGAATTGAGGAATTTTGTGCCTTGGCTAGGAGTTTCTCATTTCAATCTTGATTATTCATCTAAGTGACTTTCCTTAGCTCCCAAGCCTTCAATCTATCATATTACCCCCTACTAGGCACTCAAAATAGAGTGTTAATGCCTTATGAAGGTTAGGCACATTTTGAGGGTGGGGTAGGCAAGTGAGGGTGCTAGACTAGGCCTTGAGACTTCTCTCCTCATCAAAGGCTTTCAATCCTAGGCGCCAGATCCAAGGAGTTCCAACCAACACATGCGCCTAGTGCTGTGAGTTCACCCAAAGGGACATCTTTAACTTGAAAACTTTCAATCTTCATCCATCTATGCTAGACGCTCAATTGGAGGATCCCTAGAAATATGTATAGGCGCCTTGAGGTTCTTAGGCACTTAATTTGGATGATCCTTGTGCTAGGCACTTAGTAAGGAAAACTGGAGTGAAATGGGCGCCTAGGCTCCCAAGCTTCCATACTTAGTCAAATTTTAGGGTTCTGACCTTGTTCCTGCAAAACAAACAGATAGAGTTAGTCTGAAACCAATTCATTCCCTCATCATTTGGAATTAGCCTCCGAGAATGAGGAATAGGCTAATCCATTATACACTTGAAGATCAAGCCGGGAATGGGGACATGACAAATGGTACTAGGCTAATCATTTTGGGTTTTGCATGAGCCTCGGACAAGGTAGTGGGATGACTTGAATGCATATTGCCTATATCCACAGGATGACTTTGTTATTTTTCCTTGTCTATGCTCATTTGCGCATTGGTATGTTGCATTGGGATGAGAGGATGGATGTTGCTTTGATAGTGATGTGTATTCGTCACCTAGTGATGGATGATCTTATATAGTGGTTGGGTGTAATGGTTATCTTCATGTGGTTGTAGATGTTGATCCTTGGTTTAGAGGTGTTTGGTAGTGTGTCTTGGTGGACTCTTGATTCTAGATTAGAGTATTAGCATGATACAAGTTCTCTTGAGACTAGGATGTCTGTATTGGTGCATGTGATCTTCTAGGAGGAGATGTTAGATCATGATGTCATGTATGGATACCTAATTTTGTAGTTAGATTTTTGACAGTGGTCTTGTTGGTTCTCTTGGTATTGAGTACATTGGTCACGTGCTTGGGAGCTTCATGATAATGTGGTGTTGCATTTGGAGCTTAACATAGATTGATTGGTTGTAGGTTCTCATACATACTTCGAGACTTGGGTGAGGCTAGAGTTCTCTTGGGATTAGAGACACTTGTTGAGATGGTTACCCTTTAGAGGTTTTAGCAGGAAGACCAAGGAGACTTTCACTTGGATATGGGCGTGAGTTAATTATGGACCTAGAGAAGATTCTTATTGGTTCTAGAGGGTTCATTCGAGGGGTGTCTCTAAACATGTTTTTTCTCAGGTGCTAAACTGGAGTTGTCTAGATGCACAAGTGCGCCTCCCTCAATGAAGTTCCTTTTGTTAACTTAGATCATCCTAGTGACTGAAGGGGTTGTTATATTCTTTAGGCACAATCTTTCATAGACTAAAACATTCACTCCATGTTAAGGTGCTCAAAGGAGGCTCTGGAGATGGAAAATGGCACCTTAACTCACTTATGTAAATTTTGGACTTTTACGCAATTGCAAGATGTCTTGGAGGGCTCAATTCTTCAAGGCGCCCATTTTGTTCACCACTTGTAGCATCACTTGTTCAAGGCACATGTGTGATTTGGTCAAAAACAGGAACCTAGAGTGAATAGGCTTTCATCCTGACTTAATACACTGCCTCCTTCTGACGATTTTTGGGGCAGCAGAAAACCTTTCACCACGGGCAAATGCCTCAGAGCTATAAAAAATTGAGAGAGGTTATTGTAGAGGCACTATACGTGATCACGTTGTCTCAGACGGAATATTTCTAAGTGACACATTTTTTGAGTAATATCTCGTCAAAGATTGCTGCCTTTTTGCACTTTGGACTCTTCAGGGATATTGTCGGTACAATGTAGCTCCGACTGTTTCGACATATTTGGGTGAAAAATAGGACCATGCCTAGCATAAATGTACCCATTCGAACACGTTGGAACAGTCAGTTTGGTCACATTAGGAGCAGGATGAAAGTTACACCCCTTTGCAACTTTACACTGCCTCCTTCTGACGATTTTTGGGGCAGCAGAAAACCTTTCACCACGGGCAAATACCTCAGAGCTATAAAAAACTGAGAGAGGTTATTGTAGAGGCACTCCACGTGATCCCGTTGCCTCAGACGGAATATTTCTAAGTGACATGGTTTTCAAGTAACATCTCGTCAAAGATTGCTACCTTTTTGCACTTTGGACTCTTCAGGGATATCATCGGTACAATGTAGCTCCGACTATTTTGACATGTTTGGGTGAAAAATAGGACCATGCCTAGTGTAAATGTACCCATTCAGATGCGTTGGAATAGTCAGTTTGGTCGCATCAGGAGCAGGACGAAAGTTACACCCCTTTGCAACTTTACACTACCTCCTTCTGACGATTTTTGGGGTAGCAGAAAACCTTTCACAACGGGCAAATGCTTCAGAGCTATAAAAAACTGAGAGAGGTTATTGTAGAGACACTCTACATGATCGCGTTACCTCAGACAGAATGTTTCTAAGTGACACAGTTTTTGAGTAACATCTCGTCAAAGATTGCTGCCTTTTTGCACTTTGGACTCTTCAGGGATATCGTCGGTACAATGTAGCTCCGACTGTTTCGACATGTTTGGGTGAAAAATAGGACCATGCCTAGCATAAATGTACCCATTTGGATGTGTTGGAATAGTCAATTTGGTCACATCAGGAGCAAGATGAAAGTTACACCCCTTTGCAACTTTACACTGCCTCCTTCTGACGATTTTTGGGGCAGCAGAAAACCTTTCACCACGAGCAAATGTCTCAGAGCTATAAAAAACTGAGAGAGGTTATTGTAGAGGTACTCTATGTGATAGCGTTGCCTTAAACAGAATGTTTCTAAGTGACACAGTTTTCGAGCAACATCTCGTCAAAGATTGCAGCCTTTTTACACTTTGGACTCTTCAGGGATATCGTCGGTACAATGTAGCTCCGATTGTTTCGATATGTTTGGATGAAAAATAGGACCATGCCTAGCGTAAATGTACCCATTCAGACATGTTGGAATAGTCAGTTTGGTCGCATCAGGAGCAGGACGAAAGTTACACCCCTTTGCAACTTTACACTGCCTCCTTCTGATGATTTTTGGGGCAGCAAAAAACCTTTCACCACGGGCAAATGCCTAAGAGGTATAAAAAACCGAGAGAGGTTATTGTAGAGGCACTCTATGTGATCGCGTTGCCTTAGACAAAATGTTTATAAGTGACACGGTTTTCGAGTAACATCTCATCAAAGATTGCTGCCTTTTTGCACTTTAGACTCTTCAGGGATATTGTCGGTATAATGTAGCTCCGACTGTTTCGACATGTTTGGGTGAAAAATAGGACCATGCCTAGTGTAAATGTACCCATTCAGATGCGTTGGAATAGTTAGTTTGGTCACATCAGAAGCAGGATGAAAGTTACACCCCTTTGCAACTTTACACTGCCTCCTTCTGATGATTTTTGGGGCAGCAGAAAACTTTTCACCATGGGCAAATGCCTCAGAGCTATAAAAAATTGAGAGAGGTTATTGTAGAGGCACTCTACATGATAGCGTTGCCTTAGACGGAATGTTTCTAAGTGACACGATTTTCGAGCAACATCTCATCAAAGATTGCAGCCTTTTTGCACTTTGGACTCTTCAGGGACATCGTCGGTACAAAGTAGCTCCGACTGTTTCGACATGTTTGGGTGAAAAATAGGACCATGCCTAGCGTAAATGTACCCATTCAGACGCGTTGGAACAGTCAGTTTGGTCGCATCAGGAGTAGGACGAAAGTTACACCCCTTTGCAACTTTACACTGCCTCCTTTTGACGATTTTTGGGGCAGCAGAAAACCTTTCACCACGGGCAAATGCCTCAGAGCTATAAAAAACTGAGAGAGGTTATTGTAGAGGCACTCTACATGATAGCGTTGCCTTAGACAGAATGTTTCTAAGTGACACGGTTTTTGAGTAACATCTCATCAAAGATTGCAGCCTTTTTGCACTTTGGACTCTTCAGGGATATCGTTGGTACAATGTAGCTCAGACTGTTTCGACATGTTTGGGTGAAAAACAGGACCATGCCTAGCATAAATGTACCCATCCGAACGTGTTGGAACAGTCAGTTTGGTCACATCATGAGCAGGACACCAAAAATGCAAAAGTTGCTTTGTGCAACTTGACAACATTGACACTTTTTTGCAACATGACTCAAAGACTCAAACTGACCCCAAATGACTCAAAGTGACTTAAAATCACCTTGATTTGGTGCCCAATGTACATTATAGAGGTCGAGGTGCTCCTTATCATTCAAACATCTTAGATGAGCGCATAGGAAAGGAAAAAGCTCTAAGTTTCATCATCATGAGCGCCTAATATCAAGAGACTTTAATGGCTCAAACCTTAGCATGGAGTCCTAAGGTGCATTTCATGTCTCCTTTCATCCAGTTTGGTGCCCTTATGTAGATTTTTCAACTTGATTTGGCGCCCTATATGTGAAGGAAGATCTAAAGGCATGAAAGTGGATGTCATATTGCAAGAGTTTAGATCATCAAAATTGAAAGAAATAAGTCTATTAAGCTTGGGTGCCCTTGGTCTTCTTTTCATTCATTATGAGCGCCTTGGGAGAATGGTATATAGGTCATCATCATGATTGGGCACCCTGGATCTAGAGTGTTGGAGAGATCATCAAATGGTGTCTAGTAGGGTGAGTTATGAGTTTGGTCGCATCAGGAGCAGGACACCAAAAATGCATAACATGATGATGTAAAAATGTGTACATATGTGTAAAAATGCAGGAGGAAATAAAAAAAGACAAACCTTACAAATTAATGTGCATACTTACAACTCAATGTAACATAACTTTACAAAATCAATGTGAATACTTACAAATTAATCCAATGAACCATCCGGGTCTGCTCTACTCTTTATTGTGTCAAGTATTGCTTCATGGTCAGACTCACGCACCTTCCATAATATTTTGTTCAAAGGTCTACCCCGATACTTTATCAAATAAACATTGGATGCCACGACAAGGTTCGAGTAATGAAGAATCTTCCGATGCATGTCAAAGTCCTGAAATAGCCAAATATTAACACTCTTATGTGGGTACCTTCTAAGCCATGTTCCAGTAATAACCACTGATCCTGTAGGGTATTCGATGTTTTCTCCATATGTAACAGGGGCCTCCAATTTCTTTTTGGCCTCAACACAATGACATAAGTAATAATCTGTTCCCTCTTCATTATCTTCATCTGCAATAACTGCATATACGTGCCCTACATTGATGTGTAGAAAATTAGATGAAATTAGTCAACATTACAAAAACACTACAAAGTAAGATGACATTACCTGGTTGAACTAGATGAAATTAGATGCATATACGTGCCCTATATTACCTAGTTGAACTAAATCTGATATGTGGTCAAAGTCAATTGATGATTCCATCTGTGTTAGTTCCAGTGCCGTCGGGGGTTGATACATGTCAAGTGGGCTAAGATAACTTAACTGCCATTCGTCAACCCACTCCTTTGACTCGCACTCATCCCAGACTTGAATTGTACAGGAAGAACAAAAGCATGACATCTTTCGTGTATGGATACTCCATGAACTTGCAATTGAGCTTCTAAAAGAGTGCATCTCATTTGATCTTGTCAGTGTACAACAATCCTCATATGGTGCAATGTTAGTATCATCTATTAACCCAAAAAATCTACGAACTAAAGACTTACCTTCATTACCTGGACCCATGGAAGCATTACACCACTCGACAATCGATTTTGCATTTGTCAACTTTGCATTGTCTTTATACTTTAACTCTTCTCGTGCTATGGCTCTTTTGATACATGCTCCTGCACCATCATGCTCCCCCTTTCCATGCCTGGCCTCACAAAAGTTCCACATATGTTGAATACCTATAAAATTATGCCTCCTACTTAGCTAATAGAAATTTTGCGAGTTCTTGAATTGTGATGCACAATTATCCGACCATATGATATGCTGACTGAACGATATGCCCCTTCTAGCCAAATCATTGTAGAACACCTGAAAGCAACCTTGCACGAACTCCGTAGAATGCGTGCGATCATCACTAATATAGAAATTATACTCCCTTATGATCTTTCTGTCATCCTCTATACTATCATTCGCATGAATGAATGCGATGTGCACAAATATAGAAACCCGTGTGGAGTTGTAATATTGTGATTGCACCTCACACTGTGGCTGTAGACTATAGTTCTTTGCAAAGTCGACGACTGAAACAATGCTACCAATTGGAAATGTGTCCTTGCATAACTTGAATTGCAAGTCCAACCATCGAGCTCTATGGGCATGTCTTGCATACTCATACACTATGCTGTCGTGAAATATAGGCATAAACTGATCCACTGGAATCTTTTCAATAACTAATTCACACCTCTTTGCTTCTTTACCATCTTTTGTATTGTATGCCACTATTTTATACTTGCCAAACTCTACTAGTTTATTTCCAACCGCATGTGTTATTTCCATATGTTCACATATTGGCAAATGTTGCAAGCCACTACAACGATGACATGTGCCATCCAAGCATAATTTCTTGTATAATATTTGACCTTCCTCTCTTTCACATAAAATTCTTGATATGAAGTCTCTTGAAGATGTTGGTGGGGCACATATGGTACAACCCTGCAAATCATTGTTAGTATGCATATCTAAACATATATACCTATAAGCATCAAAATGGTTAGAAAATTCAATATGTAATCTACAACAACAAGTAGTGCGTGTGTAATTTATCTTAACATAGAAAGGTTTTAGCATTTCAAAATATCTTTGACAAATTTTAATTTGAGGATACTTCTCTAGAAATTTACCATAAAACTATGTTTGAGTCTCATCCAAAAAATGCTTTGGATGTGGCTCGTGGTTCTGACTACCGATTCTCCTTCTTACCACATCCCTTTGATCCGGAGATACCCTTGTGTAATTCTTCCAAAAGTCTTCAATTAGTGATCTCAATGCTTCAACAATTGGTTTATCTTTTTGTGGTAGTCTCCCCAAGAACGCCCATAATTTATTGGCATTAGTGTCCTCAATTCTTTGGCATCTTCCAACGGCTCTTGATAAAGTTTTCCAATTAATTCTCAATTCTTGACTTGTCTTTCTAATGAGACAAGCTTTCCTCGTTTGACTACTTACTATAGTCGATGTAATCACACGCCGTGTTGCATTACTATCTTTTGTGCGTGAGGTGTTACCCACACTCTCATACGCACTCATTAGATTCTTGACAATAGATTTTTCACTTGAAGCCTCTGATGTTCTCAACCCAAGAATCTTCATGATAGACCTATACTTTGTACTTTGCATCATTTCAACTAATAGTTGACATCTTGCAGTCTCATTTAACTTTTCAAAGAACAATCTCCAAATCTTATTAGCATATCTTCTACAAGTGCGTTTTAGAATCTTACCTTCCATTGGCCGCAAAATATTCTCATCAATATCAATCAAATACTTTGGCTTTCTATGCAAAATTCTAGGTGGTGTCAAGTTAGGTAAATTTATCTCAACATTAGGAATTTCATCAATATTTAAATGAGATGGGTTAGATGGCATACCTTTGATCGAAGATAGAATAGATGACATACCTTGAGGTTGAGGTGGGAACTGTTGGTGCCTGAATTTACTGTCAGTTAATTTAGCAATTTTCATGCAGGCACCTTCCCAAAAAATCAAAAACATATTCTAAGTCTCTGGGCCTCCTCAGCATTTTTCAACTGCAGCATCATATTTTCTTAAGGTGAGAAGGTCATCATCATCATGATATTCTAGGGGTGGGTTGTCATCATCATCATATTTCTGAATATCGTCCTGATGTCGATTGGTGGTGACGTCATCAAGGTCTGGAGGGTCATATTGCTAACACTAGTCACCTTGTGGAGATCCCCCGATGTTGCGAATATGACGATGACGTCATCCAGATATGAGGAGGTGTGCAGTAGGCTGATGTGTGGTGACATCATCAGGACATGATGATGATGTCATCAGGATTTTTGAAGGCATCAGTGTGACTGTTGAGATCGGCAGGAGGAATTTCATGTTGGCCGATGGTGTTGGTCACACCGATGAAGAGAATGTGGAGTTCGCGGTCGGCGAGACCATAGGCATCGGCAAAGGAGATTTGTGCTTGGCCGATGGTCTATCTCTGGCTGATGGATGGGAGTGTAGTGTGATGATCGGCAAGACAACTGAGGTCGGCGAGAGTTTTTTGGGGTGAGCCAATGGTAGAAGTTTGGCCGATGGGCTTTTGGAGAGAAAGGCATGTGTCGAGCGTGGCAAAAGCGCTCGACACCTATTGAGCTTGTGGCCATGTTTTTGAACTACTGAAGGAGTCTCCACACCGTGCATGTGGGATTAATATTCCTGCATAACTTGAACCTTCAGTAAAACATGTTTTGGCAGGAAATTCCTTTTTGAGCGCAGCTACGATTTCCAGGTAGGCCGCGGGTGGTTGAGCCATAAATGGTGACTGTAGCAAAGGTATGGGTGATGGTACAAACGGTGAAGCTATCTAATTATGAATGAAGACTTCCAGATGGCAGCACAAGGCTCGAGGCCTCCCTTGTCTGCTACAGCAATAACTTCTGAGCGCCATTCCTTCTGAGATCTGTATTTGGCAGGATTTTTGGTCAACCATGTAATTAATTGTTGTGGGTACACTTTCTGGCTGATATAGGTAGACTGTGTTACCATTGTTTAGTTGTTGAAGGCCTGAGGCATTTTTGTGTAAATAATGAAGAACAGGGCATGATCTTGGCGGTTTTATCCCATTTTGGAGTTTATGAGTTGTAACATGAATGTATTTTGCACATATTTTTAGTTTCAGTGTTAATGTTATATGAAAAATACTTATTGCATGTGTCTATCTGCTTGTCTCCATTTGCTGCATGTTATTCTCTTTCTTTTGAATCTGGTTGCATGTCAGCAGGGATATCTGTAAGTAGAGGCAGTTAGGTACCCATTCTTGGGTGATGTTTGTAAGGCAAGCATCAGTCCAACCCCCTGAAACTTGAGTGAAAGTTGCAAACCATCTGTTGTATACGTCTAGTTGACTCCTTGCCCAATGGATAGGCACCAGTCTGCTCCTGGATTAGTAGTTATGAGCCAAAACCCCTTGTCTTGCATCCCGGACATTATGTCCGCCCATTTCATCACTTCCACCTATTAGTTGTAGGATTAGGAGTAGGAAAACCCCTGCATGCTCTCATACCTAACTAGATATTATGTCCAAGAATGTTGCCAACCTTGTGATCTATCATGCAGATCTTGGTCCGTACATGAGAGTATTCTGCCTCTTGTTGTCAAGTTAGATCTTTCTATCTTTGAGCTAGTCAAGGTTATATCTTGAGTTATAGGGACACCCCCCTTGGTGCGGCAGAACCAGAAGTGAAGGGGAGGAGCTCACGCAACCTCCTGTATTAGTTGGCTGAATCTGCATGTGCATAGGAATTGGCAAACCCTGATGCTGATTCAGAAGAAAAACCAACAAAATGGCGACTCTGCTGGGGAGTTGATTTAAAAATAATAATATTTGTGACCCATCCAAGTCACCAACAAAATGGCGACTCTGCTGGGGAGTTGATTTAAAAAGAATAATATTTGTGACCCATCCGAGTCACCAACAAAATGGCGACTCCGATGGGGAGAGAGAGAGAGTCAAGTAACCTGAGGGCTGGAAAATCTAGTTTCCAGTCAAGTTGTTGCAGCAAAAAAGGAACCATGTGGTGCTCTGTTGGGGTGATGAATCTAGAAAACAAAAGTGCCTTGATGACATTCTATCCTCTCTCTGAGAGGTGGCGACTCTGTTGAAAGAACCTATCAGTGCTGCAACATATATCCAGGTATTCATCTTTGATTCCAAAATGTTGAGTTTAGAACAGCAAGCCTGGTCGTGCTCTCAGAGAAGACCATTCTTTATTGAAAGATATAAAGCCCTAAATTTCACAAGGATATATGGTTACCCAAATATTATTCCCAATAAAATTAGAAGATGTTTGCCAAAATATAGTGGATCAGATTCTGAATCGGCAAACAAACATCTGCAAAGATTTTGTAATTTAATAGAAGATTATGAGGTAGAGGATGAAGATGTAGTAATGAGACTCTTTGTTCAGTCATTGTAAGATGATGCTAGGATATGGTTTTCAGACCTGCCTGTTTGTTCAGTTTCTTCATGGATTGGTTTAGAAGTTGCATTCCTAGGGTAGTTTGGTGAAAGGTTTGATGTGGCCTCATTGATCATACATTTTTTGAATATCCAAAGGGAAGATGAGGAATTGGTTCTAGCCTTTAATCTTAGGTTTATTAAATTGCTCAGGCAGATCCCTGAATATATTAGACTTAATAATGCATTGTGCTTGACAATTTATTTGGCTGCATTTGATGAAGAAATGAGTTATCTGTTGAGAGATAAAGAACCAGTCACACTTCACCAGGCTTTTCAATTTGCTATGGACATAGAAAACAATGAGAAATATGGAATGCTAGTAGGTTTCATGGCTGCAAGTTGTCAAAGCAGTTATCAAAGTGAATATATTTCAGCTCTCCCAGTATGTGCATTAAAAGATGATTGTGTAGAGGGAAATATATTTCAGAATAATGTGTGTAGCCATGATGTCATGCATAAAGAAAATGTTGCTGAAAATGTAGGCACATCCTATAATGATGTGGACAAAGATTATTGTCTGCCTCTAGAAGAAAAGCCTGCAAACACAAGGTGCCCTCCAATTGATCAAATGAGAGACATACATGAACTTGTGTCTTGCAGCAGTGTGCATATCCCAGTTATGCCTGATTATTTATATGAAGTGGATATGCAGAGCTTCACTCTGAATATAGAAAACATTGATTCAAGGGATGGCAGTGAATATGCTAGTGATTGTCAGCATTCAGATGCATATGTGAGCCTTTCAGATGATGAAATATATTTGGATGCTGATTATGAATGTTTCCTTGAAGATTTTGGCCACCTTCATAGTGCAGAGGTTGAAAACTTTGATTTTGATTATCAGGGCACTGGTGAAGATAAAAACCAAGGTCACTATTCAGAGGTGGATGGGAAAATTGTAGATGTGTGTGCTCATACAATTGGGGATAGTGTTGATTGCAGGGGTGACTATGAAGCTTTCAGTGTAGGGCTACATTCTGAGTTATTTCTGCCTTCTCTTGAGACATTTCAGGTGGACATTAATGACAAAACTGCCGTGCATGATGATGATGGATATCTATATGTTCATCAAGATAAATTTGATTATGAGATGTTGCTTGTGCCTGAATATTGCATGTTTGATACAGAGGAGCTCTTATTTTTTGAGGAAGGGCAAAATTCTGATGTGGATTCATTTGTTTCATGTGAGTCTGTTATTTTTCCAAGCAACATCAGTGACTCATATGATGATGACATTCTACAACTGATAATTATATATGCTAATGAAGCTAGTTGTAGATTTGTTGAAGAAAAAGAAATGAGTAGCAGCACAAATAATTGCCAAGGGGCTTGCTGCAGACAGTTAAATGCTTTTAGGCTTCATTTGAAGAAATCAAAAGAAAATTAGGTGTTTGACAAAGGAAAAGTCTGGTTTTCCCTTTTTGGTGGCCCTGGCCCACCATGTTTATTTTGAAATAATGTGTTTGATGATGTAGATTGGTGCAAGTTTGACTCTATGCCCAATGGATAAGGCACTGGTCTGCATCCCAGAGATCTGGGGTTCTCGCTGCAGCCTTGCACCTGCACGTCCCCAATCAGAGCCACTATTGGTGCCTAAATTGACTATCAGTTAATTTAGCAATTTTCATGCAGGCACCTTCCCAAAAAATCCAAAACATATTCTAAGTCTCTAGGCCTCCTCAGCATTTTTCAACTGCAGCATCATATTTTCTTAAGGTGAGGAGGTCATCATCATCATGATATTCTAGGGGTGGGTTGTCATCATCATCATATTTCTGAATATCATCCTGATGCCGATTGGTGGTGACGTCATCAAGGTCTGGAGGGTCATATTGCTAACACTAGTCACCTTGTGGAGATCCTCCGATGTTGCAAATATGACGATGACGTCATCCAGATATGAAGAGGTGTACAGTAGGCCGATGCGTGGTGACATCATCAGGACATGATGATGACGTCATCAGGATTTTTGAAGGCATCGGTGTGATTGTTGAGATCAGCAGGAGGAATTTCATGTTGGCCGATGGTGTTGGTCACACTGATGAAGAGAATGTGGAGTTCACGGTCGGCGGGACCATAGGCATCGGCAAAGGAGATTTGTGCTTGGCCAATGGTCTATCTCTGGCTGATGGATGGGAGTGTAGTGTGATGATCGGCAAGACAACTGAGGTCGGCGAGAGTTTTTTGGGGTGAGCCAATGGTAGAAGTTTGGCCGATGGGCTTTTGGAGAGAAAGGCATGTTTCGAGCGTGGCAAAAGCGCTCGACACCTATTGAGCTTGTGGCCATGTTTTTGAACTACTGAAGGAGTCTCCGCACCGTGCATGTGGGATTAATATTCCTGCATCACTTGAACCTTCAGTAAAACACGTTTTGGTAGGAAATTTCTTTCTGAGCGCAGCGATGGTTTCCAGGTAGGCCGCGGGTGGTTGAGCCATAAATGGCGATTGTAGTAGAGGTATGGGTGATGGTACAAATGGTGAAGCTATCTAATTATGAATGAAGACTTCCAGATGGCAACACAAGGCTCGAGGCCTCCCTTGTCTGCTACAGCAATAACTTCTGAGCGCCATTCCTTCTAAGATCTGTATTTGGCAGGATTTTTGGTCAACCATGTAATTAATTGTTGTGGGTACACTTTCTAGCCGATATAGGCAGACTGTGTTACCATTGTTTAGTTGTTGAAGGCCTGAGGCATTTTTGTGTAAATAATGAAGAACAGGGCATGATCTTGGCTGTTTTATCCCATTTTAGAGTTTATGAGTTGCAACATGAATGTATTTTGCACATATTTTCAGTTTCAGTGTTGATGTTATATGAAAAATGCTTATTGCATGTGTCTATCTGCTTGTCTCCATTTGCTACATGTTATTCTCTTTCTTTTGAATCTGGTTGCATGTCAGTAGGGATATCTATAAGTAGAGGCAGTTAGGTATCCATTCTTGGGTGATGTTTGTAAGGCAAGCATCAGTCCAACCCCCTGAAACTTGAGTGAAAGTTGCAAACCATCTATTGTATACGTCTAGTTGACTCCTTGCCCAATGGATAGGCACCAGTCTGCTCCTGGATCAGTAGTTATGAGCCAAAACCCCTTGTCTTGCATCCCAGACATTATGTCCTCCCATTTCAGCACTTCCACCTGTTAGTTGTAGGATTAGGAGTAGGAAAACCCCTGCATGCTCTCATACCTAACCAGACATTATGTCCAAGAATGTTGCCAACCTTGTGATCTATCATGCAGATCTTGGTCCATACATGAGAGTATTCTACCTGTTGTTGTCAAGTTAGATCTTTCTATCTTTGAGCTAGTCAAGGTTATATCTTGAGTTATAGGGACACCCCCCTTGGTGCGGCAGAACCAGAAGTGAAGGGGAGGAGCTCACGCAACCTCCTGTATTAGTTGGCTGAATCTACATGTGCATAGGAACTGGCAAACCCTGATGCTAATTCAGAAGAAAAACCAATAGGAACGATGGCGTACCTCCTTCATCACATGTGAGTGATGATGTACTCTCAACTTGAGATGTGGTAGATGGTGTCCCTACATGTTGACTTGCGGTAAAGGACGTGTCTCCAACTATGGTATTCAAATCTCTCGTACCACGAAGTTTTTGCATTCGTTCTCTTTGTGCCGCCAATACCATATCTCTTTGTGATGGTTGTGGTTCCTCTTCAATTGGTATGTCTTCATTTATCGTGTCCAATTTCCTCTTCTCACGAAGTTCCCTCATAGCCATTGCTTTCTTTGCATTCTTAGCTTCTATCTCTTCCTGTGTTGGTTTAATTCTTGATCGTTTCCTCGGCATGACGGAGAATTTGTCTGTAGCATGATAAAGAGACCAATATTAGTTCCTAAGAAATGAATACATGATAATAGTGGGATTGTATTTTTTCTATGTTGTAAGGATTTATTCTTGTATAGTTTGACATCATGGTATGAACTAAGGTTTGTTTATTACACATAATTATTAAAGAGCCCAAGTGTAGAAAATATACATGGCATCATGTGAGATTGTAGGTTACTTTCTTGATTGGGAATGTGTCTATTTTAAACATGTATGATAAAGCATGATAAAGTAATTCAATCCGAAATAAGGAAAATGTAAAGAACATGCATGTAAAGAATTGACATACCTAAAAAATGAAGATTTGAATGGAGAGAGTACCCAATTATGTAGTGTTTTTATCTTATTGCATCAAACTCCTCAACAATTTGAGTTTTTCACCACTTGCTTCCTTTTCAATGTTAAATTCTTAAAATTGAATCACAATTAACATTGCAACACTACAAAAATTGAAACTTGAATAGATATATATCAAACTTGGTGTGAAAACTATGTTATTTCCTCCTTCTCAAGTTGGCAAAGCAGAAAAGGTGGTGGAAAGATCATGCAAAGGTGGTACAATGTGTCAAATGTGCATGTGAACTTCCCAATAGCATGAAAGCACTTCTTTTTTGTCAGAGCACGTGTTGAATCAGTAAGAAAATAGAGCATGTGGGCCTAGATCACGGGGGTAACCACTTTTTTACTGTTTCAATAGAAATACAAAACACGAGCGTGTTATAACGTGCTCGCATTTTATCCTGCTATAGATTCATCACATCCATTGCATTGATCACATCTTTTTCTTGCAAGGGCTTACCAGATGCTCTGCCATATGATAGGCATAACAATGAAGGGGCAAGCCCTCATAATCAAGTTCATGATAGAAAATGCCCTCAACCCTCAACGTCAAACCCTAATCCCTAAACCCTCAACTCTGATCCCTTGACCCTCAACCCTCAATGTCAAATCCTAATCCCTCAACCCTATCCCTAAACCCTCAACCCTCAACGTCAAATCCTAATCCCTTAACCCTCAACCCTATCCCTAAACCCTCAACCCTCAACGTCAAATCCTAATCCCTCAACCCTAATCCGTCATCCCTCAACATCAAATCCTAATCCCTCAACCCTAATCCATCATCCCTCAACTCTAATCCCTCATCCCTAAACCCTAAATGCTATCCCTAATCCTACACCCTCAACAGACTCAATACTATACCTTAAACTCTAATCCCTTATCCCTAAACCCTCCAACCCTATCCCTAATCCTTACAACCCTCAACCCTAATCCCTCAACCCTTAACTCTGATCCATCAACCCTCAACACTATACCTTAAACCCTAATCCCTTCAACCTCAATCCTATCCCTAAACCCTTGACCCTCGAACCTCAACACTCAACCCTCGACGTCAAACCCTAATCCCTCAACCCTTAACTCTGATCCCTTATCTCTCAACCCTAACCCTAAACCCTCAACCCTCAACATCAAATCCTAATCCCTCAACCCTTCACTCTAATCCCTCAACCCTAAACCCTATCCCTAAAACCTCAACACTATACCTTAAACCCTAATCCCTCAGCCCTCAACCCTAAACCTTATCCCTAAACCCTAATCCCTCAACCCTCAACCCTAATCCATCATCCCTCAACTCTAATCCCTCATCCCTAAACCCTAAATGCTATCCCTATTCCTACACCCTCAAAAGAATTGATACTATACCTTAAATCCTAATCCCTCAACCCTTAACTCTGATCCCTTGACCTTCAACCCTAATCCTAAACCCTAAACCCTCAACATCAAATTCTAATCCCTCAACCCTTCACTCTAATCCCTCAACCCTAAACCCTATCCCTAAACCCTCAACACTATACCTTAAACCCTAATCCCTCAACCCTAACCCTAAACCTTGTCCCTAAACCCTAATCCCTCAACCCTCAACCCTAATCTGTCATCTGTCATCCCTCAACTCTAATCCCTCATTCCTAAACCCTAAACGCTATCCCTATTCCTAGACCCTCAACAGGCTCGATATTATACCTTAAACCCTAATCCCTCTACCCTCGACACTCTTATTTAACCCTAATCCCTTGACCATTAACCCTATCCCTCAACCTCAACCCTCAACCCTCAACTCTCAACATTAAACCCTAATTCATCAACCCTAAACCCTAATCCCTCAAACCTAAACCCTATCTCTAAACCATCAACCCTCAACACTATACCTTAAACCCTAATCCCTCAACCCTCAACCCTAAACCTTATCCCTAAACCCTAATCCCTCAACCCTCAACCCTAATCCATCATCCCTCAACTCTAATCCCTCATCCCTAAACCCTAAATGCTATCCCTATTCCTAAACCCTCAACAGATTCGATACTATACCTTAAACTCTAATCCCTTATCCCTAAACCCTCCAACCCTATCCATAATCCTTATACCCTCCACACTCAACTTTAACCCTAATTCCTTGACCCTCAACCCTGTCCCTAAACCCTTAACCCTCGAACCTCAACCCTCAACCCTCAACATCAAACCCTAATCCCTCAACCCTTAACTCTGATCCCTCGACCTTCAACCCTAACCCTAAACCCTAAACCCTCAACGTCAAATTCTAATCCCTCAACCCTTCACTCTAATCCCTCAACCCTAAACCCTATCCCTAAACCCTCAACACTATACCTTAAACCCTAATCCCTCAACCCTAACCCTAAACCTTGTCCCTAAACCCTAATGCCTCAACCCTCAACCCTAATCTGTCATCTGTCATCCCTCAACTCTAATCCCTCATTCCTAAATCCTAAACGCTATCCCTATTCCTAGACCCTCAACAGGCTCGATACTATACCTTAAACCCTAATCCCTCTACCCTCGACACTCTTATTTAACCCTAATCCCTTGACCATTAACCCTATCCCTCAACCTCAAACCTCAACCCTAAACCCTAATCCCTCAAACCTAAACCCTATCCCTAAACCATCAACCCTCAACACTATACCTTAAACCCTAATCCCTCAACCCTCAGCCCTAAACCTTATCCCTAAACCCTAATCCCTCAACCCTCAACCCTAATCCATCATCCCTCAACTCTAATCCCTTATCCCTAGACCCTAAATGCTATCCCTATTCCTAAACCCTCAACAGACTCGATCTACTATACCTTAAACTCTAATCCCTTATCCCTAAACCCTCCAACCCTATCCCTAATCCTTATACCCTCCACACTCAACTTTAACCCTAATTCCTCGACCCTCAACCCTATCCCTAAACCCTTGACCCTCGAACCTCAACCCTCAACCCTCAACATCAAACCCTAATCCCTCAACCCTTAACTCTGATCCCTCGACCTTCAACCCTAACCCTAAACCCTAAACCCTCAACGTCAAATTCTAATCCCTCAACCCTTCACTCTAATCCCTCAACCCTAAACCCTATCCCTAAACCCTCAACACTATACCTTAAACCCTAATCCCTCAACCCTAACCCTACACCTTGTCCCTAAACCCTAATGCCTCAACCCTCAACCCTAATCTGTCATTCGTCATCCCTCAACTCTAATCCCTCATTCCTAAATCCTAAATGCTATCCCTATTCCTAGACCCTCAACAGGCTCGATACTATACCTTAAACCCTAATCCCTCTACCCTCGACACTCTTATTTAACCCTAATCCCTTGACCATTAACCCTATCCCTCAACCTCAACCCTCAACTCTCAACATTAAACCCTAATTCATCAACCCTAAACCCTAATCCCTCAAACCTAAACCCTATCCCTAAACCATCAACCCTCAACACTATACCTTAAACCCTAATCCCTCAACCCTCAACCCTAAACCTTATCCCTAACCCTAATCCCTCAACCCTCAACCCTAATCCATCATCCCTCAACTCTAATCCCTTATCCCTAAACCCTAAATGCTATCCCTATTCCTAAACCCTCAATAGACTCGATACTATACCTTAAACTCTAATCCCTTATCCCTAAACGCTCCAACCCTATCCCTAATCCTTATACCCTCCACACTCAACTTTAACCCTAATTCCTCAACCCTCAACCCTATCCCTAAACCCTTGACCCTCAAACCTCAACCCTCAACCCTCAACATCAAACCCTAATCCCTCAACCCTTAACTCTAATCCCTCGACCTTCAACCCTAACCCTAAACCCTAAACCCTCAACGTTAAATTCTAATCCCTCAACCCTTCACTCTAATCCCTCAACCCTAAACCCTATCCCTGAACCCTCAACACTATACCTTAAACCCTAATCCCTCAACCCTAACCCTAAACCTTGTCCCTAAACCCTAATGCCTCAACCCTCAACCCTAATCTATCATTCGTCATCCCTCAACTCTAATCCCTCATTCCTAAATCCTAAACTCTATCCCTATTCCTAGACCCTCAACAGGCTCGATACTATACCTTAAACCCTAATCCCTCTACCCTCGACACTCTTATTTAACCCTAATCCCTTGACCATTAACCCTATCCCTCAACCTCAACCCTCAACTCTCAACCCTCAACTCTCAACATTAAACCCTAATTCATCAACCCTAAACCCTAATCCCTCAAACCTAAACCCTATCCCTATACCATCAACCCTCAACACTATACCTTAAACCCTAATCCCTCAACCCTCAACCCTAAACCTTATCCCTAAACCCTAATCCCTCAACCCTCAACCCTAATCCCTCATCCCTCAACTCTAATCCCTCATCCCTAAACCCTAAATGCTATCCCTATTCCTAAACCCTCAACAAACTTGATACTATACCTTAAACTCTAATCCCTTATCCCTAAACCCTCCAACCCTATCCCTAATCCTTACACCCTCCACACTCTACTTTAACCCTAATCCCTTCAACCTCAACCCTTGACCCTCGAACCTCAACCCTCAACCCTCGACGTCAAACCCTATTCCCTCAACCCTTAACTCTGATCCCTCATCTCTAAACCCTAACCCTAAACCATAAACCCTAAACCCTCAACCCTTAACGTCAAATCCTAATCCCTCAACCCTAAACCCTATCCCTAAACCCTCAACACTATACCTTAAACCCTAATCCCTCAGCCCTCAACCCTAAACCTTATCCCTAAACCCTAATCCCTCAACCCTCAACCCTAATCCGTCATCCCTCAACTCTAATCCCTCATCCCTAAACCCTAAATGCTATCCCTATTCCTACACCCTCAACAGAATCGATACTATACCTTAAACCCTAATCCCTTATCCCTAAACCCTCAAACCCTATCCCTAATCCTTATACCCTCCACACTCTATTTTAACCCTAATTCCTCGACCCTCAACCCTATCCCTAAACCCTTGACCCTCGAACCTCAACCCTCAACCCTCAACGTCAAACCCTAATCCCTCAACCCTTAACTCTGATCCCTCAACCCTCAACACTATACCTTAAACCCTAATCCCTATCCCTCAACCCTTAACCCTTAAAACTTAAACCCTATCCCTACACCCTCAACACTTGACACTATATCTTAAGCCTTAAACCCTCATCCCTAAAGCCTCAACCCTCAATCCTTAAACCTTCAACCCTAAACCCTATCCCTAATCCCTCTACCCTCGACACTCTAACCCTAACCTCGACATTAAATTCTAATCCATCAACCCTAAACCCTAATCCTAAACCCTCAACCCTCAACACTATACCTTAAACCCTAATCCCTCAACCCTCAACCCTAAACCTTATCCCTAAACCCTAATCCCTAAACCCTCAACCCTAATCCATCATCCCTCAACTATAATCCCTCATCCCTAATCCCTAAATGCTATCCCTATTCCTAAACCCTCAACAGACTCGATACTATACCTTAAACCCTAATCCCTTATCCCTAAACCCTCCAACCCTATCCCTAATCCTTACACCCTCTACACTCTACTTTAACCCTAATCCCTCGACCCTAAACCCTATCCCTAAACCCTTGACCCTTGAACCTCAACCCTCAACCCTCAATGTCAAACCCTAATCCCTCAACCCTTAACTTTGATCCCTCGATCCTCAACCCTATCCCTAAACCCTAAACCGTAATCTATCATCCCTCATCCCTAAACCTTAAACGCTATCCCTATTCCTAGACCCTCAACGAGCTCGATACTATACCTTAAACGCTAATCCCTTATCCCTAAACCCTCCAACTCTATCCCTTATCCCTTAACCCTCATGATTAATAACCTTGAACGTAAAAAAATTTGAGTGGGACATAACGCGAGCATGTTATAACGCGCTCACGTTATGTCAAACATGACAAAAGATAGACATGAGGGAAAGAAAAATGCAAGGCAAAACATAACGCGAGCGCGTTATAACGCGCTCGCGTTATTTCTTGCTTTGGGAATCCCAAGCCTTGGGCTTGGGATTTGCTTTGGATTTCCAACCCAAAGGCTTGGAGTGCCTTATGAACAGTCACAGACGTGTTTTTCTATATTCTTCAAAATTTCACATAATTTCATTTGTGCTAACCCTCAGATTTGCACGTGTTTCACGGTTGAACAAATCGAACACATGGGTAATGTTAGGCTTTCCCTTAGCTATTTGACGATGTGATTTTTTTCACATTTTAACAATGTTAAGCCTTTGATCTTTAATTTCTTTTGTTTGTGTGTCCCTTTTTAGGCAAAAACCACTGTTTGGTCTTTTTTTCATTGTAAAATAACTATTCATTCAAATTTCAAAAAAATTACATATTTAGAAACTAGACTCCATTCTACAAATATTAAAAAAATAAAAAAATGATTTTCAATTAGTTTTCAAAATTTATAGGGGTAGCACGGCCAAAATTCTATTTTTTAGGATGTGTCCACTTTAAAAATTAGTAAAAAATCAAATATTCATCAAAAAATTATTAGAAAAATTGGGCATAAACTACATGCTATTAGCTAATTTCTCACCAAAGCGATTTTAAAAATACCAAAAAAAAGTTGACCTTTTGAGGGAGCCACAAAACATGCTATGTTATGTTTTTTTGACAGAAACAACACCAATTTCTATGGCTCCCTCTTTTGAACCCCTTAATCTATGCCATTTTCAAAACAAAATAGTAGTTTAGAAAGTAGACTCGGAGCACTACGAACATTGTTTTGGTTACATCTCCAAATTTTGAGTGTAACTATTCTCAATTTCTCATCCAAGGCCAGTATTTCCTGATTTCAGAAAAAAAATGGCCACTTAAGACCCCTTTTTGGCCCCCCATCTTCTTGCACTTACCCTATGAGAGAATCCATGGCAAAAATAGCTCAGATCTTGAAGGGAATGAATCAACAATGGAGTACTGGAAGACCCAATTAGAATTTTATAGAAGGAAGTAACTCAGCTAATGATAGGGTTTCAATTAATCCACCTACAAAGACATTTAGAGACAAATTTTTATAAAGAGAAGAAGAGAATCCATTTGACAAAGAGCAACTATTACCACCAAGACAAGAGGATAAAATGACAAGGTATCATGTAGAATATAATGCCCTAAACCTAAATATCTTTCATGACATGTCTTTCACTAAGTATTATGAGATGAAAACAAGGAATGGGCATAGCAGGAAAAAGTATCAGGAGCAGCCTGTTGGGAATTAAGGTGTTTCAACCTTGGTAATTCTCTGCATTTGTAATGTTTGTATTTATTATTCAATTGCCTATGTTGTAAATAATTGGAAATTCCACTTTGTCATATTGTGGGATGCGGCACGGTGATGTGTCAATCCTACATGGATTATGACAACTTGTTATTTTGTCCTCACATGAGGAGATAGGCATCCCACTTAGTGGTAGGAATATTCTGCCATGTGTCAGCATCTTCTATGTTGTGTAAGGAATGTTTGACCGAAATGGTTATGACGGATTCCTATGACGAATCTATGACATGTAAGAATCGAGAATAGAAGGTTGTAAGACAGGTAATGACATGTGTCATGTAGCATCTTTGAATGAGGCATATTTGGGTGCCCCAAGGTGGAATATGATGTGTTGTAAGAGAATATGCTATTTATAGCATGTGTATGACAGATTCTCTTACAGCTGTAAGTTGTAACTGCTATGACAGATTCTATGACGGTCGTAAGTGTCGTAAGAGTATCTGTCATAGCTCATTTTGGAAATAGGTGACCTCTTTGGGATGGGAGCTATGGACAAGTGTCAGACACATTCTACAATGTTGACCAAGTGTCCCTAGGCATGGGTTTTGGTCCAAGATGCCATATTGGACGCCCATTCCAAGATAGGTCCAATATTGCCTTGTATTTTCTTTATATACAGGTGCTTGGAGATGGAGTTTGAATCACAGGTTTACAGGTACTGTTATGCTACCAGATTGACTCCAGACACAAGTGTTGAAGACCATTGAAGCTTGCATTGCAAGTGTATTGTAAACATTCTTTCAGTTTTGTTAATACATTGTGCAGGTTTCTAAGTGTGGGGTTTTTCACCCGATAAGGGTTTTCCCCACCGTAAATCTTTGTTTCTCTTCTTCTGTCTACTTTTTGGTTCTTGTGTTTTGCTGCAATATCTCATGTTAATGGTTTAACATTGCTGTAATAGTTAAGATAAAGTTGAATTTGCATAGCCCTCTCCTCAATAGATTAGTGTAGGAAACATTTTCTGCACACCTAGCTTCCTTTCAGTTGGTATCAGGGCTTGATCACCTTTGGTCCTAGTTGTAGGGTAGGGATTTTTTGAGCTAATATTAGGTTGAGTGGGAGTCTATGTAGAGTAACCCGTATCTTATTGTAGCAAGGAGATGGCAGGCACATCAGGAAGGTTTGAAGTAGAGTAGTTCAATGGCAATAATTTCGAGTTGCGAAAGCTCAAAATGGAAGACATGTTAGTTGACCGAGACCTTTGGGAAAGTGTGAATGGAACTAAACCAGCTACAATGACTCAAGATGAGTGGGATCTCAAGGATCGGAAGGCTAAGGGTCTCATAAGACTTAGTCTTGCCGATTCTGTGTTGTTAAATGTCTATGAGGAGACTACTGCAAAACTCCTTTGGAAGAAGTTGGGGGATGTGTGACAAGCCAAATCCCTAGTCAATAAACTTTTCCTAAGAAAGAAGTTGTATTCTCTTTGAATGGAGGACTGAGGATCCGTGGTTGAGCATATGAATGCCTTTAATATGCGGGTTGCACAATTAACATCTATTGGTGTAAAAATGGAGGAGGAGGATCGATGTATGACCATGCTTTGTTCTCTACCAGACTCATGGGATCATCTTGTCATGGCAATTGGAAGCATCACATCCACATTCAAAATGGAAGAAGTGGTTTCTTCACTGTTGTTTGAAGAGATGCGGAGAAAGTCTTCTAAGGTAGCCAAAGAAGCCCTTGTAGTTCGTGGAAGACCCAAGGAGAAAGGGAAGAAGAAAGACAAGAAAGCTGAGAAGGGTAGATCCAAATCCTGTGGGAGATCCAAATCTCCTGGAAAGTCCAAGGCTCTTTGTTGGAACTATGGCAAGACTGGGCATTTCTGAAAGGAATGCAAAGAGGAGAAGAAGAAAAAGAAGAAAGCTCCTGATTCAGATTCTGACAAATCACAAGATGACGGTGATGCTTTCATCACAGCCCTGGCAACCCATGCATCTGATGATGTGTGGCTAATCGACTCTGGTGCATCATTCCACATGACCTCACATCGAGACTGGTTCACTAAGTATGAGGAGTTCAATGGTGGAAAGGTGTATCTGGGTGATGACTCTCATCTGAAGATCGTTGGTCATGGAAGAGTCTCTATCTGATTCCCTAATGGTCAAGTGAAGGGGATCTTTGGGGTTATGCACATCCTAGGATTAGCATGAAACCTACTTTCTATAAGTAGTTTGAATGATGCAGGTGTGCAGGTTGTCTTTTCAAAAGAAGGATGCAAGATGACTAGAGGATCTATGGTGCTTGCTAAGGGTACTCGGAGAGGTACTCTGTTTCAGCTGGAAGCATGCATCGCACAATGTAATAGTTCTTCTGACTCAAGGAAGAGGGCAGCAGTCACTTCATCATCACCATTTGAACGAGCAGTGAAGAAATATGTTGTTTCTAGTCTTGATGGTTGTAATCGTGCATTGGAAGTTAAACTTCCTGCAGAAAAGACAATGTTATGGCATAAGAGATTTGGCCATATTGGTGAGAAGGGTCTATGTACCCTAAAAAATAAGAACCTTGTTGAGGGGTTACATGATTGTAATCTTGAGTTTGATTTTTGTGAACATTACATTTATGGAAAACAAAACCGTGTTCAGTTTTACTCGAGTTCTCATAAGTCTTTTGGAGTGTTGGACCTTATTCATTCTGATGTGTTTGGTCTTGTTAATGTTCCTCCGTTATCAAAATCTGTATACTTTGTATCTTTTATAGATGATTACAGTAGAAGGACATGGATTTATTTTCTCAGAAGCAAATCTAAAGTCTATAGCAAGTTTAAGGAGTTTAAAGCTTTTGCTGAAAATTAGACTGGTAAAAAGATTAAATGTTTGAGAACTGACAACGGTGGTGAGTTCTGTTCTATAGAATTCAATAAGTATTACAAGGAACTTGGGATTGAAAGACATAAGATAACTCCATACACACCGCAGCAAAATGGAGTTGTAGAGAGGATGAACAGGACACTGATAGAGAAGGCTGGGAGTATGCTTAGTGGAGCTGGTCTAGAACAAAAGTTTTGAGCTGAAGCTATTGCCACTGCTTGCTATTTGGTAAACAGATCTCCTACATCATCTCTTGTTGGAAAGACACCCATGGAGGTGTGGTCTGGTAGAAAGCCTTCAGTAAGGCATCTTTGTGTTTTTGATTGTGAGGCATATGCACATGTGCCTAGGGAGAAGCAGTCAAAGTTGGAAAATAAAGCTGTTAAGTGTATCTTCATTGGCTATGGTGTTGGTGTGAAAGGATACAAGCTTTGGGACCCCATGGCTGAAAAAGTGTTGTATAGCAGAAGTGTCATCTTCAGAGAGCTTACACCTTCTTCCACTATTTTGCAACTAGAAGAAAAAGAAAAGAAAGAGGATGTTGTTCAGTTTCCTCTCACCCCTGAGAAGATTGAACAGAAAGACAATGTTGGACCTAATGATGAGGAGAGCTATAGCAGCTTTGAAAACTCAGAGGAAGAAGCTGAACCTCAACCTTAGCTCTTGAGGAGGTCTACACGGATAAGAAAGCAACCTGAAAGGTTAGGTTTTACATTGCTTGATTCTAGTTGTGCTTATGCTTTAATCACTAACAGTGATGAACCTAGAACTGTATCAGAGGCTTTGGATATGAAGGATGCAGGTTCCTGGAAGGAGGCCATGGAGGAAGAAATGGCTTCTTTGGAAAAGAATCAAACTTAGGACTTGGTGCCTTTGCCTCCTGGACGGAAACCCATTGGATGCAAATGGGTGTTCAAGAAGAAGATTGGTGCAGATGGCAGTATTGAGAAGTATAAGGCCAGATTGGTTGCGAAGGGGTATTCACAAGTGGAGGGTATAGATTATGGTGAGATCTTCTCTCCCATTGTAAAGCTGACATCCATTCGATTCCTGTTGTCACTCACAGCAACTTATGACTTGGAGGTAGAACAGATGGATGTGAAGATAACTTTTCTTCATGGTGGCTTGGAAGAAGAGATCTACATGTCACAACCAGAGCATTACATGGTGAAAGGTAAAGAAAATTTGGTTTGCAAACTTAAGAAGACTTTGTATGGTTTGAAGCAATCCCCTAGGAAATGGTACTTGAAGTTGGATGCCTTTGTCTTGTCACTTGGATTTGTGAGATCGAAATCGGATCACTGTGTGTATTATAAATTTGATGGTGATTGTATTCTCATTGTTGCACTATATATTGATGATATGTTGCTCATTGGGAAGGGTAATAATATGATTTCTAATTTTAAATCTCAGTTGTCAGCTCAGTTTGAAATGAAAGATTTAGGGGTAGCCAGGTACATTCTAGGAATGGAAATAAGAAGAGACAGAACCAACAGAAAACTTTGGTTAAGCCAGAGTAAGTATGTGAAGTCCGTGTTGGACAGATTCAGCATGGCAGATTGTAGACCATTGTGTGTTCTCATTTCTTTGGGGACAAAGTTGTCTATTGAGGATTGTCCAAAATTTCCTAGTGAGGTGGAGGACATGAGCAGAGTACCTTATGCTAGTGTTGTTGGTAGTTTGATGTATGCTATGGTCTGTATAAGACCAGACATTGCCCAAGCAGTGGAAGTCCTTAGTCAATTTATGGCTAATCCTAGACGGGTTCATTGGGATGTAGTTAAGCGAGTGTTCAGATATTTGAGGGGTACTTCTGAGTATTCCATTTGCTATCATGGTAATGTTTTAGGACCTCTGCATTCTATTGATATTCGTGGATTTGTGGATTCAGATTAGGCAAGTGACATTGACAGCAGGAGATCCACCTGCGCTTATATTTTTACACTGTTTGGTGGTGCTATTAGTTGGATGAGTAAGTGACAAGCTGTTGTTGCTTTGTCCACGACAAAAGCTGAGTATATGGCAGCAACTCATGCTTGTAAGGAAGCCATTTGGATTAAGAGATTGTGTTCCGATATTGGTGTTGATGCAGGTCAGATCACGATCAGTTGTGACAGTCAGAGTACAATTTGCCTTGCAAAGAATCCAACTTTCCATGCTAGAACCAAGCACATTGATGTTCAGTTTCACTTCGTGAGGGACATGGTTGAGGATGGAAAGGTAAATTTGGAGAAGGTAGATACTTTGAAGAATGTTTCAGATGCATTGACGAAACCAGTGGGCACAGAGAAGTTCAGATGGTGTTCGGAGTCTATGGGCCTCTCGGCCTATAGCAGTTAAATCCTATTTTCCATTGGCTCTTACAAGGTGTTCAACAAGTGGGAGAATGTTGGGAATTAAGGTGTCTCAACCTTGGTAATTCTCTGCATTTGTAATGTTTGTATTTATTATTCAATTGCCTATGTTGTAAATAATTGGAAATTCCACTTTGTCATATTGTGGGATGTGGCACGGTGATGTGTCAATCCTACATGGATTATGACAACTTGTTATTTTGTCCTCACATGAGGAGATAGGCATCCCACTTAGTGGTAGGAATATTCTGCCATGTGTCGGCATCTTCTATGTTGTGTAAGGAATGTTTGACTAAAACGGTTATGACGGATTCCTATGACGAATCTATGACATGTAAGAGTCAAGAATAGAAGGTTGTAAGACAGGTAATGACATGTGTCATGTAGCATCTTTGAATGAGGCATATTTGGGCGCCCCAAGGTGGAATATGATGTGTTGTAAGAGAATATGCTATTTATAGCATGTGTATGACAGATTCTCTTACAGTTGTAAGTTGTAACCACTATGACAGATTCTATGACGGTCGTAAGTGTCATAAGAGCATCTTTCATAGCCCATTTTGGAAATAGGTGACCTCTTTGGGATGGGAGCTGTGGACAAGTGTTAGACACATTCTACAATGTTGACCAAGTGTCCCTAGGTGTGGGTTTTGGTCCAAGATACCATAATTGATGCCCATTCTAAGATAGGTCCAATATTGCCTTGTATTTTCCTTATATACAGGTGCTTGGAGATAGAGTTTGAATCACAGGTTTACAAGTACTGTTATGCTGCCGGATTGACTCTAGACACGAGTGTCGAAGACCATTGAAGCTTGTATTGCAAGTGTATTGTAAACATTCTTTCATTTTTGTTAATACATTGTGCAGGTTTCTGAGTGTGGGGTTTTTCACCCGATAAGGGTTTTCCCCACTGTAAATCTGTCTCTCTTCTTCTGTCTACTTTCTGGTTCTTGTGTTTTGCTGCAATATCTCATGTTAATGGTTTAACATTGCTGTAATAGTTAAGATAAAGTTGAATTTGCATAGCCCTCTCCTCAATAGATTAGTGTAGGAAGCGTTTTCTGCACACCTAGCTTCCTTTCACAGCCCTAGAAAGACATACAACACCATTTGGGGAAGATCACTATGCCTACATATGATGGATCAGACAATTTTTTAGCTAGGGCATGGTTGTAAAAGTTGGATACACACTTTTCATTGAACCCCATGTATGAGGAGGAATCCATTAAGTTTTCTACCTTACATTTGGAGGGTTTGTCTCACGAATGGTGGTACCATGGCATGGTGACACAAGGGCATGGCTCTATTACCACTCTAGAGGAGTTGAGCCATAGATTGATAGAGAGGCTAGACATGAAGGATCCATAGATTCATTTCAAAGAGTTAGCACAATTGAGACAGGAGCGCTCAGTTGAGCACTATGTAGCCGAGTTTTAGAGGCTTTTAATGATGGTTCTAGATGTGACAGAGAGGAAACTCAGTGTTTTTTGTGGAAGGACTAATTGAACCACTCAAGGGTTTGGTGAGGGAATTTGATCTACGATATTTATAGGAGGCCATCAAGAGAGCCTTGAATTTAGAGGACTCAGTGACTAAGAACAAATTTTATTCCAAAACCCCACCAATGGAGCAGCATAAGAAATCTTTCCAAAAAGAAACTCCTTAGCCTAAGGCACTACCTCCAAAACCAAGCAAGGTTGAAGAATCCAAGAATGAACTATGAAGGAAGAAATTATGTTTTTCTTGTAGGGAGCCATGAGAGCCAAGACGCAGATGTTTTGGGAAGGGGCAAATACACTACATAGAGGTTATTCTCGATGAGGATTTAGAGATAGAAGAAATCAAGCCTAAGGTTGTGGCTGATGAGTTGGAGCCTGAGAGCAAGAAAGAACGAGAGTCCTCAGAAGGCACCCTTTCTACTCTTTTTGGAGCACCCAAGTACCATCCCTTTCAAGTTCGGGGAGTTTTGCAAGGTCACAAAGTGATAGTGTTGATTGAGAGTGGGGCCACTATAACTTCATAGATGCAGATTTGATTTACAGGAAATGTTTAAATACTAAAGAGTTTGATGGGTTTAATGTCATGCTTGTGGATGGCCACATTATTCCTTGTAGGAAGCGAATATAGCAACTTGACTTATCTTTGGGGAGGCATCAAGTTAAGGATGATTTCTATGTTGTGGAGATAGGAGAAATATATATAGTTTTGGGAGTACAATGGTTGCACTCACTTGGAAAATTTACCCAAAACTACCAAATAATGGAGTTCAAATTCAAGGTGGATGGGAAGTAGGTGATACTCTAAGCCACACTGAACATAGCTCCAAGCATGGCTGAAGTGAAAAGAATGGAGGTGTATGTTTAAGGAAACCAAGCCACTCAATACATGGAGATAGTCAAGAATCAACTCTAAGGTAAGATACTTCAATATGATAATGTTTGGTCTATTTTGAACAAGCATGATGAGGTACTCAATATTACACCTCTAAGGCTATCGCCAAATGGGGTAACTTTAGAATGGGACTTTCTTGTTAAGAGTTAGCTACACAACATAAAAAGGATGAGCATTGATGGCAAGAGAAATGAATCCAAGGGCATTTATCCTAACCTTGGTGTTGCTTCACACTATTTTTAGCCTCTACCCTACATCATGGATGGTCATGAGCAAGTTTTTAGTCACATGGTGGAGGAATTCTCAATTAATTATTGTTGTTAGAGTATTCTTAGTCATTATAGGATGGATTCCAACCTCTACACAGTTGATTTTGTTTAAATAAATTCAATGTTGCAGCTATGATACTATGTCCCAATTGTTTATTTTGATGATTTCATGTGTTGGACTGATGTTATCTCTCATGCACATCTATAGACATGCAAATTTTGGGAAGATCTCTTTGCTTAATGTTGTGTGTAGGAGGTCTCAACTATTGGGGTTACTAAGTAACATTATTACCTCTTACATATTGTTGTTTGGGAAGAAGTTTTGTGTGATATATGACTATTGCAACTACTATCCAACCTACATACAATCTGATCCATACCATCTTTTGAAGAGTATAACTAATTGTATCACCAACATCAAAAAGAAAATGCCAAGAATTGTCATGGCAAGGAGAATGGAACCTCAATCAGTAGCAATCACAACCTCATCCATGGATGAGACATCGACATCTTTGGACCGACATTGCATTATACTTGATTCTTCACTTCCAAGGCTTCTAGTGAGTAGAGATCATTTCTATATTGTTGGTTTCAATGTTTTTAGTCATAAGCAATTATATTTTTGAGAAGGTTCCCTTGTAGGATAAGGTTAATTGAGGGCTCCCAGTACTAATTTGGAAGAAATGTCGAGTGAACTGTGGCTATTATGGCTTATTTCTAGCTTACATGCAAGCTGATTGGCATCATACTTTGGAGGGACCAGACCACATGGACACTATGGGACTCATTAGATCCCTAGGATATAGTCATGGAGAAAGTATTTGGGATACTTCATCACATGAGATGATTATGGTACAATTGGAACAAGGTGGCGAGTTCTTGTGACAACCCTTGGCCTTAAAGGAGTGTATGAAGGATATTCACATGTTTTGGATAGGAGGCTTCAGCGAGGGCGAATTTGTAAGTGTGCGAGTTGGATGGAGTAGCATATGGATGTTGATTATTGGTTGGGGTTGTTCTACTTGATAGATGTGGGGTTTGGGTGTTATGAGCAATGTGGTATGACTCCTCTTAATGTTTCAATGGCATTGATGCCTCTATGCATGCATGACTTTCTTTGGCAGAAGTTGTTTTGGGATGACGTGTATAGAGAGGTTAATGAGACTCATGATTTTGGCATGAAGTGAGTGGAGCTCCCTAATTTATCATTGCTTGTGGGCAAGCAAAATTGGGAGGTGAGGACTGTGATATCGCTTCGCCCAAAGCAACATTATTTTAATATTAAATTAAAAATATATATAATATATATGGATATTAATAATAAAATAAAATGAAATGAAAACAAATTATATAATAATGAATATATAATAATAAAATAAATTGAATTCAAATTGTGGGCACCAAGATTTAGGTCCCATGGGACCAAAAAAGAGGAAGATATAAACAAGGGTACTATAGCTCATTTTGTATCATCATGTTTTGGAAGTTTGCAAGTGATCTTATAAAATTATCTGATGTGCGAAGAGGAAAAAAACCCTTGTTTGCACTAGTGAGGTTAGGATGAAAACCCTACCTCTATCTTGACAAATCCAGCTAGGGTTTGTAGGTGAGCTCAATTTGATGATTTGTGCCAATTTTTAGGGAATCAAGGCATTGTACATGAATTCCTAGTTTGCTAGAGTTTGGAGGTGATTTCCCCTCTGTTGATCAAATAAGACCCTTGAATAATTAGTGAAGACATGAATTGCTACCATTCACTACACTAGGGCTTATTGTTGACCCTAATTGGCTAGGGTAAATTACATTTCCAGGGTTTGGGCGCTACACTAACTCAAAAATCTAAGCCATCTAAATCCAGAACCAGTTCATCAGGAGTCACCAGGAGTGGACTACACACTTTAGCACCCAAATCTACTCAAGTATTAACAAATTTTCCACACAAGGCACACCATGGAAAGATGAAGGAGTGGTATGTTGTTTCATACATATTCTAATTGCTGCCTTAAATTTGGACATAGGTGCTAGGGCTCTGTAGCTAATTATTTCATATTTGGACACTTTGGTGGAGGCTTGCAATCATTATTTACAAATTGGGGCATTCCTTGTAGGCAAACAATCAATTTTTGAGTAATCTCAACCATATTGTAAGGTATTTCACCATATCTAATCATTATATGTGCCAACAACCACACCAAATGCATCATACTTGTAAAACTTGTGAGTTTATTTCTAGTTGGGCATACTTTTTGGGTAAACAAATCAAATTTGGGAAAGTTCTATTGTTCTGTGTTGTGTTTTTATGAAACTCATTTAGTATTAGCACTTTATTAATTGAAGTGATTAGAATTCATCTAAGATTATTCTTTGACTGTGTCTAACTACTATGGCTATGAAATTTAATTGTCGGTTGTTTATACTTAGAAAATTAAATTATTTGAGATATATATACTTAATTCTCTTTGAGGGTTATCATAACTCCAACCTTTGATGGTAGCAACAAGATTTTTGCATGGTCTTGATTGTAAAAGTTGTAAATTTATTTTACTCTTAGCCCTATGGAGGAGGAAGATTCAATTTAGTCTTCTACATTACATTTAGAAGGTGTTGCTTATGATTGGTGGTACCATGGGTTGGTCACACAAGGACATAGCCTTGTGCAAACATTTAATGATTTTATTCAAAGCATTCTAGATCATTTTGAGTGGAAAGATATTGATGAGTATTTTAGAGAGTTTGCAAGAATCAGACAACACTTGGTGGAATCTTATGTTGTTGAATTTAAGTGAGTTGCAGTTATGGTACTTCACATTTCTAAAAAGAGAATCATTTTTCTATTTGTAGAAGGTTTGTTGGAACCCTTCAAAGATATTGTTAAGTCTTTTTCACCCACCTCTCTACAAGAAGCAATCAAAAGAGATCTAACACTTGAGGCATATGTGCTTAAGAGCAATTTCCATTCCAATCCAAGGCACCCACCTTTATGTAGCATAAAGATTTTTTTTAGAAAAGGGGATCGTATTCACATCCACAAAAGATCACACCTCAACCACCTACAACATAGAAGACAGATGGCTATAGCATAAATCAACTCATAAGGAAGAAGATATTTGTAAGGAGCCATGGGAACCTATTCATAGATTCCTTGGCAAAGGCTAAGTCCATTACATTGAAGTAATAGCTGATGATGATTAAGATCCTGAAGAATATGAGCCACAACTAGTTATAGAGGAGCATGAACTTGAAAAGATGGAGGATGAAGGCTCTAATGGGGCACACTAGCAGATTTCTTATGGGCACCTTGATATCATCCATTCAAAGCTCAATGAGTGTTGTCTAGACAACAAATCATAATGCTTATTGATAATGGGGCTGCCAAAAATTTCATTGATGAAAGTTTGGTGGTTAAGAGAGGGTTAAAAGATAAGGATTTTGAAAGATTCAATGTCATTGTTGGTGTTGGATTCACCATTTCATGCACCAAAATAATCCAACAACTCAACATGACCATTAGAGACATAAAGTATGTAATGATTTCTATGTTGTGGGTTTACGAGAAACTAACATGGTTTTGGGTGTACAATCATTGCATTCCCTTGGTGAGTTTTCATAGAAATATCAATCCATGGGGATTAATTTTAAATTTGAAGGGAAAGATGTGGTTCTTAGAGGAATTTATTATGGAGCACCATGAGTGGTTACAACTAAAAGAATGGATAAGACTCTCCACAAGGGACAATTTTCTTAAGAAGCAAGTTGTTTGGTGATGCCCACAAATTCATCTATGGGTAAGCAATGCACTTATCAGGTTGATATTTAGAATATTTTGGATAAGCATAGTGTGGTGTTTAGTGATTTACCTCTAGGATTACCACTTGATAGAGGATCTCAACATATCATAGAGTTAAAACTATACCCTAAGCCTATTATGACCACTCCTTACCACCATCCAAGAATGTTTAAGGAGAAAAATATAAAACACCATAAAAGAGATCTTGGAAATGGGCCACATCAGGGCCAGCTCTAGCCCATTTGCTTCATTTGTGGTTCTCATGAATAAAAAAGATGGAACCATGTAGATATGTATTGACTATAGATCTTTGAACAAGAAGACTATAAAAAATAGCTACCCCATTACCAGGATCGATGAGCTAATTGATGAGTTGCATGACACTGTGTATTTTGAAAGATTGATTTGAGATCATGTTATCGTCAAATCCATGTGAGGGATGATTATGTGCACAAAATAGCATTCAAATGTCATTTTATGCACTTTGAATTCTTATTCATGCCTTTTGGTTTGACAAATGCTCCAACTACCTTCCATTCATGCACGAATCAAGTATTTAGTAATCAATTAACAAATTTTGTTTGGTCTTATTGTTAAGAATTGCATGCAGAAGATATCAATTAAATGTAAATAAAGATTAAACAAAGGAATGAAAATACATAGAAATAATAACAACGAGAGACAAGTTTTAATGTGGTTCACCCAAACTCGGGCTACATCCACCAATAGATAGTCCAATATTATTATCTAGTAAATCAAACCGATTACAACCAACAATCCTTGCAACTCAATACTGCTGCAAATTGCTACAATACATCAATGAAAACCCTAACCCTTAGCTGCTTTTATCAAGCCTTATGTTGGTTACAAAAATGGGGTTTTTTTATGTTGGCCAATAGAAAAAATAACTCCCAACGCCTTTATAAAATAATAAAATTTGTTTGAGGTGACAAGATCATCTACAAGCTTCCAAGTATCAGCATTCAATTTGACAGTATTTTACAAAGATAGAGTCATTAGTTCAAAGATCCACATCTTGCCACATAAGAATATTATGATCTACAGTTACAAAGATATAATTGGTAATGTCGAATGAATGTTTGATATGAATTATGGAGTCCAAATTGGTCCGCAACATGAGTTATGATGTGACAAAGGAACCTATCATATATGTTATTAAGAAAAAAGTCGACAGGCTGGTTAAGTCCTTATGCAGAGAAGAAATATGAGTTGGATGATAAAGGTAAGTGGTTGTATGATTAGAGCTGATGCATATGAAGACATATGCATGATGGTTTGGATCCGCATTGATGATTTAACACAAGAACAAGCTGACAGGATATAACACTTGGTGTACATGTTTCATAGTTTGCTTGCCAACCTGATCATGAGAAAGATTTAGTTGCGGATATAAATAAAGGATGGATTTCAGTGTTTGAAGGTGTGCGAGGAGAAAATGCGAGCATAAGAACTGCAGAGCAGAGATAGAAGATTAGTGATGATGAAGACTCGGGATTCAAAATTCAGTTACTAATGACTGCACCCTGGCATACTGATTGATGCTTTTGTAGTATTCACATTTCCTATATAATTTCACTTGTACTTGGCAGTGAGTCTAGCAGTGAGCCACCATTAGGGTTTAACAGCCCTCATTGTAATCTTTCTAGGTTTAGGGTTGAGGCAGTGAGCCTACTAGATCTAGTTGTACTTCATGGCAGTGAGCCAGTATGTTCTAGGCCCATGGAGTGACCAAGCCTGAACATCACCATTTGTAAAAGATTACAATATATATTGAGAGCTAATCCTCTCCGTGGTTTTTCCCTCTTTGGCTACCCCTAGACCCTGCAAGGGCTGCTGCCCCCAAACCCCTGCAAGGGGCATTGCCCCTTGACCCCGTTAAATAATTTGGGGGGAAACCGCACTAATAAAAGTGGGGTAAATTTAACCTCCGAGTCTGATTAGGCTCCATATAACAACACTTATTTGATGACATTTGATTTACAACAAGATTTGGGAAGATCAGTTGAATCATGTAGACATAGTCCATAGTATATTGGAGTAACAAGTTCTCTTTGCAAAAGAATCCAAATGTTAGTTTGGGGTGACAGAGATTTTTTACTTGGGCCATGTCATTAGTGCTCAAGGTGTTTAGGTGGATCAACAAAAGATCCAAGCATCCTCCATTGGCCTCCTCCTACCACATTGACATGGTTGAGAGGTTTCTTTGGCTTATCATCTATTATAGGAGATTCATTAAGGAATTTTCACAACTAATAACACCCTTAACTAGTATGACAAGAAATGAGTTAGTTTGCATGGACATAAACAATACAAGAATATTTTGATAAGCTTAAGGATGTAATGATTTCATGTCATGTCTTTGCTATCCCAGATTTCTCATATCCATTTGTTGTAGAATGTGATGCTTCAATAGAGGGAATTAGAGTTGCCCTAGTATAGAAGGGGCAACCAATATAATTTGAAAGCAATCCTAAAATTGAAAGAATAAGAAAAAGGATTCTCTATCTATGACAAAGATGTTGGTTATCATGCATGCTTTGTCCAAGTTTCAAAAATATTTGGTTTGTGGAAGATTTGTGGTGAAGACAAATCATAATAGCTTGAAGTTATTCCTTGGCTAACATGACTTGAATAATAGACAGCAAAAATGGGTGAGTAAGCTCCAAGCTTATGATTTTAAAATAGAGTACATGAAAGGAAAAAAGAATGTAGTTGTTGATGCTCTTTCTAGGATGCCTACTCTATGCTCTACTTTTTTTTATTTATATCAATTGGAAGGTCTCTATTATGGTAGAATATGTTAAAAATGCATTTGCTACCAATCTCCTTAAGGGGAATGTGAGGGACGATAGATTTGTAGTAGCAAATGGTCTCATTCTTTATAAAACAAAACCTTCTTAGTTCTTAAATCCATAATGAAATAAGATTTTGAGAGACTTTCATGATGCACTACTAGTAGGATACCTAGGATACTACAATACCTATAGCCAAATTAGAGAAAGGTTCTCATGGAAGGGCCTCAATGGTGTTGGGAAAAGGTGTCTCAACCTTGCATTCTTAATGTTTGTTTTAATACTTTGTATGTATCCACTATTTTGTCTTTTATGTATTTTGTCTTCTTGTTGGAGAGTTAGTATTCCATTTGGAGGTGACATGGAATTCATATTTAGTGGATTTTGTCCTCACATGAGGAGGTAGGCATCCCACTTTGAGGTGGCATAGTTTGGCCATGTGTCAGCATCTTGTGGAGTTGTAAGATCATTATGAATATGAGAAATTCTTATGGCACATAAGAGAATGTAAGAGGAAGGTTACATTAGAATCTTGACCAGCACTATGATAAGATTGGACACTTGTAATGGAGCATCTTTGAATGGGTTGAATAAGAACAAGTTGGGGCACCCAGCTTTGGGTGGTCAAATATAACAGTTTATGACAATGTAAGAGTGTAAGGAATATGCTAAAAATAGCTAAGAGGACCAAGACCAAAAGGGGCATTGGAATTTGGACCCATGATTTTGGGTGCCATACCTCTTATGGTTGTGCAAATGGTCTTCCTAAACCATGCATGGTTTCTAGTTTGAACCTTGCCTATTTATTGGTGTTTGGAGTTGTCGTTTGTATGAGTTAATTTATAGGTATCATAATGCTACTAAAATCACTCTAGATTTGAATGTTGGTGCTATGCTTGTAAAGTCTTGTTATACATGTGTATTGTAACCATATTGTTTACTAAACAATAAATTAGGTTTGTTTGGAGTGTGGAGTTTTCTATTGGGTTTTTTCCATGTACACCTTGTGTTATGGTATAGTGTTTATATGTTTTATATGCGTTTCTACTTTTTGTAATTGTAAAGATTTAAAAGTTGCACAATACTCTCCTCTAAAGATTAGTGTAGGAAGTGTTTCCACATACCTTGCTTCCTTTCAAAGTAGGATGTCCTCAAACACATTAGAGAATACATGACCCATCAACAAAACAAAGTAGACAATGTCTTTCTAGTAGGTTTGCTTCAACTATTGCCTATCTCGAATTAAAAGTGGGAAAGAGTATCCATGGATTTCATCACAAGCCTCCCTAAGGTACATGGTAAATATTACATTTGTGTTGTTTTGGATAGGCTAACTAAGTATGCACACTTCTTTTTTATTTCTTTAGAATTCAAAGCACATTAGGTGGTAGACTTATTTTTCATATGTGTTTAGGCTACATGGGTTGCCTAAAAATATTGTTAGTGATAGAGATAGTAATTTCTTAGCTCTTTTTTATAGGAATGATTTCATTTGACTAGTACAAAACTCACTCCTAGAACAAGCTGTCATCCACAAATAGATGAACAAACAAAAATAATGAATTAAAGTGGGTTGGAGGCTACTTGAGGAACTATGTTTCAATTCAACAACCAACATGGTTAAGTGGTTGCACTTGAGAGAATACTATTACAACACCACCCACCATATGTCCATTGGTATGTCTCCATTTATGGCAATGTATGGTTATGATGCATCGACCTTTATTACTTTAGTGCTCATATATAGTAGAGTGCCACCAACTAGTGACTTGGTGAAGCATAGCCAAGACATACTAAAATCATTCAAAGATAATCTCTAGTAGGCCCAAGATAAATATAAGTTCTATGCAGATCATAACCACACTAAGAGATCATTTAAAGTAGAGGATATGGTCTTCCTGAGATTGCACCCTTATAGGCAATATTTCATCAAAAGAAGTGGCTCTCAAAAGCTCAAACCTCACTTATATGGACATTACAAAATCTTGAGAAGAGTTGGTGAAGTTGCATGTGAGTTGGAGTTGTTAGAAAATAGTAAGATCCATAATGTTTTTCATGTATTTTGCCTCAAAAGGGCACTTGGACAACATGTCACACATTTAGTGGATTTTCCACTCTTGGATGATGAGGGGAAGCTTATATTAGTTCTTGATGCTATTTTTTTTAAATGCGCCTGGTAAACTTTTTAACGTGACCGGTGATGCTAGTGCGACACGCTCTCCGGCTCCACGCGAATTGCTTTTGCCCGGAGCAATGAACCGGTGAGGCCACAACATGGGGGACCTCATCCCCTAGCAAGAACACTTCAAATCCACGAGCTCGTTGACCCAGCGAAGGCGTAAATCCTGCGAGCTTGTTGGCCCAGTGGGGGTTTGAACTCTGGTGGCCGCCACTACAACTGAGTGACTTAACCACCGAACCACGCCCTTATCGGCAAGTTCTTGACGTTGTTATTGATACTAGGGTGAAGAAATTGAGAAACAGAAGTACTACAACTTGTATCTAGTTCATTGGAGGAATCTACCTATAGAAGATTCTACTTAGGAAGGACAAAAGGTCTCAAAACATCCAAATTTGCATTGCTTGAGGGAAATAAATGTTGTGATAAGGGTGTTTGGGTCACTCTATAGCCTTGGGTAGGGTTTTGGGCTTTCTCATGTTGTCATGCCTTTACTTCATCCCTTGTTTCCCCATTTTCTTGATCCTTTGCCTTTTGCAAATTTTTGGGTTTCCCCTTACTAAGTGGTGTTGCTTCCTTCATTTCCTCGATCTCCTAATTCCCCATGCTTCAAACTTATAAAATTTCTCATCCCTAGCATATGATTCCATTAACCCCTAGTTCCCCACACCCTTGTGTTTTGGTCTTTCAAGGATTTCCTTGTCTACATGTCTACGTCACCCTCACTATTCTATTTCCCCTACATTTCAAAATTTTAGACCCTTTTCTCAATTCCTCATGCCCCCACGTCCTAATCTCTTGTCTCCCATAGGCTTTCAAAGTTTCATTTCCCTCCTTGCACTCCCTCCAAAGAAATTGATCACACTGATCCCCAAAATATCAAGTATACTCGAGTCTTGACTTCCACTATATCATGAGCTCCCAAAATTTTCTCTATCAACATACCTAAATGGTATATGATATTCTAGAACCCCAAACCCCCCAACCCCAATGGAATCTCAAGATTTCCTTTCCCTCATTGAACTCTAGTATCGGGTATGTCATACCCTTGAATTCGGATCCCCACTCCTTCATGTATCAGGTATCTCTAAATCTTAATCCCCTCTCTTTCCTACATCGAGTATCTTTAATTCCCAATCCCTACTCCTTGTCATGCTTTGCTCTTCCAGACCTTTATATTTTTCCTTACCAACATTTCCTCTTGTGAAATGGTTTGCAAGGATCTCGTTCCCTACTTCTTTGTTGTCCTACCATTGCTTCCCCTTGCATCATGGCATCCACGCATCCCATTCCCTGAACACTTGGCTTTGGACCTTTGGGAATCTCAATGCTAGCGTACAAGTGAAAGTCATCTAAACTGCATCTGGACTCCCAATTCTATGATCCCTCTTGCAATTGCACTCTTTGGCATGTGAATTCCCAAACCCCTAACTTCAGCCCATTGGAGTATTCTCTATTTATCCTTTAGGCATAAATTTTCCCAAACCCTAATGCCTTTAATGGCCTCAAATGACATGCGATAAGACTAAGGAAGACTTTCAAATGCCTATCAACACATGTGGGTGCCTCAGAGACATGGTTTGTGTAAAAATGCAAATGATTGTTGATGTAGAGGGCATTTTCATGTACTCGACCATGAGAAGATGTTTCCAGTAGGTATGGACAACTTGTACACTTGTAGACAACCCTTGCTCTCCCTCCAAGACCTCTTGAGGTGGATTTTAATGTTGGATTTTGGGCCCCAAGCTAGGTCATCCATCTCTATTTAATTCGGGCAACTTCATCAATGTACATAGTTTGCCATTTTATCAAACAAACTCTAATCTGTCATAATTGAACACTTGTGTTCATCTAGTGCGTCTAAGGATGAAAACTCTTACATTTTGGAGATCAAAGGATGAAACCCCTTTGTCTTTTTGAGGTAATTTTATCCAAGAATTGCATTTGTGTTGAAGGTTGCAATTTGTAATTTGAAATATTCTAATATATTTGAGTGAAATGTTCAGTTCTAGCTTGTGTGTGTGAATGTTTTTACTATTTATGCAATCTATTGCCAAATATTTTAATTATAGGTCATTATACCTCCTTTTGGCTCCCATTTCCATGCACTTACCCTTGGTCTTTGTGTGATTACAACCATAGAAGTAGATGTAACTGAAACAACAGAAGAAGGATAACAAGCTTGCACCCAAGTATTGTGGCCCTTATATAAGGTTTTGCAAAAGATTGGTAGTATAGCATACAAATGAGAGTTACCTAAGTCAACAAAAATATATCTAGTCTTCCATGTTTCTTGCTTGAAGAAGATTATTGGACAAAGAGTCTCAACCCAAACAAAGTTACTAGAGCTTGATGAGGAGGGCAGAATGATTTTGGAACTTGAGTGAACCCTTCAAGCACACACTAAGAGGTTGCAAATGAAGGTGATTACAAAGTATTTGATAAAGAGGAAGAATTCTTTGGTCTAATATGTTATGTGGGAAAATGACGATTTCATACAAAATCATCCACAATTGATCCATCTTGAGGACAACACATTTGTGAAGAGAGGGAACATGCTACACCCTTAACCCATTGATTGATTAAGATATATGTAGTCAACTTGTGACTAACATGATCCTTAATTGAGTTATTTATCAGTCCATAGGTATAATTATAGTATACCAAGTTGACCTCATTGGGATTAGGGTATTAATATTACCTAATTATGCCTATATATAGGAGGTAGTGGGTAGTAGATGATCATCATATTGTGAATTATGTTCTCATTGGAGACTTTTGGAGGATTGATCCCTTGAAGTGGCTTATTATTATCTAGTATTTGCAACTTATTTCCTATTAAATTCTTCTCTTGTGCAAGTGCTTTCATTACAAATCGACCAAAGATAACCATGTCACATGCAACCTATTTACATGTCAATACCTCCATGTCACATTCAAATTCTTAACACATGGTGCCATTCGCTTAAGAAAATCGCTTAGAAACAATTGAGCCCACAACTGTTGCCAATCTAGAGACCACATGGCTCATTCGACACTTCTACAACTATATACTTCTATAACTTTCCACTTATTTCAACAACATCTAGGTGCTTCATCAACAAACACACAACTTCATTAGTTACCATCACTTCTCTAGCAAAGTGCTTTCTTTGTCAGCAAAGGCAACCTTAGGTTCATTAGATCACTGCTACTTGGACACACAAGACAATTCCCAAACCACCTAAGAACATGCAAATATTTTAACCACCTCGTTGATTAGTCCAAATGACCAATAAAATTGATTTCGAAAGCCATGTGTCAACCACCACTCCTCCAAGCTCCATGTCAACCACAAACAAACAAGTCCAGCACAAAAAACATTAGTATGCAGACTTGAAACCACTGCTCAACCTTAATATATGGGGGGAGTTGGTTCCATGGAGATAAAAGCACTTGCAATCTAGAACCAAGTTCCCATCTCAAAACTAATATATAACACCCATATTTGGAATACATGCGCAACATAGACATAAAAAGACAAACAAACTTGAAATCCCCACTCAATCACATTTAATACGAGCTTTGGGATCTACTAGGAGCACATGAATAAAAACTCGAATGCAAGCATGCTTCAGGATTTTGATGTATGTAAACCTTGGGTCTGCCAATTGCAGACCTCATATACTTCATTGCTAACTATTCTAAATTTCAAATCCCCACTCGACTAGAATGTATAAGGCAACTCGGGTTTGCCACAAACAAAACAAACTCTAGCCAGACACGAGCTGCTGACAAAATGCACTCTACTTAAACAGCATCCATTTCAATGGTCAAACAGTCAATAGGAATTTTACACCTCATTCACAACCAAAAGTGGTAAATATATGTCCTATTTTTATTGGCCAAAATTGACTTTTAACTGTGGAAATAGATGTTTAAGAATAACCTACAAAATGCCATAAAATGATCTCACGTCCACCATATACATAGGGAACAAGGACTTCAAAACTAGCCATAGACTTGAGGCTGCCGGGGAACTAGATTGCACAAGGGAGTCTAGGCCGTCAAACACTAAAAAATTAAGGCAGCGAACAAAATATAGTACATAACAAGTCGAGTCTAGATTTGAAACGAATGAGATGAGACAAGAGCCCAAGAAAACATTGAACAAATGGAACACACGGGCTCGAGGCATTTAAAATAGGATACTAGGCCACCATGACTGTACGATTGAAGCTCGAAGTCGGGGCAAAACTAAGGCAAATTCAATCACAATGGGGTCCATTGGATTGATAGAGAAATAGGGCACAAGGTACCATGGCAATCATTTAAGTCTGCAAGCCATGATGTGCACATTACTAAACTCAAAACCAAGATAATGCACATGAAACAGTATCTAGTCATACAATGAAATCCACACATGAACTTTCTCTAATCATTTATAATTGTAGTGTTAAACAAAAGTCAGGGACAAACAAGAAAATCTGAATTGCACAAATTTGGGCATCGCCAACACCGGCTATGACAAAAACCGTACTCAAGTCTGTTTATGGTATTGATTAGTCACAACAAGTGATATAAACTCCTTTCATTGTGCATTTTATATATAATAGAATGTGAGATTTGAATTAACTTTAACTACAACATTTCTGAGGAACTAGAATGATCATCAAATACAAATCTTTATTTCTTACACACGAAACAGATCTCACGCAACCCTTGTACATAATTGGAAAAATGAACCAGACAAGGTTCATCTTACAAAAACTGAGACTAATTGACAATCATTACAATATATAGAATAGAATAAGAATATTTTTGTTGATTATCCCAGGCATGTAGGATCTACCCGATAGAAAGGATTTTAAGGAGGTCTTTTTCACTGTTTATATGCAGGCTTCCATTTGTATGAAATATATATATCTGAAGTCAATATGAAATTCTCCATGTTTAAAAGCCACTCTATATGCCACTTGTTGAATGGGCCAAGTGAACTATTTGAATTGACTTGCAGTGTTGTTTTCTTTTTGTATTGACTTACTTGCCGTTGCCCATATAGGACATTGCAATATCACATATATGTAATATAGTATCTAGCTAACTTGACCCTTTTTCACAGTTCAAAACATTTATGGATACCATGTTATTTTTTGAGGTTAGCCAAAAAAAGGTGACCCAATTAAAACTGAGCCACATTGACTTTAACAGTACACTGAAAAGATTTTCCAGCTCCAGTTTTATTCTTCATCTTCAAAGGCTAGATTTTCACGGTAATCTTCCATTAACATTGTCAAACCCTTTCCCAAGCACTCCAGTATTAGATCTTCTCTTTTCCCATCTTCTCCTTCAGAGAAGAACTGCATTCCTCCATTTCTTATTAATATTCTTTCTTCATCTCTGGCTGCCTTTGCCCGGACCACATCTCCTTTCTGCACCATCATAGCCATGGAGTGATTTTTATGCAAAATGTGCACAAAAATCTGATCTCCCTCTACAGTTTTTGAGTGATTAACAAGCCTGGTATTGAAAATCTCCTTGTCATCTCTTAAAGTGCTTATTTCTACGGACACTGAACTAATCCCACTCTTGAACCTCACCATAAAGCACATTATAATCCCTGAACATTGCTCGTTACTGTCCAATGGAACAACATACAGTAAATCATCACCATTTGTTTCCATCTTCTTTTCTAAGCACTCTGGAACCCCATTTGCTGAAAAACTGAGTAACTCTAGACAACGTGTTTCCTGTAATTCCAATAGAAGATTAAGGTAACTGGTATACAAGGTACTCTCAAATTTTGAAAATAAAATAATCTATCTATGCTGAATGTCAATCAGAATGGAACTCATCACTTTGTACTTATGGATACGGGTTCTTAACCAAAAGACAAAAACGGGGACTTGTAGCAAGGTTTCCTACTTTCCATGTTCGATATCCAAGTTGGATTCTTGGATATCTCATGTTGGATTCTTAAACATCCCATGTTGGACACATGAGACATCCCAAGTTGTCTTCGGGGTGCTTGTCCGATAAAGCTGTTGGGGTGACTAGCTCTAACTAAGGAAGCAATCTATATAACAATGTGTCCTAGATCCTTTTTACCCCATATTTCTAGAGGTTAATAGAATCTAGTGTCCTCGATCTTTCTTTTCCTATAATATATTCTGAAACCAGTAACCAATCTATGTAATTAGACTATAAGTGGTTCTAGTACTTGAGAAGCATTACGTTAAAAGGAAAATGAGAGATACCTTGATTAATTGGCGGGGTTTCAATATTGAGTGTCCTGAGCTAGCCAATCTGCAACCTGTAACATGAACTCTTCTTAAGGATTTCAGCCCTTCTATTCCTTGAATACGCTTAACATTCCTACATTCCGATATTGAAAGCTCTTGCAGTGACTGCAAGGACCCAAAGTCAGGCAATTCAACAAGTGCCCTGCACTTGTGTATCCTCAGCAGCTTTAGCCTCTTCATATGTGACATGCCAGAGATTTTTTTTAGTCCCAAACAGTCTTGAATACGCACTTCAATGAGTTCCTTTGGAAGATGTGGAAGTTCCAAAAACTCTGTGCAGTGGTTCAGGTAGAGCTTGCTTAGTCGCAAAAGTGTGCCAAAAGTTGGTGGCAAAGAGGACATTTTGTATGATTTAAGATGCAGAGTTTCTAATGATGACAACTCTCCAATATTTTGTGGTAGAGGACAACCACTCGCTTTTAGATTCTGTAAGGATGTAAGTCTTGAAAAGCTGGCTGGAAGAAGAGATAGGCTGTAGGTTTCTTCCATTTCTAGAGTCTTCAGGCAAGAAAGGCTCCCAATGCTTTGTGGAAGTTCACATAGATTGTAGCATTCATTGAGCAACAACTCTTCTAAACAGACCAGATTTCCCAACTCCTCTGGCAGTCGAAACAAAGAATTGCAGTGGTTCAGGTTCAGATGTCTCAAACAATTAAGTTGGCCTATTGATGTAGGCAAGCTCCATATATCTGCACAATTACTTAGAACCAACCTTTCCAGACAAACAAGGTCCCCTAGCTCTGCTCCTAAGCTGATTCTTCTGCAACCAGTCATATCCAACCGGCATAAACTTTCAAGTTCATAGATTGAGTCAGGTAGAGTCTGTAAACTAGAACAACCATGTAAATCCAGATACCGCAAGCGAGTCAATTCTCCTATTGCTTGAGGAAGGCTTCTTAATTCATGGCAACAATGAAGAGACAGCTTCTCCAAGCAGGACAACCATCTAAAGGATTTGGGTAAATTCTTTAAGGGTATTCCATCCAATTTGACCTTTTTTAGAACTCCCAGATCTTCAAATGAGTCAGGTAACATTCTGATGCTGTGACAATTTGATAGAAAGAACACCTCCAGGGATTTCAGGTTAGTTATGGTGTTAGGAAGTTGGATTAAGTTGCAGCAGTTCGACAGATCAAGGTGTTTAAGCTCTGTCAGAAATCCAATGGACTCTGGCAGTACCCTCAACTCTTTACAACCACAGAGCTCCAGTTGTATGAGAGATGTTTGGTTGGCTAAATCTGGAAGGGCTTGAAGACTTGTGCAGTAATTTAGCTTAAGTATTTTGAGGTTTTTGGGCCCCTGCAATCAGAAAAGACATATCATTAGAAACTCATCAAGCGGGTAGTCCTATCTATTTATCTTTTTGATATCGTTAAAGCTTCTGTAATTTTGTTAATCATTGGAAAAAAAAATAAAGTATCACTTTGTCTCTTCAATCTCTTTTACTTGAAAAAAAAAGGGAAATCACCTCTATATTAGATGGTTCTGACCACACTTCCTTAATGCCTTTGCTGAAGCTTAAATCAAGTACTACTACATGTTTCATATTCCATTCACATGGCAAGCATTTTAGAGGGCAGTTTTCCCATCTTAGCCACTTCAAATCTGGAGGCATTTTTCTATAGTCTCCCTCTACAAGAGCTCCATCAAGCCAAAGCAATTGCAAATTACACATTCTTTGCAAATTATGAGTTTGAAGTTTTACATCTTGCTGAAGGTAGGTAAGACATCTCACGCTTTCTGTTCCCTGATCAGATTACAATTGATAAAAGTTTATTAGCATCAATATTGACCTTGAGTTATGCTATGGAAAATAGAAACAACTATTGTCCCATGCAACATACCAATAAAATACAGTGGAAAGACCAAATACAAAGATAAACTAGAAGCACATCTCAAATACCCTGTCTACAACAATGTTTGGTCCAATTCATAAGGAAATTTCCTATCGCTTCCCAGATTTAGTTCAAGAACTAGAAAAATATTGGGAGGAAGAATAAAATAAATGGAATTCAAAGCCTCACCTTTCCTTCCATTATAACTAGTTCAACCTCTTCTGGCTTCCACAATCTGCTACGCTTCCCTGGTTCTGCCGATTCCTCTGCTACAATAGCTCTTCCCATATCCGTCAGTTCACTATGCATTACAAATCTATCATGCTCATCTAATTTAATGAGTGATTTCAGCATCATTTCTGTAAGGCCTGCATTGGAACGCAAATGACTGGCTTCCCAAAAGCTAATCACACTTTCCCTCTTTCTTCCTATGAATAAACAAGCCATGTCTAAAAACATCTCCTTTAGTTCAGATTTGAGGCCATCATAACAAAGTCTAAGAATGGCGTGCTTGCCATGGCGACTTGAATATTGTAGTGTTTCAATGGCTTGATTCCAATGTCTTAAATCTCTATTATACAAATGAGCACCCAAAACTTCAAGTGAAAATGGCAGCCTATCACAAATATCCACAGCTTTGCATGACAATTCTGTATAATCTTCTTTGGGTTCGTCTCTCATGAAAGCATGCCAGCTAAAAAAGTGAAGGGCCTGTTCCTTAGCCAGTCCCTGCAATTCATAAACAAAAAATCCATTTTCATTCTTCAGTATTTTGGGGTCAAGCATTGTTACAAGAACTCTGCTACCTGGTCCAAACCAATCCCCTCGTAGAGCCTCCAGCTGCTTCCAGTCATCAATATATTCCAGAATAACAAGGGCCTTGATGGACCTCAAATGGCCCTTCATCAAGATCTTTCCATGAATCTCATCATTAACTTTATCCTTGAACTTGACAAGGTCTTTCAATATCTGGCGCTGCATCTTAGCTACACCATTTGTATTTTGGGCTTTATGACGCACATTATATACAAAACAGGTAGCATCAAATTTGAGATAAATGAGATTGTGAATGGCCTTTGCTAGCGAGGATTTTCCTGCACCCCCATTTCCATAAATGGCAACAGTGAGGACATTCTCATCAGAATCTGTATTGAGCATTTTTATAACTTTACTCATGTGTTCTTCCATATCGATGAAGATTGACTTTGAAATTCTTAGTGGTTCATTTCTGATCTCCTGGGGTGTTGTATCTGAGGGGTCTTCTTCTAAGATTTGAGGCAGAGCTTCCTCCACTGAGGTCGCCTTTTGTTCTAATGTCTTGAAAATATCCTGGACTACAAGCTTGACGAGTTCTGCTTCAAATCTAAAAGACAAATGAGTTTACAAAATAAGATATTGCCCAGTTTTGGTGTAATAATTATTACTGTATGTTTCGTAACAACAAATAGATCTCTTAGACTAGGACTAATTAGTAAAATTCTGTTTAACCTGAGAATTTCTTAGATTTGTGATTTTCAAAATCATATAAGAGAAACCTTCACTATGGACTTTGGAGAAACTGGACAAATTATCTGAAAGTTTGACTGTTATTATTGTTAAATTTATTGCTACTGTACTAAAGAAGGATAAAGAGAGAAGAAAGAATGATAAATAAAGAAGATTCACCCAAACAACAATTAAGAAAAAGGATTCAGCTCCGAGCAAAAGGAAGAAACGTGTGTAAATTAATAAGGGTCAGAAACTTGGATATTATTCTATTTGTGAATACACATGGGATTTCAGAAAAAGAACTATAGAGCAACTGAATGAGAAAGATTGATGTTTATAATGATGATGAAGAAGAAAGTATTTCTTAAAATATTGATAGACAAATCTATACCTATCAATCTTGCTATCTCATTCACCATCAGCAGATCGTAGTCCTTTCTTCTCATTTTTCTTCATCATCACTTTTAGCATACTATGTTGGAAATTTTACAACATACAACAGTATGAATGAAGAAAAATGACAATGAAAAAAATATTTCTTCCCTGTTGTATAATCAATCACAACAATATATAATTTTCATAAGCCTTCTCAGAAGAGACTATCCATAATAATGCTTCACTCAAATAAATAGCATTCATATTATTGAACTGCTCCAGAATTCTTACTGTAATAAAATTATAAATCTATGTCTCACAGAGTAGCATGATCAAAGTATCTTAAAGTTAATTCTCGATGCATTTCTTTCTAATTGTACAACTAACAAGCAATTTGCTTACACATAAATAACACTCATCTTACTGAGGTAAGACTATTAGAGCACAGGTCCAATTGGGTAAGGCAGATGCACTTTCAAGGTATCTAGAGGTGAGACTTTTGGGACTTTACAGTTCACAGAGTGGAATTATTTCACCTGTAGCCAAAGGTTTAATCTATGGTCCTTAATATTGCTAGCTAATACAAATGGTGAGTATCCTCTGCATAAGAATTTATATTTTACCAAACTTTCCTAGAATTCTTCAGAGTAGCATGAACACAATCTTTTATTGCATTTCTTTTAATAGTTAATAAGACTAACAATTTAAAAAAAAAAAGCAATTAGCTTACATACCCTGCTGTGTCTTCTGTACACCATCCAGAGAAGGAGGAAACTTTGAAGAGAGCACTTTTCCACTCACTAATTCTTTCCGGTGTGTATCTTTGTTTCTTCTTCTCAAAAGCCTCAGCAAAGACACCTCTACCAGGATTTCTTACTTCTGTTGGCTTGACATAATAGAATAAGGGTATAATTATACCATTTGAATTGCACATTTGGGCTACCTCGTCCAGGCACCAATGGGACTCTGCAAAATTCATGGAGAAAATGGGAATGAGGATGGCACTGTTGTCGATTGCCTCTTGAATGGTTGAACTGATCTCATCCCCCCTTTTCAGGGTTTGGCTATCCAGGAAAGCATTAACCCCTGCATTTTCCAAGGAAGCATACAGGTGATCTACAAATGTTCTTCTTACGTCCTCGCCTCTGAAACTTAAGAAAACATCGTATTTCCTGGATGTAGAGGACGTAGTCCTGTGTAAGGGATTGTATCGAGTCAGTGACATAATCTATCAGTTTAATTACAGACAGATTACCGCTTGTTGTAATGCTCTCTTCTTCTTCTGCCAAAACAAAACACAGTTCCTTTTTCCTAGTATGTAGAAATGAGATTATTGTGATTTTAGCCTTTGCAAGGCTGGAAGGCTCTAATCTGAGTTAGACTATTGGAATTTCAGTCTTTCAAAGGTTAGGACAATTCTTCCTGCTATTATGTACAATCTGTAAGTTCAAGACTATCAGGAATTTACTCTTGGAAAGGATAGGATCTTAGGACATTCCTCCTGCTATTAGTTCTAACCTCTGAGTTAAGAGACTATTGGGCTTTTACTCTTAAATGTTCTAAGTGATTCCTCCTCCTATTGAGTATAATCTCTATGTCAGAAACGTAGGCTCTTAGTCTTGGATCTATCTTGATAAGGTCAGGGCGATTTTTCCAGCTATTACCTATAATTCGAGTATAAGACTATTGGGCTTGTGTTATTAACTTATTTGCAAGGCTGGATTGATTCCTCCTGCTATTAGATTTAGCCTTGGTTTCAGATTATTGGGCTTTTGCTCTTTGCAAGGGCACTATTAGGTCTAATCTCTGAGTCTGAGACAATAAGGCTTTTACACTCAGCAAGGCTGAGGTGATTTATACTATTTTTCAGTATAATCTCCAAGTTTGTGTCTTTGAGACCATTCGGCTTTTACTCTTCACAAAGGCTGACGAGTTTCAGTTTACTCTTGCTTGAAGGTGTAATCTCTATGTTTGAGACTATTGGAGATAGTTTCTCACAACTCTAGGGTAAATCTTCCAGCTACTAGTTTTGGGTAAGAGACCGTTGGGCAATTTACTCTTCCAAGGCTGGGGTGATTTATTCTGTTAGTGGGTGTAATCTCAATATGTTGGTGAGTTTTGATACTAACTGGCTTTTACTCCCGGCAAAGGTGTGGTGATTCGGCCTGCAATCTCTTGAGTTAGAGAATGAAAACATACCAGAGTAATAATTCCGAGATGAATCATAACAATCCCAATTTGATTTATAAGGCTTATGTAAGTAACATCCAAAAAATTCTTTAGGCTGTAGCTCAAACACGCCCACCATATAAAACATACACACGTAGAATATTCAACCAAAAAATCTCTGAAAAACGCGTATGAGATTTGAATTGTTCATCACATTCACCACAGAGGCGTTAAATTAAGGTGGTTGCGTGACATGTTATAATTCCTCTTGATGTGACGACAGATTGGAACATGAAAGCACTCGATGAATTTGCTGTCATTTTTATTGCCTAAAACTTCACATACTGTGAAAAGTCTATATCAGAGCTTACTATTCTACCCTAGAACTACATGGGTTTCTGCAAAGAAATTGCCTGTTATCTGCAACGAAGGGTAGCGATATCCTATTAATTTGACTTGTGAAATTTTATTTGGCTCAACTGCATTTGAATTCAAACATTATTAACTCTGCAGACACTCCAATGTAATACATTATGAAACGGGTCAATCTGTATTTCATTTTGTATATTCCCGGATAGACTTGGGGGATCGAATAAGCCAATATGTTTAATGGGTTTTCAATAAATTTTAATGTTTATCCAAAACATGTATCCAAATCCAACTTGTATAGTGAAAGGGTTTTGATCTGTTCTGAATGAGTCCACAAGAGATAAAGTCTGGCTGAATACAAGGCCCAAATGAGTCCACAAGAGATAAAGTCTGGCTGAATACAAGGCCCAAAAAGATCTCCATCCAAAAAAATCTGTAGAGAAGGCACCAAGAAAGAGTAAATACAAAGCCCAAAAAGATCTCCATCCAAAAAAATCTGTAGAGAAGGCACCAAGAAAGGGTCGATAGCAAAATCTGTACAGCGTATCTATTCTAATGATGTTTAAAGGTTAGAGGGTCAAAGAATTGAAAAACAGTAGGAAGGTTTCAAAGTTTTCTTGGACGCCAAATATAACCAAACGAACTAATGCAGTAAACCAATATAATTTGAAGATTTCCTTTGCTACCTATTAATGCTTAACAAACCGATATTTTCAGTGTGTGCTCTATTGGATGCAAAGGATGTGGAGCTAGGAGTCCCGGGCTTAAATTTGACAGCTGTATAGCTGTATTTACGCATTTTTGTTGTAAAATACAATTAAAATTTTAAAAAGACTAAATCATATGAAAAGAAAGATTTTGGACAAACTGTCCAAATTTATATAGGATTATGATATATATATATATAGTTTTTATATAATATACCTATATTAAAGTATGTCATAATATTTTAAAGGCACCATGTAGTAAAAAAATTGCTTGACAAGCAAGGTGGACTGTCAAATTTAAACCCTACAGTGCTAGGTTATGAAATGGTAAAAAGTGTAGTTTTTAAAGGGAAAAAAATAAATAACCCTCACCAAAATAAGGGAGACAAAAATTTATTTTACATATTTAAATAAATAATATAAATATTTATAATTCATTTTAGATTAAAGAAAATCACGAATGATAAATATATGAATATTTTCTTATTGTAAAAATAATTAAATGTTTTAGAAATTGAATAAAATAATAAATATATTTAGTTAGAAAATTGTACCGAATGATAGAAGGTGATTAGTTAACTATGTAAAAATATTAGTAAAGAAAAAGTGAATGCTTTGGAATTAGTCCCACAATTATAGAACCAATCCCACAACTAGAGATTTGAGCTATGGCTTACCGATCTGATCTAGGGCCATGTTGTACCTATACAAAATTTCTCGTCTATGCATACAAACACCCTAAAAAGATGCCTAAACACACCTCCCAAGCACCATGTCGCCTTGTCATTATTTGCTAACCCCGCAGGTACAAGATATATCAAAGGAAAACGATACAAGGCCCGAATGAAGAAGGATTCAAAGAAGCCAAATTAGCTATGTTATGCCAAATCAAATTTTTTGGTTCATAAAAGGCATTTTGTGAGATTCTGAAAAATTGGTCGTCAAAAGTCAAAAAAGTCAAAATTTCTAAAAATAGAAAGTTTCTAAAAATATACGTCAATTTTAGGTTTCTGGGTTTCTTGAGATACGAATGCTAGCAAAATTTTCTAAAAATAGAAAGTTGAAAAAGTTCATTTGTCAGGGATCAAAGTCAAGTTTTCAATGTTGTTCAACAGACGTAGAACTATTGAATGATGCAAAGGAACGGCAAAGAAGCTTCACAAGCAAAGACAAATGACATTGATCCAAGCAATCTCCGTCAAAATAGCTAAGGAAAAAATCAAGATTTTCAAAATCAAAGTCTGAGAAAGTTACTAAGACAAAGTGCCCTGGCAAAAGGCGCTCCTTTTTGCCAAAATGCACTCCTTTTTGTGCCTCCAAAAAAAGAGCCCCCTTTTGGCCAAATGCACTCATTTTTGTGCCTCCAAAAAAGGAGCCTCTTTTTGCCCAAATGCACTCATTTTTGTGCCTTCAAAAAAGGCGTTCTTTTTTGCCAAAATGCACTCCTTTTGCAAAACCTCAAAAAGGCGCTCCTTTTTGCTTAAATGCACTTCTTTTTGCCAAAATGCACTCCTTTTACAAACCTCAAAAAGGTGCTCCTTTTTGCCATTTTACACTTCTTTTTATGTCTCAAAAAAAAAGGATCCCCTTTTTGCCAAAATGCACTCCTTTTTGTGCCTCCAAAAAAGGAGCCCCTTTTTGCCCAAATGCACTCCTGTTTGTGCCTAAAAAAAAAGTGCCCATTTTGGGCTTTTTGCACTCCTTTTTCAACCTTGAAAAAGGTGCCCCTTTGGGTGATTTGCACTCATTTTTTAACCTTCCAAAAAATGCCTAGGAGAGAGAAATATGAACGCCTAGGAGAGAGAAATACAAAGGCTATAAATAGGCTCCTCTTCTATTCTTATTTCACTTATTAATTTTTGCATGGAGGAGAATAAAAAAATACTCTATTTTAGAGTAAAGCACATTGGAAACCCTAAAAGGTGGCATTCACTATAAAGGAGGCTTTATTCATTGTTATTTGACACTTTCCAAGGCATAGCAAAGGAGTAAAGGTAGCGTTCAAAGCTAGGTAGCCATTGTTGAGGGTTCATGAAGCTTCAAAGGCAGATTGGAGGCGTTTTGAGGAGTGGATCTTCTTATGCAAAGCCAAGTTGACACATTCTTGAATCATTCCATACCTCTCTCTTGCATTTCGAGGCATGTCCACATAAGAGGAGGTCATTTCTTCACATTGGCAGCTATTGTTGAGGGTTTCAAGCTTTTCTATGACAGGTTGGAGGCACTTTTTGGGCCATCAATGCATCCAAGAGACGGATTGGTAACTCTAAGGCACCATTTTCTTCATGCTTCATCACCTCGAGGCCTATTTTCACACTCAAAGGATGACACCCAAGTCTAGGAGGCAATTTTTGGAGGTTTTTCAAGCTTTTTCCTTGTTGGTTATGGCTATTCTAGCCAAAAATCATCACCTATAGCCAAAGGAAAAGTGTTTTTTAAGGCCTTTATGTTCAAATTCTCTCATTTCTATCGCATACCCACTTCTGGAAAAAGGTGTTTTCCATCATCCTTGATCGTCTAGAGCTCAGATCTGACAAATATTTGAAGTTACAACTACAAATTTTCACTTTCCAAAGCCAAAAATATACATTTTCATAAAAACTAGAATTAGACAGTGAAGGAGAAAGCTTTTCCAATCCACCAAGCAACCATGCAATACTCTTCGATCACCAAATGAGGCTAAAGTTGATGAATCGGAGAGAAATCTCAATTCCCAAACTTAGCCATTTTTTTAGTGCTTGCAGGAGATTCTATTTTGGGCAGTTGGAGGGATTTCCAAAGCAGTTTCTATTTTGAGAACTGACTTTACTTTTCAAAGATAAACTTATTTTTGGATTTGTTTTGGAAATCATGCAAAATATCTTTAAGTGAAACTCAATGTGTAATAACATGCAAGTTCAGTTAATTGAATTGCATGAGAGATATTTTTATTTTTAATTGCTAAATAAGCTTGCATGCTTGTCATGCAGCATTAGAGTTGGGTTGGAGAGTATTAGTTAACTCTTCCTTTTATTTCCTTGCACCTTTGGTTTTTAGGGTATAAATAAGTGTATTCTACACACTTAATTAATGAATGATGATAATGGTAAATGTTAAAGCTTTTATTGCTCACATCTTATTGTTCAATGATCTGGCATATCTTTATTACTTTGAGAATGAATATATGTGTTGTCTTTCTAGAAGTTTTTTGTGTTGTTGAGATTAAGATAAGTGTTTGGGTAAGTGCAAGAAGATGGGGGGCCAAAAATAGATCTTAAGTGGCCACTTTTTTTTTTCTGAAATCAAGAAATGCTGGCCTTGGATGAGAAATTGAGCATAGTTACACTCAAAATTTAGAGATGCAACCAAAACAATGCTCATAGTGCTCCGAGTCTACTTTCTAAACTACTAATTTTTTTGAAAATGGTATAGATTAAGGGGTTAAAAAGAGGGAGCCACAGAAATTGGTGTTGTTTCTATCAAAAAAACATAACATAGTATGTTTTGTGGCTCCCTCAAAAGGTTAACTTTTTTTTTGGTATTTTTAAAATCACTTTGTTGAGAAATTAGCTAACAACATGTAGTTTATGCCCCATTTTTCTGATAATTTTTTGATGAATATTTAATTTTTTATTAATTTTCAAAGTGGACACATCCTAAAAAATAGAATTTTGGCCGTGCTACCCCTATAAGTTTTGAAAACTAATTGAAAATCATTTTTTTTAATATGTGTAGAATGGAGTCTAGTTTCTAAATATGTAATTTTTTTGAAATTTCAATGAATGGTTAATTTACAATGAAAAAAAGACCAAACAATGGTTTTTGCCAAAAAACGGACACACAAACAAAATAAATTAAAGATAAAAGGCTTAACATTGTCAAAATGTGAAAAAAATTACATCGTTAAATAGCTAAGAGAAAGCCTAACATTTACCTAGGTGTTCGATTTGTTCGACCTTGAAGCACATGCAAATCTGAGGGTTAGCACGAACAAAATTATGTGAAATCTTGTAGAATTTACAAAAACACATCCGTCGATGTTGAAAAGACACTCCAAGCCTTTGGGTTGGAAATCAAAAGTGAATCCCAAAGCACAATATAACGTGAGCACGTTAGAATGCGCTCGCGTTATATTGTGCTTTTTTCCTTTTTTACATGTTTGCCGGTGTTTTCCCAGTTCAACATAATGCGAGCGCATTATAACGCGCTCACTTTATGTCTTCCTTTGAATGAGTTATGTTCAAGTTTCATAAGTATGTTTCATGGATGTATATATGTATGCTTGTAGGTATGTATGCATGTACATGCATGCATGCTTGTATGTATGTACATGTATGCATGCTTATATATATGTATGCATGTTTGTATGTATGTATGTTTGTATCTATGAATGTATGTACGTACGTACGTATGTATGTATGTAAGTGTTTTGGGTTTATGGTATATAAGGACCTAAGCCTGTATAGTTTTGAGGGTTGAGGGTTGAGGGATTAGGGCTTAAGTAATAGGTAGAGGGTAGAGATTAGAGGGTTGAAGGTTATAGTTGAGGGTTAATATTTAGGTTGTTGAGTGTATAAGATTAAGTGTGTAAGGCAAGGGGATTAGGGCTTAGGATATTGGGTTTAGGGTTTATGATATGGATTGAGGGCATATAAGGCATAGGGTGACTTGGGTTGAGAGCATGTATGGTTTAGGTTTAATTTAAGTATAGGGTTGAGGCACAATATTCAGGGTTTAGGATATAAGGGTGAGGTTATATGGTCTAGGGATGAGGGTTTGTGGGTGTAGGCTTTAGGGTTTAAGGTATAGGGTTGATGATTGAGGGATTAGGGATTAAGTATATGGTTGAGGGTATAGGGTTGAGGGTTTAGGGATAGGTTTTAGGGTTTAAGGTTTAAGGGTTAAGGGTTGAGGGATAGGGTTTTAGGTTTAGGGGTAAGGGATTAGGGTTTAAGGTATAGTGTCTTGGGTTGAGGGTTTAGGAATAGGGATAGCATTTAGGGTTTAGGGATGAGGGGTTAGGGTTGAGGGTTGAGGGATTAAGGTTTAAGGTATAGTGCTGAGGGTTGAGTGTTTAGGGATAGGGTTTAGGGTTGAGGAATTAGGGTTTAGAGTTGAGGGATTAGGGTTTAAGGAATAGTGTTGAGGGTTGAGGGCTTAGGGATAGGGTTTAGGGTTGAGGGATTAGGGTTTAGGGTTGGGGATTCGGGTTTAATGTTGAGAGTTGAGGGTTTAGGGATAGGGTCGATGGTCAAGGTATTAGGGTTAAAGTAGAGTGTCAAGGGTAGAGGGATTAGGGATAGGGTTTAGGGTTGAAGGTTTAACGATTGGGGGTTGAGGCTTTATGGATGAGGGTTAAGGGATTGGGGTTTAGTATATAGTGTTGAGTGTCGAGGGTTTAGGGATAGGTTTTAGGGTTTAAGTTTTAAGGGTTAAGGGTTGAGGGTTGAGGGATAGGGTTTGGGGTTTAGGGATAAGGGATTAGGGTATAAGGTATAGTGTCGAGGGTTGAGGGTTTAGGAATAGGGATAGCATTTAGGGTTTAGGGATGAGGGATTGGGGTTGAGGGTTGAGGGATTAGGGTTTAAGGTATAGTGTCGAGGGTTGAGGGTTTAGTGATAGGGTTTAGGGTTGAGGGATGAGGGATTAGGTTTTAGGGTTGATGGATTAGGGTTTAAGGTATAGTGTTGAGGGTTGAGGGTTTTGGGATAGGGTTTAGGGTTGAGGGATTAGGGTTTAGGGTTGCGGGATTAGGGTTTAATGTTGAGAGTTAAGGGTTGAGGGTTGAGGGTTTAGGGATAGGGTTGATGGTCAAGGGATTAGGGTTAGAGTGTCGAGGGTAGAGGGATTAGGGATAGGGTTTAGGGTTGAAGGTTTAAGGATTGAGGGTTGAGGCTTTAGGGATGAGGGTTTAAGGCTTAAGATATAGTGTCAAGTGTTGAGGGTGTAGGGATAGGTTTAAGTTTTAAGGGTTAAGGGTTGAGGGATAGGGATTAGGGTTTAAGGTATAGTGTTAAGGGTTGAGGGTTTAGGGTTGAGGGATTATGGTTTAGGGTTGACGGATTAGGGTTTAATGTTGAGAGTTGAGGGTTGAGGGTCAAGGGTTTAGGGAGAGGGTTGATGGTCAAGGGATTAGGGTTAAAGTAGAGTGTCGAGGGTAGAGGGATTAGGGATAGGGTTTATGGTTGAAGGTTTAAAGATTTAGGGTTTAGGCTTTAGGGATGAGGGTTAAGGGATTAGGGTTTAAGATATAGTGTCAAGTGTCGAGGCTGTAGGGATAGGTTTTAGGGTTCAAGTTTTAAGGGTTAAGGGTTGAGGGATAGGGATTAGGGTTTAGGGATAAGGGATTAGGGTTTAAGGTATAGTGTCAAGGGTTGAGGGTTTAGGAATAGGGATAGCGTTTAGGGTGGAGGCATTAGGGATATGGTTTAGGATTTAAGGTTTAAGTGTTGAGGGTTGAGGATTTAGGGATGGGGTTTATGGTTTAGGGATAAGGGATTAGGGTACCATAAATTATAATTAGGGATTAGGGTTTATGGTTTAGGGATTAGGGATTAGGGTTTAGGGTTTAGGGTTTAGGGATGTACAATTAAGGGGTACCATAAATAAACTAGAATTTAGGCAGGGTTGGGTAAATTTTGTGAATCATCATGGGCTGGAGATTGGAGATTTTGCTGTGTTCAAGTACATATCCAAGTCATATTTTAAGGTTAAGATATTTCAAAGAACAGGGTGTGTGAAAAATATCAATGCTCTTCAGCTTATGAATGCCAACATTGATACAGATAAAAGACACCCTTCTTCTAATAGAGTATGCAGTTCAAGTCAACCAATGGGCAACAAGTTGTTGAATGCATTGGTTTAATGGGTATGCCTCCTTCTTCAACATTATGCTTGGAGACTTTACACAAAAACTGGTAACTCTATACATTATTTTTCATTCTTTTATTTCATGTACACTGTTAAGAACTTGTAAAATCTAATTGTGTAATGTGTTTATGGTAGGGCATTCCTCCCGCATTTGTTTCACAGTTTATAGACAACACAGACGAACATATGGTGTTGCAAGGTCTAGGTGGGCAGGAGTGGGATGTACAATTAGGGGGTACCATAAATAAACTAGAATTTAGGCAGGGTTGGGAAATTTTTGTGAATCATCATGGGCTGGAGATTGGAGATTTTGTTGTGTTCAAGTACATATCCAAGTCATATTTTAAGGTTAAGATATTTCAAAGAACAGGGTGTGTGAAAAATATCAATGCTCTTCAGCTTATGAATACCAACATTGATACAGATAAAAAATGCCCTTCTTCTAACAGAGGATGCAGTTCAAGTCAACCAATGGGTAGCAAGTTGCTGATTGAATTGGTTTCTGATGAAGAAAACAATGATGTTGTTGAAGCAATGGAAGAAAATCAAAATTGTAAGTCTAATTTAATTTACTTCAACTTTCAAAGTAGGCATTTGAATTGTAGCTTTACTAGGAGGATTGGTATAACAAAAACTTAATTATGTTACAGGCCTTTCTTTGAAGAACCCTGGACATTATGGACCCTATCATCTAGAAAAGCACATGGTAGTGAACTCTACCCCACCTTTCAAATCAGATAAACCTTTTTATTCAATGAAAATGAAGTCACGGAATGTAAACCGACCATGCATACTAGTAAGATCAAATTCTCTACCTTCTATTCTTATTACTCTTACTTTATTAAGAGAAGAGTGTCAAAAAGAATGGGTTAATTGTAAGCTAACATAAGGTAAAGCAGTTTTGTTATTACATTTTTCTGAGGGATCTCTAATAGTCTAATATAATGCAGTCTTCTATAATATGAACATGTCTGCATTTGTGTGAATGCTAAGCTTTAATAGTAGAGTATTAAATCTAAAGTAGAGTTGGTTTAGGGATAGGGTTGATGGTCAAGGGATTAGGGTTAAAGTAGAGTGTCGAGGGTAGAGGGATTAGGGATAGGGTTTAGGGTTGAAGGTTTAACGATTGAGGGTTGAGGCTTTAGGGTTGAGGGTTAAGGGATTGGGGTTTAAGATATAGTGTTGAGTGTCGAGGGTTTAGGAATAGGTTTTAGGGCTTAAGTTTTAAGGGTTAAGGGTTGAGGGATAGGGTTTAGGGTTTATGGATAAGGAATTAGGGTTTAAGGTATAGTGTCGAGGGTTGAGGGTTTAGGAATAGGGATAGAGTTTAGGGTAGAGGCATTAGGAATAGGGTTTAGGGTTGAAGGTTTAAAGATTGAGGGTTGAGGCTTTAGGGCTGAGGGTTAAGGGATTATGGTTTAACGTATAGTGTCAAGGGTAAAGGGTTCATGGATAGGGTTTAAGGTTTACGGATAGGTAGAGAGGTGAGGGGAAAGATATAAGAAAATGAGAGAGGCTTTAGGTATAGAGTTTAGGGATAGCATTTAGGGTTGAGGGATTAGGGTTTAGGGTATAGTGTTGAGGGTTTAGAGTTGAGGGATTAGAGTTAAGGGTTGAGGGATTAGGGTTTGACGTTGAGGGTTGAGGGTTGAGGTTCAAGGGTTGAGGGTTTAGGGATAGGGTTGAGGGTCGAGGGATTAGGGTTAAAGTAGAGTGTCAAGGGTATAGGGATTAGGGATAGGGTTGGAGGGTTTAGGGATAAGGGATTAGGGTTTAAGGTATAGTATCTAGCCCATTGAGGGTTTAGGAATAGGGATAGCGATTAGGGTTGAGGGTTGAGGGATTAGGTTGAGGGTTAAGGGATTAGGGTTTAGGGATAGGGTTTAGGGTTTAGGGTTGAGGGATTAGGGTTTAAGGTATAGTGTTGAGGGTTTAGGGATAGGGTTTAGGGTTGATGGATTAGAGTTAAGGGTTGAGGGATTAGGGTTTGACGTTGAGGATTGAGGTTGAGGTTTTAGGGTTGAGGGTTTAGGGATAGGGTTGAGGGTCAAGGGATTAGGGTTAAAGTAGAGTGTCGAGGGTATAGGGATTAGGGATAGGGTTGGAGGGTTTAGGGATAAGGGATTAGGGTTTAAGGTATAGTATTGATCCCGTTGAAGGTTTAGGAATAGGGATATCATTTAGGGTTTACGGATGAGGGATTAGGGTTGAGGGTTGAGGGATTAGGGTTTAGGGATAGGGTTTAGGGTTTAGGGTTGAGGGATTAGGGTTTAAGGTATAGTGTTGAGGGTTGAGGGATTAGAGTTAAGGGTTGAGGGATTAGGGTTTGATGTTGAGGGTTGAGGGTTGAGGTTTTAGGGTTGAGGGTTTAGGGATAGGGTTGAGGGTCGAGGGATTAGAGTTAAGTGTTGATGGATTAGGGTTTAACGTTGAGGGTTAAGGGTTGAGGTTTTAAGGTTGAGGGTTTAGGGATAGGGTTGAGGGTCGAGGGATTAGAGTTAAAGTAGAGTGTCGAGGGTATAAGGATTAGGGATAGGGTTGGAAGGTTTAGGGATAAGGGATTAGGGTTTAAGGTATAGTATCAAGCCCGTTGAGGGTTTAGGAATAGGGATAGCATTTAGGGTTTAGGGATGAGGGATTAGGGTTGAGGGTTGAGGGATTAGGGTTTAGGGATAGGGTTTAGGGTTTAGGGTTGAGGGATTAGGGTTTAAAGTATAGTGTTGAGGGTTTAGGGTTGAGGGATTAGAGTTAAAGGTTGAGGGATTAGGGTTTGATGTTGAGGGTTGAGGGTTAAGGTTTTAGGGTTGAGGGTTTAGCGATAGGGTTGAGGGTCGAGGGATTAGGGTTAAAGTAGAGTGTCGAGGGTATAGGGATTACGGATAGGGTTGGAGGGTTTAGGGATAAGGGATTAGGGTTTAAGGTATAGTATCGAGCCTATTGAGGGTTTAGGAATAGGTATAGCATTTAGGGTTTAGAGATGAGGGATTAGGGTTAAGGGTTGAGGGATAAGGGATTAGGGTTTAAGGTACAGTATCGATCTCGTTGAGGGTTTGGGAATAGGGATAGCGTTTAGGGTTTAGGGATGAGGGATTAGGGTTGAGGGTTGAGGGATTAGGGTTTAGAGTTTAGGGATTAGGGTTTAAGGTATAGTGTTGAGGGTTTAGGGTTGAGGGATTAGGGTTTGGCATTGAGGGTTGAGGGTTTAGGGATAGGGTTGAGGGTCGAGGGATTAGAATTAAGGGTTGAGGGATTAGGGTTTGACATTGAGGGTTGAGGGTTGAGGTTTTAGGGTTGAGGGTTTAGGGATAGGGTTGAGGGTCGAGGGATTAGGGTTAAAGTAGAGTGTCGAGGGTATAGGGATTAGGGATAGGGTTGGAGGGTTTAGGGATAAGGGATTAGGGTTGAGGGATTAGGGTTGAGGGTTGAGGGATTAGGGTTTAAGGTATAGGGTTGAGGGTTTAGGGATTATGGTTTAGGGTTTAATGCCCAATATGAAAACCCTAACTATCAATAAGAAAGACTTACACATTGTAACTTTCTTCAAGAGATATCTAGGACATTTTAGAGACCTCGGGGACATCAAAAGAAAGACATTAGAGTATGACACTTATCATAGGCTTAGGGTTCTAAGACATGAACAACTTCACATTCGAATCAAACTCATGAGTCCCCTCGATAAATATAACTCTCCTTGATGATGACATTGAAGTATGATTATGAAAGCTTGTGTCTTCTCTGACTTCTTATTGTATGAACAAAACCACATCCACCATGAACATGAACCTTGCATCATATCAACCTTCCAAGATAGAACTTATCATTGAAACCATATTCACAACAAAACCTTGCATGAACAAAACCACATCCACCATGAACATGAACCTTGCATCATATGAACCATGTTTGTCTTGTGCAGCATCAACATGAAAAATGTTCTTTTTTTATATAGTTAAACATAACGCGCTTGCCTTATAACACGAGCGCATTATGGCTTGGTTTTGCTGAGCCTTAGGCTCGTCATCACCAAACCATAATGTGAGTGTGTTATAACATGCTCGCATTATGGCTTAATTTTTTTTGAAAAAAAGTTGGCCACTTTTTTGCCCCCCAACTTTTTGCACCCGCTAGTTTAGTACTTTGTGCTTAGACATTTGTTTCACAGCTTCTTTGATCTTAAGTGTTTTCATGTAAAATCAGCTCACCTATGTTCATTTGTTTCCCTCGATCTCTAGATTTAATCAAAGGAATAAAAAGTATTCAATGTTTAGTATCCAGTCTTGTGTTTAAACAAAGAATAAAAGCAATAGCAATTCTCATGCCTCTACTTGCTTAAATTGTTATTTATCTAATATTCTCCTGATTGTTTTCTTGTTTTGTTCATTAATGTCACGCCTCAAATTTTGATATCATCTGGGTTTACTTTAAATGGAAATATTTCATTTATAATTATATGCGAATAGATGAATAATTTGTTATGAATATTTTAATATGAAAAGATGTAATGAAATAAATGTAATGCTTCATTTATTTGGATTACAAATCTATTAACATGAAATTGGAGTTTACTTTGAGTTGTAGGTTGTCGAAGACAAGAGGTGGTTGAGGTAAAGGAGATTAGCATCCTGGTAGGGTTAAGATGGAGGGATATCTCTCACACACTTCACGTAGTGTCATGTAGCTGGATATGTTGCATATTGAATGATTTAATAGTTTAATTTAAATTGAATTATATATATCGTATAGTTAGTTAATGATGATTTAATTGGATTATTTAATTCATGAATGTTTAGAAAATAGAATAATCAAGTTAGTTATTTAATTTGTTTTATTTAGAGAATAATCATATTCTATTTAATTATTAGTTTTATAGATACATTGTGATAAATATGTGAATTATTTTACAATATTTTTTTTAGAACTAGAAATAGAATAAAACGTGTTTTTGAAACAAAAACTTATTTGAGGAAAAGAAAAGCTCTATAAAATGAAACACTTGAGGAAAAGGAAAAAAAAAGTTGCAATTCATTTCTTGCTCACCAAAAACTTCTATTTAACATCTTGCATTCTCAAAAAGAGGGGATCATCATTTCTTCTGTAATTGCATTCAAATCAAATTGAGGAAAAGCATTCTGGACATATAGAGGAAACTAACTCAGATCAAGGAAGCTCTGTAGGAATCCATCACTCAATTGCATTAAGGAACGAATTTTCCAGGTTCTTATTAATTCTTAGTTTCATTTGTGGTTATTATGTGTTGAATCTTTTCTTATTTCTATCTAAATTGTTATTAATTATCAGATCACTAGTTGTAGATTGTTAAATAAATGCTCTGTTTATATATATATATGAAGAAAAACCTCATTATATATTGTAATGACTCAAACAATTTCTGAGTTGAATCAAATTCTATTTTCTTAGATCGATTGCATTTTGATCAAAATGATCCAACTATATAAATTTGCCTGCATTTTGATTCAATTTTATTGATTGAAACATAATATATATAATGAATTTATATGGGAAGAAACTATCATATCTGATAATGTTTTGATAGAAATGTAGCATATTCTGAAAACATTTTCATTGTATTTTTTATTTGAACGATTATAGCATAGCTGATTATGTTATATCTATATTTAATATTGAAAGGAAACATAGTTTCTAATGGCCATAGGCCGATAGCAATTGGGATAAGGGAAACGACTTCCCCAAATGGAGTCGCTATTATTAACTGTATCTTAATCTTTCATTAGTTTTTAATTCGCCTCCATTAACTATTGAATCCTTGTATAATTCATTTCTTTTTAGCTGATTTTAATCAAATTCGTTGATATATATATATATATCAAATGCATATCAATCTATATAAGTAATAGTTGTATCTTTACATTCTGGAACCTCAAAAGTTTCTTTATATCAGAATATCGTCTGAAAATAATATGGATTAAACAGAGTGATTTTGTAATCCATTCTGGTATATAGATCATTATTCTGATTCATGAGTTCTTTCCATTATATGATTATGGATATTTAGAAACCATTATTGGTTGATTATCTTTCTTTGGAATATGCTTATCTTTTTTAGTACTATTTTTAGATGGTAAATTTTTGCACCTTACAATTAATGGATTCCAGTATACCTATTTTGCTTCCAAATATCCATTAAAATGTATTATTTGTATTGAAGGTTAGGTTGATTCAACAAATTTGCAAACTTTATGTTGCAAGAGAAATTGAAAGAATAAGTTGTATCTGTGCATTGCCTTATAGTTGATCTAGTCTTGGAATTCATAATTGTGAGATGTTAATTTGTCCAATCAATCCAATATTGTGTACTTGCTTTATTTAGCCTCTGTATTTAGCTGAATAGTGTAAGCATTTAGCCTAGGTTTTGTTTCCAGTCAAAAAGCATAAAAATCTTTGCTTCACTATTAAATGTATGTCTCTGCCTTTCCGCATGTTGCAAAAACCCAAAAAGATTGTAAAGTTTTTAGTTAAGTTTTATTTTACAGGGAACTTCCCCTTCCAATTCGAAGAGCGTCTGCGCATCTGTCCATTTTTCTTTCTCACCAAAAGGTGCAAAATTAAACACTAATAGGCCATGGATTTATATTTTTGTAATCTTTTAGATCATCACTTTCATCTCCCCTTAATATTCTTAGTCTGTCCTAGCATAAAAATTAGTACTTATGTTGGTTGGTTTACACATGCCAAGGATAATTGCTTCCCTTGTGTTAAAACATGTAAGGATACTAATTTAATGGCTAAATAAAAGTTTAAGGACGACACTCTAAAACATAGAAGTTATTAATTTTCCACAATCCATGATGGATTGATAATGCTTTTGGATTTGATTGTGTTAATTTTTTTTACTCAATGTTTCAGATCACACTCCGTGATGCATCATCAGGAGAAATAGAGCAAGAGAAGAGAAACAAATGATAACTTGCAAACTCAAGACTACTTAAAAAGAGTAAGGGAGTGATGCAGAAACCAAGAAATCTAAAGGGAGGAGAGATAGCAAACCAATCAGGTCAGATGAAACAAAGGAAATACAAGAGAAACAAAAACAAACTTAAGAAAAGAAGCAAGAAAAAAGAAGAAAAAAGAAAAATGACTAGACATAAATATAAATATACCGACACGAAAAAGAAAAAAAGAATATATACATACATACATATACAAATTACAATAAACAAAAGAAATTAAAAACCAATAAAAATTATACATAAACAAAAATTATATATATATAAACAATTGGATGAACAAGGATAACATATATGTATTAATAGATTACATATAGATTAATAATTTTGTGTGTGTGTGTGTGTACATATACCTATACCAATACATATACAAATACATATGAAGGAACAATGAAAACAAATCAACCAAGAGGAGGAAAGAGTAAAAGAGGATAAAGCCTAGCATGGGGAGAAAACATGGAAAGGTGTGTGATATTTGTGCGTGTGGGAAACAATGGGTGTGCAAGGGAGGTAAGGAAAGAAAGAAAGCATGGAGAGTGAAGGAGAGTGAGGAAACACCAAAGGGAGAAAGTAGAAGAGGAACCAGAGGAGAGAATAATCAGAGGGAACTACAGACCAAAAAATAGGGAACTAACAAGGAGAGGCGAGGAGAGGAGGAAAATGGTTAACCTAGGCAGAGGAAGGAGAAGGGTGGCAAGAGAAGAGAAGAAGGGAAGGAAGAAGGAAAAGAGGTTGAGGGTAGGGATGACAAGAGCAAGACCAGAGGGAAGGAAGGGGAAGAGGAGAAAGACTAAAAGGGAAGGAGAACAGGAAGGGGAAGAGAGCAGTTTCTGAGGCCGGTAAGTAAGGGTTTCCAAGAGAAACTTAGACTCCATCCGTCATCTCAATTAAGGTTAGAGGGGTGATTACCAATTTCTATAGACTCTAAAACATGCAAGATGGCCTAGATGATTGTGCAATACAAATTCTCCTCCTGATAATGCATCTAAGTAGATAAAATGATATCTCTAGGATGTGATAACCAAATCTAGAATGAGCCTCCTAGCTACAATTAACTACGGTTAGCCTTTTACTATTATAGATCTAAGCCAGGATAGAAAGGGGTAGATTGAAGGTTAGGATCAATCCCTAGGAATAAGTACAAATAAGAATAGACAATGGTTAGGTTGTGTGCCCACTCTTAGCCAAAATACACCAACCATACTATTGTTATTGCATAAAGGTTAACTGAGCCAATGTGATTCAAAAATGAATGTGAAAAGTGCGAGATATGCATTTTTCACCATTACATTTTCACCCAACTTTGAATTGAATGTGAACTATCATGATAATGCATGCCAAAGTAAATACAAGCAACCAATAAAAAAGTAATTGCACAAACACTCATAAAAAGTGTACTAATATGGACAAAGATGTTGCCTTGGTACTTGTTCTCTTGAAATGAGTGCTCCATCTTGGAAAAGTACAAAATAGTAATGAAAGAAATGAGTAGCATCATGTAAGCATTTAAAACAATATCACATATCCATAATCAAAAGGAAAGAAAAATAAAAGAGAGGTAGGGATAAAGATACTAGCCTTGGAGCAACAAGGTGGATAGGTAGTGCCTTGGGGCACACAAAGAGATGTGATACTATCCATGGATAACTTTAAATCATGTGGTGATCCTATGATCACACCTAGATAAGAGGAATGTTAGTGGCCTCACATGCCCCCTCCAATTAGTTGCATACAAATAATGCAAATAGATTGGAGGAGAGTAGATAAGATACATAAAATAAGATAAACCTGATAAATTTCAATGATCATGGAAAAGATGGTGTCATGATGTGACACTAAATGTAGTACTATATTCTCATGAACTCCTCATAAGTGATAGGAAACAATTTTCCTCCAAAGATGCCCCTTGTTGGTCAAGAAATATAGTCATGAAGTTCTAGACAAAGACATCATATAAGATCAAGAAAATGTGAGATATCTTCATGAAAAACATAAGCCTTATAATCATTTGAGCATAAGATATAAGCATGATGAGCATAACATGAATAAATTGGATTAGTGTACAAACTTGTAAAGATAATCATAATAGCCACAAAGGATCCTATAACCATGGGAAAAGATAGGAATTAGTAATGCATGATCAAAAGGTTAAAGATAATCATGTGAATCATAGTAAGGATCCTATAAATGTATCATCATAAGAATATAAATGTGGCTAACATCATAAAGATATGCCCCCAAGTAGGAGGCATATATGGATAAAGCCTTGGTACTTGTTCTCTTTAAATGAGTGCTCCATCTTGGAAACTTGCAAACTAGAAATGAACGCAATGAGTAGCATCATGTAGGGATTTAAAAAAAAACATCTATCCATAATCAAAAGGAAAGAAAAATAAAAGAGAGGTAGGGATAGAGATATTGGCCTTGAAGTAACAAGGTGGATAGGTAGTGCCTTGGGGCACCCAAAGAGATATTATACTATCCATAGATAGCTTTGAATCATGTGGTAGTCATGTGACCTTGCTTAGATAAGAGGAATGTTAGTGACTTCACATGCCCCCTCCAATTAGTTGCATACAAAAGATGTAAACAGATTAGAGAAGAGTAGATGATTTACATAAAACAAGATAAACCCAACACAAGCTATTGATAATGGAAAAGGTACTGTCATGTGACACCAAAATGTAGTAATATATTCATAAAAGCCTCATAAGTGATAGGTAGTAGTTTTGCCCCTAAAGATGACCCTAGTAGAGCAATAAATATATCCATGAAGTGCTAGATATAAGTATCTTATAAGATTAAGCAAATGTAAGATATCATGAAAACTATAAGCCTCATAATCATGTATGCATAAGATATAAGCATGGTAAGCATAATATGAAAAAATAGGATTAGTGTAAACTTGTAAAATGATAATCGTAATAGCCATAAAAGGATCCTATAACATGGGAAAAGAATAGGAATTAGTAATACATGTGATCAAAATGCTAAAGATAATCACATGAATCATAGGAAGGATCATGCAAATGTATCATCATAAGAATATAAATGTGGTCAATGCCACAAAGATATGGCCCCAAGTGGGAGACATCATCATATAAAGTATATATGTCTACTTCATAGAGATAGGTAGATCATAAAGCTCAACCAATTACATTTTCATCACTAAGGAGGTCATCATCATCCCAACTATGAGAATTAAAAATAATTTCAAGTAGTTGTTGTAGACACCTAATATTAGCCTCATGTCCCAACCAGTTATTCATCTGCCATACCTTTACATTAATTAAATAATTAAAAAATTATTTGATTAATTTCATCTATTATTAGGCTACCTTAATCTTCTACATTAATTAAATAATTATTAAATTATTTAATTAATTTAAGTTTTCCATTTCCTAACATAATTAAATATTTTTACAATTATTTAATTAATTCTTCATTTCTTCTAATATTAATTAAACAAATAAATTAATTTCTATTTTATCCACCACAAATAAATAAAATTAATATTTTATTTATTTTCCAATATTATCCATGTGCACCAAAAATTAAATAATTAAATTATTTAATTTCCTCTCACCATAATTCACTCTTGTCTCACCATGATTCTCTCTCATCACTCCCTCAAATCACTCTCAATTAGATCAGTCAAAACTAATCAATCAAATTAGTTGACTAATCAATCAAGTTAGTTAACAAGTCAATCAACTCAGTTAACTAATCAATCAATCCAGTTAACAGATTAATCAATTCAGTCAACTCACCTGTTAACTCACCCGATTCATGAGAGGACAAGGACAATTGTCTTCTCTCATTCATTCAAAACCTCTCATCCAATTTCAATCATTGATCTCTCCAATCATTTTCCACCATTGATCTTCACTTCTGGAAATCTATTAGTAGAACATCTTCCAAGCCTCTCAATCATCTCTCATTTTTGTAAACTTATGCTACTACTTTTCATTCATTTTGGGAGATCAAAGTTATGCTGTTGACATGAGAAATCCACATAATATCCATGAAGATCGAAGGAGCAAATCTATTGGTGTTCGGGTGCACTCCAATATGCTCAATCGGTGAGGTCAAATTGGCTTGTAGAGGAAGGTATACTTGTTTATTTGGTTTATTTTCATTGATTTGTCTTTGTATGCGAATTTCTCTCTCACAGTTGTATCTCATCATGGTATGATGTAGAACTTTTAGTAAAGTGCTTGATATGTACGGAATAAGAGATGGGAATTTTCAACCCATTGTTGTTATACTTGTGGTGTGGGCTCCATATGTGTGTTTATAATATTTTAATTTTCTTTGGAACCCTTTTAAAGTGGTACCTTTAGAAGATGTAGTACAATGTTATTATCAAATCAAACCTTCTTCTTTAGCTTCTTAGGATAGGGATGAACACTTCCTTACTTCGGTACATACAAATGATAAGAGTTATATTTTAATCGCTTCACTTGTGGTTGAGGACAAAAATTGTAAGTTGTCTTTTATTCTTGAGGAGCCTTAGAAGGAAATGAAGAGAGCTCCATTTGCTCTTTATTTTGCCTTTGAAATTTCTCCCGATTCTTTCATTGTAGATGCATTTGGTATAATTTCAAATGAACCTTATTTTTGGTTCATATGGATCT